>OZ022263.1:102826818-102996818 GCA_963978885.1 Nemotelus pantherinus | reverse complement strand
TTCTGATTGAATCGTTCGATTTTGACGAAACTTACACAATTGCTGGACCTTACTTTAAGCCACGTTTGGTAGAAATTTGGTCGAAAAATTCGGTTGGAGCTGCCAGCTATGATAATTTTGGTGTCTTCATTTTGAAAAAAAAGATTTGGAAGTGAAAACATTCAAACCATCGAATATTCAAAAAAATGTCCGTTTCTTACAATAAAACCAATATGTATATAAATCTTATGTTTTATCTACACGTTCAAAATAAAACTTTGGAAATTTCATGTCGGACAAGAACGGTAACCCTCTCCCAGTTAACCTATATTTTTAGCATCAAAAACTTCTGTTCACGGAAACTCACGAACCAATAATCAGATACAGCTAAAATTTACAGAATGCATTGGACTTAAGTAAGACCAGATTTGATAGAAGCGATTTTGAATTGTGGGCAACTCTGTGCCAGTGGTGCCATCTTGAAAAATTACAAAGAAAAAAAACTGCTTTTTGCCCTATGAAATGTGAATAAGTTACCAGATTTTCATGAAATTGACACAGTAGCTAAACTTAACTCTAATCTCTATTTGGTGGAAATTTGGTTGAAAAATTTGATTGGTGCTGCCAGCTATGGTAATTTTTGTGTCTTTGGTTTTGAAAATTCGCTCAGGAAAATAAAACTTTTTGCACTATAACTTCCAGTGCAGTCATGAAATCAATACGAATTTCATACAATTAATGATACCTGTCATAAACATTATTCAGGCCAAATTTGGTTGAAAAGCCACGATAGGGCTGCCAGCTATTGTTGGTTTTGTGTTTAATTGCAATATCTTTATTAAGCGGTTTTATCGTAGAATTTTCAAATGGTAATGATATTGTAGTGACAATAAACAGCAAATATTAAGCTTTCGATCATTTGAAAAAACTCGCTGCAGGTAACCCTAAATTTCTTTATACTCCTATAACTTCGAATGTAATTAAACAACGTGAAGCAGATTTGATATATTCTTGGCTTTGATACTGGCGAAAGGTTGCCAGCACGAGTCGGTTGTGCTACTTTTGTATCAATAAATGCTTACAGTTAGTATACATACCGGAAACATTTACAAGGAAAATAAATAACCGATGTTACAATTCGCAAAGCTCTGCAAATTTTTCGGATCGCAGCTCCAAACACCAACTTCAGTTACAGTGCTGCAGGCACTGAGCATTTTCTTCATTGATGTTATATGAGATGCTGCTTTCAAAATTATGTGAAATAAGCAACTGATAACGAATAAAATTAACCCGTGTTTTGCTCTCATAAACGTTGAAATTCATGCCAGTGGTAATATCTGAAACCACCATATGAGTTATAATGCATTCTTAAGACGAAAGTAAAACGTGGCATTTGAAACAGTTTGGCCGTAATAAGCAGCTCATGTGGTGGAATATGCACTCAAAACCTGCACGATTCTTCTACTGTTCTTCGAACATTAGTGTTTCTAGCGGTTCAGGTGCGCTAGAGTTTTTTGCGATTAAATTGCTTCGACATGCAATGGCTTGTGGTCGGTATGAAGTTTGAATCTCTGACTGAAAATCATCTTTTGAAATTTCGCTACTGCAAACACAAGTGCAAGAGTTTCTTTCCTTATTTGACTATATGCTTTTTCTGCAGGTGTTAGAGACCTCGATGCATGACAAATAGCGTTCGTTGTGCCGTCAAGGTACTCGTGCATGATACAACCTTCCAGACTGTGTTTTGAAGCGTCGGCTGCGACTATGGTGTCGAGTTCGGCATCAAAATGTGTCGAAAGAAAATCAGATGATAAAATTTCCTTTAATTTGTGAAAAGATTGCTGCTGCTTGTCTTTTCATGACCATTTTACATCTTTCTTCAACAATTCATAAAGTGGGCCTCGATGATGACGCATTTCGTCTACAAATTTCCCATAAAAATTTACTGCGCCGAGAAAAGAACGTAATTCAGTCAAATTTGTTGGTTGCGGCATGTCCGTGATGCCCTGAATGCGTTTTTTATCTGGTTTAAAGCCTTGCTTATTGATGACGTACCCAATTTAGGTAACTTCTGTAACAAAAAATTTACATATTTCCATCTTGACTTTGAAACCATACTCTTGAGCTCGGCGTAACACATTGATTGATTGAAGATTGTTGTTATGCTCCTGACGATTTCTTCCAGAAACAAAAATATCGTTGTTATATGCGGCGGCGCCTGAAATTCCAGCTAGAATTTCATCCACTATCTGTTGGAAAATGGCTGAAAAAGTTTTTACTTCGAAAACCATTCGATTATATTGAAATAAACCCATGTGGGTGTTCATGGTTAATAGATATTTCAAGTTTTCGTCAACCTCAATCTGAAGAAAAGCATCAGATAGATCGATGTGGCTGAATACTTGAGCATTTGCTAGTTTCGAGAATATATCCTTCGGTAGCGGAAGAGGAAACTGATGTGGTTCCAGAGCGCTGTTTAATCCCGTGGAAAAATCTGCACAAATTTGGGTTTTCCCATTTGATTTCCTCGCCACTACGATTGGTGCTGCCCAATCTGAAAAGTACACTGGCGAAATTACTTTTATTTCTTAAAGACGCTGTAATTCCTGCTCGACTTGGCTTTGGATAGTATCCCTTGCTCTTCATAAGTTTCCTGTTTGTCCTTTCTTCAAATTCCTTCCTTGGAGTCACGCCAACTGTTGCTTGACGAGTGTTTCCTGTTCAAATTGCAGCGAGGTATTATATCTGGCTTCACCGATTCATTCCGACCTCGCAGCTTGTTACGGGGCAACAGGTCTCAAACAGTTCCGTTCGCGCGTACAAATGTGTACTTCTCTTCTCCTTTCGACAGAATCCCTAGACGTCATAATGAGTTGGAGCTTCGAACTCTGCGATAATCGTTCTATACCTTTAAAAGATATTTGAAAGAATTTGTTCTAGATCTGAGCGTGGGGTCATTAGATTATTGAATTATATTTTTCTTTTTGTAAACATTAATCTCTATTTTTTTATCCTTTTCTTATTTCATTGCCATAATTGGAATTTGTATTCTGCTGTGATGAATATAAGAATATATAAATAAATAAACAAATAGCATTTGTCACAGGTCGTTTTTGCCAAAAAATGGTTTGACATCTGTTTTTGTGGTCAATTTTGCTTTCATTTTGATGCAAAATCCCAATTTGCTATTAAAAACATCTGGAAAACTATCTTTGAGAGTGTCAATAGTGATGAAACTCACATGTTTTCGACTTTCCTGGTTTCCATTCCGGATCTTGCTGCAGATCGCGTTAATTGATATGTCCCAAAGTTGAAGCTTGTCAATCCACTTGATTCCAAGGACGTTAAGATTCTTCTTCGAAGTAACGAAGCAAGTTGCTCTGCAATGTTTTTGTCCCGAAATTTTACTTGACAATTGAATTGTACTGTCAGTGGTGATTGGCTCCCTGTGGCGCTGCGTGCGATATGTTCCACTTGGTGAATGTCTGCGATATTTAGCTTTTCGAAGACATTTTAACATTTTGCAATAGCCGCCCTTGTGACCTACTTTTTCGCACTGCTTGCATTTGTGTTTGACATAGCTGCGATTTCGCACATAATGCATACCACCACAGAACCAACACGGTGTTTTCGGCGTGGTTACTGTACTGCGTGTACTTACAGTTTGATTGGACTGTAGTTTGTTAGCTTGTCCCGATTTCTACTCGATGAGTGTGGTGTCCTGCTTTAGATTGATAAGCCGCTGACATTTCTTTGCAATGACGTCCAATGTCACTGCTGCTTCTCTTTCTATCAAATTCAGGATTTTTGTGCGAGTTTCAAAATCCGATGCCCATAACAAATATGAGGCATTTGAATTGATCAAGGGTAAGCTCGTTCAACTTAAACTCCTCGCATTGTTAATTAACCATTCCTGCGTACGTAATAAAATCATCATTGACGTTTCTGATGAGTTGAAAACAGTTGTATCGCTTGTTGAACTGGGAAGTTTGTTCTCGAAAAATCTGTTTGCATTGCCGTACTGTTTCCTTGAAATCAAATTTTCTCGGATGTTTTGGCAAAATTAAATTTATGTATTTTGTATGAACTGGAGTGCTGAGCTTGCAAAGCAAGAGTCGAACTTCTGCGGCATCATTCAGTTTTGCTGCGTCAATTTCAAAGAGATCTTTGAAACGTGCGTATCAAGATTCAAATGTGAGGCTGTGTTCCGGATTGTACGGAAATTCAGAAATGCTTGAGGCTAGCGCTTCGATAATGAATTCCGGTCCATGTGTTGCACTGCTCGTGCCTGCAGTCTGTCCACTGGATGATAATAGGAGTTCTAATAATTGCTGCGTTTTCTCGCTCATGTTGTTCCTGCATACACTCGAACAAAGCTTCTATTGTCGCGTCCATTTTCTGTGTACTTGCACTTCGCGCTGATGACAAATATTAATTTTGCTACGGAATATTAACTTAATGTTCTCGTCGCCCGATATTCTCGTCGCCACTGTTGTGATCCCTTGTTAGAACCAGTATTTAATTCAATGGAAAAACACACAAGTTAACTCTAATTACCAGTTTTATTGAACCACCCTTACACATGGCGTTTCTTGCTTAAATGCTCTACTACGTTCCACTCTATGGAACCCATTGGCAAGTTAGTGCTACCAATATATATGAATTTCTTAAAGGCTATAGGTAATGCCGTACATTGCAAGCATGCCGTGGTCGGTTGTGATGTTCGAAACTGGCCGTCGCGGATGAAGATCGCACATATGTATGCACTTTATATGTGCATATGATAAAGACTTTGATTGAAACTTTCTTCCTGTAGACTTTCTCAATTTTTTCTGATTGATTACAGTGAGATTATCTGAAATGAAATTTTCTAAGGCTTTTGATGAAGTATAAGAGATATAGATATTGGATGGGGATATTCGAGTGAATTTTCAGAAACAATTATATTTTGATGAAAAAAAACATCAAAATATCAGAATGGGAAATGAAAATGGTTGGGCTTTCCCGCTATATTTTTGGATGATTATCGCTGTGATTATTTGTTATATCTGGGAGTTGAAGTGGGTTTATAATTCAAATAAAAAAGTTTTTGATTTTCATTGTCTCTTCAAGTGCATAATGGAATCAGTATATATTTGACACAATTCGATGCAGTGAAGTTTAGATAAGATACTTGTGTATTTAGATAAGATACTTGAGAAAGTTTGTTTCTAATTGAGTATTAGTCCATAAATACATTTATTATTGGAAAATTTAAAATGGTAAACTTTTCAATTATTTACCGTTTCGAAAAAAGTTTCTATGAGTGATTTTTTTTTCAACTTTATTATACTTGCGAGTATTCTCGTACTTGTAAGTATTTTATTCAAATATTCAAAAAGCTTTGAACTTGGCCAAATCAGCCGATTTTGGGTTCGAGTGGTTTTCTGCGATACGAAAATTTCGGTTTTGTAGAGGAGTAAGAAGTTTTTTGGCCATAGTTTGGCAAAAACTGCTTTTACGGTGCTTTCGATGATTGAAAATGGCCAGGGAGTATTTTAAGGGCGAATTGGGCAAAAACGTCCATATTTTCCAAAATAATTTTTTGGTCTAGCATGAAATCGGGGACCTTTCTGAGTTGTTTCGGGTGAAATTTTCATACAAGTCTGGGAAAAAGCGACCTAGTTTCAAAGATACGGCAAAATGAAATCCACCGGAAAACCGTACGGAAAAACTGAAAGTAGCACTGAAAATGCTAAGGAGGAAAAGGTTGAGATCGTTTTTGGTTCGCCAGTTGGCTTCTCCGGCTGTGCTGAGGCCCTCATCGTGACTGCAGGTTGCGACGAGGGTGTCTCCAACCCTAGCGGGGTTGTAAAATTTACGAGACGGTGGGAGGTAACATGCCCCTGGACTCATGTCTAGCCTTACCGAAGAGGTGTCCCCCCTAGAGGGTGCATGTTTAATAGGCGAAAAAAAATTTTTATAATTTCTTAATGACATTTTCGACTAACTTCATGCTTCAGTGAGGTGAAGTGGAAAACCGACTGTTTTAGATTAGCCAAGAAAAGTTTGGTATCAGAGATCGATCGATGAAAAGTCATATAGATGGCAACAGGACTAGTTGGTCCTATCTAACTAAAGTTTTGACTTTGGTAATTTGAACGAATACAGGAGGTGTTTTGTGCATATAATGAAATGAAAATCAAATTAAATTGATTGAATTTGACTGTTTTCTTTTAGATGACTCCTAGATTAGATAAATTGCAGTGCTGGGCCCATAATTTGGTCATAAAATACGGTTAGGATTCCAGCTGTGAAAATACAGTTGTTCAGCAGGCACAGTTTTATCGTATGCTCAGGCCGGAGTTTTATGCATATACGCTTCGAAATTTCGTTACACATCAATTTCGTTTACTTCCTGACTAAGTATTAAAATCTGTTCTCAGTCGTGTTTCGGCATTTATGTAGTGAAATGAAATAAAATAGTGAAGCTCTAGAAGTAGTGAGAAGTGTTCTCCAGATCTTTCAGGTGAGTATTCAAAATACTTTTTTATTTCGTTGACGATTGGTTTTTCATTGCAACGCATCTATTGACCATTTCATTTCAATTGCTGAGGATAGTTTAAGGGTGAAATTGTAATTTCATTTTTACAATAAAGGATCAGCCAGTTTCTCCGAAAATAACAAAAAAACATATCAATTAAAGCTACATGATTTAATCACGTTGTAACTAAAATGTAAATATACGTATATAGCATATTGGACAAAAGCTGGTTAAGTTGCCTCTTGACGATTAATATTATTATGGTAATAGGTCTGTTCACGTACCTGAATATATAATAATATATTAAAACAGATTCGCAGCAAGTCGTTTTTGTACTCTTGTTGCAAGGTAAATTTTGCCAAAAAAGAAGCCAGCTGCAAAAATCTGTTGCTATTGCAGTACGCGAACAGACCTATTATATATTTAGCGGCCGTTCGATATTTCAGTAACTAACATGTACGTGATACAGAATCAAGTTGTTTGGCCATTGCACTGTAAAAAGGAAGAAGGTTATGGCACAATAGAAATCAAAACCTTTTTGATTCACTCAGTATTCACTCACAATCAAAATTGTACAATAATATTGATCGTCAATGGATTGTATTGAAGGATTGCGCATTATATTGAGTGAATCAAAAAGGTTTTGATTTTTACTCTGCAATATGAAATATATTGTGCCGTTTAACAGTATTGCGCAATATTCTTCCTACTCAGTATTGCACTATAGCCTTCTTCCTTTTTAAACTCACATCCAGTGCAATAGCCAAACAACTTGATTCCGTATCCACGTACATGTTAGTAACTGAAAAATCGAACGGGCACTAAATATCGCACCGCCTGGGGCACCCAGCAATAATATTGTACAATATATTGTCACAATAATATGTATCGTCTAGTAGGGACCGCTTAGTGAAGCATTTGTTTTTCGGCAAAAGGCGAATACTCAAGTAAACCTTGGATGTTCCCCTTTATACAAGTATTGCCAAGTATGCTATAAGTTTATCGTAAAATTTTGATGAAAATCGAGTGCTTGTTCCCCATAGTCGTTAGAAAATGTTACCAATATGTGTTTGGCTGGTATGTTTGTACTTTCAAGCTTTTGTTTGTTTTTGGGTGTGTTTTTTGTTTGATTGTTAATCTTCAGTTTATTTTCTTCTCACTGTTCTTCAATTTTTGATCCCTGCTCGTCCTCTAGTGATAGCAGGGGCATAAAATGGAAGAAGAATACTGAAAAACATATAAAAACTACCTCTAAAAACGAACACACAGCCACATACATACAAGCCAGACATCTATCGGTAACGGATATGGGGAGCACATAGTCAAGTATAGCCAAACTTTTTTGTGCTTCAGAATTACAAGGTCCAAAACAGTAAAAGAAATGATAACCGTTTATCTGTATTTATGTCTGCACCAAAACCACAGCTGTGGTATCAGAATTTGGGGCATTTTACGTGCGTTTTACATATAGAAGATACAATATTAAAAATTGCTAATGTTCATTTACTTCATGAAAAAAGAATACTTGTTTATGTAAAAATGACTTTATTTCACAATTTAACTCTCGTTTCTTAAACTGGATGTGTTTTTACGGTTAGTCTTTTTATGTGGCGTCCACATACGTGCACATCAGATGAATATTTCCACTTTTCTGCTTATATTCTTGAAATTATTCTTAGGTCTTTAACATTCCGCTGAAATTTCAAATCAAAAGGATTGAAAAATCGATTGCCGCATGGACACATAATACACAACATTAAGAATATTTAACTTATCAACGAAAGTAATAGTCACTGCAAACGCTGAGCAATAACTCAAAAAATAACCGAAAATTCGATATAGTTTGGTGTCACGTATATTATATAGTCGTCATATACATTAAATAGGTTTTTATGAGAAAATAAAACCTTTTGCAACTAGGAGATTGCGCTACTAATGCCACTTCGATATCAATTTTTTTGTTGAACCAACTAGCTGTCCTTAGCAAGCTCGTGGTACCATGCCCCATGCGACTTTTATGCATTGAAATTCACCTACCTCTTAAACTACTGCATCCCATTCTAAAATGTTTATCATAAAATAAGTATACCTTAAGTTTTGTTTTATTATAAAAATAAACAAAATTAACCTAATTGGAATTGTTTTTGTTTGATGCTTAATATTGAAAATTTTTGTTTTATTTACAATGAACATTTTTATTTGACAAAGTGGTTTCGAAAGTTTGCACTGATTCTCATCAGACACCAGCTTACAGTGCATACTTGACTGATGTGAGTACTTGCAGTTGGAAATCATTAGCTTTTATTTACGCTAGTTGTGACAAATTTTAACATCTCCGACTTATATCCATCGATATAATTTACTTGTAAAGGTTATTGAATTAATGATTTGTGCATGACTGTTTACTGTCATGCACATTCCCAGACAGAATAACATGACACCGTGGATGTGCATTGCTCGTTGATGCAATGCACATTCGTAGACACACATAGAATTTGCTGATTTCACGGTATACCATGGGAAAGAATTTTTCGATGCAAGTTATGTCAGCAATTAATTGGCATAAACAGAGAAGACCAAATAAAGAAGATTCATTCTATCTCCGAACTCAAAGTAGTTTGAGTTACAAACACAAATCTAATTTCAAAATCAAAAAGAACAATTAACTTTCTACATAAATCAGTTTATTTAATGCTTTTTAGATGTTTTTTTGAAACTCAGAATCGGTTTCAAAAAAATACTTTCATCAATTTCGTCAATAATTCAGAAGTCCATAGCTCGGCAACTAAACCTCATACAAAAAAAATAATTATGTATCCACGTTCATATCCTCTAGAAATATCATTACGCACAATATGAACGAAATTCAGAGCCTCGATTTTTTGTTGCTGTCCGCTCCACGTGAAATGCCTCTTTTATGTTCGGCCGAATATTAAAGTTATAGGTTAATCACAATACATCGCTTTCCACTGCGGCAAACGCAGTGCTCCACAGGGGGAGGCGTAAATGCCGCAGTTGAATCTGGTGAATCACAATGCAGCGACAATGTCGCTGTCAAAGCAACCAAGGCACCGACCAAATTCATTTTTTTTTTCTTTTGTGTTGCTAAATCCTGCTGTACGAGGATTAGGTTGGCTTATCACAATACACATCAGCCATCGCTTGTCTATTCCACCAGACCATTCAACCTAATTCAAACAGAGTTAATTCAACCTAGTGGTGATGCCAACCTATGGTAGGTATCATCGCTAGCGGTGCGGTAAAATTAGAAATTTGGCAAATTCTGCCGCTGCCGCAAATTCGGCAGCAGCCATTGTGCGCGTTACCATACAAAACAGCGCATTCTAATTGTTTGACAGCACTTTGCCGTAGCCCATTGCGTTTGCCGCAGAGGAAAACGCTGTATTGTGATTAACCTATTACTCATCGTACGCCATACTGAGTCGCAAATGTGGCAAACATATTTTTCACAGCGAACTTGATATTTTATTGGCTTCAAATTTGGAAGCTTCATTGTAAGACCACTCATTTTCTGGAACTCTTCTTCTTCTACTACTTTTTTAGGCGTATCAGATTAGCATTGTCTTCCGCCTCCAATTTGAATTCTTTGCTTAATCCTTTCCCATGTGAAAAAAGCTTTTGTTGCGCCTCATTTGTTTCCAGTGGATAATTTTGACGTTGCGAGGATTGCTTCACATTTTTCCCATGGTTTTCTTATCCGACTGCAGATTGCTCGCATTCTCAACTGCTTTCATTCAATTTTGTATTGATTTCATTTTCATCAGTATTGCTAAGAGAACGGGCAGAAATTCGAATTTGGGTGAATGAATAGATATTTCACTTCTAAAATCCATTTTGTATGTTTTTGGAAAGCAAAATATAAGTTCCCACAAATTTACCAGAATTGTCACGCGTTCATGTGTAGATTGCTGTATTTTCTTAGCGGCCCAAAAAATGTTCGAATAAATAGAAAACTGTTCCTTCAAACGGCAAAGCAAGCGGGAGAAGTGGGGTGGGAATAATAACACAAATATCATCTTTGGTCTAGCAAATTCTAACAATTTAGGGGCTATTTTGGTAGATTAGGTGTTACTTAGCAATAGTAAAACTGGTGATTTAACCGAACACCTTTCACTATCCGTAAGGCCAGCCGTATGTTAATAAGGGTGTTGCGCGTGCGGCGTAAGCTCACTCAGCGCAAGTTTTTGTAATGTAGCAAATAGATATTGGCCGAGGCCAGGCGAGCCGAAGTCAGACGAGGCCGCCAACATGTGGACGGCATTTGACAGCTCGTCACGAATCGCCTTGGCTCGTGCCCAAAACCCATTCCGATCGAAAGTCGCACGAGCGCCTGTGATACCTGTCAAAGTCGCTTGTCTGGACCGTCCACACACTCGGGCTCGCCAGATCTCGCCTGGGCTCGGCCAATATGTATTTTCCACATAACATGAAAGATCAAACAGGACAACGCAAATTCATGCCATGGTGCGAGGTAGTGCGAATGCTTTCATAGCAAAGAAATTGGAAGATAATTGATATTGTGTGCAATATTTCAACAAGTTTCAACAAAGCAACGATTGAAATGTGTGCTGAAAAAACAGTCACTCTCTCCAAATCTTACGTTATATTAACATCTATAGATGATTATGTGCGGGCTTACTCAAGAGGGGATAACTTGCTCGAAACAAAAAACTTTTTGAGAATAATGATATAGGAGCTTCAAAGAAAAATAAGTGCACGCAAAGATAATACTTTGTATTTACGCCCTATCTTAAAAGACAAGCATTTTTAGATGAAACCACCTTTGATGCAGTGCACAAAAATGTATGTGATGTGAACTGCTCCTCGTTATAATGAATCAGTTAATAAACCATCACTTTTGTGGAAGAATTTCGACGAAAGAGTAAGTGTCGTAAGAGCCCAACATGACATCGCTGCTGCAGGAAATACAGAATGTGAAAATTATTTGCTAGAGCGTAACCAAGACAAGACAGCAGATCCACTTATCTGGTGGGCAGAAAAGAAACAAGTGTATCCTCGGCTTTTTAAAATAATACTGGAAACACTGGGAGCCTTCGCCACTTCTGTTTCGTGCGAAAGGGTATTTTCAAAAAGTGGTTATTTGCTCAGTGAAAAGCGAACGAGGCTTATTTCGGAAAAAGTATCTAAAGTACTTTTTCTAAGCTCTAATTTATAAGCAGCACATTAACACCTAGGTTAAGATTTGAGCTAAGTTAATTATAATTAGTTAATTATAATTTTATCAACAAGAGCCGGCAGGCCAGAATAGTATAGCCGCTAGATTTTAGATTTTTTTAGTTAATTAAACTTTAAGCTAGGCTAAGAACGTGTAATCAACATAAATTAAACATATTTTCAATTCGAAGTAGCACATAAACATATATTTCATTTCACTTTTTTAATTTGTCCATTAAAATTGTATTTATGTTCGTTATGTTCGTTCTTAAATAAATACCACAAACGTAATCCTTTTGCATAACTACATGATACATCAATCAAAACTAATTGACACAATTGATTGACTCACACTGATTGACTCATCTAAATGAGTAAGTCGAAGTGTGCCGACACACTAAACTGTGTCGTTTTTTCCATCTCTAATGTCTATGTATAATGATGCTTGTGCTTCTTGGTCTTCGCATGGGATTGTATCAAGTATGAATTCATGATTCGAACACCATTCCCGTAAATTTGAAACGTCTTTTTTTTAGCGCCGTATCTACATTTCTTTGTATGAGTTGGACTACTTTGATAGCATCTTCTTCAGTTAGCACATCGTCCATGTAAAAATCATTCCTTACTACTTGACTTATGTGAGGAAAGCTATTTTCCACATCGTGTGCAAGCTGATGATTCTGCTTTCGGAGGCTTATTCCGCAAAACGATCGAGTTTCCCGTATCAATTATTCTCTGCTTTTATAAGCTTTAGAGACGATATACGTTGTCTATGCGATTATAGACAAGAAGGGAACCGTGATCACAAATCAATAACCTTTGTGAGTAAATTATTTCCATGGATATAAGTCGGAGATGTTAAAATTTGTCACAACCAGCGTAAATAACAATTAATGATTTCCAACTGCAAGTGGTCACACCAGTCAAGTATGCACTGTGTGCTGGTGTCTGATGAGAATCAGTGCATGCTTTCGAAACCACTTTGTCAAATAAAATTTTCAAGATAAATAAAAATTTTTTCAATTTTAATCATCCCGCAAAAATAATTCCAATTTGATTCTGCTTTCGGAGGCTTATTCCGCAAAACGATCGTGTTTCCCGTATCAATTATTCTCTGCTTTGATAAGCTTTAGAGACGATATACGTTGTCTATGCGATTATAGACAAGAAGGGAACCGTGATCACAAATCAATAACCTTTATGAGTAAATTATTTCCATGGATATAAGTCGGAGATGTTAAAATTTGTCACAACCAGCGTAAATAACAATTAATGATTTCCAACTGCAAGTGGTCACACCAGTCAAGTATGCACTGTGTGCTGGTGTCTGATGAGAATCAGTGCATGCTTTCGAAACCACTTTGTCACATAAAATTTTCAAGATAAATAAAATTTTTTTCAATTTTAATCATCCCGCATAAATAATTCCAATTTGATTCTGCATTCGGAGGCTTATTCCGCAAAACGATCGAGTTTCCCGTATCAATTATTCTCTGCTTTGATAAGCTTTAGAGACGATATACGTTGTCTATGCGATTATAGACAAGAAGGGAACCGTGATCACAAATCAATAACCTTTATGAGTAAATTATTTCAATGGATATAAGTCGGAGACGTTAAAATTTGTCACAACCAGCGTAAATAACAATTAATGATTTCCAACTGCAAGTGGTCACACCAGTCAAGTATGCACTGTGTGCTGGTGTCTGATGAGAATCAGTGCATGGTTTCGAAACCACTTTGTCAAATAAAATTTTCAAGATAAATAAAAAATATTTCAATTTTAATCATCGAGCAAAAATAATTCCAATTTGATTCTGCTTTCGGAGGCTTATTCCGCAAAACGATCGAGTTTCCCGTATCAATTATTCTCTGCTTTGATAAGCTTTAGAGAGAATATACGTTGTCTATGTGATAATAGACAAGAAGGGAACCGTGATCACAAATCAATAACCTTTATGAGTAAATTATTTCCATGGATATAAGTCGGAGATGTTAAAATTTGTCACAACCAGCGTAAATAACAATTAATGATATCCAACTGCAAGTGGTCACACCAGTCAATATTTTAATCATCGAGAAATTTTTATGGCACTTTTATGGTGGCACAAATCAATAACCTTGTCTGGTGTCTGATGAGAATCAGTGCATGCTTTCGAAACCACTTTGTCAAATAAAATTTTCAAGATAAATAAAATTTTTTTCAATTTTAATCATCCCGCATAAATAATTCCAATTTGATTCTGCATTCGGAGGCTTATTCCGCAAAACGATCGAGTTTCCCGTATCAATTATTCTCTGCTTTGATAAGCTTTAGAGACGATATACGTTGTCTATGCGATTATAGACAAGAAGGGAACCGTGATCACAAATCAATAACCTTTATGAGTAAATTATTTCCATGGATATAAGTCGGAGACGTTAAAATTTGTCACAACCAGCGTAAATAACAATTAATGATTTCCAACTGCAAGTGGTCACACCAGTCAAGTATGCACTGTGTGCTGGTGTCTGATGAGAATCAGTGCATGCTTTCGAAACCACTTTGTCAAATAAAATTTTCAAGATAAATAAAAAATATTTCAATTTTAATCATCCCGCAAAAATAATTCCAATTTGATTCTGCTTTCGGAGGCTTATTCCGCAAAACGATCGAGTTTCCCGTATCAATTATTCTCTGCTTTGATAAGCTTTAGAGACGATATACGTTGTCTATGCGATTATAGACAAGAAGGGAACCGTAATCACAAATCAATAACCTTTATGAGTAAATTATTTCCATGGATATAAGTCGGAGATGTTAAAATTTGTCACAACCAGCGTAAATAACAATTAATGATTTCCAACTGCAAGTGGTCACACCAGTCAAGTATGCACTGTGTGCTGGTGTCTGATGAGAAACAGTGCATGCTTTCGAAACCACTTTGTCAAATAAAATTTTCAAGATAAATAAAAAATATTTCAATTTTAATTATCCCGCAAAAATAATTCCAATTTGATTCTGCTTTCGGAGGCTTATTCCGCAAAACGATCGAGTTTCCCGTATCAATTATTCTCTGCTTTGATAAGCTTTAGAGAGGATATACGTTGTCTATGTGATTATAGACAAGAAGGGAACCGTGATCACAAATCAATAACCTTTATGAGTAAATTATTTCCATGGATATAAGTCGGAGATGTTAAAATTTGTCACAACCAGCGTAAATAACAATTAATGATATCCAACTGCAAGTGGTCACACCAGTCAAGTATGCACTGTGTGCTGGTGTCTGATGAGAATCAGTGCATGCTTTCGAAACCACTTTGTCAAATAAAATTTTCAAGATAAATAAAAATTTTTTCAATTTTAATCATCCCGGATAAATAATTCCAATTTGATTCTGCATTCGGAGGCTTATTCCGCAAAACGATCGAGTTTCCCGTATCAATTATTCTCTGCTTTGATAAGCTTTAGAGACGATATACGTTGTCTATGCGATTATAGACAAGAAGGGAACCGTGATCACAAATCAATAACCTTTATGAGTAAATTATTTCCATGGATATAAGTCGGAGACGTTAAAATTTGTCACAACCAGCGTAAATAACAATTAATGATTTCCAACTGCAAGTGGTCACACCAGTCAAGTATGCACTGTGTGCTGGTGTCTGATGAGAATCAGTGCATGCTTTCGAAACCACTTTGTCAAATAAAATTTTCAAGATAAATAAAAAATATTTCAATTTTAATCATCCCGCAAAAATAATTCCAATTTGATTCTGCTTTCGGAGGCTTATTCCGCAAAACGATCGAGTTTCCCGTATCAATTATTCTCTGCTTTGATAAGCTTTAGAGACGATATACGTTGTCTATGCGATTATAGACAAGAAGGGAACCGTGATCACAAATCAATAACCTTTATGAGTAAATTATTTCCATGGATATAAGTCGGAGATGTTAAAATTTGTCACAACCAGCGTAAATAACAATTAATGATTTCCAACTGCAAGTGGTCACACCAGTCAAGTATGCACTGTGTGCTGGTGTCTGATGAGAATCAATGCATGCTTTCGAAACCACTTTGTCAAATAAAATTTTCAAGATAAATAAAAAATTTTTCAATTTTAATCATCTCGCAAAAATTATTCCAATTTGATTCTGCTTTCGGAGGCTTATTCCGCAAAACGATCGAGTTTTCCGTATCAATTATTCTCTGCTTTGATAAGCTTAAGAGACGATATACGTTGTCTATGCGATTATAGACAAGAAGGGAACCGTGATCACAAATCAATAACCTTTATGAGTAAATTATTTCCATGGATATAAGTCGGAGATGTTAAAATTTGTCACAACCAGCGTAAATAACAATTAATGATTTCCAACTGCAAGTGGTCACACCAGTCAAGTATGCACTGTGTGCTGGTGTCTGATGAGAATCAATGCATGCTTTCGAAACCACTTTGTCAAATAAAATTTTCAAGATAAATAAAAAATTTTTCAATTTTAATCATCTCGCAAAAATAATTCCAATCTGATGAAGTGTTCTTATGGCTAGGTTACGAGTGCAGGTGGTCCTATAAGTAACTGTCGTGAGTTTGCAATGTTTGACTGATTCCGATTGAATATATTGCCAAAGTATACGTTGGTAGTTTTGGGTAGGTATCAGCTACTATGACATACTTATACAAACACCTTTTCAATAAAATATCGATGATGTTATTTTGTCTGTAAGGTCCTATGAGCACTTCATCATTGAGTGATTTCCCTTAGAATATCACTCGTAACTTAGTAGTCGTGCTCTCTACCTTCCTAAGTGGATGATGTGGGAAATAATAAGATAAGCAGCCTGTTTCCTCGAGCTCAATGCCTTCTCTAAAGGACAGTCGCATTCTATACCTTCCAGAAGGTTCTTGCTTTGTTATTCGCTGACACCATCTATTAGCGGCATCTTCTTGTTTGAAAGGCACTTCTTCTATTTCCCAAATTCGTTTTAAGACTTCCTCGATTGAAGCTTCAGTTGCATTCAAAGATGTTAATGATGTCTTCATGCTGTTTGTATCTATGAGTTCCACTTGTGAAGCCTGCCATCAGCAATGAGCTGTATATATCAGTACCAAATAAAACGTCTATCCGCCCAGGTCTTCTATATGTTTGATCTTTTAAATCAACACTACTCACTGGCAAACGTAGATTTCTCTTGGCTTCAACTGGAGGACAGAAATTTGTTATCTTTGGCAAGACAAGTGCTGTCACAATGATATAAGGCTCATTGACATTGTTATCGAACCTTTGGTGTGTGCAGACGGATCAGCACCTATTCCACACATGCTATGCTTTGTATATTGTCGCTTCAAATTGAGCAGCTGTGCTGCTGTTTCAGTGATAAAACTTCTTTGCGAGCCGGTTTCAAGTAACGCAGGGAGTAGCACGCGTAGTCCGGATACGCTCTCTATATAAACCTTGGCTGCTGCTAAGAAAACAATTTGAGAGCAAAGTTTTTTGTTAGTCAACGATGTCTTAGAATTCATTACGAAGGTTTTGTGAATAATAGATTTTCCTCTTTTACATACACCTTTCTGTCAATAAGCGATTTTTGTCATAACCAGCTATTTTTTGCATAAAAAGCGTCAAATTTCTGCGTTGTTTTTGATAATACTAATGCTGCTTAAGCTCTGAATCGGCTGGTCAAGAAATCCATAAATTTAACCATGGTTGGAGTGTCAACTGAAGATCCTAAAGAAGTCTCCCATATTTTTTTGATTCTTGATTCAGCTTCTGACTCAACGTGTATATCAATAATGAGTCCCAGTGATCGGTATTGATTCCGATGCCTTTCATGTTAGCTAGGAATTCTAATGTTGCGTCGATTATTATCTTACTAGTAATATGTTTTTCCTCCTTCGCTATAGGAAGGCTATAAAATTTATTTTGAGATGTCCATGCTGTACCTCACTTATTTTCGAACCGTGCTTTCACGAGATCCTTAACTGCTTCGTAGTTGTTACTGTTTTCTTTTAAATGTTTAATGGGCTTTGTAGCCTCTTGAATTAAATGACTCTTGAAGTACTTCTGACGTTTGACTGGTGGCAACGCTTTATTTTTGTCCACAATTGAATCAACTAAATCTATCAAGGGCTTACTTTCCAGATGTACTCAACTCGTACTGTATGTTGTGTGCCCTTGTGCATCATTGCTTATGCGATGCGTTTTTTGCACACCCATGTATATTGAATACAATAACCAAATCATGCACATGTTGCGTCAATGAAGCAGAAAATCTTGAGCAGCGGTTGATTATGAGTTTACATGTAGAGTGTGCTGATAACAGTAATGGGCCATTCAGACATGCGTCCATGCGTCCACACGTCCACGCGTCCATGTGTTTTTAGATTAAACGAGTCAAGTCAACTCAAATCCAGTTTTTGAAGGCGGGGCTAAGGCGAAAGTGGTCGGATACGGTGATTGATATACCATTGACTTAATTGTTTTACTTTCGCTCTTTGTCATTTCGAGATGATAAGTGGATGGATGGATTGATAAGAGGATGGATATTACACGCTTGCAACGATGTTTTTTTTATTTTCATATTATTTGAATTATAATAATTATAATAATTAATATTTGAAAACATCGTCGTGATCAATTTTAAAACATTACTAATTCCCATTCCTCAATTTTCCCGCATTATTTTCTTCCTTCCAAACAAATAAATTGTTAGCAGACAATTGTATATATTTATCCATATGACTATATATACCTTCATATAAAATTGTTTGTGTCTAGATATTCGTATGCATTCTAATTTTTTCGTAATAGTCCTGCACGTAAGGATGCAAAAAAAATATTATTCACATCATCATATAATAAAATAATCATCCACAAAACATATATTTAAATGATCATCAACGAATCATCCACACATGCCACTGAGCGAAAGAAATCATTATAAAATCTATTGTACATGAATCAGCATACTCCACCTCCTTCGCTTTAGCCCCGCCTATATAAACAAAATCAAATTGACTCGTGTAAGCAAAACACGCTAGATCGCATGGACGCGTGGACGCATGGACGCGTGGACGCATGGACGCTTGTCTGAATGGCCCATAAGAGTGCTGTCCACTATTGTGCAACCGGCAGCTTGAATTGAACGAATTGGTTCAGGACTCTGTAATGTTCAATTATTTTACATCAAATCTTGCAGTGAGCAGACTGTTTTTCAGTCTTTCAATGCACATTACATTGTAGATTATTTCATATGCAAGTTTCATGTCTGATTTCAATTAAAACCCACATAAGATTTCATATATGGAGGTTTTTGCAATGTGCAATTTTAATTTAACAACCAACCTAAGCGAAAGCTCAGCAAATGCAACAACTATGCAACATTTTCGAACAAGGCAATATTTCTGCTTGGGATCGTTTTTTTGCAACCCTACGTTAACGTGCGCTGCTAGGTTACAAAAAAACGCACCTATTGATTTAGTGTCAAACGACAAAGATACGAGCTTATATTCAACGTACATACATATATTGGTACAAACAATTGTCACGTATAAATCAATTCTAAGGCCGGGTACACTGATAGAGTCCAAGACCTATTTTAGGTCAGGTCTCTTGAAATCGTGGACTGACCAAACGCTAGTTTGGGTCGGGTACTGAGTGCTTATACCAGGTTGACTAAATAATTTGGGTCAAGTTGGGTATATAGTCCGCGGACTAAACGTGCGTTGTAACATATCCTGTGACGACCAGAGCCATATTGCCTTCACGACATTTTCTTTGACATGCTGAGCTGGAGCACGTTGTTTAGTCTGTCTGGCGGGTTATTTTGAGAGAGCCGGGGGCGCTTTACCAAACAGAGATGCATTCACGTGGTTTTTCGCCAAGCCTACGCAAACATGTGTGTATTTGCAATAGGTCTGTTCCCGTACTACGATTAATTGCGATTAATCGCGATTAATTGCAATGAAGCTGTTCCCGTACTCCGTTTTACTGAAAACTGAAAATTTCCCCTCTTTCAGTAAATTTCAGTAGGGTCTGAGCTACTGAAAAATACTGAAGTGTCAAACGGAGTAAATATTTTCAAATGTGCGCGGCAAGCAACATATTTTTTGCGTAATGTTGCTATGAAGGTCGAATATTATTGTGGCGATAATTTATTACCGCTAAGGATAACTTTATAATCACTATTGTTCTCCCAAAACCGGAAAACTGACACTTTCGGTTGTCAATTTTCAGGAAATACAATGAGAGCGTTCCCGTACTTTTCATTAAATTCCCCACCACATGATTCAGGAAAATTCAGTAAAATTAAGTTACTGAAAGTACGGGAACAGACCAAATATAATATTATACCCGGTCGTACTTAATTTGAATGCAGACTGTGTCTGTGATCTCCCGAGCAGATTATCTGAGAAGCACGCAGTTATAACAATTGTGCTGGAGGTTACCGGTACTGACAATTTTTAGCTACTATAGCAGCGAAAGTTAACGGTTGGAAAATATATTTTAGCATTGATTCACAATAGAGCTGAAACAGTTTGCGGTCGCGTCACATTTTTGTATTGCATTTTTGTTCAATCCACTCGTAATACGTAATATATTCTAATAGGGCTTTAAGTTTTAGGTAGAAGACAAGCATTAAACGAGCAAGTGGGTGTTGCTCGATATTACGGAAAGCAATAGAAAGATTCCTGGAAAGAGCTTAAGGATAATTTTTGGTTAACTAAGAGCATATGTAAGTATATATTGACATTGATAAGAATGCCCGAATGTCAAAAATTGAGCTTAAAAGAACATTGCTGAATAAATTTGATTGCAAAAACTTGTCAAGAGGGGAAAAACCGTACCAAAAAACTACGTATCAATTATTTTCTTTCGAAACATGCATTTTTCAAGTGATAGATTTTAATACTGACTTTCGACGTTTGATTTACCTCTCTTTGAGTTCTCTCCCATGCACATTCTGATAACTCCACGAGAGGAAATCATGTTCACCAAAGCGAACCTTTACATAGTTGGAACCAACAAAATTTACCGGAAACAGGAAATTCGTTTTTCCCGTCCTAAAAGTTTTCTATAAAACAGTTTTCACTCTTTCACTCGATTGTCTTTCTCATTGCTCTTTCAGTCGGCTTACCACCAAGCTGACTTTCACCAATGATTCTCATTGTTGTAATTTCTGTCTTTTCTCGTTCTCTTGTACGCTTCAAATAATGAAAATCCCTAATAAAGCATTTCAATTCAGCTAACGACTTTCGTTTTCGAAGTACTGACGACAAGTAAGGAGTTTATAGAACGACAGCGAAATGATTTTTTACAGTAATGATATTGAGGAAATTAACTCAACCACACAATGCTGCTATGTGATGGTTGTGCAGATGACAACTAGCTGGCTTTATCCCTTTCCTGACCTTCGCATCATCTCCGGTCTTTTTTGTTCGCGCTCGTGCTTGTGAAGTTCTGTGAACTCGCAGCACGGAAGTTAGTCTTGAATTCTCAGCTGAATCATTTTTAATACGTAAAACAATTCACCTTATGTAGCAAATAGATATTGGCCGAGGCCAGGCGAGCCGAAGTCAGACGAGGCCGCCAACATGTGGACGGCATTTGACAGCTCGTCACGAATCGCCTTGGCTTCTGCTCAACATCCATTCCGATCGGATGTGGCACGAGCGCCTGTGACACCTGTCAAAGTCGCTCGTCTGGACCGCCCACACACTCGGCTCGCCTGGGCTCGGCCAATATCTATTTTCCACATTAGAATTTCGAATCATTTTCCACCAGAAAAAGATAAGGGTAAGTGTGACTATCACGCGGGAAAAGTTGATGAGGTTTGGAACAGAGTGGAGGGTGCTGGAAGAATTCATTTTTTATTTGACTTAATTAGCCCGTTTCGGGACGCAGACAACAATAGGCTTTTAAAAAGTTCTTGAAATGATGAGATGGTGCTTTTAAGATAAAAGAATTAATTTTCTGCTGGGAAGCAATTCAAGGGTGGAGGGGGTTTGTTGGGACTTTCAAAGCTGTAATGAGAAATTGTTCGAAGTTTCTGGGTTTTTATTTAAAGTAAATAACTTTTAGAGACATTCGTCATACAAATTGTTTTTAACCGAAACGAGAATGTTTTTCTTTTAAGTGAGTTTCAAAATGCCGCACTTTAATGGATTAATTTTTTTCCGATTAAAGGTATTCTTCTACTTATTATTAAAATAGTTTGTCTACCGATTTCACACTGCACAAAGCAATTGAAGCACTCTTCGCTTTCTGCACCAAAATTACTTAGAAATCGCCAGCCTAACATCACCTTGAAGTTATGCTTAAGCGCGCAAAAATATTTCACCCAGCAAGGGATACAATTTAAGATGCGTACCCCGTTACTTTCTCAGCCTGCTCAGAAACATGTCATGTCTACTAGAGAAAGTACCATTAGGTAAAAGTCACCTCAGAACCATTTCCTCACTAAATATCACGGCATAAGATGCCGAGTGCTCGCGTTTGCAATTGTGAACAAAATCGGCTTCACTGGAAACTAAATAGAATCCGAAGAATTCAAGTGTGAGATGAAATTGCAATGGTGAGCCAGCGGGAGCCCATTTTAATTAAATCGGTACAAGTCGAAAAGCATATTTGCGGATAGTATTTTGCGCGAATGGCGGAACCGTAATGACTTCGCCCGTGCTCGTTTTGGAATGTTTTCAATGAAGAACAAGTTTTAAGAGGTTGATAGTTGAAAGTGCTCAAGATGGCGTTTGATGAGGGAAAACTTGGAAAACGATGCAACATATTGTTTTTAGAGGATTGGAAATAATTATAGCTCGAATTGTTGTTTACATCGAAAGTTTATTTTCATTTGTGATGTTGAACTTGACCAAAATAATAATTTTATATCTATGTGTATATATTGATTGCATAATAAATAGAACTCTATCTCTGTTTCTGAAGCCAAACAAATAGTGCTATGAAAATGAAACACAAATAATTTTTGATCCTTTTATTTACTATTATTGTAGCATAGCACGACACATAAAGATTATTCTTAATCGATTTCGAAAAATTATTTAAATTCTACCAAGGCATGTTCTTTGAAAAGTAAGTTTAACACTTGATTCAGTATTCCTTGTTTAAATCTATCACCATATTCGACTTTTTATACCACCCAAAAGGCAACTAGTTTCTCAATTAAACATTTTGAAAAGAAAATTACTATAATCATACTATCATGATGATAATAATTATATAGAATTGAAAAAATACACAAAAAACTAGCACGATTAGTGCTTAATTTGCTAATTTTTCAACATGTTATTTCAACAACTGAAAAATGTTGCTGCTCCTGCTGCCAGATTCGTTAGCTACCAATTTTTATTCTTAATGTTATTTTTTCTTCAAAAATAATAAATAAAGTGTTGGAACTAAATTTTGCAGCTCAGCTAGAGAAGGAGTGAGCAGCACTAATAGAAAACTGAGAACACAATTGCCATAATTATTTATGTTCCAATTAAAGCTCCAAAAGAGAATTTATTAATAAAATAATTACAATAAGCAAATTGACTTAACTGCTGCTGCCGTTGCTGTTACCAATTGTAAACAAATGGTGACTTGTCAACGAGTTGTCAATGTGATCGATGCTCACGCAAGCTCTTGTTATCTCTTTCACACATATTATTCAGCAATTGTAAAGCAGCTTTGTAGTATTATTTCATAACGTAAAACTTGAAACTTGAAGTTTGTTAAGGTGTTAAATTTTTGCATTGAAACTTGAAGTTTATTAAGATGTTAAAACTTTGAATCGTAATTGAGGAAAATATTACTAAAAACTGTAAATTATGGGAAACATAGTATAAATTAAGAAAATTAACGGATTCGTTCTCTTTTTGTTAAAAATTCGTCGGAATAAAATAAATGGAAACTTTCTTAACAATTTTTAAAATAGGGTAAGCATTTTCTAGAAATTGGCGTTGACATATTGAGCTTTGAAAAGATAAATTAAATCATGGGCCTTCGAACCGGATCTATTGATGGATGTATTGATGGAGTTGGATTAACATTAATTTTCTGATCTTCGGATTTACTGATGGATTTATTGATGGATCTATTGGTGGAGTTAGATTAACATCAAATTTTTGATCTTCGGATTTATAGATGGATTTATTGATGGAGCTGGATTTACAAGTTTTTTTTCGATCTTCGCATTGTCAGTGGCTGGAGTAGCATAGAATTGTCGTCTTTCTCGGGATTTGGGCAAGTCCACTTGTTCATTTCTCTTATTAGCCGGTCACTTATGTATGTATGTTAATTTTGTTTCGTCATTTGAATATTTCAATTAGATTTCAAATGAAACTAAATTAAACGAAATAACTGTGAAATGAGAAAAAAATGGAATTCAGAAGTGCCGACAAATTTATGAAAACTATGAAAACAAAAAATAAAAAAAAAATATTTTACGACTTCGTTCAATGTACACGGGGGAGGCTGGGTTATATTTGGGCAAGTGGATGAAGGGTACACGTGCAACACTGTACAAAGCTTCAAAGTTGAAATTAACGGACATTTGGAACTCAGCGCACAGTTGCAGAAATTCTGGGAGCTAGAGGAAGCTATACCGCAGGTGGTCCAATCTGAAGATGAAAAATTGTGTGAATATATATATACGAAGAATGTTAGACGAGATGAGAAAGGAAGTTATACAAAGCAGCTAGCATTTAAGAGTATGAACTCGAAAAATTCATTGGGTAGCTCAAAAGCCATTGCTCTTTGAAGCCTTCTGTCATTAAAAAACGCCTTGAAAGGGACAAGCAATTAAAAATGAAATACAGTTAATGCTTGAAAGAGTACTTAGATCATGCAAGAGCATGTCATAAAGAATGGTATAATTGAATATCTGCCACATCATCCGATCTTTAAAGAGAGCAGCACACCCAGCTGCAAAATAGTATTTGATGCATCAAGAAAACTCAGGTGTTTTACTTAATGATGTACTGCTAACAGGACCGGCCATACAAAATGACTTGTTTGCAGTCTTAATGAATTGGCGACGTCATCGGTTTGTTTTCATGGCCGACATTGCAAAGATGTGTCGGCAAATAAAGAAACACCATGAAGACGCTCAGTATCAAAGAATCTTATCGAGATTCAATAAGGAAGATGGAATTCAAGAGTACATGTTCACTACACTTACCGTTGAAGTGACCTGTGCGCCTTTTCTAGCGATTTGAACCTTAAAACAATTGGCCCAAGATGAATGTCAAGATTATTCTAATGCGTCTCATTTTATAAATCATAAGTTTTATGTTGATGACCTGCTCTCCGATGGACAAAGTTTACAGGAAGCATAGACAAAAGGAAGAATATAAATGATTTATTAGCTGCTGGCGGTATCCCACTTTGAAAACGGGCAAGCAATGCTGTGAAAATACTCGAAGGAATAGTACAGGAAGATATTGGTTTAAACTTGGAAGATATTGATTTAAATTGTAAATCGTTAAGAATTACGTGGCATCCTTTATCATATCAATTTAGTTATCGAATCAAAATGAATGGGAATAAATATGTGCATTCTAAGCGGCAATTGCTATCAGACATAGCCAGGTTACTTGAACCACTTGAATGGTGGCTCCCATAATAATAACCGCAAAAACTATCATACAATCTTAATGGTTACAGGGACTAGGTTAGGATAAACCTTTGCCGAATATTATTCACGAAATTTAGATAAAATTTAAAACTAAATTGTCTACACTGAAAAAAATCCACATGGCGCCCAGAGCCATGTAACATAGCGCATTATTTATGGTTCCATACGCCATGTACATAGTACTCTGAGCCATGCAATATGGCTCCCAGCGCCATAAGGTCAGAATCTACATAGCGCGTGGTCCCATGTAACATGGCGCAGCATTTATGGTCCCACACGCTATGTGCATAGTGCCCTGAGCCATGCAGTATGGCTCCCAGCGCCATAATTACATGGCGCAGAAATTATGGCCCCACACGCCATATTACATAGTGCCATGAGCCATGTAATATGGCTCATGGCACGCCCATTATAACTCGCAGCCATACTGTATGAGGAGGTGTATAAATGTCAGCAAGCTTCTTGAGTATAGGAGAGATATTATTGTAGTAGATTAGTTGACTACAATAAGATTGTTTACCTAATAACTGCGAAAATTTCGATAATCAATCGAAAAAACTGAGACCGGGTGTCAAATAATTTTTGCAAATGAGTTTTAATCGAATAAAACTTCAATTCGAAAATAAACTGCAAATCAATTGTAATCATTCCGCTCGAAAAGTATGTTATTGCACTGAAAAAACACATAGCGCCAGACGCCATAATCTATAGACTTCTGGCGCCATGTACATAGTCGATTTCGGTAGATTTGTGATAAAATATAGCACCACACGCCATAGTACATAGGACCACACGCTATGCTTATAGCCCTCCACGCCATATACTATAGTCCTCCACGCCATGTATTATACTCCTCCACGCCATGTACTACAGTCCTTCACGCCATGTACTATAGTCCTCCACGCTATGTACTATAGCCCTCCACGCCATCTGCATGGCGTGGAGGACTATGTTACATGGCGGGGAGGACTATGTTACATGGCGGGGAGGACTATAAGCATAGCGCCTGCTCCTATGTACTTTTCACCATGTATTATGGCGTGTGGTGCTATATTTTATCACAATCCCCAAATCGACCATGTACATGGCGCCAGAAGTCTATAAATTATGGCGTCTGGCGCTATGTGTTTTTTCAGTGTACAATTGAAAATTTGCGAATACCTCGCTGAATAAATTACAGAGTAGAATGCCAATTTGAATTGCACGGCTTCAGTGATGCGTCAACCAAGGCGTATAGTATAGTTTGAAGAAATAGTAGCGGTGCATGTTCACATCGTATAGACTGAAAAACTAATGTGGCTTCTATTCGTCCGGCATCGATTCCATTTTTAGAACTGCGTGCAGCCGTTTTATTATTGAAGTTGATAGCAAAGGTGAAAATGAAAATCATCTTGCCAAACATCACAATCTGGCTTTGGACGGATTCTGAAATTATTTTAGCGTGATTGCGTGGATATCCAACCCGCTGGACAACATTCGTTGCAAATCGGACTACGGTCATTTTTGAATCTGTCGGAAATACTATATACATGGCAGTATGTTCCTAAAATAGCTAATGCTAACGATGTTAATTTGAAACTTATAAAAACGCCATTAATTAGTGTAATTAGCACTGTCAATATCAAATTAAATGACGTATTGAATAAATTTTCGATTTTAAATCATTTGATATGCGTGACTGCATACTGTTTTCGTTTTTTCGACCATGCACCGAAACGATATCTAGGTCAAGATTTATTAACCGCAATGGAGCTTAGTCGGTCAATGGAGTTTTGGATCAAATATGTGCAACAAAGAGAATTTAAGCTCAAAATAGCGAAGTTAAAAAGGGTGAGCAGGTGAGCAAGAGCGAAAAATTTACAAAATGGGATCTATTCCTGGACGCCAAGCATATATTTAGAGTTGGAGGACGTCTTACAAATTTCCTATTATTTTACCTAAACATGGAAAATTTGTCGAACTTTTGATAAAGGAAATTCATATTGCTACGCTTCACGGTCAAACCCAATTAGTATTGAATATGTCTAAGAAACGTTACCGGATTTTAAACGCTCGCACCAGCATTAAAATTGAAGTGCATAAGTGTATAAGATGCTCTCAAACAAAGCCAATATTATTGAGACAGTTGATGGGTAACTGACCATTTCCCTGAGTTAATGTATCTAGGCCTTTAACACATACCGGTATGGATTATTGCGGGCCCATTGAATATTGTGACCGTCGGGGTGGAGGTGGTAAAAGGTTAAAGGCTTAAATTGCCATATTTATCTGCCTTGCTGTTAAAGCCATCCATATCGAGTTTGTTAGTGATCTCATTACGTCAGCTTTTTTGGCAGCTTTCCGGCGTTTCAGGGGAAGGCAAGGACTCTGCAGTCACGTTTATAGTGACTGCGGAACCAATTTTGTAGGAGCGGATATTGAATTAAGTAAAATAATAGAAAGGAGTAACAAGCATGCTGCAGAATTAGTAGCTCATGATAGTTTTACATGGCATTTGAATCCCCCGGCTTCTCCTCATTTCAATGGGCTATCGGAAGCAGGGGTAAAATAAATAAAAGAGCATTAACGTCGAGTAGTCAGAGAAGCTGCACTCACATTTGAAGAAATGTCAGCGGTATTAAGCAGAATAAACTCTTGTTTGAACTCTCGACCTTTGTGCCTTCTTTTAGATGATGCTTTGGATGTCAAAGCTCTCACTCCGGCACATTTTCTTCACCAGAACATGAATATATCAATAGACACGCAGCGAACGATCCAAACTTTTTGGAAACATTCGAAAGACGAATATTTAACGCATTTGCAGGCTCGTCGGAAATGGCTGGCTAAAGAAATTGAACCTCGCGTTGGTGATATAAGTGAAAACTTATCATCCTTTAAATGACCGTTGGCTAGAATATAAGAATTGCTTGCGGGAAAGGACTCTTTGGTCGGAGTAGTGACAATAATTTCTAGCGGGAAATTATATAAACTTCCAATCTCAAAAAATGGATTGTTGTCAATATACAAGCAAAACCCTTGGACGGATTCAGAATGCATATTTCAATGAAGATCGTGTAATGAACATTTGATATTGAATTTGATTTGAACTTGCACCCATTCGAGAATAGAAACTCGAACCTAGACTTTAATAAACATCATTGTACTTTTAGATTAATTTGAATGAATTTCGTAACGTAGAATTAACAAACATTGAAACATGTGAAACCAAATTGTAAATAAAATCGAACTCTAAATAACCGTGAATTGGAAATAATAGTATTTGGAAAATATCAAACTTAATTTGTTGTACAGTATTCTCAATCCTTATACGTCTGTACATTTCTCCCGATCTTAGTTCCCATTGGCTTCCCAGCTTGCCAAGGTGCGTACTTTTCACTGGATTACAGAAACAATAGTAGATCACCGACGTAGCAGCTTCTATCTTGGCGGTTATACACACAACTTGGCCCATACCTTGCATATCTAAACAACGAATTTGCTGATTTACACACCTTCAACCAAGCGATAGTGCAGTTCTGATCTGGACAGACCAGCGGAGGAAGTATTTTCCAATTAAAGGTCTAAAGGGGAATCTATTAATAAAATAATTACAATAAGCAAATTGATAATTATAATAAATTGATAATAAGCAAATTGATAATTAATTACCTGCTGCCGCTGCCGCTGTCACCAATTGCAAATAAATTGTGACTTGTCAACGAGTTGTCAATGTGATCGATGCTCACGCAAGTTCTTGTTATATCTTTCGCACTGCTATTCAGCAATTGCAAAGCAGGTTTGTAGCATTATTTCGTAAAGTAAAACTTGAAACTTGAAGTTTATTAAGATGTTAAAATTTTGGACTGAAACTTGAAGTTTGCTAAGATGTTGAAATTTTAGATCGTTATTGAGAGAAATGTAGCTAAAAACTGTAAATTATGGGAAACATAAGGCGTGTTTTTTTGTTCCTCTATCCAGCAGAGAATAGAGCATATACATTGGAAACAACAACACGCCTGTACCAGTGAATTAACTAGTACTGAAATTCTATTCCTCATTTGTAGTTCGAGTGCTGAACTATAGAATGTGCTGATAGAAAAAAGAAAAGAAAAAAAATTGTCTTTTTTGCTGTGAGGTGGCTTTGTTTTTTTCATGGTTATGTTGAATGTTTTGGTAGTTAGGAAATTAGAAAAAGCCCTCATAATGTACAAAAAGTTAAAAGAAGTAATTTTCTGCTAGTTGTTTTTCTATTTTCTATCGATTGTGGTAGTGTATATTCGTTGTTTTCTCCCTTTCTTTTCAGCTGTTGTGTGCTACCACAGCAAATACAGCAACCTATGTCAGTCTTAGCGAATGCACTGTTGTTTTATGCTAGATGGTTGTTTTTGCGGCATAGTTATACTCTGTTCTGTATCGGAGCAAAAAAACACGCCTATAGTATAAACAGAGAAAGCTAACGGATTCGTTCTCTTTCTGTTAAAAATTCGTCGGAATAAGATAAATGGAAATTTTGTTGATGATTTGTAGAATAAAGTAAGAATTTTCGAGAAATCGTTGTTGACAGATTGAACTTTGAGAAGATAATTAAAATCAATTTATGATGGCATTGAAATAGTTTAGATTATTTTTCGTATTAAAACTCGCGCTACAATTATAACCGTTTGTTTGAAAAAACTATCATGTTGAATCGTTAATTTAATATCCGCAACCCTTAATTCTTTTCATTTAATTGAAAGTTTCAATCTTAGAACTAAACATTTATTGGCGGAAAACTTAGCAATTATTAGTTCCATTTACAAAATATTAGGACTGAATAGTGAAATTGTGGATTAAACTTGACGCAGGTATGCATTTGCACTATTACTATGTACTTATTCTTACTAGCAATGATGCGAGACTACTGTGAAGATCGCCATTTGATTTCCAAACGAATCAAGGAAAACCATTACAGCTGGAGCAGCACAAGGGTCCATTCTTGGGCCAGACCTATGAAATATTGCTTATAATGGTTTTTTGCGATTCAAAATGCTGGAAGATGTGCCCTTGGTGGGTTATACCATATGCAGCCGCTATCATCACATCTGAAAATCATCACTTCGCCCAACTCAGACCCAATCAAGTAATGAGAAGGTTTGAGGATTAAAGTTTGCAGACAGGATGAAAAGCCATGGTCTCCCGCTAGCAATCACAAAAACTGAAAGTTTCATCCCGACAAAGAAGAGGAAATCAAACATTATACCCATGACGGCATCGAAAGTACCTCAGATGAGAAATTCGGTTGAGTATCTTCTATTGATGTTGGGCTCCAGACTGGTTTATTGAAAGAACATCCGAAAAGTATGTGATAGGGCGCTACTGCCTGTTATCTCACTTGGAAGACTCATGGCAGCAAGCTTATGACAGTGGCTCACTCAATGCTGTTGTATGGCGCGGAGATATGGGATTAGTAAAGAATCGAACTAAGATAGTGAGCGTCCAGCGTAGGGGAGCGCTGTGAATCGCAAGCAATTGCAGAACAATTTCTGAAAACGTCGTGCTAGTTATAGCGAGAGAAGCCCTAATTTATTTATTTGCGAGTGAAGGCAGAGAAGTTTTCTTGAATGGAGCAAAAGCGGAAAGAGAGATTAATCAAAATACTTTACGTATGCACCTGCCTCGAGGGCTCTATCCGACGATCCATATAAGGATAAGTCATGAATTTGCATAACAAACATCGTCCTGTGCACTACAGGACTACCATTTTTGATCAGATCTATGGAGAATGATTTATCAATGTTAAGATAGCGTAAATATCTTCATACGGCTTTTATTGCCCATTGACCCGGGTCCAGGCGGATTGTTTTGTTACGTTGTAACAAATTGGGTCACCGGATCTCAATCAAAAGCTTATAACTCGTTCCAAGATTCATAATTCTGCTCATAACTACGTACCCACCACTCACTTTGTTAGGTTTCCGAATGTAACACCACTCGTAGGGCATTAGGCGTTGTGGTATTTGCCTTGTGTACTTTACCTGGCGGATATTGCAAATATCAATATTATACAATAGAATTTAAGCTAGTAACGTAGGTTATACGTCAAGTCATCAGAGTCGGCAGGCTGAAGCAACCGAAAACATTCATGTATAGAATGTTGGCGACCGTCGGTTATCAGAATGGAAATAAATTGGCATAACCGATGATACCATCGTGCTGATAAACACAAGTCAGCAATCCAATTACAACGAGTAACGTGGAGCAGATGATGGAGAATGGGGCTCTCACGACAAAGTTGCGGGTTCGAAGCCGGTCAGCGTCGCTATTATTTGCATCGACTGGAATTTTTTTTTTTCTGCAATTTCTTTTAAAAAAAAAACCTTAGCTAAAATCGACATCCGCGACATTTCCGCAATGAGTAATTACTCAGGAAAATTGACGTTCCTTACATGCCATACGGTAGTTAACGGCTCGAGTAACGTGCAGCAGTTAAGCATCCACCACACCGTCGACACACCCGCTCAGTCACGTCACGAGCCGTCGTCGTGAGGGTATATCATGCTGCAAGACGAGCCGACGGATGAACGGAACGGCCGTCAGCATTGGGCATCTGTGTATACGAATTCATCTACATTACCGACCGAGGACAAAGCGTTGGGTAGACGTCTTCAATATGATAAGCCGTCAGCCTATTACCAACATTGACATGGAGTAGTGCGTTGAGACGCGAGGCTGTTACGTGGTAATCAGCGGTTCATGGCTTGGTGGCGCCGCTTTGATTTTATCTTGTTGTGCGTTTTTCTTCTGTTCGGGGATCGCTAATGAAAGAAGATGAGCCCGGACTGAGCTGGAATCATCAAATTAATTTAATCCGGCAATAATAAAAACCGTCAATATTACGGCGGAATCCGGAGAGAGTATTTTCCTTTAAACCCAGAAATGCAGCCAAGTGGAAAATATGCTTCGGAGGTTGAGTGTATTAACAGGGTCGGATTAGAACCGGTTCGGATGGCTACCATCCTTTAACCCATCGAAGCCTCGAACTTGGATGAGTCGAGTATCGAAAATGAAAATTGGAAAGCAGATTGATGGTATGGATCCCGGACGGTCACAGGAGTGACAAGATCGTTGCTCCTAACTGGAGTAGCGGGATACCCTGCAGTTAGGCAGAAGTGGCGGCACTAGGAAAATTTTCCGTCGAGGGCATTCGAAGTTGAGCCCTGAAGTGAATAAGAAGTGCATCGCCAGAACCAAAGTGAATTAAAAATTAATTTTTTACTGCAGGTAATTGTCGATACTGATATTAGAAGGGGATTCGAAGTTGAGCCCTGAAGTGAATAAGAAGTGCATCGCCAGAGCCAAAGTGAATTAAAAATTAATTTATTACTGCAGATACGAAGGAGGACACGCAATTCGGCCTTGCAGCGGAAGTCGGGAAAGTCTTAGGCGAATGGTAAAGCAAGTCATTGGACGGAAGAAAACGGAGCGACGCAACGAGGTATTCGCGGAATGTGTTTCTTGAGTCGGAGCGAAGACGGGATCAGCTATTAATCAGCGGCAGAAGAAACTTTCGAGATTAAAGGGCTACACAGCGCAGGCAGGAGAAACGTCGCCTATCACGCTCGAGGCGAGGGTTCGGTGCTGGTGAGCACCGTTAGATTTTGGATTTTCTTTTTTCCTCTCTACTTGATTCATCTGATTAACGTCTGATCGTCGTGGGAAATAATTAAGTACGCTGTATCTGAAAATCCCGAAAAAGTACGAGTAGCCGACAGCCGATCCAGATTATTAAGGTTAGTTTATTTAAGCAGAATAAAATTTATTTCATTAGATTTAAGAAAATGTGCATAGAGAATATTATATGAAGGTGTAAAAAGTGAGTGGTGGTGAGGATTGTAGAAAGAAACCCGAAATTTGTCGGGTTCGCATGGTACAAATGGCGAATTCAGATAGCTGAGGAACTTGCGGTTTTAGTACGGTTTGTTAGAGCATGTGAAAGCAAACCAGTGAAAGTAAGAGAATTCACCGTTGTGTACCGTGTGAGTTAGCGTAGAAAAGTTTATTCAACAGCCCGTTGAGCTGGAACCGACTGTATAGTTATCAATAAAATCTTGAATTCGAACTTCAGTTGGTCTCGTGAATGCCCGAAGGGAAAAGAAATTTCGACAAGCGGGAGTAGATTCTTTTCTCGGTCTATCTAGTAGGTTTCTTTTGTTTGTCGAATTGTAGTAGTTGTGGGTGCAGTCCAGTTGTTAAGACTCTGATCGCGATTGGTGAGACGGATCGGGTGTTACCCGAACTAGAAACTGACTTGTGCCGGTACTGCGTGCGTATATCTGGTGAGCCGAAGCTCGCTCAGCGGCTCGAGGCTCGAATAATTGGAGAGCGAGTGGCGCCCACCCTCGACCCGTCTCCGACAAGTTAGCAAATATATCCAACAGGAGCCTAACCAAGTATCTTGCTCACCCTAGACCGGGTGGGTGACAAATTGGCGCCCAACGTGGGGCCCTTTGAAAATTATCGCGGCGGAAAGTACATGAGAATAATAGTCATTATCGGGCGTAGTGAAAAGTGTTCAATCTTCAGCAAAAATAAGACGAATCAACAGCGAGATACCAGTCCACATCTGAGGAGATTTCGGAGAGATCAGTTGGAAACCGAGGTCAGGCGATAGTAGAGTAACCTTATCCCGTGTGAAATCGGAGCCCACTATAGGCCAGCGGCGATTTAAACAGTAGTTTATATATATAAGGTTTGAAGTTGTATTTACAAAAAAAACAAAAGAAGAAAAAAAAAACAATTGAATTCGGAATCAAATCAAATTGTGTTTTATTTGCAACCTAGCCAAGTAGGTTAAATCTTTGTACTAGGTATACCAGTTGACAAAGAGAGTCCAGGATGTCAGCGAAAGCCAAGGTGCTAATAGACAGGCTGAGCAAGGATGAGTTGACGTACGAGCTGGAGATTCGCGGTCAACCCACCAGAACAGTAGAAGCCATGCGGAAAACGCTTCGGGTGGCGCTGAGAGCAGAAGCCTCCATGGACACCTCACTGATTTCGGTGCGGGACTACCCATACACGCTAGAGGAGGATTTGGAGGCAGTCCAAGAGAAATTAGCAGAAATACAGGGACTGATCGCGGTTTTCCACGGCAACACTCAGACGTCGGAGTTTTTAAAATTAAAAACGAAGATTGAATTTGTAATGCGGCGACTCAAGAACGCGCCACATGAACAACAGGAAATGGGTGAACAGGCTCACAAATTAAAGACTCGCCTCATAATGGCGATGGGGGAACTCCTGGTGAAGGCTGAGGGTGGAGATGAGGATGCTGAGTCGGTACCCAATGAAGAGCAAGTTTGTGAGCAGGACATTGTTCAGGACGCGGGCTTCGATTTGGCGAGATTAGTGGTGGGGCCATCACAGCCCGTACAAGAGCCGGAAGTACACTTTAACCCTGTATTTTCTACGCCCCGAGCGGCAACCGTTAGCAGCAAAGGCCAAGATATGTCCAAATGGGGACTTCATTTCAGTGGCGATTCTGGCTCGCTGAGTGCCTTCTTAGAACGGGTGGAGGAGTTACGTGAAGCAAGAGGCGTTTCCCCGCGTCAGCTATTTCAGGCGGCGGTGGAAATATTCGAAGGGAAGGCGCTGGTGTGGTTCCGGGCAAATCGGTCTCGGGTTAGCTCATGGTCGGAACTGGTCTCAGAGTTGCGTGCCGAATTTTTACCACCTGACTATGATGACCGGTTGCTCGCAGAGATTGGGAGACGAACGCAGGGACCGGAGGAGTCGATGGGTGTTTACGTGTCCGCGATGGAGGGTTTGTTCCGACGCCGGGCCATTCCATGTTCTGAGGAGGAGAAGCTGAGGATAATACGGAAAACATCGCACCCTTTTATCAAACCCAATTGGCTCTCACCCCAGTTCGAACAATTGCGGATCTCATCCGTGTGGGCCGTTCCTTGGAGGCGACGCGAGTATCCGTAGAGGCCTATTTACCGCCACCAACCAGGAAGTCCCAACGACTTTTGGAGCCAGACCTGGCCCATGCGAGTTGCTCAGTCGAAGGTGACCTGGCAACCATTCAGCTGCAGTGCTGGAACTGCAGAGCGAATAGACATACGTCTCGGAATTGTCCAGAACCTCAACGGTGCTTTGGCTGTGGGCGAAGGGGGGCTCGGAAGGCATCCTGTCTGAATTGTCATGGGTCTCGAGAAGGAAACCCGAATTCACCGCGAAAATCCAGCACGTTTCCGCCTGGTAATTCCCCTCAACGAGGTACGGCATCGGGTGAGCGACCAAGACAACCTTCGGGAAACGGGCACTGTGTCCAGTAGGCGGCTGCCTGGACACTAGGGAGGAGGAAGCAGGGGCCGCGACAGAAGCTCAGCTCACCTATTTGCTGGCGCAGAGGGACGGAGATAACCGACCGCACTTAGAGGTGGATATATTCGGACGGAAGTTCCTGGGACTCCTCGACTCTGGGGCTACCCACACGGTGATGGGCGGAGAGAGCTGGCAGGTTCTGGAGGAACTAGGAGTAGAGTTGGTGAGCTCCAACCAGCGAGTAATGCGGATGGCCAACAGTCAAGGCTGTGTAATTGCGGGATATATTACAGTGCCCGTGAAGCTAAAAGAGAAGGTGGAGTGGATACGAGTGCTGGTGGTGCCGTCATTACCGCAAGCACTTATTCTCGGTGTAGATTTCGTACGCCAGTTCGGGTTGGTCCTAACGTTGAGAGACGAGAGCTGGAGTTTTCTGAGTGCACTTCAAGGAGACGCGGGGGAACAGCTGAAGTCGCGCAGCCGACTGACACGAATAGAAGAGGCCGCCCTTAGTCGCTTACTGCAAGAAGAATTTGAACTCATGGGAGATGGGGTCGGATGCACGAATCGTGTGGAACACGTGATTAAAACTAATTTTTTGCCCATCAAGCAGTGATATTATCCGGTGTCACCGGCCGTGCAGAAACACATTGACAAAGAGTTGAACGAGATGCTGGAACAAGGCATAGTTGAAACATCCTCGAGTCCATGGGCGTCGCCGATTTTATTGGTCAAGAAAAAGGATAACACGTACCGTTTCTGTGTAGATTACCGAAAGCTCAACCAGGTCACCGAACATGACGCGTACCCGCTACCATATGTTTTTGCTACGCTGGACAAGCTGCGCGAGGCTAAATACCTGTCTTCTCTGGACGTGAAGTCGGCCTATTGGCAGGTTCCCATGGCAGAGCAGTCAAAAAAATTCACGGCTTTTACGGTGCCTCATCGCGGTCTCTTCCAATTCTGCCGAATGCCTTTCGGTCTGCAGAATGCTCCTGCAACGTGGCAACGTTTAATTGATCAGGTACTGGGCCCTGACCTCGAGCCATATGTCTTCACTTATCTAGACGACATTGTTGTGGTGTTTCAGGATTTCGGCAAACACCTGGAAATCTTACGGGAAGTGTTTGGTCGCCTCAGGCAGGCCGGATTAAGGGTCTCCCGCGACAAGTGCGAATTCTGCCGTTGCCAACTCAAGTATCTGGGTTACGTCGTTGATGAAAAGGGCTTGAATGTAGATCCGGACAAATTAAAATCATTGATAGAAATTCCTCCGCCTACGAATGTGAAGGGAGTGAGGCAGTTCATGGGAATGGCCTCGTGGTATAGGAGGTTCATCCCCGATTTTGCCACGATGGCGGTGCCATTGACGAACCTTCTCAGGAAAAACCAGAAGTTTGTCTGGACCCAAGAATGCGATGCTGCCTTCACACAGGTAAAGGTGAAACTGACCACGGCTCCAATTCGTACCTGTCCGGACTATGACTTGCCTTTCTACATCCAGACAGACGCGTCAGATCGGGGCTTAGGGGCAGTGCTCTCTCAGAAGCATCCCGATGGAGAAAAGGTGGTTTGCTACCTGAGTCGTTCTTTGACGAAAGCCGAAAGAAAATATTCAACCACTGAGAAAGAGTTATTACCACGCTAATTCGAGCAACGTTGCCTCCGCCTCCCGATGGAGGGCGAAGGGGACAGTTCCGGTTGGCTAACTCCCGTGGAAACGGGTGTGGGTCGTTTACAGGCGCCACTCGCTTTACAAATTCGTAACCGGAACCGTCTCTTATACCACCGTCTCTAAGCGAGAAATCGACGGCGGGTACTTATTTTTACGATTTTAAATCTTCGCGGTAGCCACTTGATAATCAACGATTCGTCCTGCCAGAAGGGCACAAGGTAACACCAGCACTTGACAATATTAACAACGTTTTATTGATCGCAAATTACTTCCAAGTCTATATCTATCGACGGCGCCGCGTTACCTACTCTACTTCCTCTTAATACAAACACAGTAAGGAAACTTAGCCTACCTTGAATCTTATACGCTCTAACTCGCTCGTACACTCTCCGCCAAATGGGTGCTTCCCCGAAGCGTCGCTCTACTGCTGCCGTGAGTTAACATGTATCTGCGATATCGATTCCAATCACACCGGTGCTTCCCCGAACGACAAATATGGCCGTCGATGTTGGCCCAATGGTGTTCGCTGCGGCTCAAGTTGCTGTTGCAAATTATCGATGTTGGCCCAATGGTGTTCGCTGCGGCTCAAGTTGCTGTCGCACGCCGTCGCTCGCTTGCTGTGAGCCGTGTTCCTTTAGGCGCTCCGCACCACTTGAATGTTGTCGACGCTTTTCCTCGTGCTATTTTTTCCTTTCCTCAATAATCCTTGGATTTTTCACACCACTCGCTGTCGACCAATAGCTCAGGATAAATCCTTGTTCCTCGTCACGTCCAGACAGATTTTAATCAGAAAAGAAGAAAATCGGTTACAAAAGAAGGAGCTTGCGCCAACGCGTGCGTGTCTCACCTTAGTTACCAGAAGAAGAGAGCTCCCAAGCCCTGTCGACTCGCCACGAAACCTTTCCCTAGAGGGATTTCCAACCGCTTCTGCGGTATCTGCAAATTCCGTTGTCCACCAAGTGCTATTGGGATTGGTAATATGCTGGCGGGTGCATTGGCCCATTGCACGCGCATTCGCAAGTGCATTTTCCCGCAGTTCTCGTTGTCGGAGCGCACCCTTTCCAATTGCCGCTTGGTGGCGGTTCGATCGCTGCCAGTCACCATGTTGACATCCCAACTGTCAGTTGGTATATTTTACTTGTTTTCCCTGTCACCTTGACTAGTATATGAAGGTTGAAAAGAATGGTATTTTTGGCTGTCGTCATTTTCCGCACATTATCCACGGCCACAAAAGGGAATCTTCTCGCGGTAATTGCTTTATAGATAAGTTTCGTTTCGATTTGCTTGCTTCCTTGCAGGCAATAATCATTTGAATTTACAACAAGCAGCCCTGTTCAACGTCAACATGAATTCATCAAAAAGTCAGGGATCGCTTGATTAGTGTTGTGCTATATGTGGTGCTCGTTTGCCGAAGGCCATAACCGCGTCGGATTAGTTGGGTGGTTCCAGCCATAATTCGTTCCAGCTTAGTGGTTGAATTCATCGAAAATGGTTTGTTGTGTATTGGGTCGAGCCGTCGCCGCTCGTCTTATTTGAATCGCCGGCAATGGTGCGACCTGATAGAAGACAAACTCAGAGCTCGCCGGAGTGTTTGCGTTCCTGCATTTTCCCAAATTTCCTTACAATTCTACTTTTGTCTACAATTCTACTTTTCACAATTCTAACCGTACTAAACGTAAATTCTACCGCTCCAAATTCTACAATTCGAATATTTATGTACATTTTCTTTTCCTTTTTAAACCGATATTTGCTGGCAATATAATACAATAATAATATTAATTTTAAACTTATTAAACTTAAATTCTACTGCTCCAAATTCTACACTTCAAATATTTCTGTACATTTTCTTTTCCTTTTTTAAAACGATATTTGCTGGCGTTACATTTCCCCCTTCCCCAGAGAATTACGAGGTGATTCTCGTCATTATTCGCGCTGATCAATCTACGTTCGTTGTGAGTTTGAGAACCTAGGTCTTGCATCGCCTATCGGATATGCGCGTTAGCTTTATGCGCGTTGGCCTTATGTTCTACCTTCGATTGTACTTCACAACCATTTCCATCGACAACACATCACACACATCACTCACACTCCTGCCATTTTTACGTACACTATTTCTTCCTCGTTTTATCTTACATGCATTCCTTTACCTGTGTTGTTCCGTTTTCTCCTTTCCTTGTCCTTTTGCTCAGACCCTGACTGATACATGCTCTTAATGTTTTAGGATCTTGTCGAAATGCAGAAGAAAAGTACAGAAAAAGGAAGAACAGAAGGAAGGAAAGAAAAAACAACCAAAAAAAAGAAACGCACAGCTGTCTGGGAAGAACCCGTACCAACAGTCCACAGAGGATTAGTGACATTCATCGTTCCGCTGAAATTGGATTAAATACACCTCGGTTGAAAGGTAACATTGTTCTCATACGACCTATATAAATTAGACGCTTGCTATTGTTCTAACCCTACCAATGGACTTAAATTTACCCTCCACCACGTTATGTTAGAGAATATCTACCTATTAATTCCAGATTCAATCTTATTCAATTACATTTAACCACCACCAAGTTTTAATAGAGTGTCATTACTTAATCCCGCCACCTTGGTATTTACCTAATTCAGATTATTGTCCTGTTTACCAACTCGACTACAACTAATTCCTACTATTCTATTCCTGAGTTCTGCCAGGTCGATCTCGTCTTCTGATCTCCGTGATTTAATCGAGTGTCGACCCTTTACGCCACATATCGTTTCAGGTCTTTGGAGTGCCAAACCCCCATATCTTTTCCGTCGGCGTCTTCCAATGCATAGGTCCAACCGGATACTTGTTTCCGCACAGTAAACGGTCCCACATATTCCGGTGCTAGCTTGGCCGAGAAATACCGTGCCGCATCCGAGAGTACGTAATTTCGTCGCCATACTAGATCTTTTGGTAAATATTTTTCATCTCGATGTCGCAGATTATATTTTGATTTTGACTTATCCGCGGCTTCTTTTAGACGCACGAGGACTTCTTCCCGGACCTTCTGTAATAGATTCGCCTTTCTTATTCCTTCATCCCTCCTGTCCCCTTCTCTATCCTGTGGATATTTGCGGTTCTCCGGATGGACCGTCATCTCTCTTCCGAAATTTAAGAAATATGGGGTGACCTTCATGTTTTCGTGAGTACACGTTCTTAGGGCGCAGCCAATTTGAGGTAGCACCTTGTCCCAGTCCCGATGATTTTCCGACACATAAGACCGTAACAACCGTTTAATATTTTGGTTCACCCGTTCGGCTGGATTCGCCTGAGGATGATAAAGCGCAGTGAACCTCAGCGTCATACCGTGAGTCTCGGCCATCTTTGTGAGCTCCTTTGAGCGAAATTGAACTCCGTTGTCGCATATCATCACTCGTGGAACTCCGAACAAGAACAATACCTGCTCCTCAAGGGTGCGAGCTACGGCGATTCCTGTTGCCTTCTTTAAGGGAAATAGAAGTGGGAACTTCGTAGCGTAGTCTACCACTGTCAAGATGTATGCGTGACCGTTCAAGGAACGAGGTAGTGGTCCCACCAGGTCCACACAGATCATCTCCCAGGGTGATGATGCTCCTCCAACCCTTGACACCATCTGCCCGTTTGGTTGCTTCCGTTCCACCTTCACTGACTGACATACTTTGCAACGATTAACGTACTTTTTTACGTCCGCAGCCATCTTCGGCCAATAGAAACACTGTGCCAGCCGATCTAGAGTCTTGCGAACTCCCATATGACCTGCTGTGGGCGCATCATGGCATTGATGCAATACTGCTGACCGTTCCGCTGAGGGAACTACCGACTTCCACGCATCGTCAGCTTGAAGTTCTGGGTATCGGCCTTCCATGTGCTTCCATAACCGACCTTTTTCCAACCGCCAGTTTGGATACCGCCCTGGATTCTTTCCCACCTGCTCTTTCATTTTCTCATACCAACGATCGTTCTTAATTTCACCTCCTCGCACCTCCGCCACCTCGATGGACCGTGAGAGAGCATCTGGGACCAGATGCTCCTTACCTCTGCGATGGACGACATCGTAATCGTACTGTTGCAGCCTCACCGCCCACCGAGCTAGACGGCCACTGGGGTCTTTTAGATTGTGGAGCCAGACCAGAGAGTGATGATCGGTAACTACCCTGAACTTAGTACCCTCCACGTATGGCCTCAACTTTTCAATGGCCCATACGACCGCGAGGCATTCTCGTTCTGTGGCGGAGTACTTCTGTTCAGCACTAGTCAGGGCGCGGCTGAGGTAGCAGATAACTTTTTCGCCCTCGGGGTGCTCCTGTGTCAATACCGCGCCTACTCCGCTACCTGAGGCGTCTGTCTGGACGGTAAATGGCAGAGTGTAGTCCGGACAAGTAAGAATTGGTGCCGTCGCCAGCTTCGTCTTCGCTCGGATGAACATCTCCTCGCATTCTTCAGTCCATAGGAATTTCCGGTTCTTCTTGAGGAGGTTCGTGATTGGCGACATCAACGTCGCAAAATCCGGGATAAATCTCCGATACCACGATACCATCCCCAAGAATTGCCGTACCTCCTTTACTCCCTTTGGACGAGGAATGTCCATCACCGCCTTTACCTTATCCGGGTCTACACTCAGCCCGTTCTCGTCCACAACATAACCCAGATAACGAAGACGAGTGCGGCAGAACTCGCACTTCTCCCGAGAGACCCTCAATCCAGCCTGGCGCAATCTATTGAGGACTTCCTTCAGGATCCCCAGGTGTTTCGCGAAGTCCTGGGTGACCACCACAATGTCATCCAGGTACGTGAACACAAATGGCTCCAAATCGGGTCCCAAAACCTTGTCAATGAGTCGTTGCCAAGTTGCCGGGGCATTTTGTAACCCAAAAGGCATCCGACGGAACTGGAACAGCCCTCTGTGGGGGACAGTGAAAGCGGTGAGCTCCTTTGAATTTTCCGCCATCGGCACTTGCCAATACGCGGATTTAATGTCCAGGGAAGATAAATATTTCGCATCTCTTAATTTATCCAGAGTTGCCGTGACGAAGGGCAGAGGATAGGCATCTCTTTCCGACACCTTGTTGAGCTTCCGGTAGTCCACACAAAACCGGAACGACCCATCCTTTTTCTTAATCAAAACAATCGGCGAAGCCCACGGGCTGCACGACGGTTCCACTATCCCCGCCTCCAGCATTTCATTTAGTTCGGCGTCAATATGCTTTTGTACTGCCGGCGAGACGGGGTAGTAGCGCTGTTTGATCGGATTGGAATCGGTTCGTATGACGTGCTCTACCCTATCGGTGCAACCAATTCCTTCCCCCATCATCCGGAACTCTTCTTCGAGCAGTGCCTCCAGCTCCACTTCCTCCCCATGTGTCAATCGACTCCTGCCGATCAGCTGCTCGGACCTGAGCCCCTCCACCGACGCGACCATCTCCCACTGCTCCTTCGCCACATTCAACACAATTCCGAATAGCCGCAGGAAATCTACTCCCAGTATGAGATGAGGAATCGCAGGTGCTACCAAAACCTCCAGCCATCTCTCTTTTCCATGCACCGTGATTGGGCAATACGCTACTCCTTCCACACCACAACCCACTCCGTTTGCCAATCGCAGGTCTCTCCGACCGCTTTGTTTTAGTTCGACACCTAGACTCCGGATCAGCTCCCATCCCTTTCCACCAATCACTGATTTCGACGCTCCTGAATCCACCAGCCCCAGAAATCTCTGACCCTGAATTGCTATCTCTACGTAAGGGCGGTTATCCCCCTCTGCGCTGTGCAGCATATACCCCACTTGGCTATCTCTTGCGACGCTCGAAATCGGACGAGGGCCTAGTTTGTCGCCCACTAGGCCCGATTGCCGTTTCCCTGGCGACGATCTCCCAACGGCCCATTTTGGCTGCTATTCTGGTTACCCATTGGGGCATTACTCCTTCGTCCTCCGCCTCGACAATTCGGACAATCCGCTCTCCTGGCTCCTACCCTACCACACCCGAAACATCTTCTAGCCTGGTCGCACTCCCTGGAAGTATGGCCCAACTTCCGGCAATTCCAGCATGTGATGCTTCTCGATCCGCCCGGTACTTCCACTGCGGCTAAGTTTTGCGTCTCCAAATACGCCAGGTCCGGTTCTAGTACCCTCGTTCTTCTTGGAGTAGGTGGCACGAATGACTCCACGGACACTCGCGTCGCCTCCAATGAACGCCCCAGCGTCACCAGTTCTCCAATCGATTCGAATTTCACCAGAGCCAGCTGAGTCTGGTAAAAGGGAGCAATATTTTTCCGGAGTATCTTCAACTTCTCCGCTTCGCTCGGTTGGTCACTCAATCGACGGAACAAACCTTCCATCACCGCCACAAATACACCGATTGACTCCGTGTTGCCCTGCGTACGGCGTCTAATTTCATCCAGCAGCCTATCATCGTAGTCTGCGGGAAGGAACTGGGCTCGTAATTCCTTCACCAGGCCCTCCCAACTCTGGCAGATTGCGCGGTTCGCTCGAAACCAAATTAGAGCTTTTCCTTCAAAAAGGTCTACGGCCGACCGGAACAGCTGCGCTTTTGTTAGACCCTTTGCCTCCCTAAGCTCTTCCACCCGTTCGAGGAACGCACTCACCGAATATGGCGATTCCCCACTAAATTTCAACCCCCACTTGTGGAGATCTAACGGCTTTTGAGGCTGGAACACCGGCGTACTCGGGGCTGACAATGTTGGACTGTCCAGAGTCCATACCTCCTCAGACTCCTCGCTTCCTGCGCCGCCTGCCTTGAAGAGCAGGTCACCCATAGCTAACATTAGTTGGCCCTTGGCCTGCCTCAAGAAGTCTCTTTCTTCCCCCGTTTCCCCTTTCATTCTACCCAACCGTCGCAGGGCGAAGCATATTTTACCCTTGACTTTACTAAATTCCGGCGAATTAAAATCGCCCACAAATGGGTCCACTAACATTTTGATCTCCGCTAATTTTGCGGTTAACGCCTCTCGGTCCTCTGAGAATGAAAACGGATACGTTGCCATTGCAACAGACTCAGCCAAGGCTACTTCGCTTCTTAAAGCCCCCCTCAGCAGTTTCCGCATGGTCTCCACCGTGTCACCAGCCATACCCCGGATTGATAATTCATACGCGAGTTCGTCTTTACTCAGCCGATCGACCGAGATCTTTCCAACACCGCTTCCGCTAGCCATTTCCTAATGTACGCCCTTAATAAAATCTATCTAGTACAACTAAATGACGAACTGTCCAGTCGCCAACGCCCTACTGAACACCACCAGAAAATTCAAGCACCTCTCGTACTGCCTTAATATATGCTGCCTTTGCTGTGGGGAACCGCAAGAATCACGATTCGGACACAATCTCCCACCTAGCACAACCCGAATAACGATTTTCGACGAGAAACAGATTGAGTTTCACCAAATGCAGATGGGCTGATGGAATGCTTCAGTTAACTGAAAACGAAATGAACAGAGAATAATAGGTTTGTTTTTACGATGCGATCCGCATTTGAATGCAATAACGAAGGATTCCTAAAGAATTATATGATATTAGATTTATAATTTTTTTTTCCCAAAATTTAATAAGCTGTGAAATCCTCCTTGATATACAAAACTCAATGAAGTTTCAATGTTTGTCTGCTATCTTCTTTTGCACGATAGTTGAATGGATTATTAAGTATCCAGGGCTATGGTATTTGTAGTTTTTCCTTTCCCGATCTTCGCGCACACGTTGTATACACCGCACTGAACAGGCGGCCGTAAATTCTTCCAACCTTGACGTTACCGATATGGAAATATTGACGCAATTTTCTTAGCCTCTACCGCTACAGACCCTCGCCAATACGGAATTCAAAAACCAACTGTCTAATGTTCGTTACACTACGTCTAACGCAGTACTAGGTCTTCCGAACCAGTCAACTAAATCCACACACACTAAAAACCACACCGCAAGATGTCTTTTCCCACCAATGTCACACTTGATAATATATTTTGTACCCTGCAGATCATGCAAATCTTACACTCTTATAGTATCACACTTCGATGGTAGAACCAAAAACAACTCACAAAATGCGTATCATCCAGGTATTAAATACCGGATAAAATTAGATATAATAAATGTATTCTACGTTAGATGTTTGTAAAAATGATATTCAAACAATTTCATATGCGATAATATGTAAATTTGTCATGCAATAATCTATTCCCGTTCTTAATCAACATTCACGGTTTCAAAATAACTTCCAATTTTTCAAAGTTCCGATTCGCGTACTTATTCAAAATAGTTAATTCTTCACAACCCCGTAGACGTTGGGCGCCAATTTATTACCACGCTAATTCGAGCAACGTTGCCTCCGCCTCCCGATGGAGGGCGAAGGGGACAGTTCCGGTTGGCTAACTCCCGTGGAAACGGGTGTGGGTCGTTTACAGGCGCCACTCGCTTTACAAATTCGTAACCGGAACCGTCTCTTATACCACCGTCTCTAAGCGAGAAATCGACGGCGGGTACTTATTTTTACGATTTTAAATCTTCGCGGTAGCCACTTGATAATCAACGATTCGTCCTGCCAGAAGGGCACAAGGTAACACCAGCACTTGACAATATTAACAACGTTTTATTGATCGCAAATTACTTCCAAGTCTATATCTATCGACGGCGCCGCGTTACCTACTCTACTTCCTCTTAATACAAACACAGTAAGGAAACTTAGCCTACCTTGAATCTTATACGCTCTAACTCGCTCGTACACTCTCCGCCAAATGGGTGCTTCCCCGAAGCGTCGCTCTACTGCTGCCGTGAGTTAACATGTATCTGCGATATCGATTCCAATCACACCGGTGCTTCCCCGAACGACAAATATGGCCGTCGATGTTGGCCCAATGGTGTTCGCTGCGGCTCAAGTTGCTGTTGCAAATTATCGATGTTGGCCCAATGGTGTTCGCTGCGGCTCAAGTTGCTGTCGCACGCCGTCGCTCGCTTGCTGTGAGCCGTGTTCCTTTAGGCGCTCCGCACCACTTGAATGTTGTCGACGCTTTTCCTCGTGCTATTTTTTCCTTTCCTCAATAATCCTTGGATTTTTCACACCACTCGCTGTCGACCAATAGCTCAGGATAAATCCTTGTTCCTCGTCACGTCCAGACGGATTTTAATCAGAAAAGAAGAAAATCGGTTACAAAAGAAGGAGCTTGCGCCAACGCGTGCGTGTCTCACCTTAGTTACCAGAAGAAGAGAGCTCCCAAGCCCTGTCGACTCGCCACGAAACCTTTCCCTAGAGGGATTTCCAACCGCTTCTGCGGTATCTGCAAATTCCGTTGTCCACCAAGTGCTATTGGGATTGGTAATATGCTGGCGGGTGCATTGGCCCATTGCACGCGCATTCGCAAGTGCATTTTCCCGCAGTTCTCGTTGTCGGAGCGCACCCTTTCCAATTGCCGCTTGGTGGCGGTTCGATCGCTGCCAGTCACCATGTTGACATCCCAACTGTCAGTTGGTATATTTTACTTGTTTTCCCTGTCACCTTGACTAGTATATGAAGGTTGAAAAGAATGGTATTTTTGGCTGTCGTCATTTTCCGCACATTATCCACGGCCACAAAAGGGAATCTTCTCGCGGTAATTGCTTTATAGATAAGTTTCGTTTCGATTTGCTTGCTTCCTTGCAGGCAATAATCATTTGAATTTACAACAAGCAGCCCTGTTCAACGTCAACATGAATTCATCAAAAAGTCAGGGATCGCTTGATTAGTGTTGTGCTATATGTGGTGCTCGTTTGCCGAAGGCCATAACCGCGTCGGATTAGTTGGGTGGTTCCAGCCATAATTCGTTCCAGCTTAGTGGTTGAATTCATCGAAAATGGTTTGTTGTGTATTGGGTCGAGCCGTCGCCGCTCGTCTTATTTGAATCGCCGGCAATGGTGCGACCTGATAGAAGACAAACTCAGAGCTCGCCGGAGTGTTTGCGTTCCTGCATTTTCCCAAATTTCCTTACAATTCTACTTTTGTCTACAATTCTACTTTTCACAATTCTAACCGTACTAAACGTAAATTCTACCGCTCCAAATTCTACAATTCGAATATTTATGTACATTTTCTTTTCCTTTTTAAACCGATATTTGCTGGCAATATAATACAATAATAATATTAATTTTAAACTTATTAAACTTAAATTCTACTGCTCCAAATTCTACACTTCAAATATTTCTGTACATTTTCTTTTCCTTTTTTAAAACGATATTTGCTGGCGTTACAGAGTGCCTCGCAGTGCTATGGACGGTGGAGAAGCTGCGACCTTATGTAGAGGGTGCGAAATTTGCGGTGATTACGGATCACCACTCTCTCGTGTGGCTGAGTAATCTCAAAGACCCATCGGGACGACTAGCCAGGTGGGCGGTCAGGCTACAACAATATCCATTCGAGATCATACACCGTAAAGGGAAGGAGCACCTCGTACCAGATGCATTGTCTAGGATGTTGTCTAGGGAAGAAGTAGCAACGTTAGAGATCACAGGCGATCCCTGGTATGAGAAGATGTGCAAGAAGGTGGAGGAAGCACCAGGAAGTTACGGGGATTGGCGGGTAAAGGATGGAGTGCTGTGGAAGCATGTGGCCGGACGATATCCGAGTTTGGAGGAGAATACTTCGTGGAAAATGGTATTGACCAAGTCGGAAAGGAAGGATATTCTGCGCAGATGTCACGATGACCCAACTGCAGGACATATGGGGTCCAGTCGCACTTTAGCACGAGTGGCAGCGCGGAACTACTGGCCGAAAATGTCGGTCGATGTGAGAGGTTACGTAAAAAAATGTACTATTTGCCAAACCAACAAAGTGGAGAGGCGGGCCGCAGGGAGATTGATGGTATCTCGGAGTAATGCACCTCAGCACCCATGGGAAATGGTCTGCGTGGATCTAATAGGACCCTTGCCACGCTCCAAACAGGGACATACGGTGATTCTCACGGTGCTGGATTACGTAACAAAGTTCACGTTATTATTTCCTTTGCGCCAGGCGACGGCTGCCGCGGTTTGTCGCATACTGGAAGAACAGGTGTTTTTGTTGTTTGGAGTCCCAAGGTGGCTGGTATGCGACAACGGGGTTCAGTTCCGAAGTCGACAGATGCAACAACTGGCTGAATCCTTCGGTACGGAAATCAAGTACACCGCGCTGTACCACCCCCAAGCTAATCCCGCGGAAAGGAGGAACCAGGACATTAAACGCATGCTACGATCCTACGTGGCCGACAACCATCGTGAGTATGACAGGAACCTGGCCAAGATAGCGTGTGCACTGAGAACCTACAAGCATGAGGTGACCCAGGTCACGCCGTACTTCTTTAATTTCGGGCGTGAGATGGTGATATTTCACGAGCAGAAAGAGTCACCTGGGGGGATTCAAGATATACCGGGACCCGAGGCTAGGGCGAGCGAACTCTCGAAGGTGCGGGAAGATGTATTGGAGCGAATGAAGCAAGCCACTCGTCAAAGTACGCAAAGATATAACTTGCGGAGGCGGGACGTAAAGTTTGACGAGGGAGAGACCGTGTGGCGGAAAAATTATACTCTCTCCGATGCGACGAAATATTACTCCGCAAAGCTGGCGCCAGAATATATCGGTCCTTTTTGGGTAGATAAGCGTGTGTCAGGGTGGACATATCGCTTGAGGGATGAGAAAGGACAAGAAGCGGGCATATGGCACACGAAAGACTTGAAACCGTATCTCCAGTAAGAAGGCATCTGAACCTACGGAAGCAGGTGGAACCTGGATCCGATATTGGGTAACATTAGGCCTCGGAAAACAGCTTATCACTAAGACACTAAATAATACCCAACGCCACTTCACCTGTACAGCCAGTGATGGGCTCCTGCTGAATATGTACGCATACATTTAGTAGGACGGATGTTAGACCCCCAGAGAATACTTTAATGTGGGTAGGCTCTTCTTAACTTGGTTATTTCCCTCAATCTCTATCCTCGCTAGTAGTCAGGGCAGAAACAATCTAAGTGGAATCAGAATTGGATTTGAATTAGAGTAAATTAATGTCAGAACGTATTAGGCTGTAAAAGGAGTGAGTTATAGGAATAAGGTTTGTAGATAATAAATGAGTATAAACGTATCTTTAGAGCTAAAAACTAAATTAATATGGTGGAGGAATATAATATACTTTTAGGTGTTAGATGGTTAGAGTCATAGGATAGAGGAAAATAATAATAATTTCTTGAAATCAGAATTCGTATCGTTAGCGTTAGCCTTAAAATTAATACGGTGGAGGAATATAATCAGTGTACAATTAGGTTTTAGATGGTAAAAGTCGTAGGATAGAGGAAAATAGTAATCCTTTCTTCAAATCAGAATTCGTTTCTTTAGAGCTAGCCTTAAATTAATGTGTTGGAGAAATAGTATTATCTTGTTTGTTGGGGATAGGAGGTAAAACAATTACTGTGGAAGATTAGGATTATCGTATAATTAGGTGTGTTCATTAGGATAGATCGGGTTAATTATAAATTAGATTATCAGGTGCGTTTAAGAATCAATCGTATTATTGTGAGTAAGATTATCAAGTATTGAGTACCAGTAATAAATCGGGAAGAGGGATGGAAGAGCTAGAGGAGTGTTGACGAGAGTAGTGTGGATTAGGCAAAACAGAGGCTAACTGAGTTCGACTGAAAGAATACGTATTATCAAACGACAATTTTCTTTTACTTTTGTTCCATATAACCAAACGACCATGAATCAAGTGTAAATCCAACGTTGTTGTTAGGATTTCGGGGAAATCCTCCCGAGGTAAGGGGGGAGTTGTTACGTTGTAACAAATTGGGTCACCGGATCTCAATCAAAAGCTTATAACTCGTTCCAAGATTCATAATTCTGCTCATAACTACGTACCCACCACTCACTTTGTTAGGTTTCCGAATGTAACACCACTCGTAGGGCATTAGGCGTTGTGGTATTTGCCTTGTGTACTTTACCTGGCGGATATTGCAAATATCAATATTATACAATAGAATTTAAGCTAGTAACGTAGGTTATACGTCAAGTCATCAGAGTCGGCAGGCTGAAGCAACCGAAAACATTCATGTATAGAATGTTGGCGACCGTCGGTTATCAGAATGGAAATAAATTGGCATAACCGATGATACCATCGTGCTGATAAACACAAGTCAGCAATCCAATTACAACGAGTTACGTGGAGCAGATGATGGAGAATGGGGCTCTCACGACAAAGTTGCGGGTTCGAAGCCGGTCAGCGTCGCTATTATTTGCATCGACTGGAATTTTTTTTTTTCTGCAATTTCTTTTAAAAAAAAAACCTTAGCTAAAATCGACATCCGCGACATTTCCGCAATGAGTAATTACTCAGGAAAATTGACGTTCCTTACATGCCATACGGTAGTTAACGGCTCGAGTAACGTGCAGCAGTTAAGCATCCACCACACCGTCGACACACCCGCTCAGTCACGTCACGAGCCGTCGTCGTGAGGGTATATCATGCTGCAAGACGAGCCGACGGATGAACGGAACGGCCGTCAGCATTGGGCATCTGTGTATACGAATTCATCTACATTACCGACCGAGGACAAAGCGTTGGGTAGACGTCTTCAATATGATAAGCCGTCAGCCTATTACCAACATTGACATGGAGTAGTGCGTTGAGACGCGAGGCTGTTACGTGGTAATCAGCGGTTCATGGCTTGGTGGCGCCGCTTTGATTTTATCTTGTTGTGCGTTTTTCTTCTGTTCGGGGATCGCTAATGAAAGAAGATGAGCCCGGACTGAGCTGGAATCATCAAATTAATTTAATCCGGCAATAATAAAAACCGTCAATATTACGGCGGAATCCGGAGAGAGTATTTTCCTTTAAACCCAGAAATGCAGCCAAGTGGAAAATATGCTTCGGAGGTTGAGTGTATTAACAGGGTCGGATTAGAACCGGTTCGGATGGCTACCATCCTTTAACCCATCGAAGCCTCGAACTTGGATGAGTCGAGTATCGAAAATGAAAATTGGAAAGCAGATTGATGGTATGGATCCCGGACGGTCACAGGAGTGACAAGATCGTTGCTCCTAACTGGAGTAGCGGGATACCCTGCAGTTAGGCAGAAGTGGCGGCACTAGGAAAATTTTCCGTCGAGGGCATTCGAAGTTGAGCCCTGAAGTGAATAAGAAGTGCATCGCCAGAACCAAAGTGAATTAAAAATTAATTTTTTACTGCAGGTAATTGTCGATACTGATATTAGAAGGGGATTCGAAGTTGAGCCCTGAAGTGAATAAGAAGTGCATCGCCAGAGCCAAAGTGAATTAAAAATTAATTTATTACTGCAGATACGAAGGAGGACACGCAATTCGGCCTTGCAGCGGAAGTCGGGAAAGTCTTAGGCGAATGGTAAAGCAAGTCATTGGACGGAAGAAAACGGAGCGACGCAACGAGGTATTCGCGGAATGTGTTTCTTGAGTCGGAGCGAAGACGGGATCAGCTATTAATCAGCGGCAGAAGAAACTTTCGAGATTAAAGGGCTACACAGCGCAGGCAGGAGAAAAGTCGCCTATCTCGCTCGAGGCGAGGGTTCGGTGCTGGTGAGCACCGTTAGATTTTGGATTTTCTTTTTTCCTCTCTACTTGATTCATCTGATTAACGTCTGATCGTCGTGGGAAATAATTAAGTACGCTGTATCTGAAAATCCCGAAAAAGTACGAGTAGCCGACAGCCGATCCAGATTATTAAGGTTAGTTTATTTAAGCAGAATAAAATTTATTTCATTAGATTTAAGAAAATGTCCATAGAGAATATTATATGAAGGTGTAAAAAGTGAGTGGTGGTGAGGATTGTAGAAAGAAACCCGAAATTTGTCGGGTTTGCATGGTACAAACGGCGAATTCAGATAGCTGAGGAACTTGCGGTTTTAGTACGGTTTGTTAGTGCATGGGAAAGCAAACCAGTGAAAGTAAGAGAATTCACCGTTGTGTACCGTGTGAGTTAGCGTAGAAAAGTTTATTCAACAGCCCGTTGAGCTGGAACCGACTGTATAGTTATCAATAAAATCTTGAGTTCGAACTTCAGTTGGTCTCGTGAATGCCCGAAGGGAAAAGAAATTTCGACAGGCGGGAGTAGATTCTTTTCTCGGTCTATCTAGTAGGTTTCTTTTGTTTGTCGAATTGTAGTAGTTGTGGGTGCAGTCCAGTTGTTAAGACTCTGATCGCTATTGGTGAGACGGATCGGGTGTTACCCGAACTAGAAACTGACTTGTGCCGGTACTGCGTGCGTATATCTGGTGAGCCGAAGCTCGCTCAGCGGCTCGAGGCTCGAATAATTGGAGAGCGAGTGGCGCCCACCCTCGACCCGTCTCCGACGAGTTAGCAAATATATCCAACAGGAGCCTAACCAAGTATCTTGCTCACCCTAGACCGGGTGGGTGACAGTGTGCTTTCGCTCACATCACTCCTAAGCAAACGCTGCATCCAGAAATGATTGACCGTCACTAGCCTAACATTTCTACAGCAGATAGCTTATAAACCACAGCCACTGCGGAGCTCCCACTAAGGGGGCCTCTCCCAGCTACTGGATCTTACTTGTACAGTAAGGGGCTACACCTGCCCCCGCAGTACCGACGCTTAGACAATTAGGTCGTTCAAACCTATGCCTTTTTCTTTCGGGTGAAGCAGACATCTTTTTGTATGAAGACACAAAAAGACTTTTTCATACAGATGTACGCTGGATTACCTTTCCATAGTTGTAATACTAGGCCAGGAACTAATGTCGCAGTGAAACTCTATAATTATATTATTGATGAATATAATTTAAACAATTCATGCATATGCTAATTTACCAGAGAGGGTTTACCAGAAGAACATATTTAGTTCGACAAGCGCTTGTTTCGTTGTAATAAATCGGGAAGAGAGATGGAAGAGCTAGAGGAGTGTTGACGAGAGTAGTGTGGATTAGGCAAAACAGAGGCTAACTGAGTTCGACTGAAAGAATACGTATTATCAAACGACAATTTTCTTTTACTTTTGTTCCATATAACCAAACGACCATGAATCAAGTGTAAATCCAACGTTGTTGTTAGGATTTCGGGGAAATCCTCCCGAGGTAAGGGGGGAGTTTTTACGTTGTAACAAATTGGGTCACCGGATCTCAATCAAAAGCTTATAACTCGTTCCAAGATTCATAATTCTGCTCATAACTACGTACCCACCACTCACTTTGTTAGGTTTCCGAATGTAACACCACTCGTAGGGCATTAGGCGTTGTGGTATTTGCCTTGTGTACTTTACCTGGCGGATATTGCAAATATCAATATTATACAATAGAATTTAAGCTAGTAACGTATGTTATACGTCAAGTCATCAGAGTCGGCAGGCTGAAGCAACCGAAAACATTCATGTATAGAATGTTGGCGACCGTCGGTTATCAGAATGGAAATAAATTGGCATAACCGATGATATCATCTTGCTGATAAACACAAGTCAGCAATCCAATTACAACGAGTTACGTGGAGCAGATGATGGAGAATGGGGCTCTCACGACAAAGTTGCGGGTTCGAAGCCGGTCAGCGTCGCTATTATTTGCATCGACTGGAATTTTTTTTTTTTCTGCAATTTCTTTTAAAAAAAAAAACATCAAAAACAAAATCGACATCCGCGACATTTCCGCAATGAGTAATTACTCAGGAAAATTGACGTTCCTTACATGCCATACGGTAGTTAACGGCTCGAGTAACGTGCAGCAGTTAAGCATCCACCACACCGTCGACACACCCGCTCAGTCACGTCACGAGCCGTCGTCGTGAGGGTATATCATGCTGCAAGACGAGCCGACGGATGAACGGAACGGCCGTCAGCATTGGGCATCTGTGTATACGAATTCATCTACATTACCGACCGAGGACAAAGCGTTGGGTAGACGTCTTCAATATGATAAGCCGTCAGCCTATTACCAACATTGACATGGAGTAGTGCGTTGAGACGCGAGGCTGTTACGTGGTAATCAGCGGTTCATGGCTTGGTGGCGCCGCTTTGATTTTATCTTGTTGTGCGTTTTTCTTCTGTTCGGGGATCGCTAATGAAAGAAGATGAGCCCGGACCGAGCTGGAATCATCAAATTAATTTAATCCGGCAATAATAAAAACCGTCAATATTACGGCGGAATTCGGAGAGAGTATTTTCCTTTAAACCCAGAAATGCAGCCAAGTGGAAAATATGCTTCGGAGGTTGAGTGTATTAACAGGGTCGGATTAGAACCGGTTTGGATGGCTACCATCCTTTAACCCATCGAAGCCTCGAACTTGGATGAGTCGAGTATCGAAAATGAAAATTGGAAAGCAGATTGATGGTATGGATCCCGGACGGTCACAGGAGTGACAAGATCGTTGCTCCTAACTGGAGTAGCGGGATACCCTGCAGTTAGGCAGAAGTGGCGGCACTAGGAAAATTTTCCGTCGAGGGCATTCGAAGTTGAGCCCTGAAGTGAATAAGAAGTGCATCGCCAGAACCAAAGTGAATTAAAAATTAATTTTTTACTGCAGGTAATTGTCGATACTGATATTAGAAGGGGATTCGAAGTTGAGCCCTGAAGTGAATAAGAAGTGCATCGCCAGAGCCAAAGTGAATTAAAAATTAATTTATTACTGCAGATACGAAGGAGGACACGCAATTCGGCCTTGCAGCGGAAGTCGGGAAAGTCTTAGGCGAATGGTAAAGCAAGTCATTGGACGGAAGAAAACGGAGCGACGCAACGAGGTATTCGCGGAATGTGTTTCTTGAGTCGGAGCGAAGACGGGATCAGCTATTAATCAGCGGCAGAAGAAACTTTCGAGATTAAAGGGCTACACAGCGCAGGCAGGAGAAACGTCGCCTATCACGCTCGAGGCGAGGGTTCGGTGCTGGTGAGCACCGTTAGATTTTGGATTTTCTTTTTTCCTCTCTACTTGATTCATCTGATTAACGTCTGATCGTCGTGGGAAATAATTAAGTACGCTGTATCTGAAAATCCCGAAAAAGTACGAGTAGCCGACAGCCGATCCAGATTATTAAGGTTAGTTTATTTAAGCAGAATAAAATTTATTTCATTAGATTTAAGAAAATGTGCATAGAGAATATTATATGAAGGTGTAAAAAGTGAGTGGTGGTGAGGATTGTAGAAAGAAACCCGAAATTTGTCGGGTTCGCATGGTACAAACGGCGAATTCAGATAGCTGAGGAACTTGCGGTTTTAGTACGGTTTGTTAGTGCATGGGAAAGCAAACCAGTGAAAGTAAGAGAATTCACCGTTGTGTACCGTGTGAGTTAGCGTAGAAAAGTTTATTCAACAGCCCGTTGAGCTGGAACCGACTGTATAGTTATCAATAAAATCTTGAGTTCGAACTTCAGTTGGTCTCGTGAATGCCCAAAGGGAAAAGAAATTTCGACAGGCGGGAGTAGATTCTTTTCTCGGTCTATCTAGTAGGTTTCTTTTGTTTGTCGAATTGTAGTAGTTGTGGGTGCAGTCCAGTTGTTAAGACTCTGATCGCTATTGGTGAGACGGATCGGGTGTTACCCGAACTAGAAACTGACTTGTGCCGGTACTGCGTGCGTATATCTGGTGAGCCGAAGCTCGCTCAGCGGCTCGAGGCTCGAATAATTGGAGAGCGAGTGGCGCCCACCCTCGACCCGTCTCCGACGAGTTAGCAAATATATCCAACAGGAGCCTAACCAAGTATCTTGCTCACCCTAGACCGGGTGGGTGACAGTGTGCTTTCGCTCACATCACTCCTAAGCAAACGCTGCATCCAGAAATGATTGACCGTCACTAGCCTAACATTTCTACAGCAGATAGCTTATAAACCACAGCCACTGCGGAGCTCCCACTAAGGGGGCCTCTCCCAGCTACTGGATCTTACTTGTACAGTAAGGGGCTACACCTGCCCCCGCAGTACCGACGCTTAGACAATTAGGTCGTTCAAACCTATGCCTTTTTCTTTCGGGTGAAGCAGACATCTTTATTGTATGAAGACACAAAAAGACTTTTTCATACAGATGTACGCTGGATTACCTTTCCATAGTTGTAATACTAGGCCAGGAACTAATGTCGCAGTGAAACTCTATAATTATATTATTGATGAATATAATTTAAACAATTCATGCATATGCTAATTTACCAGAGAGGGTTTACCAGAAGAACATATTTAGTTCGACAAGCGCTTGAAAATGCTGAAAATGCTCTACATTTTTCCATTGAGCCTGCTTCAGAAGAAAGCGACGCACACTTTTCTCTGCGATTGGCCTGGCGACGCCGGAAACAATCATGGAGATCATGATACAGTCAGATGGTCAGCTGCGTCAGCATATGTGGAGCTGGTATTCCGCTTGAAGAAAGAGGAAGAGTGTCTCGTAGACTCCTGAAAGTCTGACAGAATGGAAGTAAGCCGAAAGGCCATCTGGTCGGTTGTAGCAAAATGACTGAGCTGGGGTAATGTGAAAGAGGTTTTGGTTTGGATTCCTGTGTTCAGCGAGTGATGTTTTTCAGTGGGTAAGAAACCTGTAGCTTTCGACATCCGCTCAGAAAAAAACTATTACTATGACACACGTTTAACACTGTAAAGTTTTGTATTTATTGATCGATGTGGGCCAAACTAATCAAGTTCTTTTAAGTCTACATCTATATCGTCTATTTACTTTCGTTCGGTCAAACTTCAATTTATCATTATGTTCAATAACGACACACATATACACATATACGTCTAAAAAAAAAAACAAATTAGTATCTTTCATATCAAGTTAATTTTTCGCTTGCATCTTCTCGTTTGCTGTTTTTCAGTTGATTGATTTGTTCCGGCAAGCTGTGCAATATTCGAGGCGATAACGATGAAGATGACGATGGCAGACTCAATCAATCAATTTGCATGGTCAACGTCATTATTCATCGGATAGAAGAAGCTTATATTAGAGGCTATTGAGTGTGCATGCGTATATTTGTTTATATTTTTATAATGGATGTTGTCACCTCACGAGTGCCATTTTGTCCCGCTGAAATGAATGTGCTTTCGTTTTTTTCTCCGAAACTGATGATTTGTTAACTTGTGATAAAAAATGAGAGTGATAAATTGAAAATAAGATGAATTAGTTTGTCTGCGAGAATATTTTTTGCAAAATTTTATTCTAAAGATAGTTATTTCGGGAAATGATATACGATTCATTTTAATTATTATTAATCCAGACTTTCATTTAAGAATTTTCAGCCGCGTGGTTGGTAAAATGTTATTCTAATATTTTGGTTGCCATTAAAAGTAATGGGTTTTATCGAACGGGCCAACGTTCCAATACTTTTGATTCTATCGAATCAGTTTTATTTAGTTATTTGCTAAACAAGGCATTATACACAGCCTTGAAAATAACATCATCCATGTTCCAGTTGGACACACAGATAAAAAAAGCAATCCAAATTTTAAAGTAGCTATTTTACTTTAGACTAGTGATGCGGGATTGCAAGATGTTAAACTCGATTGTTTCGATTGTTCAAATATCTCGAAACATCTCGATGATTTAAGATGGACTCGATTGTTGCAATCGAGACAGTCGAGACAATCGAGACAATCGAGACAATCGAGGGAATCGAGAAAATCGAGAAAATCGAGAGAATCGAGACAATCGAGAGAACCGAATAAACATCTCGCCATCGCAGCAATCGAGAGAATCTAATAAACATCTCGCCATCGTAAGGATAGGTTCATCTTAAGTTAAAATCAAGATATCTTCAACTCTTTGGTGGCGGTGGGCATGTTAGTGTATAAGCACACCAGTGTACACAGTACGCTTGTAGAACCGCTTGTGAAGAATAGATTTGAATGGATTGGATATACTATTTAGCAGATTTTTTTACGTGTGCATACATATGGAATGTGATGATCAGATATGCATGGAAATTTGTATGGCTAGCGTTTATCATGGATAAATGGCTGGTAGTTTTGCTAAAACTATTAAGTCTGATCAAAGTGTATGATCAAATATTATATGAAGTTAGGTTTTGTCATGCTGTTAAGTATGTTAAAATAAAATCTGCTTTTAGATAGTGCAGTTTGAAAGCATATCAAGTATCGAGTATTTTCGTACTTGCGAGTATTTCATTCAAATATTCAAAAAGTGTTTGGGGCAGAAGTAGCTGAAATCGGCCAATTTTGGGTTAGAGTGGTTTCGGACATTTCGGTTTTGTAGCGGAGTAAGGGTTTTTTTGGAGATAGTTTGGCAAAAACTGCCTTTACCGCGCTTTCAATGATTGAAAGTGGTCGGGGAGTACAATAGTGATATTTAAAGGATGAAAAAAATTTTTTATGGGGAAAATTGGGCAAAAGCGTCGAATTTTCCCAATTTTTTTTTTTTGCGACGCTTGAATTCGGAGACCTTTCTGAGCTGTTTCGGGCGAAATGTCCATACAAGTCTGGGAAAAAGTGGCCTAGTTTCGTAGATACGGCATAATGCACAGCCGGAGAAGCCAACTATCAAGCCAAAAAGGATTTCAACCTTCTCCTATTTAGCACTTCTAGTGCTACTTTCAGTTTTTCCGGACGGTTTTCCGGTGGATTTCATTTTGCCGTATCTTTGAAACAAGACCACTTTTTCCCAGACTTGTATGGACATTTCGCCCGAAACAGCTCTGAAAGGTCCCCAAATTCAAGCTACGCAAAAAAAAAATTTGGGAAAATTCGACGTTTTTGCCCAATTTTCCCCATAAAAAAATTTTTTCATCCTTAAAATATCACTATTGTACTCCCCGACCACTTTCAATCATTGAAAGCGCGATAAAGGCAGTTTTTGCCAAACTATGGCCAAAAAACCTCTTACTCCCCTACAAAACTGAAATGTTTGTATCACAGCAATAGGTCTTGGCCCGTTATGTCCGAAACCACTCTAACCCAAAATTGGCCGATTTCAGCTACTTCTGCCCCAAACACTTTTTGAGCATTTGAATGAAATACTCGCAAGTACGAAAATACTCAATACTTGATATGCTTTCAAACTGCACTATGTAAAAGCAGATTTTATTTTAAAATACTTAACAGCATGACAAAACTCAACTTCATATAATATTTGATCATACACTTTGTTCAGACTTAATGGTTTTAGCAAAACTACCAGCCATTTATACATGATAAATGCTAGCCATACAAATTTCCATGCATATCTGATCATCACATTCCATATGTATGCACACGTAAAAAAATCTGCTAAATAGTATATCCAATCCATTCAAATCTGTTCTTCACAAGCGGTTCTACAAGCGTACTGTGTATACTGGTGTGCTTATACACTAACATGCCCACCGCCACCAAAGAGTTGAAGATATCTTGATTTTAACTTAAGATAAACCTATCCTTACGGTGGCGAGATGTTTATTAGATTCTCTCGATTGCTACGATTGTCTCGATTCTCTCAATTGTCTCGATTATCTCGATTCTCTCGATTGTCTCGATTATCTCGATTGTCTCGATCGTCTCGATTGTCTCGATTGTCTCGATTATCTCGATTGATTTGGCGCATCGATTACGATTCTCTCGATTGCGATTATCTCGATTGTTTTGTGGCGCCGATTGCGATTATCTCAATTGTTAAAATATCTCGCAATCGCCCATCACTACTTTAGACTAGTCTTAATGTCAACAAGCGGATTAGTAAGTTGAATAAACTTTGTGCAAGTTATTTTTGAAAGTGGATTTACAGATTCTCAAAGATTAGTGCCTGCTTATATCATATAATTGAATATTCTGCAACACCAAATTATGGGCTCATTATATGCATAGGTAGTGTGGTGATTGTATTCCTTGAGCAGACGGGCTGCTTATTGAGATACGTTTGGCACTTGCAGCGTTACCTGACTGTGTTATCAAATAGGACAACGCAACTTGATGTCACAATTTTCCGTACCACACGCGTTGCGTGTGACGAGAGAAACAAATATTCAGCGATACGAGCATTATCAGCATGGTTTTTCAGTGAGACTTTGTCGGGAGTTATAAGAGGTTATGGGTTTTAAATATCTTTTGATTTATATATGCATATAACCCTTTGGTAGGAGTTGGTATTGTAGTGAATTTGTAGGTACTTCTATGTTTCTGTAGAAAATCAATATTTACGAAAAAAAATAAGTATAAGAGAGAAAAATAAATTATGTTTTGAGGTTGTTTGGGATAATGATTTCGAAATCTTCAAGCCCAAAAGAAAAAAAAACTTATAAGACTTCAAAAGAAAATTTGTGTAACTCCGAATTGCGATATCTTTGTACAAATTCATTAAATCATTACGAAATTCCCTGAACACATTGATTAGTACAAGAAATATGCATGTGTGGTTTTTGATAAATGTTCAAAGGAGCCATCAACCGCTAAACTCTGTTTACCACGTTGGCAAAGATAATTTTATTCATTGCCGGCCATCAGACAAAACAGCCGTAAGCATGGATGGGCCTTTTTATCGTCGTGTATATCCAGAGTGTAAGAGCAGGGCTTATACCCCACATTTTACCTAGCACCGTCTTGATGGTGTAAATCCCGTTACTTGCCCGCCTAATTTTTCCTGCAAATTCATCTTCCAAGTGAACTTGCTGTCCAGAATCCTGTCGCCACCCAATCTGATTGGATCTAATTCAGGATGTTTCTTAATTCAGAATCTTTGTGAAGAGTATAAGATCGGTCTGATTGTAGTTGACGCCAAAGCTCACGGCATTCACCAAAGCAGGACTAACAGGTGAAACATGAAACTAATAAGATTATAAGAAACACCGATTTTCGAAGAACAGTAGAGGATTTGCGCAGATTTTGAGTGTACATTCTACCACTTGCTACCTCAGACCACTACCACTAGCTACTTTTCCAACTTAAGACCAATAACATAGACCCTTAGTAATAATAGGCACTAAGTCAATTTAATTTCGATGACTTCAACGAAAGTTGCAGCGATAGAAAACTGTTTGCGGTTGCCATCCAAAAAATGTCCAGACCTTAGAGCATTTACAGGTAAACATTGTTTACTTACTTTCATTGCAAATGTTCGCGAAGTGAACACTTAATGTGTGCATTTATTGGAACGGAAATAACAAAAACGCATCGTGCTGGCAATGCTTTGCTAGCACCGAAAACAACAATTTGTCAAATTTGCCTCACGTTAAAGTCAGCTTACTCTGTGAATTTCGTATTGGAAGTTGTAGGGATACAAAGAAATTTAAGGCTACCAATCACAAAAGTTATCAAATTTATAAGATCACTATGATTTGAAAATTTTACAATAAAATCGCTTACTAAAGATATGCAAAAGAAAAATACAAAAACAACCATAGCTGGCAGCTCTATTATTATTTTTACAACTAGATTTCTACCGAACGTTGCCGACAATAAGCTTAACTTGCCCTATGAATTTCGTTTTGATTCGATGACTGCACTGGAAGTTATAGGGCAAAAAGCTTTATAGTCCTGAGCGAATTTTCAAAATTTAAGACGCCAGAATTATCATAGCTGGCAGCTCCACCTTAATTTTTGTTAAACGTGCCTTAGATTTAGATTCAGCTACTGTGTGAATTTCGTCAAAGTCTGCTGACTGAATCAGAATTTTTAGGGCCAAAAACAGTTATTTTTCTTAGTGATTTTTCAAGATGGCACCACTGGCACAGAATCGCCTACTTAAAACCAATACATTCTGCAAATTTTAACGGTATCCAATTATCGGGTGCTAAATGATGCTAAAAATATAAGGAAATTGGGGAAGGGTCACCGTTCTTGTCCGATATTGAATTTCAAAAGTTTTACTTTGACTGCGTAGACAAAGCATAAGATTTGTATATGAGCTGCGTTTATTCTAAAAACGAAAATTTTTCAGAAGATTCGATGGATTAAAGGTTTTGATTTTCAGCTACAGGGCTGTCAGCATGCTCATACAAAACGATATAAGTATACAACTTAGTAACGTCAATATGTCTTGTAAGTTTTATGATGATTCAATAGCTCTGTCAAAAGTTATCGCAATTCAAAAAATTGCGAATTTTCCAGATCTCATTTTAGGCACCTAGCGAATAAACAAGGTTAAAAATTTCCAAAATGTTTTCAAATCTTTATTAGGAACACGTTCAACATTAATTTCGCAAACTTGGTAATTTTTGGAAACTATTTTGTGATAGAATAATAGATATATCTAAAATATCACTAAAATGGCCGCCGACGCCAAAGAGTTAAATATAATTAACATTTGGTGAAGCCTGACCTATTTTGTATATATGTACATCAACAGGTGCGTTTGTTTGCTCCTCTATCCAGAGAAGAACAGACGCATTGGAAAGAACAATACTCTTGTCCTAGTAAATTCACTGGGACAGAACTCTGTTCTGCATAGGTAGTTTATGTGCTAAACTATAGAATGTGCTGATAGAATGTGCTGATAGAATGTGCTGATAGAAAAAACAAAGCTCATGAGTAGTTGCCTTTTTTGTCGTGAGGTGGTTTCGGATGCTTCAAGGTTATGTTGAATGTTTTGGTAGTTAGGAAGTTGGAAAAAGCCTTCATAATGTGTAGAAAGTAAAAAGAGATCGTTTTCTGTTAGTTATTTTTAAATTTTCTATCGACTGTGGTAGTCTATACTCGTTATTTTCTCCCTTTATTTTCAACTGTTTTGCGCTAGCATTGCGAACACAGCAACCTATAGCAATCTTAACGAAAGCACCAGCTGTTCTGTACTGGATGGTTTTTGTTGCCCCATTGATCTATTCTGTTCTGCACCGGAGCAAAAAAACGCACATAATATAATTTTATTATAATTTCTCGCGCTCAGCGTCGACATGTTCAGTACCATTTTGTATATATCTTGTGGAAATGAAAGATCTAGTTAAACTTTTCATAAAGTGAAGATCTGATCAAATTTTTTAAGGTTTTATTTGCAGCGAATAAATCCAAAAAACGGACAGGGTTTTTTGAATCGGATTTATTGCGGCAAAGACGGGTGTACTAGAAAGAATGATTTCTTTTATACGAGTAAGTGTGTCAGTAACAACATTGTTTCTGCCAGAGACTTGCCGAGTGTCAAAAGTGAGCTCACTTATCTAACTTAAATGTCTAAGTTGACGAAGTGTGGTCTTTGTTGGCTTTTACTCGGACGCAAAAGTCAATGGTTCACAAACAGCGTAAACTGTGAATCTTCAGGTTTCCAATAAGTGTCAGAAGTATTGATAGGTCGCTAACCGCTCACAGTCCTACGCACTATACTTCCGTTGTGTGTCGCTTAGTTCTGCTGAGTATAAACCGAATTATTCTCAAGAGCCTTTACAATTCTGCTGCCTCAATAGCATTATCGGAAGCGTCTACGAAAAGATCAGCCTCAGCTCTTAAGTCCGAGAAGGATAATAGAGTGGCTTTTATGAGGCCAATTTTAGCACGGTCGAAAGCTTTGTTAGCTACCGGACATTAGTTTCAGCACCATTCTTTTAGCCTCGCAAACGCGTCGAGTGGCTGCTGCATCTCAGGTTTGGAAGGAAGGAAGCGACGGTAGAAATTGACCATCCTCAAAAATCTGTTTAGGGCTTTAACCATTTTAGCTGATGAAATCGCCTTAACACGATGTTGGGAGGGCTTTATGTTTTTAACAAAACCTCATGGACTAATTTCAATTAATGTTAAAGAATGTGGCATTTTCCTACGTTGATTATGAAACCATAGACCGCAAATCGTTGGAAAAGCTGTTCCCTATCCAATTCCCTACCAAAGATGGTTAGATTTTTAAAATATACAATATTTCATCATTGTGTATTGTACAAGTTTATATAAATTGTTAAATATTAATTGTAAGTGTTTTTTGTACGCCTTGTTTGGTTGAAAAAATAAATAAAAGTGAATTCGCTTTGTAGTTCCAAGACGTTCATTGGTTGCAGTAAAGAACAAAGATATGTTAGCATGCATGCTATATATGGTTTAAATTCGACCTGAACGTGACATGATATTGGGTTTGAATGAGATTAATGGTAGAAAATGTTGTAGTTTAAAAGCAAAACGCCTATATTTACGAGCTTTATATTATATTTGTAACTAGCCGACCACATATTCTAGAATAAGTGAGCTTAAGCACATCGAGTGATACAAAAATACTCAAAACTGAGATTGGTATTTTTACTGTCCGGTGTTTTATTACTCGACTACGCAGGGTTCATGTCCTGCAATTATTTTACCTTGAATCTAGGCCCCAACTGAAATTTCAATAGATTTTGTCAGTTGAGATATGTGATTCTTGAAAACAGTTTCCCATGCTTCATTTTCTGTGTTCAATTTTCACCTTTTAGACCTCTTGGGTTACAGATAAAAAAGGATCGTTTAGTTCTTTGACATGCGCTTGAATGTTTAGAGTTGTACTATTGTGTGCAAATATAAGAAGAGAATATACGGGTCGTATGAATGCTATCCTTGTGGATCGTCTAACTTCTCTTTCAACTAAATACAATGGCAAAGACTACAATCAGTACACCTTTCAGACTCTTTAAGTTCACCCGAATTACTTTGGGGCTTTGCAATGCAGCACAATCGTACCAGCGTTTCATTCATGAAATCCTACATGGTCTGAAATTATGTTTCATCTAGCCTCGACTTCCAAAGATGAGCATATTGTTCACCTTAGTCAGAGCAGTTTTAAACCTAGGTCTGGAAATGGTTGGAGAATAGTAGTTTGCGAAGCTATTGAATATTTCGCAACATCTATTGATTGGCTCATTGTTGGCGTAAACAGTGTGGTGTCGGCATTCATTTAGTAAACGTGTGTGCCTCGTCCGCCTTACTGATTCGTTGAAGGTCATCATATTCGACAGAGACACAACATTGGCTAAGGCCCTAATAACATGAAAAGTAAAGCAGGAGCATATGACTATCCTCCGCGAAGAAAGACTTGATCGATTTAGGAGATTTAGCCTGTATCTGTATGGAGGTAGATTATCAAATTCGTAAGGATTATGCAGATTTCTCAACGCAAATAGCAAGAACTGCTTCTGTACTGATTCGAGCCTATCGCTACGGGCATCAAAGGTAGAGTTCCAGACAATGCATGAATGTTCGGGCTATGGCCGAACTAGAGCAATGTATAAAGATTTCGTGACTCATCGGTTTTTGAATTCCTTCGCACGTCTTTTGATGAATCCAAGCTGCTTGTTAGCCTTGCTTAAGGCTTTATCACAGTGTAAATTAAAACGAAGCTTTTTTATCCAAAGTAACCCCGAGATCGATGACATTGTAAACATTATTGACTGCAAAATTATTGAGGCGGTATTCAAAACTTATATTACTGGTTTTGCGGGAAAAACGAATGACTTGACATTTATTGACATTAATGTCGAGATTATTTAGATTGCACCACTGCTTAAGAGAAAGCAATTTCAATTGAAGGAAAACTGAGTCTGATATCGATTTAATTGTGTGGTACATTTTCAGATCATCTGCATCAAAAAGGTGAGTAATGTCTGATAAAACTTCGGAAAGATCCGATACGAAAATACTGAATAAAAAAATTCCCAAATGACTACTTTGTGGTACACCTGATAAAACTTCCATTTTTTTTGGATAGAATACCCTGAAACATAACGTACTGCATCCTATTTTGAACATAAGAGTCTAACCAGTTTAATAAAAAACGCGAGATACCAAATTTCTGTAGTTTGATTCGAAAAATATCATGATCAACACGATCAAAGACCTTGCTGAAGTCTGTGTAGATAGTATCAATTCGATGCCCTTTTTCCATGCCATAAAGAACATCTGAGACGAAAATCACGAGGTTGGTAGAAGTTGGCCTGCCTTTTTTAAAACCATGTTGTTGTTCGTTCAAAAGAAGTTCTATTAGAGTAGTGAGCTTATCACAGACAATTTTTTCAAATAGTTTAGGCAATGCTGAAAGTATTGCAATACTTCTGTAATTATCAACTAACCGCCTATGGCCACATTTCAAAATCGGGGTCAGATGGGATGATTTCCAGAAGGAGAGGAAAACCCCACAAGAAAGTGATTTATTTAAAATTTTATACACAGGTAAGATAAGCGACTCCATGCATTCGAGTATGAAACTATGAAGTAGCAAGTCAGTACCAGGACCTTTGTTGAAATTAAGATCTTTGAGTGCCTTTGCAATCTCCTCTCTGATATTTGGTGGGAATATTTGAGAGAAAAGAATGTTAGATATGCTTGTACATGAACAAAATACTTCCTGGAAATGGTAAGCGAACAGGTCACAAACTTCGTGAGGGCATGACGCACAAAAGTTCTTTTTGTACATCGAAGTAGGGTAACCCGAAGTTTTCCGTTTGGTGTTCACGAAATCAAAAAACTTTTTAAGATCATGAATTATATTTTCGCCCATGATATTAACATAGCGCTCATACGCTTCACGGGATTTCATCTGGAATTCTTGAGCTAATTCATTATGTTTATCCTTCATATCATCTCTGACATCAGTGTTGGTTGTAATTACTTTGTATAGTCTACTTTTTTGATTCCGCAAATACCTTAAACTGCTATCAAGCCATGGTTCAGATATTTTGTCTTTTCTCTTAATTTTTGGGGTGAACTTTTCAACGGCGTCAAAAACCAACTCATAGAATAATGATACAGCAAAATCCAATTCTAGCGTTGAAAAATTACTAGCCCAGTCAACTCTGAGATGAGAAGACAATCCGTAATACTCTTATAATCATCATTGCGAAATTTATATACAATAGAGTTTTTATAAGATAGGGAAGTGAACATATCAGATGTATGTAACAACTCAACTGTGAACGCAGAGTGGCGAAGAGTGTTGCCAAAAAAATTTTCTGCATCATCAGTTGAGTTATCCACTACATCGTCGTAGCTGTTAGTAAATATAAGATCTAACCAATTTCCATTTTGGTTAAGTGTCAGAGCTATTTGCTGCAAATCATTGCCATAAAATGTACTAACTATATTGAAATCGGTGGAGTCAAGAAGATGAAAAGGAATGAGGTTATCAGTTTCATCAGCCGTAAATTTTAAATTTGGGCGATTGAAATCTCCGAGAATTATAATTTTATCTTCCTCATTAAGAGATGAAACTAGGGTCGAAATCACTACGCATCCATCATTATAAACGGCTTCGTCTGAACCGGGTGGGATACAAAATATTCCGATGTAAATGAAACCGTTGGACCAGGAAATGCGAATAATCTTGTGATCGAAGATATTATATGAGCTGCATTCGACTAGTTCGCTTGACAGCAAGTTACGAACAACTACTAAAACACCACCACCTCGAGTTTGACCAGTAGAAAGATAGTTTCGGTCCTTCCTGTAAATAGTCCAGTTACCATCTAATATTTCTGCGTTTGTGTGCGACCTGCTTAACCAGGTTTTTGTGAACGTCAGTGCATTAAATTGGCAAAATTTTGAGTCAAGTAAGAGTTTATTTAGTTTGCCTCTCATACCACCACATTTGTGGTAAAAAAGTTTAAGGCTGTTTAACGAAAACTTCTTGTTAGAAATAATAGTTTTTAAAATCATTCCTTGATTTTTGAAGGGAAGAAATATGCTTAGCTGATACATGTGATGCAAAGGTGCTTGGCTCTTTTTTCACTTGGTCAGCTGTTATGCCAAGTTGCTCATGATACCGAACAAAAACAGTATGAAGAGCCTTAAAATCTATGCTAAGACCTTTCCGCTGTGCACGCTTTGAGCTTTCTGTAAATCAGTGGCGTGGCGTTCATGGAAGCAAGGGAAGCATTGCTTCCCTTACATTTTTGCTGATATATGTTTCGATTTCATATTTTTCGAATTCGCGAAAAAAAAATCGTGAATATGAATTTTCTACATAAATTTTCCCAAAAACTAATAGTGAACATATCAAGTAACTAAGGTGGTAACACCACAAAATGATCATCATTAGCGAAACAAGAACACGCATGGAAGCAACGAAAAAATTGCATCTACCAGCGTTTAGTTCATTCCATCAATGCCTCCTAGAAGTACGGGCCATAATGCAGAATGATGACGTCAGAGTTTGCGGGAACAATGTCGCGAAAAACACACGTAGTCTTATGGGACGTCCGCGGGAAAATGCTAATTGTACAGGTTGTGGTAAACTGATTGAAGTGAAAACAAAGTGAGATCCGCGGAACAGTGCTAGTGAACAGCTAAAACACAAATTAATGCGGTGCGTGCGGTATAATTGGAAATATTCGCTACGAAAAATCACTACGAAAAATTATCGGTTGGTGTTACGTTATGTGATGTTTCGTGTCGATTTACTGTCGATACAATTAACTGGTACAAAATGAAAGTTATGACTAAATATTATTATTACAACGCGTCCACGCACAAAAAACTAACGTTTTAATCATATTTTAGCTTAAAAACCGCAAGTGAAATCTCCGTGTACATCGGCACTGCCTCGTGGAAATGTCAAACTCCCCAAATAACTGTCGTCATAGCTAAAACGATTACGTAGCATGACGGCCCGTACTTCTAGGAGGCATTGATTCCATGCAGACTGGATTGTGACGTCATAGAAAAAAAAGTGTTTGTACCAGAGACTTGCACAGCGGCCCGAGCCCGTGGGTTGCGGCCGCACTGAACCGCACTCGCACAAGACAGCACGGGTTTGATGAGTGCGGTGACGTCATCGGGCTGACCGGGCGGGCTTGGGTGAGGTCGGTTCAGTGCGGCGGGCTCAAGGCTCAGTTGAATTTCATAGTTTCCATATACTTTGCAATGGAAGACTGAGTGATAGTTATCCAACCGGTGCGTCGGACGGAACGGAGCGGAAGAGATAATCAAATTACATCTCTGGACGCATCGAGAGAGTGAAAAGTTGAGTTTAGAATGTGTGATGAGTGTTTTGCAAGGCATTCTGTCAGTTTAGTATTTTTGAAGGTGAATATGTTTTCAAAATGTTTTGTGGAATTGATAATTCCTTTTCCTTATTTCTTAGTGTACTTTACGCATTCGGCTCCTGATGAAATAATGTTAATTTATCGATGGTTCAAAAAACCGTCAATATTTGTTGAACCGATTAAATTGATGTCTGCATTAAATTAGTTTATCTTTCATTTATCTTCGCAACTGTTGCGCTCAAAACATCATTGAGAACTTTTCAGATATAGCATGTTTGAAAATAATGTGACATAAATAATAGTAGCTGTAATTTATTATAGTTCGGAAGTTTGATTGATTCCATTAGTTTTTCTAAAACCTATTGTTTTGCTAAGACTAATAGTTTTTCGTTTTTATAAAACGAATCATTTTTCGTTTTTTTTTAAACGAACCGTTTTTACTTTGTTAAAATGAACTGTTTGGTATGGGAAAACTGTTTAGCGGCGGAAAAAAGATTTATGTATGTATGTTTATATAATACGAGCTTGTCAGACTTATAAGGTGCGTATTTTTGCATCTCGATCAAGAAAGGCGAAAGATTAAAGTAGGTAGTATTGAAAACAACAACAGTTTCTGTTGTTTTGAATGCTGCATACCAGAACCAGCTCTCAATGGCATACGACCATGCTTGATGGTTCTTAACAACCATGTGTACTGGTTGGTGTATGATTAAACTAGTAATGGGCAGCACCTGTGTGTGCTAAGCACAGTCTGCTAGCACAATTTGGTGTGTTGGGCGAGTGCGACACTTTATAAGTGTGGACTGGCGACACACTTTCGGTAACAAGGTGTTGTTTGCATTGCACAGGGTACACATTTTGCGGTTTCAAAAGCATTAGCTATTGAATGCATTAGCTGATGAATGAGATAATTAGGGAATGAAACAGGGAGATAAGATTTATTATTCGTAAGTTTTCTGTGTCAAAGTTTTAATTTTGAGTATACTAGCGTCCTTCTATCTGCATTTCAGTAATTTTCGGATACAAATACGTTTATTTGCGGTGCATATGAAAGAAATGCTTTCTCGTTGAAAATATTTGTGGAAAATAGGTTTTGCGCAGATACAAGGGTTTTGTCGTAACATGCAACGAAAAAATGATAGCATTATTAAGCGTAAACCTTTCTGCTACACATTACTTAGCATAAACCTTCTATCTGCTGCAGATAGAAGGTTTATGCTAACTAGTGCTACGTTTTTTGTAGATGGGACGATTTTTCATTTTTGATTTTAAGGTGCTTCCACAAAAGATAGGTTTTTCATATTTTGCAGATGATGTAATATACTATGTAGTTTTCGAATCTGGCGGTAACACAAAAATGAAAACAATGTCAGATAGAAGGGTTATGTTAACGATGGCCGTATAGGATAGTATAGTTTATATTGATACCATAGTGTGTTCAAAGTAGTTGATGCAGAGACTTGCACAGTGGTTGATGCAGAGACTCGCACAAGACAGCTGACCGGGCGGGCTTGGTTGAGTTCGGTTCAGTGCGGCGGACTCAAGGCTCAGTTGAAATTCATAGTTTCCATATACTTTGTAATGGAAGACGGAGTGATAGTTATCCAACCGGTGCGTCAGACGGAAAGGAGCGGAAGAGATAATCAAATTTCATCTTTGGACGCATAGAGAGACAGAGGAAAAGTTTTTCTAAAACGAACAATTTTTCTAAAAGGAATAGTTTTTCTAATACCAATCATGTTTCTAAAACAAACCGTTTTTCTATAACGAATAGTTATGGAAAGGTCTCAGTACTCAGAAAGGTGCCCGAATTAACTTTCCCTAGCAAAAATTTTTTTTGTCCTTAAAATCACTATTGTACTCCCCGACTACTTTCAATCATCGAATGCGCCGTAAAGGCAGTTTTTGCCAAACTATGGCCAAAAAACCCTTGACTCCCCTACAAAACCGAAATGTTTGTAACACAGCAGTTGGTCTTGGCCCGTTATGTCCGAAACCACTCTAACCCAAAATTGGCCGATTTCAGCTACTTTTGCCCTAAAAGCCTTTTGAATATTTCAATAAAATACTTGCAAGTAAAAAAATACTCGCAAGTACGAAAATCTCGATACTTGATATGCTTTCATCTAAAAGCAGATTTTATGTTAACATACTAGAAAGCATGACAAAACTCAACTTTATATAATATTTGATCATACACTTTGATCAGACTTAATGGTAAAAAAAACAGTTCGTTTTCGTTGATTGAAAACAACTGTTTGATTTCTTTATCAGCTACAATAGACATACCACATGTATACAATAAAAAATTTCATTCTTATTAGCAATACTACACACATTATCACTGCATAGCCTGTCTAGCAAACAGTATGGGTCAATAACACTCTATTAAAAGTAATTTGATTGGCATTTTTGTGTATATAAATAGATATGCAGGAAATAAAAATTCATTCTCAGACAACACATTACAGACACTAACGGACATAATCAATGGGATGCTCCATCTAAAGAGATATCCAAAGGCGTGGAAATCAGCCATCATCATAGTTTTGCCAAAACCAGGTAAAGACCTAAAATTTCCCCAAAATTGGAGACCCATAAGCCTCCTAACATCTCTGCTAAATTGGCTGAACGAGTTCTCTTTTCTCGCCTAAGCGAAAAAGTCTATGAGAACAACATTATCCCAGAAGAGCAGTTCAGCTTCAGGCCACAACACTCCACGGAATTCCAGTTAGCAAGGGTATTGCAATATATCCGAACAGGACTCAACCAAACAAAGTCAACTGGACTGGTGATGTTCGATATAGCAAAAGCCTTCGACAAAGTCTGGAATGCGGGACTAATTTTTAAAATGCATGAATTCAAAATACCTTTCCCACTCATAAAGATCATTGGATCATTCTTTAAGGGCAGGACATTCAGAGTGAGAATCGAGGGTCTTCTCTCAACAGAACGTATAATTGCAGCTGGAGTACCACAAGGCTCCCCGCTATCACCACTTTTGTATAATCTATACACAGCAGATATCCCCAAACTGCCCGTAGCAAAAATATCACTCTTCGCCGATGATACGTGCATCTTCCACAAGTCCAGGCTAGCAGAAGCCATTACTTCAACTCTGCAGTCTTCCATAAACACGCTAATGGAATATTTCCAAAGATGGAAAATCAAAATCAACTCGGACAAAACCCAGGTGATTTTCATCACGAGGAAAAGGCAACAGACACCACACAAACTGACCGTGGACGATCAACAGATACAATGGCAACGGAGCGCAAAATACCTAGGACTAACATTCGACGACAAGTTAACCTGGACGGAACATATACAAAACAAAAGAAAAGCGTGCAACAACCTCCTCCAATCCCTGCTCCCACTTATAAAGACCAAAAGACTACACATAAAAAACAGAAAACTTTTATGCAAACAAATAATTAGACCGACTATTTTATATGGGAGCCTAGCGTTTGCACAAACCACAAAAACCACTCAACGTAAACTTCAGACATGTCAAAACATCGCACTGCGGCGAATTTTCAGGATACCATGGTATGTTAGAAATAAAGACATACATAAGGACCTACGAATAGAGACAATTGAACTGTACTTACGAGACAAAGCCCTTAAACTCTTTGACAAAATAGACCGACCCGATAACAGTACCATGAATATCCTGAAATTTCCGAGCAGACGACACGAGAAGTATCCACACTTGAGGAGTCTCGCAAATATTTAACAAATAACTGAACGCACAAAAATGCACTTATTGAGGCTATGAAAGGAAGCTGAGCGCAAGACTGCTCACTGACAGGAATGGAGTAAGAGTGAGTTATTCACCAGCTCCAAACCAATACACAGTTCCAAAAATTCATTCAGTTTCGTATACTTGAATCAAGCGTTTCATTCTTCAAACTTCCAACAAGTGCAATCGCTTGATGGAATTCATATTCAATAGAAGGTTCTCTAAGTTTCAAGTGCTTAATGAACCACTATTGAAACAACAACAGAAACGCCCATCCGGTACAATTTCCAAATGCTTGATTTCTTCAAAGTTAAAATATTCAATCTTGATGTAAATTCTACCATTTGTTTCATTCAAAAGCCATTTCGATTAAGGCAATACATCCGGTGCAATGAACACATATCATAAATTTCAGCATTCTGTCTGTACCACTACCTGATATGTCATACCATCCTCGTTCTCGCCTAGCACGAAGATCAGCTTGCCTATGCATTCGGCTCGTATTTTTCACCCCTCGGTTTGACTCTTCAGTGCTGCCGCAATCCGCGGGCCAAAGCTGGCCCGTTGCGGTGCGGGCCGTGACGTCACCGCACATCGCGGGTCGGGCCGAATAATGCTCAGTGCTGTGCTGCGCGGCGGGCCGCTCTGCACGACTCTGGTTTGTACTATCTATTTGGAATCAATGAAGAATTTGCTTCTCAGGGGAAATTCTCGTCTCAAGAGAGAAACTGAAAGAGAACTTATTGCCATGTTCCCCTTACGCATAGCAGAATACATTGAGCGTTTTTACAGCGATTCCCAATTCGGGATTGGGAATATACCGTAATTCGTGACCTTTAGCCCGATTTCCATGTATGTGTGCGCAGACTGTGTACGTGCACGGAAGCTCTTCAGGAGCTTGATTTGCGAATACCGGTTTTGTACGAAGCGTTCATATGTATGTGTGCCGGATCAAATTATATGGCTACACGAAGATCGGATTAAAACCGGTTTGAAATCCCGATCTCGTGTAACCATAGAAATTTGAGCGGCGATCTGGTTTACAAACACATAGATTGTGATTTGTTTTCAATAGGGCGTGTCCAAAAGGGAAATTTCTAAAATCGTGGCTTCTAGCGGCCGCTGTCCACTTCGTCGAACAGTTTGGTGGCCATCCACCAAACAGCATGCATCGGAATGCAATATCATTCCGAAAATGCATCTAAGCGGAAAGGACGCGCGCTGTATCTAAAGGCTGGTACTGAGTTCGAGTTCACGTGAAATTTTGACATGTTTCCATTATCTGGTCATTCTTTCGAGCGAAAATTTTGACAATTGAGAAAAGCAGAGACAATGCTCATTTCTGACGGATAAAATGTCAAGAATTTCACTTTTCGATTGATTTTCTTATTGGAAAGACATTTTCACTGCTCCATTTTCAAATTGAAACACCAAATGTCACTTTTCCGCTCGAAAGAATGAACTGCACAAACTAAATTGGCGTGAAATGATTCGATACATGTTTCAGTGCCATCTACGTTTTCAACGCGAAGGCAACTTCAAAGCAACTTTTCATGCTAAGAACACAGTACCAAACTTGCTTATTTTCAAGCTAAATTTTCGCCGAAACCAATTTCACGTGAAATTTTGTATGAAAATTTCACGTGAAATCGAACTCAGTACTATGCTTAAGCGTTAAATGCTCTTATGAAGTTATTTTAGGTGCAGAGTGAAGAAATTCTGCTGCTGATGAATACTTCACATGCAGGATAAATCACTTTTTGGATAAGCGGGTGAAATTTAAAAAGAAAATGTGACTTTTATGTAATTTGCTAGGGTACAAAGGGGAATGCTATAGAAGTCATTCTCTTTTAAATAAAATAAGTACATAATTTCACTATTCCGCATCAAAATTCGACTTTTTCGTTATTTCCCACAATTTCATATTCTGTAGACTATTTGTATTGCTCAACGAGATCTTAAAATCCCTATGAATTCAGAATCCCTACATTTTCTTATAGGAAACGGAGCATGAAAATCAAGAACTGTCAAAATATTGCCAGGCAGATGGCCAAACAAATGTCATACCATGTTGCCTACCATTTACGGTATGCCATCAAATAAGGCATACCATAGGCCGCCTCCATTAGTAATTCAAAATGCTATGCCATGGGAAATTGCTAATGGAGGCGGCCTGTAACGATTCATTAATGAGTTGAAGAAGTTGCGGTTTTAGCGAGTAAATATGACCTATTACTCGTTAAAAGTGACACTTTTATGAATTATTAGCGATAGTTTTAACGATTTCAAATAAATTTGCTTTTGCGATTTTAAAATAAGTTAAAATTATTTACGCATAGTAGAGTGAATTTGAAAGACTGGAAGAATAAAGCAAAAAAGGCTGCCAAAGTTGAACATAAAACATCGTAACATTATAAACAATCTAGGGAAAATATCTAGGTAATGTTGCCTTTTAATGAGTTGCATGGGCCATAGGGTACATACATATGGCATGCATTATTATTATTTGTCGCTAATCGTAAGGAAAATTATTGTTTGCTGATATATTTGCGAACAAGCTCGGTTTCGTATGAGGGATATGTCTGTTGATTGTCGATAAACTATCGTTTGTAGAAAACACTTTCTAAATTGCTTCCTGGGTACTTTATGCTGCCGTTAGCAGGGCTCACACTTCGTGAACAACATTTGAAGTAGAAGCTGAAAATAAATTGAAGTATATTTTAAGTAGAAAGAAATTAAGTAGATGAACGATTGGGGTCACTTAATGTAAAGCATTATTTATTTTTTCATATAAAGTAGGTGGACATTATCATTTTACTATAACGGAAAGCAACGTCAAAAACTCAAATTAGAAGTTATTAAAAAAATCAATTAAAGCATAATATCAGTTTTATACACAAAACATAATTATATTTGCAATCTTCAGCATATCTTTGCGAAACAGCATTATTTTTGAGTTACGTTTAGCGTTAGTGATTTGCAGTAAGTTGTTCTTTGCATTGAAGCAGCATTAGACTAGAAAAGAGTTGCTTTCGAACCTCGATGCAGGAAAAAAAATATGAAAAAGAAAAACTCTCTTTGATTCAATTCGAAGCGAAAATGGAGTAGAATCCGAAGAAACTGAAGTTGGGAAGTAGCTATCATTTTCAAAATAAAAATTAATTAAATCTACTTCAAATTGAGTAAAGTGTGAGCCCTGGCCGTTAGTACATGGACCATTTGCGATTATGGTTGTGTAAATTTATGAAAATGATTAGACTTTTGTTGTCGTTTGACAATAAAAACCGGAGGAAGGCATGGAAGCCGTACATGTTTCTATATAGGGTAAATGCACTAGTCCCCGGAAAATTAGTGAATTTTTTAATTTTAGTTCGGTATTCATAATTAAGAGCTTAATATTTAATTTACAAACACGCTTTTTCATACATTACGATGAGTTGCGAGTCTTTTGTATAAATTTTGAGTTCAATAAAATAAATAAGTATGCTGATATTCCAAGTAAATAAACTTGAGCCAAATTGTGCTAGTCTCCTAACACCATGAGCCAGTGCGATACAAAACAGAATATAACTATGCTGTATTAGCTGTGGTAACGCACAACAGCTCAAAGTAAGGGGAGAAAATAACCAATATATACTACCACAATCGATTGCAAATAGAAAAAGAACTAACAGAAAATTACTTCTTTTAACTTTCTAAATATTATGAGGGCTTTTTTTAATTTCCAAAACATTCAACATAACCATGAAAAACCCAAAGCCACCTCACAGCGAAAAAAACAACTTCTCATGAGCTTTTCTTTTTTCTATCAGCACATTCTATAGTTCAGCACGTGAACTACAAATGAGGAATATAATTTCTGTACTAGTGTTTCCAATGCGTTTACTCTATTCTCTGCTGGATAGAGGAGCAAAAAAACATGCCTATTGTTTATTTGTTTAACCTGATGACTCTTTCAAATCAAAATGTTATATGCTATACATTCTAAAATTACTTAAAAGGGAAGGATTAAAAATTACCCTATTTTTAACCTGGTTTCTTTTTATTACAACTACCGTGAACGAGAGTAATATCGCCACTGTGGTTGGTGTTTTACAATCCAGCCATTTATATTTATGGTTTATTGAATTTACGCAGACAAGAACAAGGTACAAAGTACAAAATATTAAACGTGCAAATGAATGAAACGTTATGAAAAATGGAATAACCGCACTGTTTTTTCTCATACAATTCAATTTGTAGTTAAAATCTATCATAAATTTGAGAGATATCATTTTGTGTGATTGCTTCTTGCCAAGCTAGAGCTCGACTTCGAAACAAAATATCATACCATAAAATGATCTGCTGTATGCCTGCGAACATACCACAATTTTTAAATTGCTCAGCTTCTGCGAACACTTTGAAGCATATATTTTTAAATTATCAAAATGTGCTTGCTTGCATCTTCCAAATATATTTGCTCTCACAATAATCAATCAGAAATTGAGTCAAACACCCGCTCTGCCCTGATTTGCACAAACTTTCTATCTGCATTTCTATCTACATTTTTGAATTAACACCGAACTCAAAAACTACATACTCTATTTCATAAATCTGCAAAATTTCAAAAACCTATCTTTTGTGGAAGAATGCTAAAATCAATAGGCGCGTTTTATTATACATCCAGAGTAGTGCAGGATATCGATTTGCACACGAAACAACAACAACATCCAGAGTACAAACACTTGTGAATTCAGTGGATTTCGTACTCGTGCTCTCTGTGGAACGTATTTTGAAAAGTCATATCAACTGGAATAGTTGGAATTTTCAAAAATTTTCCATGTCACCCTGGCAACCAGGATAAATAGTCATACATTTGAAAACGGCGTTGGTTATATGACAGCTCAAATTTTGAAATGACAACTGGCTGACAGAAAAAAACTCGCGTGCTACTCTGGATCGTTTTATTATGCATCCAGGATACCTACTACACTCTGGATGATAATAAAACGCAGCTAATATTTAAATATGCACTCTCCATATATTCCCAGTACACATCAAAATACAAATCATTGAATACCTCGAAAGCGCTAAAATATAGACAGAACGTTCAGCGCTGCCGCCAAATGTCTACACCACATAACCATCATCGCAAATGGTTCGTGTAACGCTCATGCATAAAGTGGCGACATCGCTGTTCACCAGACACGCACCAACTAAGTGAACAGCACTCGCCAGAAGCATCAGTAAAACAAATTTCCCTGTTTCCACGCGCTTCAACGAAGTAAACGGTGAATTTCAGAAGCCGCCACATTGGAATTCCCTTACATGAATATGCTTCTATGAAGTGAACTGCACTCGCCAGAAGCCGACATATTAGAATTGTGCCCGTTTGTACACGCTCCTGCGAAATGAACAGCGTTTTTCAGAAGTCGCCATGTAAAGAATTTCCCTGTATGGAAACGCCCTTACGAAATCAGCACCAATCAGCAGAAGCCGCTAGGGGAAATCTTCCGCACGAGCATGCTCGCACGATGTGAATAGGGTAAGTCAGAATCTGCCATATTGGAAATCTGACTACACGGACGTGCTGACACGAAGCAAGCAGCGTTGGTCAGAAGCCGCCATATCGGAAAGCTGCGTCCATGCACATGCTCGAACGAAGTGATCAGCAGTAGTCAGATGCCGCCATAATGAAAATCTACGTGTACGTACACAGAATTATCGTGTACACACAAATACAATAACACGCAGAGAAAGCTCACGAATTTCGGTATATTCCCAATCCCGAATTGAGAATCGCTGTAAAAACGCTCATTGTAATCATTGTACTTTGCATATATTATTTTTTTTAACTGAGAATGTTTGCTGTGCTTTATACACTATGAGAATTTTTGGGCAAATTTGAATTACGAGATGTTGCGAGGGTTGCCAGAGACGAATTTTGATTTGATTTTACAGAATTTGAAAAGTCGTTATCATTTGCTGTAGTGAAGTGGTTGTATGTAGTTCGGGTGTAAGTTTTGTGCTATGTTCTATAAAAAAATTTGGTGAAGGTATCTATTTTACTAATAATTTACCGTGTTGACTAATATTGAAATCAAATTCATTTGAATTATGTAGAGTTGAGTGCGTAGAATTACTTTGTCATGTCGCATGATTTTTTTGTTGTGTACTTAAAATACTGAAATTGCAATTAATACATAGGTATTTATTTCACTAATAGGTTACAGTATTTAGTAATATTGAAATTAAATTCATTTTAATTGAATGCGTAGAATAACTTTGTAAAATCGCATGTTTTTTTGTTTCATATTCAAATAGTAAGAGTGCAATTAATAGGTTTAATGTGTTTATTTGGTCTGTGAATAGCATGGATCCAAATTGTCTAATTAGTGACCTTTTCGATTTCCTTTTGGATCTCGATCTTTTGCGGACAAAAAGGACATTATCGAAAAAGGTCGACCGAAACCGAATTTGGAAATTGTCTCTGTAACGAAGAGATGCACTCGGCATTTTACTTGTAAAATCTATGAAGATACGGAATGGATTACCGGTTGTAAAATTAGACAAAAATTATTTTGGTGGCCATGTCTGTTATTTTCAAACGATTCCAATGTTTGGCGTACCACAGGTTTTTGTGATTTAAATAATTTGCATAAAGCTGTGGACAGACATGGTACAAAAAGCATTGATCATTTAAAATCAGTCCTTTTGCTTTCCAAGTTCGGTTCCGGTCCAAGAATTGAGGAATTGCTAAGTAGTCAGCATAAATTGTCAGTTATATTGCACAATGAGAAAGTAAGAAAAAACAGAGAAATATTGAAGATTCTAATAGATATTGTTTGTCACTTAGGATGTCAAGAACAAGCGTTCCGTGGTCACAACGAAAGTGTAAATTCTTGCAACAGGGGAAATTGTGTAGAAACAATAAATCTTTTGGCAAAATACAACCCAGACTTGCAAGCTCATCTAGAGCAAGCAACTGTTTTTTTCTGGAACATCAAACAATATTCAAAACGATCTCATTAGTAGCATTTCAAAAAAATTATTGAAAGAGATTTATAATGAAATTCAGGAAACTAAATTCATAGCAATAATATTAGATGAAACAACCGATATTTCATGTCGTTTACAGCTTTCAACAACATTTCGTTATATTACTTCTTCCGATGCAGTTAAAGAAACATTTATAAGTTTTACAGATATTTCTGATGACCAAACTGCGTTGCGTTTGTTTAACCTTGTTTTGGATATTGTTCCAAAATTCAACTGCGGTAACAAACTTATTTGCCAAAGCTTTGACGGAGCTTCTGTAATGTCTGGCAAAGCAACTGGATTGCAAACACGTGTAAAAGAAATCTATAAAAATGTAATATTTATTCATTGCTTCGCACATCGACTAAATTTGGTTTTATCTAAATCGTGCAATAGTATACGACAATGTCGAATTTTTTTCCAATCTATACCTGTTTTTCAACATTTTTTAACCATTCAACAAAAAGAACATTGCTTTAGATTTATTCCTGAAAAAAAGACTTCCAAAATTAGCCCCAACACGTTGGACTTTTAATGGTCGGTTAGTTCTGATCATTTTCGATAATATAGATCAATTAAAAGAACTTTTTGAACATATAATTGAAAATGAGAGTGCAAATCGGGATGGAGAGACCATTAATAGTGCAAGGGGGCTTCTTGTTCTACTAACAGATTTTCAGTTTGTTTTTCTGCTCAATGTTTTCTCAAAAAATTTTCCACAAACTGACGTGCTTTACGATATATTTCAATCAAACATACTACTAATATAACTAAGCAAACTGATATACTGTACTGTATTAAAAAAATTGCAGATTTTAAACATCAAATAAAATCTTTGAGAAATAGTTTCACGCTAATTTGGGACCGAACCTGTTCTATTTGCGAAACACTACCACGTAGTAAAAGAGCAAGGTACATGGTTGACAGCAATGATAAAGTTGAACTATTCTTTACACGTGTTTATGTCGAAATAATTGATAATATATCCGTTGAAATAAGTTCAAGGTATTCATCCTGAAAAAGTTTCGCATTTTTAGATCTTTTAGATTCTTCGAAATTTAGTAACTATTCAAAAACATTTCCGGATAATCTTTTACTTAATTTAACTCAAACTTACACCGACATGTTTGTCTCGATTTCATTAAAAACTGAACTCATTGTGCTTTACTCTGATGCAGATTTACAGGGAAAATCTTTTCAAGATATTTTTGAATATTTTACCAATAATAAATTAGAGAATAGTTTCACACAATTTTATAAATTAATTTGTTTAGTTCTTACATTACCAGTGACAAGTGCGTCCGCAGAGAGCAGTTTTTCTTGTTTAAAAAGAATTAAAACTTTTCTCAGAAATAGTACAGGGGAACAACGACTTAGTGACTTGGCAATAATGTCCATTGAGAAGGTTTTCCTAAAATCATGTTTGAGCAAGCAAAACTTTTATCAAGACATCATAGATTCATTTGCGAAAAAAGAAAGACGAATTGAATTAAATTTTAAATAGAAGTTTGCATGAAGTTTGTGATTAATTTCGATTTATAAAAGATTTTTTATATTTACTAACTGTGATTTCATAAAAATATATATGTTATTCGTTATGGAAACGTTGTTATTTTACTGTTATTTTTTATAAGCTATAGAATATTGATATGTTTTCTTTATGCGTGAAGGACTGTTATCATTTATTTTGCATAATTACTGCTATTGTTATTGTTGTCGTTGCTACTTTTGAAAATGCTTTATTTACACAGCTTTGCTAATTTACAAGTCTGCCAATATATAATTTTTGCAACTATTTATTTAAAGAGTAAATAATTATATATTGGTAGCATGGGAATTAAAATACTGAAAGCAATACAGTATACCTACTCTCACGTCCCCGTTCGTAATTCCTGGGTGCTTTTATGTTAACAATGTTAAAAGTAGCTAACAAGAGAGGTTCTTTTAATACTTAACAAATTTGAAAAAAGCATAACCAAAGTCAATGATCGAAATAAACTAATTGCTTCCCTACGGTAAACTATCACGCCACGCCACTGCTGTAAATGCGCATTGCTCATTTAGTTCGTAATGAAAACGTCAAAAAATTTGAACGGATCTAAAAATCGAGTAAAATATTAATTTTCCTTTTTATATTTATCTCGTCTGTTCGTAAAAGTGATTTGTGCAAAAAATTGAAGTTCATCCGAAGAAACGTTCAAGAGAAAACCTAATCACATATTCAAATTTACAGAGCTTGAGAATGTTGAATGAAAGAACTATTTAAAATACAAAGAAACGCATATGACTTATAAGCGGGAAACAGGACTTAAGCCCCTTGGAGACCGGCCTGTGAAACTAGCGACAAGACTTTACTTAGAGACAGGCGGAAATAAAAAAGTAGTGAACCGGGATATCGGATGCACGAGTGGCTATAATAAACCATTTATGCGTCCACCGGAGATAGCAGGATAATGGCGGCTCATAGACCTGCTGTTCAATTATGTTGACCCCCTGACGAATCGGAGGATATAATTAAGACCTAAGTCTAGTTAGGCTATGTTTAGTTTAGTTTGAAAAAAACTAGATTTAGTGAAGTAAACGAAATTAATATTTAAGTGCTTTGCAGCTAAGTCGACCTCGCGGAATTTGAACTAATTGTTTTACTTTTGCACCTGACACGGGTTCTTAGTAAAAAAGTCAACCATTAGAATGACGACTTTTTGAAATCTAGACTTTAAAGTATGTATATTAAACTCATTACGAACTAGAACAGTAATGCTAAAAATGCCAAAAATCAATTTTTTGGGAATGGGAATATGAAAAAAGGAAATAGAAACCGTTTACTGCGTACTAGATTTTCCAAAGACAAATATGTAGCTAATAATATGTACAAATGTAATAAAGTTGTACCCTTGATTACTAGTTCTGCATTCATTCGTGTAAAAGTGCCTGTATTTCGCAACAATCTCATAAAGTGAAGAAGATTCTCATTAATAAACAAACAAGTTTTTATAATAAAATATCTGCTCAAAGGTAGTCTGATGAGTGCGCCCATCGTGTCCTTTGTTACGTATTCAACTTACTACTTACTACAACACTTCTTTTTAAATAACATGCAACGTGATAGCTTGATATTTTGTGAAATGTTTCAAAATTTCAAAACACAAAGCACTGTCACAAGTGTTTTCATCAAAGCTTGTCTCTGCCTACAATAGCCAATGACCAAAATCATTCCCATCTGCATATCTATCTAAAACTGGCTCTGATTTTAATCGAATGTAACTGGAACAAATGCTAACTAAAACACGCTTTATGTCCAGGCCTCTATCTGAAATGACATTGCACACATTACGGATTAAGCTCTATACACCATAAACAACAAACAATTATGGCAAATCCTCATTCATTTACAGATATATTTTCTATTCGCATACTGCTGCTACACTTGTATAGGCTGACAGGCAATTGGACTTTACTGGAATGCAACTAACAAATGTCGTTTTCCTTATGAGATGTACCCAAGTGCAGCAAACTCATGCTGACCGTCAAGTAAAAGCCAAATTTACACACACATATTGAGCCTAGAACTACTGTTCGCTTTCCATCCAAGGGATACTTGCAATAATTGTTTTGGAACGCAGCAATAAATCACTGAAGCTGATCTGTTGTAAATCATCAGTTTGCAAGGAGACATAGTCGAAATGAACAGAAACATGCATGGATTGTTGGATTGAAATACTGTTGCAAACGCAATGATAAACTTGTATGGCTGCAAACGCAACGGAAGTGAACGTTTGACACTTTGATGCTTCTGTTGTAAAATTCAGGACATTGACGTATGACAGGGTCAACAGCCTGATTTCATAGCAACAGAAAGCATGTTGACTCCCTAAACATATGAATTGCTGTAATTTGAAGCCATAAACTGTTCAATATATGATTATATGTTTCTGTGATTTTCTTGCGTATGAATCTTTTTTGCCAGGTACACAAGAAAACCAGTCAATCGAAATTCACTCATAAAAACTCATGTGAGACTATACACGAGGAAAAGCTTCAAATTACTGAGAGTTGAAGTATCCGTTCATGCTCAGAATGCTTTTGCTGTATAGTATAAAATGTGAACGAAAGATACCCTTTGCTTACTTTAGTGGCCATCATCTTTATTTTATTAGTTCCAATGTATCCGGCTCTGCAAAAGACGACAAAAAACATACTCTCATTCTTCGATGCAAACAAGCCATGTCCGCAATACCCCTTCGCCACCTTTCATTCGAATAAAACACCGAGCGTATTTCCTTATACCTTTATTAAAGTCTGAAGCATATACTTGTGTATTAGAAGTCTCCAATATCAAATGCTGAGTCAATACAACCAAGAGTGTAAAGCAACACTTTTTCGCCTCCTCTTGTTCCACCTCGAATGAACGTTTTGTGTAAAAGTTGCTTGCTTCCTGGGTAACTTTCTATTCTAACAGTGAAGGTATCGAAACGAATTACAGCCTCGAATTCAAGCGACAAGTCAATAAACTTGATCTCTGGTATTTTACTGAAAAAGGATTTCGGATGAAACAGCAGAAAAATATATCCTCTCTAAACGTTGCCATGCATGCTATGACAGACTCTGGAATTTCCGGTCAACTTGTCTAGCGAAGGCAAGCAGAAAGGACGTGAGCAGCAGGGATACGGAAATAAAATAAAGGATTGTCTATTGTAACGTATGGTGGTTAATTTTATATTGATCCGAACAGGATATTTTAACAAAGTGCCGGTAGTTCAGTAGAAGTAGTATACTATGAAAATAAGAGGAAATAGGCTCTTACCGGAACTTGTATTTTTGGGACTTCAAGAGTCTAAGGATACAATAAATATATAAACCTTGCTTTTAGGCAGCTAAGTCAATTGGTCATTTTGCTAGGAGCATGAATTTGAAAAAAAAACAATTTATTGGAAGTATTTTGATACTAATGTGTTGAGAGACTAATGCTATTTTTTACTAATTTTCGAAGAAAATTAGTATTAAACTCGTTTCGCCGAAAGTTCATATTTCTTTATATATATATATATATATATATATATATATATATATATATATATATATATATATATATATATATATATATATATATATAAATATATATATATATATATATATATATATATATATATATATATATATATATATATATATATATAAATATATATATATATATATATATATATATATATATATATATATATATATATCAATCGGATCGACGACTCCAGAGATTATATATATATATATATATATATATATATATATATATATATATATATATATATATAGATATATATATATATATATATATATATATATATATATCCGATTAAGCTGAAATTTTCATAGGACGTTGGTGTACATAGCAAGTAGGTCTATAATTTGCTAAAATTCAGATATCCGAAACGTTTTAGTGAATTTTGAGGTACTCCTATATTTCCAAGCAGTGTAAATTTTTGTTAAAAAAAGGATAAAAAATGAAAACTTATTATGTTTTAAGCTTGTTTATGGTAAAGAATTGGAAATTTTGAGCCGTGTGTGGGTGCAGCATGCTTAAAAGTAGACAAGGATTTTTTTTCAAATTTTGATTTGTCATTACTTCTGATAAAAACATTGAATCATTGTGAAAATTGCAGAGTGTATTGATAGGACTAGGACTTAGCACACATGGGTTTTCAAGGTTGTGCGGGTAACTCTGTAGCTACGGCAGGCTCCTGAAAAAAATCCTTCAAATCAATGACCCCCTTGACAAAAATTTCATATCATTGATAAATTTTGACCTTTGTCCATCATGTCAAAGTGAAATTTTTAAAATTTCAATTTGCACAAGAACGGCAACCCATCACCAAATTACCTCTATTTTTAGCACTCGAAAGTTCTGTTCACGAGAACTGATGACCGGATTATCCGATAATGATGAAATTTACAGAACATGTTGGTATTAGCTAGCACCAGGTCTGATAGAAGTGATTTGGAAATGTGAGCAACCTTGTAGCAGTGGTACCATCTTGAAAAATCACTGGGAAAAAAACCGGTTTTTGGTCTATAACTTCCGGTTCAGACATCCGATTTTAACGAAATTCACACAGTACTTGGATCTTATTTTAGATAGCATTTGTTGAAAATTAGAATAGAGTTGCCAGCTATGGTAATTTTCGTCTCCTAAATCTTGCAAACTTGCTCAGCAAAATAAAGTTTTTTTCTCTATAACTTCTGGTCCAGTCATGAAATCAAAACGAACTTCATGCCGTAAACGGACCTTAATGAAAGCCAAATGTCGTGGGAATTTCGTAAGAAAATCATGAAAGGGCTGCCAGCTATGACCATTTTTGTTATTTTTTGCAATTTCTTTACTGAGCGATTTGTGATTAGATTTGCAAATGGGAATGATCCTGAAATGAAAATTAACAACAAATATTAACAATTTAAAAATTTGAGAAGTTTTGAGGGTGTTAACCCTAAAATTTTTTTTCACCCGTATAACTCCCAGCGCAGTGATTCGATCGAAACGAAATTCACAGGGTGGGTTTAACTTAACGTGAAGCAGATTATTTTGCTATACGATTATTTTGCTTCGCTGCTAACACAGGGTAACGAGCATCAGATATGTTCGTAAATATTGCACCAACAGATGCTTCAAGTTACTTACTCAAATGTAAAGCATTTGCAATAAAAATAAGGAATCAATCCCTTAAATTTTCCGAGTTTTGAAAATTTGTCGGATGGTAGCCTCAAACAACGTTTAACTGCTGAAACTTTCGATGAAATCCTCCGATGAGATCGAAATTCAAAGGATAAAGTGATTTAAGTATGAGCTTGTTATGGTAAACTTATTTCTGTGTCGTTGGGAAAGTGTTGCCAGCACTGAACATTTTCATCATTTATGTTATAGCTGAGTTTTGTTGCTTTGGATAAGGAGTGATTGATATGATTCTACAAAAAAGTGTATTACGTCTTTCCACATTTTTTTGTCATTCAAAGACAATTTCTTCGAAAATTAGTTTTCTAGCGGTTTTTTAACCATTACACTAAAAGATGATATCATTGTCACCGGATGAAGTGCCAAGGAGTGCTCAAAGCATTTTATTGCTATCACACTGAAAAAAATCCACATGGCGCCCAGAGCTATGTAACATAGCGCATTATTTATGGCCCCATACGCCAAGTACATAGTTCTCTGAGCTGTGCAATATGGCTTTCAGCGCCATAATGTCAGAATCTACATAGTGCGTGGTCCTACGTAACATAGCGCAGCATTTATGGTCCCGCACGCTATGTGCATAGTACCCTGAGCTATGCAGTATGGCTCCCATCGTCATAATAACATGGCGCAGAGATTATGTCCCCACCATGAGGCATGTAATATGGCTTCAGTTGTCACTGCAATTATAACTCGCAGACATACTGTGTGAGGGGATGTGTAAATGTCAGTTTGAGTAGATCTATGGATGGCAATGTAAACGTTTGAGTAGATCTATGGATGGCAATGTATGAGAATGATCTCATGAAATCGTATTGATATTCACTGTGATTTTGCTACCTGCTATTGATTTTTGAACGTAATGACAATTGTCCGAATGATAGATTTCATTGATAAATTCAACTTTACAAGCGGATTCAGAATCGTTTGATATATTTGACTTTAGTCCCCCACGCCATGTAATATAGTCCCCCACGCCATGTGATAGAGTCCTTCACGCCATGTAATGTAGTCCTCCACGCCATGATGTAATATAGTCCACCACGCCATGCACTATAGTCCTCCACGCCATGAACTACTATAGTACATGGCGCGGAGGACTATAGTAGATGGCGTGGAGGGCTATAAGCATAGCGTCTGCTCTTATGTGCTTTTCGCCATGTACTATGCCGTTTGGTGCTATATTTTATCACAATCCCGAAATCGACTATGTACATGGCGCCAGAAGTCTATAAATTATAGTGTCTGGCGCTATGTGTTTTTTCAGTGCACTTAGACGGTTTGTTACAGATTTTGCCATCCATTATATCATCTTTACCAAAATTAAGTATCTTCAGCCACGGAGGATGGCGCGGAGGACTATAGTAGATGGCGTGGAGGGCTATAAGCATAGCGTCTGCTCTTATGTGCTTTTCGCCATGTACTATGCCGTTTGGTGCTATATTTTATCACAATCCCGAAATCGACTATGTACATGGCGCCAGAAGTCTATAAATTATAGCGTCTGGCGCTATGTGTTTTTTCAGTGCACTTAGACGGTTTGTTACAGATTTTGCCATCCATTATATCATCTTTACCAAAATTAAGTATCTTCAGCCCTATCTGCATCTTGTGTGCAAGTACTTTCTACCCAAGCTGCATTTTAAGGCGCAAATTGTTATAGCGAGTTTTCAATAGAAAACAATTTTGATTTGATAAGGTGAATTTCATTGAGATATAGATGTGCATGACTGAAATGAGGGCAAAAAATAGTGGCAAATCATTGGACCCTTTCTGTAAAAAATAGACTGCTTGGTCCTTAATTATAAATTTATTGTAACCTTCGGTTTCAAAATTTATTTTTGTTCATTTTGGAACTAAGATGCAATTACGTTTAAGCCACCAGAGAGAACAACAGTTGTATTCCAAAAACTGCAATTCAATTTAAAATGTGTGTGATCGTTTCTAAAAATATGAGGTACATGTGTCATCCAGGTAGCATCCCCCATAGAAAGCATTTTCATAAGTCTGATGAAAATAAGCAACCGTTAAAATGCATTATAAGGCACATGCATTTACTCCACTCTGAATTATTTGCAATTAAATCTAATGGTGCTCAAAGCTTTTCAGGCTGCATTAATGATTATCACTTCGAACTTATTCAATGAAGGGCATTTTCAGGAACATCCATAGTACTCATTTTATCTTGAAAAGCTTTAACCAAGAAATCGTGACCAGTAATTTGTCTGTGGCTGCTATTACCTCGTTTGTTTTCGAACACTTGTATGCAGTATCACTGAAGTCAAATCACTTTGATTTCCCTGGTTCAAAGAAACTTGAAGTGCCCAAATCACTCCCCTTCAACTCCGAAATGATGGTTTGTGCAAATTGTCAACGACTCTAAGAAATGCAATGAAAAGCATGACATTATCATCGTCAAAATCAGCACCAGAGGGTACAATTGCCATGACTTCCGAGCATGCCTCTAAACGGACTCATAAATTACTGCTCTAGACGGACTGAATGGTCGAAACAAGCATTTGCATAGTCATCTAGCCACTGTTTTGCGACCCACTTGACTTTCATTCGTATTGTTTATCTGCTCCCCCACTGGTCTCATTAGCATTCCAAGTGTGTAGTATAGCACGATATATTTTTTCTGTTCGTTTGCCTGAGTACCAACCAGGTCACCATCACACCCAATATCAACGTCTCTTCATCGTCTACACTTGTTTCACCTCATATCTCGTAACAGAACAGCATCACCACCAGACCCATTTCGAGACAGACGGAAATTTATCATCACGTGTGCTGAAAACATGTGATTAAGAACATGTGTCGGTCGCGAGAGTGTCGCATTTATATCATTTTAGCATAAAATGGTCAACATTTGATTATGGAACAACTAAAAGAAGAAGTCCACCCTCTTCATTTATTGCCTTCAACTGAAACCTGCACAAAATTAAGGGCGACGACAGCAATAGCAACGAATCATCTAACTAAAGTCGAACTTATGCAAGAACACTTATGGTCGTGCGAGTATACCCAGATGTAGACCGCAAAACACCCAGTATGACCGGATGGTTATTCAATTGCACCGATTGTCCACATCATTTGTGGTTTTTATCTAAGAATTTGCAAATAAACCGCAGCGGTAATCATTATTTCATAAAACTTTTCCGTTCCTGTGACATTTAGTGTAAGTAGTTTGAGCTCATTTGTTAGACCGGAGTCAATTTGAATGGTTAAATAAATTAAAATTAATATATATGTCAAGAATTTTATTTAACAAGAGGTCAACAAAAGAAATTAGAGGTGATTTTTTATTAGGATTTTGACATCAAACTATTTATTATTTATTTATTTATTGAGAATTTCATCAACGAAATGATTACTACAAAAAAATATTTACATATATAAAATTATAAAACACAATTAATCGGTCGTTTAAGCCAACACTTGAACATATCAACAGTATAATTAAAGTCGAACATTTGATACGCTCAGTCAAAGCTTCGGGCTACTGTGCAGGCTGGTTCATTCAATCCATAATTGGTTTTATGAAACGGGATTGATAAGGCGCTATGATGTCTACGTTTACCGTGGCAAACACGAAAGTTCAGTTTTCAAAAACACAGAGTTCACGTGTCCACTGAGTAACTTCCCAACGAATTTAGCTTTGAAATTTTGACGTTGGTCAGTAATTGCAAGCGGTTTTCATAAGGAGGTAAGCGAATAGGACCAGGCCTGCGGAAAAGGCTGAAAATCAAAATTAAAAATCTCTTTTGGACAGACTCAATGCGATCTATGTGTTCCTTATAATATGGAGACCACATCAAGCATCCATATTCTAGGAGAGGGCGAACTAGAGAGCAGAACAGGATTTTAGTGAGAAGGATGTCATAGATTAGCGATAAGGATTTTGTATGATCACTGTGGTTTATGGTACAGTTTTGCCGTTTATATTTGACCCACAGTGGGCGCGACTATTACCTACAGTTTTATGATATTATATATGATTGTTAATTGCATTTTTAAGACAAATATAATGTATTTTTTTGTAGTTGAAATTTGTGATCAATATTGGCAAGAAACGAGCATAATACGGTTTTTCATGATTATTTCCCCCAAAAACCAGGTGTGGAGCACTCTTACAAAAATAGTCAACATTGTGGATAGATTTAATTTCTGCTATGCAAGCTAGATTCGTTTACATAAAATCAAATTCAGCACGTTTCACATTCATCTTAAACCAGGAAATTTCAGAGAGGTTTTGAGCTATTGAACTGTGGTGAATAATCGAGACAATATGGATTTCGGAAGATCAGGTGAGCATATTGAAAATAAAAGAGCTGACTAAAAATAATGTTAGACATAAAAGACACGCTTTAAGTAGGAGTAAGTTATTGTAAGTAAGGATTCATCATTGAGTCAACACAAAATTTATTCAAGATGCAAAGTTTTGCTCACTTTTGCTTGCGCTTGTTAGCATGAAGCAAATAATTATAAGTTTAATTTACCTACCATAGTTGAAGAGACGATAAGTATCTAAAACTTTTATTAGCTTCCCACAATAGTATAAAAATTATGATACTCGACACAAATTGAATTGATTATTTTGCCATATGAATAGTTTAGCTTCACTTTTCTTCAAATTTTCTTCAAATTAAAAAGGATTGAGGCGTTATATTCATAACATAAATTTAGTTGAAATAGTTTTTAATTATCCACAACGAACAATAACATTAAATTATCTTTTTCAATATTAACAACGTAGCTATTTCTTTTTAAATATATCATTTATTAATATCTTAATTATTGACAAAGTAATTCTCTTCCATACCCGAGAAAATTTTATTGACAACAAAAATTATTTTTTATAATCTTCAAAAATTTTTTTACTTAGCCTACTTGATGTACAAATTGTCGTGTGGTGTGTTTAATTTTAAGTACTGTGGTGAGTAGTGAATGTGTGAATGATGTGTGTATGTGCTTGTGTGTCCGCAAATTGGTCCAACGGAAAGAATGTTGTTTAATGACAAAAAAATCACAATCAAATTAACAACTTAATAATGAAATCTGAAATTTGACACGAAATGCAAGAAGATAAAGTGGACTATTATTAATTCATCTGTTTAAACTATATGTCAGAGCCTTCAGAAAAATATTATATAACAAACTGCGTAAGCTACTCTATGCAAGGGGTATTTATAAAATTTATGATGCTTTAAACGTTTGATTCGTCGGAGCAGGTTTTAAAAATGTTCCCCAAAATCCAGCAAATTGAAATTTGTGCTGTTATAAAAGGTTACTGGCATTGGAATATAATGAGCTGGATTTGACTGTCGGAGCCTGTTGGCCATCGTTTGTCATAAAAAACAGATTGGTGGCAGAACTTACACGTAGTCGTTCATCCATTTGTGGTGAGCCATGTCGAGGTCACCAAAAAATCGCTGAAAATACCACGAAAATCCAAACGGAGTGCTACAGGATCAACGAGTGACAGTGTATGAGCTTGCTAATATTGCAAGGATTTCAATAAGCCGTGTTACTAAAATTTTGCAAAAAAATTTGCTAAAGACAAAACTTTCGGCGCGATGAGAACCGAGTTTTCTATCGATCGATTACAAACGCATTCGCATGAATATTTCGCAGGAGTGTTTAGACCCATGGATGCGCAATTCAAGTGAATTTTACGATGCTACATCACAATTGATGAAATTTGGATTCATCGCTACGCATCAGAGATGAAACAACAGTCCAAACAACATCTAAAAGCAGGCTGAAGAGCTCCGATGAAAGCGAAAATGGTCCTGTCGGCTGGAAAAGTGACGGCAACTAGAGAAGGACCAAATCTCTCAGAGGTCACCAATAATCCCTCATTTGTACAGCAGCGTGCCATAATCTCAGTGCAATGTTCGCTGCACGTTTCATTAAGTCTAGTCGAAAATTTACATTTATAAAATTCATCGCAACAGAAAATAAAACTCAACTATGCCAATGAAATTAAAAGAAGATAAAAATAATGAGTTATACGCTCAAAAATATAAAAGAAAATACAATTCAAGAATCGAATGCCACTACGCTTAGGTCGAGTATAAATACTTTAAAAGTATTGTAAAGGCAAAAAACGATTGTGGCAGAGATCCAAGCCCCAATTTACTATGACATCCAGGGATTCTGACAAAAAGAGAAGAGATGTAGAAGTTTGTACGCACGAACGGAACATTGAATACTTCTTGAGACTTGTTGCCACGTAACGAGCTGCGAGGTCGGAACGAATCGGTGAAGCCAGATATAATACCTCGCTTCGATTGGAAAAGGAAGCATTCGTCAAGCAATAAGCACCGGATATGGGCACTAGAATAACAAACAGATGAACTGCTATGTACAGACTATTTATTATAACAAGAAATATATAAATATCAACGCTTGAACACAACCACTCTCGACGGCGTCCGCAAGAAGAAGAAGGAAAGGTCGTGACCTTTTTGCAAAGCGATGGTGTCGGCACGATGCGGGAAATTTTGATACTACGGTATGCATTGTAGCCAACCTTGCGGTCCCTACAATACTCCCCTCAAGTGTCTTTGACATTGTAACGTCAACAATTAGCGAATCGGACGGTTTTGGTAGATTTAGCCTAAGGTCCTGCATATGTCCTGAGAGTTGGTGTAGCTGTGTTATTTCCGTCATCTGGATGTAGCTCTATATGCGCTGGCTTGATTCGATCAACGCTGATGTTTGTTGCTTTGCCTTGTACGTCTATGGTGAAAACGTTATCCGATGGTCTGCCAAGCACTTTGTACGGTCCTTCATATGGATGTTCTAGTGGTGGTTTTACTCGGTCAATTCGTATGAAAACATGCGTGCAAGAGTAGAGATCCTTGTGTATGAAAACTCTGCGCTTGTCGTGGTGACTCGTTGGCGTAGCTAGCATTCGTCTCATATGTTGACGGAATTTTTTGATGAAAATCTTCGGGTCTGGAGGCATCTCTTCGTTCGGGAAAAATTCACCAGGAACTCGCAACGTCGTTCCGTACACTAGCTCTGCTGCCGTTGTGCCAATATCTTCCTTCAAGCTGGTTCGTAGCCCCAACAAGACGGTGGGTAAAACCTCCACCCAATCATGTGTGTTATGGCATCTAATTGCTGCCTTCAAAGACCGGTGCCATCGCTCTATCATGCCGTTAGATTGTGGATGATAGGCAGTCGTACGGGTTTTCTGGCATTCGACTAAATGTGCAAGCGCCTGGAATAATGCAGCTTCAAATTGCGAGCCTTGGTCTGTTGTCAGAATCGTAGGTGCTCCAAATCGCGCAATCCATGACGAGTAAAAAGCGTCTGCGATGACGTCGGTAGTAATATTTTTGATTGGCACCGCTTCTGGCCACCTCGTGAATCTATCGATCATAGTTAAGGCATAAGAATAGCCTTTCGATTGTACCAAGGGACCGACAATATCGATGTGCACGTGACTGAATCTGTTATCCGGCGATGGAATATGCTCAGGAGGAAATTTGGTGGGTCTGCCGATTTTGCTGCGTTGGCATACAAGACATGTACGTGCCCAGCCAATAACATCTTTAGCTAAGCTTGGCCAGATGAATTTTTGTTGAATCATCTTTTTCGTAGCTCGACCACTGGGGTGAGATAGGCCATGATTTAAATCAAAAATCCTTTTCCTGAGTGTTTTCGGAACGTAAGGACGAATATGTCTTGTCGAGACGTCACAATAAATCGTAGTTTCGGTGTCGTCAATTCGAAGCTTGCGCAAATCTAGCGTTGTATTGGATTCCAGAAGCAATGGAAGTTCATCGTCTTGTTGTTGAGCGGTTGCTAGATCGTTTGTAGTTATTGCAACTGGCATCTGCAAACCGGCGATTCTCGATAGGGCATCTGCTGTCACATTATCTTTTCCAGCGACATGAACTATGTGCGTCGAAAATTGTCCGATAAAATCTAGCTGTCGAAGTTGCCGTGGAGAAGCTTTCTCTGCTTTCTGTTGAAACGCAAACGTGATCGGTTTATGATCAGTTTTGATGACTAGCTGTCGACCTTCGCACATGTATCGAAAGAATTTGATTCCACTCTAGATGGCTTGAAGGTCCCGATCGTACGTGCTATATTTACGCTGGCCGTCACTGAACTTTCGCGAGAAAAATCCTAATGGCTCCCAAATCTCACCATTTACCTGTTCAAGAACTGCGCCGATTGATGTATCCGATGCATCGCACTGAATTGCCAAAATAGCGTTTTCAATCGGATGCCTTAGAAGTGCAGCATCGGCGATTTGCTTTTTACATAGCTCAAAAGCTGTTTCGGCTGCCGGGTTCCAGTTAATCAAACTTGTATCGTTTTTCTTGGCTCCAGCCAATAACTCATGTAAAGCGGATTGAGTTTTCGCCGCGTCCTTGATGTATCGTCTATAAAAATTGACTGCGCCTAAAAATCTTCGTAAGTCTGCGAAGCTGGCTGGCTTTTTGAAATTCAAAATTGCTTGTGCTCGTTCTGGAAGCGGTTTCGTGCCATGCTCGTCAATTGCATATCCCAGATAGTTTACCGAACTTGCTCCAAAAACGCATTTCGAAACGTTGATAGAGAGTCCATATTCTCATAACCTCTGGAAAATTATTTCGAGATGCTGTCGGTGCTCTTCATGAGATTTTGAAGCAACAAGGATATCGTCGATGTATGCGTATACAAAATCAAGTCCTCGAAGCGCTAAGTCGATATACCGCTGAAACGTCTGCGCTGCGTTGCAGAGTCCGAAGGTCATAACCTTGAGTTCATAGAGGCCAAACGGTGTTATGACAGCAGTTTTTGGTACGTCATCTGGCGCTACAGGAATCTGGTTGTAGGCTCGTATTAAATCCAATGTTGAAAAGAGCTTGCATCCATTTAGCCGTTGCGAAAAATCGTGCAAGTGTGCAATCGGATACTTGTCCGGGACGGTGGCAGCATTCAGGCGTCTGTTATTGCCGCATGGTCTCCACTGACCATTCTTTTTGGGCACAAGGTGTAGTGGACTGGCCCACTGACTGCTGGATGGCTGACAAATATCTCGCTCAATCATGAAGTCAAATTCCGCTTTCGCTTCTCTGAGCTTTTCCGGAGTAAGTCTGCGGGCTTGCTGCGCAATCGGTGGTCCCTCCGTGCAAATGTGGTGAAAGAAGTTGTGACTGATTACCTTTTTCACGTTAGAAGCGATCGTAACATCCACAAACTTCCGCAGTATATCCTCATATGCCATGTTATCTGCAATCGTTGAGACTTGTTGAGTAGGCTTTTCGCTGATGTTGGCGGTACGGGAGAGGTTAGTTCTGCTATCGATAACCTTCCGTGCTCGCAAGTCTACTACAATTCCATGATGTTTCAACAGGTCCACTCCGATTATCGGCTGAGAGACGTCTGCGACGGTGAAGCTCCAGTTGAAAAGGCGTCGAAATCCAAAGTCTAACGATAAAACTTTCTGTCCATACGTGGCGATTATTGTATTATTTGCAGCATACAGTTTAATATTCGTTGGTTCCTTATATTTTGGTGAGATATGCCGTGGAAGAACCGATATGTCAGATCCGGTGTCAATGAGGAAGCGAATGCCAGTTTTTCGATCTGCAATAATTAGGCGGTTTTTGTCTGCTCCGTCGTCTCCGATCGCCCTAACACGAGACGACGATGTTAGTTTTCCGCTGGTTTGTTACTTTTTCACTGGCAGGGTTAACGACAATTTCTCGCCCTACCGCCGAACTTTTCGTGGAAGTAACACAATCTGCCATTTTTCGTCTCTCTGGATTTAGATTTGTATCGCGATCCGTGGTATCGTCCTCTAGATCTGCTTCGGAACCGTGTTTCTAATCGGCTGTGTTGGTTGACCAGTTGCGTCATGATGTCGTCACGTGACACTTCAAGCGTCGCTTCTCGCACTTCGGACACATAAGGCGGCTGTTGTAGCTCCAGCATCATGTCGGCCATCTTAGCGAGCTTCGCAACGTCCAGTTCACTGGAAATGCCCAAGACTACTCGTATTTGCTCCGGCAGTTGCTCTAAAAGCAGTGTTCTTAGAATGGCATCGCTAACATGATTTCCTCCCAGGTTCTTTAAATCCTGGAGATAGTGTGAAGGCTTCTTGCCATCGCGATTATGGCCTTGCAGAATTCTTCGAAGTCTTGTTTCTTCTGATTCTGCGAAGGCAGAAAGAATTCGCTGCTTGACGGCTTCGTATTTATTTGTTGGTGGCGGATTTCTGGCGATCGATATAACATGGGGCATGACTTCCGTCTCGGCATGTTGTACTTAAATTTCATTTCGTCCTGCGTTATTCCATGCGTGTGGAACGCGGCTTCTACTTGTTCAAACCAGAACGCAGGATCATCTTTTTAGAACGCCGGAAATTTACTGATGCGCGCTGCCTGCACTGCACGTATACTGGCGTGGGCAGGCTGGTTGGCGTGCTTGGTGGCGGATTTCCTGCTCCTTCGGGCCTGCTAGGCGATGCGTGGTCTGGGTTCGACATCGTGGCGTTGCAATTCCAAAATCAGCGTGGGCTGAATAAAATCACAAATGGCGTCGATTATCACGACCCAAATTGTCTCTGATGCTCTCGATGTCAAGGCTGATATCGTTAATTTTCGACGTACGGGGTCACCAATTCTATGGGCACTAGAATAACAAACAGATGAACTGCTATGTACAGACTATTTATTATAACAAGAAATATATAAATATCAACGCTTGAACACAACCACTCTCGACGGCGTCCGCAAGAAGAAGAAGGAAAGGTCGTGACGTTTTTGCAAAGCGATGGTGTCGGCATGATGCGGGAAACTTTGATACTACGGTATGCATTGTAGCCAACCTTGCGGTCCCTACACGGGCACAATGATCCATTTCATTCCATTCCGAAATAAACGTCAAAGTTGGATTGGAATGGAACGGAAAGGACGAGTTGACCAATTTTCAACTTTTCTGGATCAGAAGATTATTATTACTAATACAAAAAAAATAATTTTGTTGTGTATTTTGTTTATACAAGGGTACAAAGCTTATTAGCATTCCAAATAACTATAAAAAAATTGCTAGTAAATTGTCGCACACTAAACGGAATGGCGACTATGTGTTCAGTTTGAAGGAATGGACATGAGCTGGAGAGTGCTGAATCCCTTCCATTGGAATGTGCTCGAGCATTGTGGCCCGCGCTATAGTAGCTGAAACGCCACTCGGTGGCATAGAAAACGTGGAGAACATCGTTGAAAAGCATAGCATATGTTATATAAATAATGTGACTACATTTAAAAGTACGCCACTTCAATAACAAACACAATATGTAAAAAATTCTATTTGTTACTTTATTCGGTTTGTAGACTGTAGAAAACTACAGCTTAAGTACAGTCAATGGGCCATAATTTTTCGCAGTATGTGTCAAATCTCTCGAATCAGGTTCTGGCAGGAACATACGTCGATTTCTTTCAACTGTGTGTGCCTGCCTTTCTACATAGATTATGAGTTCTCTATCTCTTGTGCGAATGCTTGGCCCTTGCTAGAAGAAAGAAGCAGTCCCTTGGCTCATATTTGCTCATGATTTTAACCGGGGTAGCGTCGGTGGACCTGAAGAGGATCACTCAGATCATCAAAGACAAGGCGTGGGTCTCAATTTACTATAGTGGTCCGTTTTACGTTATATGAAATGCGATATCACAATGGGCCCTTGCGTACTTTTTTTTTGAGAGAACGGGTGTCAAAAACTTTCAGTAGGTATCTTGGAAACGATACAAGATTATGTGAGATTCGTACATCACCCGCCGAGCACGGAAGTTCGAGCCAAAGCCGCTTTCGCATCACTTCGCCTCGGCCGTTCTACTTGCACCTATCAGGTGTCCCACCGGGTTACTTCCGTTCTGTCAGGCTTTCAGGATTCCATGAGGCATCCTTCCTCTTTTTCCAAGACACAACTGACTAGACGTCATCTGACTGTAGCATCATCTTCACGATTGACTCCAGCGTAACAGGGCCAATTGCAGAGAAAAGCACGTGTCACTCCTTTGAAGCGGGGGCAATGAAAAAAAGTATGCGAAGCGTCATCACTTTCCTTGGCACAATACTTACAGAACTCCGTCCTGACTTTCCTCATTCTGAGAAGTTTTTTCCTGAAGCAGCCGTGGCCCGATAGAAATTGGTAAAGGAAGAAGTTTATTTCACCGTGGTCACGATTAAGCCAAGATTTTAAGGCACGAATTAGCCTAATCGTCCATGCTTGCTTCAAACTCGTAGCCCAGCGCTCCTTCCACAGCTAAAGCGTTCACGCTCGTGATAGAGCAGCCAAAATTTCTCATCCCAGTTCCGCTCTGTTCAGAAACACCTTCCTATTCAACAGATCAATTGAGATTACTGCCGCTATCACTAACACGGCGTTTGCTGAAACAGTTATCTAGCTGCTTGCAATTCGCAGCACTCCCCTATGCTGGACGCCCACCATCCTAGCTTGATATTTTTCAAACCTTAACGTAGTGGCCCATATCTGCGTGCCATATAGCAGCATTGAGTGAGCCACCGTCCTAAGGATTTAACGTTTACTTGCACTAGGACCGCGAGCCTTTGCCATGAGTCTCCCAAGCGAGATAGCAGCCAGTAGCGCCCTTTTGCATACTTTTCGGATGTGCTCTCCATAAGCCAGAAGCGGTCCAATTTTCTGGTCTCTTGTGTATGGCCTGATTGATGGGGGGAATATAATTATCACTCTTTTATTGCCTGTAGAGTATTTGCATTGCCTGTTTTAAGCAATAACAATTATTAAAACGAAAATTAATGAAATTTATTTTACCCATATGGAAATATGTTTTTTTCCGCTTGTGTTGAATATGGTTAGCTAACACAAGCAGCAAATAAAAACTAATATAATTCTTTTTTTACTATAAAGTTCACTAAAATAACTTTTAGATGCAAAAAATAATTAACAAATGTACTAAAACCACTAAAATGTTGTGGTGCTTTTATATAAATAGCAATGCTAGGAAATTTTAATCATATACCATTTGAAGAGACGTCAGCATATACTTTGGAAAATTTGAGTTGGCAAAACCATGGCTAATAGAAGAAAAAATAGTGTCCATACGATCGAAAAACGCTGGACTCAAAGACACAACACAGAAAAAATTCGAAAAATCGTGAAATATGATAAAAATAAACAAGCAAAATCATTTGTTGCATCTGATAATGAAGAATATGTTCCGATTGTTTGGTCCGACGAAGCATCTGATATCGATTTAGAAGGTGAACTCAGGGCTAGGGCTTCCATAGGCGCGTATGGAGCAATCACACCGGGCGCTGATAAAAAAGGGTGCTACTAATCCAACGTAGACAACTCCGAAAAAAAATTAATCTTAAATCATCAGACCCGCTTATTAACTTTTTCTGTTTTGAAGAAAATATGATCGAATTTCTATTTCGGCATGCTATGTGAAAATCAACTCTTCTCGAAAAATATTTTTTTCTACCCGACAATCACAACTGGAAGCGAAGCAATGTGTGAAACCACCATACATGATACAGTCATTCCCTGCAGTGCAAAAGCATAATAGTTGAAAGCTGTTTTTCTTAAAATCGATGATATGCATATGTACATTAGTTGCCGCAGGCACTGATGTAAGAATAAGAACTACCTCCACATTATTGGCAATGCAAGAATACCCTACCAGCCTACGCTATCTTTCGATAAAAAAGAAATGTTCGAAGAATATTTCTGTAATATTTCCATATTAAATTGAAAACTTACATAAAATATTCTTATACAGTACTTTTCCCGTTGGTATTTAACTTAATCGTTAGTACCCGTACGCAATGGTGCACTATTTCTATGTAGCGCCAGAATAGTTTGCTCCTAGTCTATTGCATACGAGAAATATGCCGACAAAATATGTATTGATCGACCGATCAGTAGCGAATGGTGCACTCGACAAAGTCTGCGCCACAGAAGTTTTTACTAATTTTCGAAGAAAATTAGAATTAAACTCGTTTCGCCGAAAATTCATATTTCTTTATATATATATATATATATATATATATATATATATATATATATATATATATATATATATATATCTATATATATATATATATATATATATATATATATATATATATATATATATATATATATATATATACAGTGGCTCAAACGTATAATCGGACAACGATAGTACTCAGGTAGAACATGTGAAAATATGGCAAAATAATTGCATTTTAACAATGATATGCAACTTAAGTCTTTTCACACTTTCTATAAATGTAATATAATCTGAAAATAATACAAATTTTTCAATTTGTGCACGTGAAATTCAAGCATATCAGTAGGTAATTCCATAATTCAAGTCAAACAAATAATCGGTCGGGGAAGAAAAATATGGCAGCACTTGCCAGCATAACTGCATTTTCTTAGAAATTGCCATGAATTTGCTTCGTTCAGTTTTAGTAGTCAGTGTGAACATTCAATTCAAGCTTGAAAGTGCAACAAGTGACAAAATGGCGCCAAAAGGAACACAAACTACTTTCGAAATTCGTAAACTAATTATTAAGCTTTATGGAGAAGGAAATTCGGTACGCGCTATAGGATTTACCATTGGAAGAAGCCGTTCTACCATTCACGATATTATTTGAAGGTATCGTGATGAAAATAGAATAACAAACAAAAGCAGAAAAGGTCAAGGACAAATATTAAATGAACACGATCAACGGCGCATTCTTGCAGAAGTGAAGCTGAATCCATTGAAAACAGCCAAGGAGTTGAAAACTTTTGAACATGACAATATTGGAAAGGAAGTCTGCGTTGAAACTGTAAGAAATGTTCTCAGAAAAAATTATTACCATGGCAGAGTTATCAGAAAAAAGCCATTCATAAGCGCTAAAAATAAGTCATGTCGTTTGAAATTTGCGAAGGAATATTTCTTCAAAGACAAGGAATTTGGGTGGATATTAAATGAAATACTTATGTAGTTTTTATACAATATATAGGCCTAATTTACTGATGAGAGTAAGTTTAACTTACATGGATCAGATGGAAGGACGTACGTGTGGCGAAAACCCAACACCGAATTTCATCCAAAAAATACCCGAGCTACTGTGAAGCATGGAGGTGGATCAGTAATGGTTTGGGGCTGTATGTCCAGTGCGGGGGTGGGCAATTTGCATTTTATCGAAGGTAAAAAAAATTGTCTCTGATGCTCTCGATGTCAAGGCTGATATCGTTAATTTTCGACGTACGGGGTCACCAATTCTATGGGCACTAGAATAGCAAACGGATGAACTGCTATGTACAGACTATTTATTATAACAAGAAATATATAAATATCAACGCTTGAACACAACCACTCTCGACGGCGTCCGCAAGAAGAAGAAGGAAAGGTCGTGACGTTTTTGCAAAGCGATGGTGTCAGCATGATGCGGGAAACTTTGATACTACGGTATGCATTGTAGCCAACCTTGCGGTCCCTACACGGGCACAATGATCCATTTCATTCCATTCCAAAATAAACGTCAAAGTTGGATTGGAATGGAACGGAAAGGACGAGTTGACCAATTTTCAACTTTTCTGGATCAAAAGATTATTATTACTAATACAAAAAAAATAATTTTGTTGTGTATTTTGTTTATACAAGGGTACAAAGCTTATTAGCATTCCAAATAACTATAAAAAAATTGCTAGTAAATTGTCGCACACTAAACGGAATGGCGACTATGTGTTCAGTTTGAAGGAATGGACATGAGCTGGAGAGTGCTGAATCCCTTCCATTGGAATGTGCTCGAGCATTGTGGCCCGCGCTATAGTAGCTGAAACGCCACTCGGTGGCATAGAAAACGTGGAGAACATCGTTGAAAAGCATAGCATATGTTATATAAATAATGTGACTACATTTAAAAGTACGCCACTTCAATAACAAACACAATATGTAAAAAATTCTATTTGTTACTTTATTCGGTTTGTAGACTGTAGAAAACTACAGCTTAAGTACAGTCAATGGGCCATAATTTTTCGCAGTATGTGTCAAATCTCTCGAATCAGGTTCTGGCAGGAACATACGTCGATTTCTTTCAACTGTGTGTGCCTGCCTTTCTACATAGATTATGAGTTCTCTATCTCTTGTGCGAATGCTTGGCCCTTGCTAGAAGAAAGAAGCAGTCCCTTGGCTCATATTTGCTCATGATTTTAACCGGGGTAGCGTCGGTGGACCTGAAGAGGATCACTCAGATCATCAAAGACAAGGCGTGGGTCTCAATTTACTATAGTGGTCCGTTTTACGTTATATGAAATGCGATATCACAATGGGCCCTTGCGTACTTTTTTTTTGAGAGAACGGGTGTCAAAAACTTTCAGTAGGTATCTTGGAAACGATACAAGATTATGTGAGATTCGTACATCACCCGCCGAGCACGGAAGTTCGAGCCAAAGCCGCTTTCGCATCACTTCGCCTCGGCCGTTCTACTTGCACCTATCAGGTGTCCCACCGGGTTACTTCCGTTCTGTCAGGCTTTCAGGATTCCATGAGGCATCCTTCCTCTTTTTCCAAGACACAACTGACTAGACGTCATCTGACTGTAGCATCATCTTCACGATTGACTCCAGCGTAACAGGGCCAATTGCAGAGAAAAGCATGTGTCACTCCTTTGAAGCGGGGGCAATGAAAAAAAGTATGCGAAGCGTCATCACTTTCCTTGGCACAATACTTACAGAACTCCGTCCTGACTTTCCTCATTCTGAGAAGTTTTTTCCTGAAGCAGCCGTGGCCCGATAGAAATTGGTAAAGGAAGAAGTTTATTTCACCGTGGTCACGATTAAGCCAAGATTTTAAGGCACGAATTAGCCTAATCGTCCATGCTTGCTTCAAACTCGTAGCCCAGCGCTCCTTCCACAGCTAAAGCGTTCACGCTCGTGATAGAGCAGCCAAAATTTCTCATCCCACTTCCGCTCTGTTCAGAAACACCTTCCTATTCAACAGATCAATTGAGATTACTGCCGCTATCACTAACACGGCGTTTGCTGAAACAGTTATCTAGCTGCTTGCAATTCGCAGCACTCCCCTATGCTGGACGCCCACCATCCTAGCTTGATATTTTTCAAACCTTAACGTAGTGGCCCATATCTGCGTGCCATATAGCAGCATTGAGTGAGCCACCGTCCTAAGGATTTAACGTTTACTTGCACTAGGACCGCGAGCCTTTGCCATGAGTCTCCCAAGCGAGATAGCAGCCAGTAGCGCCCTTTTGCATACTTTTCGGATGTGCTCTCCATAAGCCAGAAGCGGTCCAATTTTCTGGTCTCTTGTGTATGGCCTGATTGATGGGGGGAATATAATTATCACTCTTTTATTGCCTGTAGAGTATTTGCATTGCCTGTTTTAAGCAATAACAATTATTAAAACGAAAATTAATGAAATTTATTTTACCCATATGGAAATATGTTTTTTTCCGCTTGTGTTGAATATGGTTAGCTAACACAAGCAGCAAATAAAAACTAATATAATTCTTTTTTTGCTATAAAGTTCACTAAAATAACTTTTAGATGCAAAAAATAATTAACAAATGTACTAAAACCACTAAAATGTTGTGGTGCTTTTATATAAATAGCAATGCTAGGAAATTTTAATCATATACCATTTGAAGAGACGTCAGCATATACTTTGGAAAATTTGAGTTGGCAAAACCATGGCTAATAGAAGAAAAAATAGTGTCCATACGATCGAAAAACGCTGGAATCAAAGACAATACACAGAAAAAATTCGAAAAATCGTGAAATATGATAAAAATAAACAAGCAAAATCATTTGTTGCATCTGATAATGAAGAATATGTTCCGATTGTTTGGTCCGACGAAGCATCTGATATCGATTTAGAAGGTGAACTCAGGGCTAGGGCTTCCATAGGCGCGTATGGAGCAATCACACCGGGCGCTGATAAAAAAGGGTGCTACTAATCCAACGTAGACAACTCCGAAAAAAAATTAATCTTAAATCATCAGACCCGCTTATTAACTTTTTCTGTTTTGAAGAAAATATGATCGAATTTCTATTTCGGCATGCTATGTGAAAATCAACTCTTCTCGAAAAATATTTTTTTCTACCCGACAATCACAACTGGAAGCGAAGCAATGTGTGAAACCACCATACATGATACAGTCATTCCCTGCAGTGCAAAAGCATAATAGTTGAAAGCTGTTTTTCTTAAAATCGATGATATGCATATGTACATTAGTTGCCGCAGGCACTGATGTAAGAATAAGAACTACCTCCACATTATTGGCAATGCAAGAATACCCTACCAGCCTACGCTATCTTTCGATAAAAAAGAAATGTTCGAAGAATATTTCTGTAATATTTCCATATTAAATTGAAAACTTACATAAAATATTCTTATACAGTACTTTTCCCGTTGGTATTTAACTTAATCGTTAGTACCCGTACGCAATGGTGCACTATTTCTATGTAGCGCCAGAATAGTTTGCTCCTAGTCTATTGCATACGAGAAATATGCCGACAAAATATGTATTGATCGACCGATCAGTAGCGAATGGTGCACTCGACAAAGTCTGCGCCACAGAAGTTTTTACTAATTTTCGAAGAAAATTAGAATTAAACTCGTTTCGCCGAAAATTCATATTTCTTTATATATATATATATATATATATATATATATATATATATATATATATATATATATATATATATATATATATATCTATATATATATATATATATATATATATATATATATATATATATATATATATATATATATATATATATATATATATACAGTGGCTCAAACGTATAATCGGACAACGATAGTACTCAGGTAGAACATGTGAAAATATGGCAAAATAATTGCATTTTAACAATGATATGCAACTTAAGTCTTTTCACACTTTCTATAAATGTAATATAATCTGAAAATAATACAAATTTTTCAATTTGTGCACGTGAAATTCAAGCATATCAGTAGGTAATTCCATAATTCAAGTCAAACAAATAATCGGTCGGGGAAGAAAAATATGGCAGCACTTGCCAGCATAACTGCATTTTCTTAGAAATTGCCATGAATTTGCTTCGTTCAGTTTTAGTAGTCAGTGTGAACATTCAATTCAAGCTTGAAAGTGCAACAAGTGACAAAATGGCGCCAAAAGGAACACAAACTACTTTCGAAATTCGTAAACTAATTATTAAGCTTTATGGAGAAGGAAATTCGGTACGCGCTATAGGATTTACCATTGGAAGAAGCCGTTCTACCATTCACGATATTATTTGAAGGTATCGTGATGAAAATAGAATAACAAACAAAAGCAGAAAAGGTCAAGGACAAATATTAAATGAACACGATCAACGGCGCATTCTTGCAGAAGTGAAGCTGAATCCATTGAAAACAGCCAAGGAGTTGAAAACTTTTGAACATGACAATATTGGAAAGGAAGTCTGCGTTGAAACTGTAAGAAATTTTCTCAGTAAAAATTATTACCATGGCAGAGTTATCAGAAAAAAGCCATTCATAAGCGCTAAAAATAAGTCATGTCGTTTGAAATTTGCGAAGGAATATTTCTTCAAAGACAAGGAATTTGGGTGGATATTAAATGAAATACTTATGTAGTTTTTATACAATATATAGGCCTAATTTACTGATGAGAGTAAGTTTAACTTACATGGATCAGATGGAAGGACGTACGTGTGGCGAAAACCCAACACCGAATTTCATCCAAAAAATACCCAAGCTACTGTGAAGCATGGAGGTGGATCAGTAATGGTTTGGGGCTGTATGTCCAGTGCGGGGGTGGGCAATTTGCATTTTATCGAAGGTAAAAAAAGGACAAATTTACGTACCTGAATATTTTAAAAGAAAATGTCAAGCAAAGAGCCGAAAAATTGGGCATTTTAGAAAACTTTGCTTTCTACCAGGACAACGATCCGAAACATACATCGGAAGTTGCAAAGCTTTGGCTGATTAATAATTGCCCCAAGCTTTTGCAAACGCCTGCACAGTCACCGCACTTGAATGTTATCGAACATTTGTGGGAAGAACATTCAAGAAGGCTCTACAATAAATCATTTAATTCAATAAACGAATTAAAGCTGGCATTACAGAATGAATGGAGTAAAATTGAACCCAAGTTTTGTGAAAACTAAGTGAAATCAATGCCAAAGCGATTAAAAGCAGTGATTGAGTCCAAAGGATTTGCAATTAAGTACTAACACAAAAAAATCTATATGATTTATTAGATTTTTCTAGTTTGTCCGATTATTTGTTTGACTTGTTTTGTAGAGTCGTTTGCTGTTATGTTTCATTTTCTTAAGTATGAATTAAAAATGCGTTATTTTATTATGTGCCTTAAAAATATAAAAAGCGACAACAAATTTCGGGTATATATACCTTATATTGCGTAATTACTCTACCAAATTTTCACATGTTTTATCTGAGCACTATCGTTGTCCGATTATACGTTTGAGCCACTGTATATATATATAAATATATATATATATATATATATATATATATATATATATATATATATATATATATATATATATATATATATATATATATATATATAAATATATATACATATATATATATCTATATATATATATATATATATATATACATATACATATATATATATATATATATATATATATATATATATATATATATATATATATATATATATATATATATATATATATATATATATATATATATATATATATATATATATATGTATATATATATATATATATATATATATATATATATATATATATATATATATATATATATATATATTAAGGGAGATTAAGGGAGATAATCTCTAGAGTGGCCGATCCGATTGAGCTGAAATTTTTGAAGGACATAGATGTATATAACAGGTAGGTCCATGACTTGCTAGAATTCAGATATCTTAAACCTTTTGGCGTCGGTGGATATTTAAGTGAATTTTCAGGTATTCCTATATTTCCATGCAGTATAAATTTTTGTTAAAAAAAGGTATTAAGAATGAAAATTTATTATGTTTTTAGTTTGCATATGATAAAGAATTGGAAATTTTGAGCCTTGTGTAGGCGCTGGGTGCCTAAAAGTAGGCAAGCATTTTTTTTCAAATTTCGATTTGTCATACCTTCTAAGAAAAACAATGGATCATCGTAAAATTTTCAAAACGTATTGAAAAACTAGAATCTAGCACACATGGACTTTCAAAGCAGTGTGGGCAACTCTGTAGCTACAGCAGGATCCCGAAAAAAAATCCTTCAAATCATCGACCTTACTGAAAAATTTTTGATTTTTGAAAATAAATTCAAACAAAAGATAAATTTTGACTTTTGTCCACCAAATCAAATAAAAATTTTCAAAATTCCGCGGTAAACAAGAACGGCAACCCGTGATCAAACTACCTCTATTTTCAGCACTCAAAACTTCTGTTCACGAGAACTGACGATCGGATAATGCGATCAACATGAAATTTACAGGACATGTTGGTATTAACTAGGACCAGGTCTGATAGAAGTGATTTTGAAATGCGGACAACACTGTAGTAGTGGTGCCATTTGGTTAAATCGCTGAGAAAAAAACTGGTTTTTGGCCTATAGCTTCCGATTTAGCCACGCAGTAGTTAAACCTTACTCTAAGATAGGTTTCATGAAAATTTGGTTAAAAAATTAGTATAGAGACGCCCGCTATGGCAATTTTTGTCTCCTATATATTGTAAATTTGCTCAGGAAAATAAAGGTTTTTCCCTATAACTTCCAATGCATTAACGAAATCAAAACGAAACTCATGTGATAAGTGGATCATGTTGCGTATCTAATTTTTTAGGAATTTCGTTGAAAAATTGTGATAGGGCTGCCAGCTATGATGAATTTCGTAGTTTATTTACATTTCTTTATCGAGCGATGGTGTCATAAAATTTCCAAATGGGAATCATCCTGCAAGTACAATTAACAAAAAATATTTACGCTTTGAAAATTTCAAAAGTTTGGTCGGTGGTAACCCTAAAATTATATTCACTCCTATAGCCTACAGCGCAGCCTTTCAATCGAAACGAAACTCATAGGGTGGGTTTAATACAACGTGAAGTAGCTATGGTGCTAGCACATGATTGCCAGCACCAGGCAATTTCGTAAATATTGCACCAACAGATGCTTCCATTTTGTATTTATAAGCAAAGCATTTACAATAAAGTAACCAACCGATATAAAAATTTTCTGAGTTTTGGAAATTTTTCGGATGGCAGTCCAAGACATGGTTTAATCGCTGAAACATTCGATGATATCCTTGGATGAAAACGAAATTCAAAGCATAGGTTGATTAAGCACGAGCATGTTATGGTAGATTTATTGCTGCTGTGTTGGACAAATGTTGCCAGCACTGAACATTTTCATCATTTGTGTTATAGAAAACGTTGTCAGAAAATGATATTTGTTCCTTTGAGTAAGAAATGGTTGATATGATACTACAAAGAAGGGTATAACGTCTTCACACATGTTTTAGTCCCTCAAAGATAATTTCTTCGAAAATTAGTTTTCTAGCGGTTCTGATGCGCTAGTTTTTTACTTATTATCGAAGAAAATTAGTTTTAAACTCATCATCATCATCGGGGCACTACAGCCCGAATCGAGCCTAAGCCTCCTTAAAAATTCGCCTCCATTCGTCTTGGTTCAGTGACCGCTTCTTCCAGTTCCCAAAAGTGACCTGCTGTTAGCATCTATCGAGTCCTCCAATCGCTTGCGTGGCTTACCTACTGGCCTGGCTCCGCTCGCTCGCCCCTTGAGAGATTCTTTTGGGGATTCGATTGTCGCTCATTCGTTCGACGTGGCCAGCCCATTGTAGTTTTTGGAGTCGTATGACGGTAGAGACTTCCGGCTCGTCATACATGGTATACAGCTCGTTGTTGTATCGGATTCGCCATCCATCTTCTTCCCGTATTGGACCGAGGATCCTTCGCAATACCCTTCTCTCAAACGTATTTAAGGCTTTTTCAGATGCCTGGGCCAGCGTCCAGGTTTCACTTCCGTAGCATAGCACAGGTCTAATAATTGTTTTATAGATGCGGAGCCTCGTATTTCTGCGTACGCATCGAGATTTTAAAGTGGGAAGCACCGAAAAAGTCTTATTGGCTAATTGAATCCGTCATTTGATTTCCTTAAGCTCATTCCCATCCTTCGAGAGGTTCGTCCCTAGGTACACGAAGTTGTCTACATTTTTAAGGTTATAGTCCCCTATCGTTATGTTTTGTCTTATTTGCGTCCTTTTCCTTGATTGAGTCATAGCTTTAGTTTTTTGTTCGTTAATTTGAAGACCAACTTCCTTGGCGGTTTCGTCTAGAGCTACAAATACTTCCTTGGCGTCGTTGAACGAACGTGACATAATATTGATGTCATCAGCGTAAGCTACTGCCTGTGTCGTTTTAAATAATAAAGTTCCTCTCGTTTCAACGGGGATTTTTCTGATGACATACTCAAGCGCTAAGTTAAAGAGTACCGGGGCTAATCCATCCCCTTGTTTTAGCCCTGTATTCGTCGAAAACGAGTTGCTCATATTATTCTGAATCAGCACTTGTGACGTGGAGTCGGTCATGGTCATTTTCACCAGTCGTACCAACTTTGCTGGGATTCCGAACTGCAGCATGATGTTATATAATGCAGTTCGGTTGATGCTGTCGTACGCTTGTTTGAAGTCGACGAATATTTGATGGACATCAATGTTGAATTCCCAGCATTTTTCCAAAATTTGTTTGACCGTAAATATTTAGTCAGTTGTCGACCTTCCACGTCTGAAACCACCTTGATATTCCCCAAGAATTTTCTCAGCGTGATGGGAAATCCTTAACTCTAAAATTGTTGTCAAGAGCTTGTACGACGTACAAAGTAGTGATATGCCCCTGTAGTTTTCGCATAGCAGTTTATCTCCTTTCTTGTGAATGGGACATATAACGCTTTTACGCCACTCATGCGGCATCGTTTCTTGTTGCCAGATGCTTGTCACCAATCCATGGATTGCCCTTAAAATGGAAATCCCGCCTGTCTTCAAGAGCTCCGCGGGGATACAATCGATGCCCGGTGCTTTGTTGGGTCTCAAGCGGTCCATGGCCTGTCGGACTTCATCCAGAGTAGGGGGGTGAGATGAGGCACTGTCAAGGTATGTGCCAATTAATGATGGCGATTCGTTGGGTGCGGGGACATTTCCGTTCAGTAATTGCTGGAAATAGGACGCCCATCTTTCCTTCACCTGTTCTGAGCCACTTATGATGCTCGCTTCACCAAACATCGTTATATATATATATATATATATATATATATATATATATATATATATATATATATATATATATATATATATATATATATATATATATATATATATATATATATATATATATGTATATATATATATATATATATATATATATATATATATATATATATATATATATATATGTATATATATATATATATATATATATATATATATATATATATATATATATATAAATATATATATATATACATATATATATACATATATATATATATATATACATATCTGCAAAATGATTAAGGCAGATAATCTTTGGAGTGGCCGATCGGATTGAGCTAAAATTTTCGGAGGACATAGATGTATATAGTAGGTAGGTCAATGATTTACTAGAATTCAGATAATTTAAATATTTTGGCGGTGGTGGGCATTTTAGTGAATTTTCAGGGACTCCTATATTTCCAACCAGTGTAAATTTTTGTTAAAAAAATGATCGCATATGAAAACTTATTATGTTTTTAGTTTGTTTATGATAAAGGATTGGAAATTTTGAGCCTTGTGTAGGCGCTGAGTGGCTAAAAGTAGGCATGGATACTTTTTTTCAAATTTCGATTTGTCCTAACTTCTAAGAAAAACAATGGATCATCGTGAAATTTGCAGAGCGTATGGATGTAAACTAAAATTTAACACACATGGACTTTTAAGACTGTGCGAGCATGTGTGTAGCTGCAGCAGGCTCCTGAATAAAAATCCTTCAAATCATCGACCTTCCTGAAAAAATTTTTATTTTTGAAAATAAATTGAAATAAAAGATAAATTTTGATTTTTTTCCACCAAATCAAATAAAAATTTTCAAAATCCCGCGGTAAACAAAACGGCAACCCGTGATCAAATTACCTCTATTTGCAGCACTCAAAATTTATGATTACGAGAACTGACGATCGGATTGTGTGATCAATATGAAATTTACAGGACATGTTGGTATTAACTAGGACCAGGTCTGATAGAAGTGATTTTGAAATACGGACAACACTGTGGTAGTGGTGCCATTTGGAAAAATCGCTGAGAAAAAAAAACTGGTTTTTGGCCTATAGCTTCCGATTTAGCCACAAGATTTTCACAAAATTCACGCAGTAGGTAAACGTTACTCTAAGATAGGTTTCATAGAAATTTGGTTGAAAATTTAATATAGAAACGCCAGCTATGGCAATTTTTGTCTCCTAAATATTGTAAATTTGCTCAGGAAAATAAAGGTTTTCCCTATAACCGATATTCAAATTTTCCGAGCTTTGAAAATTTTTCGAATGGCAGCCCCAGACATAGTTTAATCGCTGTAGCTTTCGATGATATGCTTGGATGAAAACGAAATTCAAAGGATAGGTTGATTAAGCACGAGCATGTTATGGTAGATTTATTGCTGCTGTTTTGGGCAAATGCTGCCAACACCGAACATTTTCATCATTTTCGTAAGTAAGAAATGGTTCATATGATACTACAAAAAAGTGTATAACGTCTTCACGTATTTTTAAATCCCTCAAATATAACTTCTTTGAAAATTAGTTTTCTAGCGGCTGTGGTGCGCTAGACTTTTTTTTAAATGAAGTGGTTTCCATGGCTAGAAATCATTATGAAAATCGTATACGTGGGCATGGCGCAAGATCCCAATAATGCTCCATTCGCTATGGTGTATCATTCTTAGGCGAGGATAAAATTTGGTGATGATGAATTGTTGCTTAAAATTTTAATGAAGATTCTGAAATTATTGATTTGTACGTTTAAAAATGTATTTTGGGATTGGCGACTATTTTTTCTTAAATATGGATGCATGCTTTGCAATGATTAGGATCAAAGTAAAATATCTATGTGAGGAGCATATATGACAGAAGTAATGTTTAGTAACGGTATTTAGCAATGCCAAGAGTACAGTGTTATTAGTACAGTGCTAAGAGTACAGGGTTCACATTAGCTGATATTGTTAGCGTGAATATTTTGGCGATTATTACACAGAATCAAATAATTTTGATTTTTCTGAAACTATTTATTGGCAAATTATTGACTTTATTGTTTTGTTGTGTTTTGTTGTTGTATTTTATATATCTATAACAGATTTATCACATACTATAATGCCACCAATTGTTAGGAGGAAATTGTCGGGTAGTGCCAATAGGAAACGAAAACGGCTCTTAGAGGAAGCGATAGTGCGAAATAAAGGATCAATCCGTAAGTTTATTAGAGCAGACGAGTTGGTAAGTTGATCCTAGTGTAAGCGATTTTAGCCTAAACGTCGAAATCGGGAAAGTATTTCCCTCAAATAAAAATGCTAACTGTGCCTGTGATACAAGTCGCAGAGGCCAAAACATGACAGTAAAGTTGTACAACTCATAGTTGAAAAAGGTCCTTTTCAATTAAAAAATTATAATTTTCCCACAACTAACAAAAGGAAGGTCAACGTACAATTCTATCTAAGATCTTTGAAGAACCGGGAAACTGTCTGTCGTCGGTGGCTCGTATATTCGAGGTCCACGGATGCTGTCTTTTGTTTTTGCTGCATGTTGCTTTCAGCGAACAGTTTGCATATGCAACATTTTAAAAAGTAGAAAGATTTTGAAATATTACTTAAAGTAGGTACTACTGTAGATAGGGAGTTGCAAAATCAAATATCAAAAGAAGTGGAACATTGGCGAAATGTACTTTATCGTCTCAACATTTTTGTTAAATTTTTAGCTTCACAATCTTTGGCTCTCAGTGGAGAGTCTGACAGTTTATATAGCTAATGGAAACTCTTTGCAGCTGGTAGAATCAATTGGAAAGTTTGATTTAGTACTTGCAAAGCATTTGCGGCGAACTCAAAATAATGAAACTCGAAGTTTATATATCAGCAAAGATATTCAAAATGAACTAATCGAGCTTCTTGCAAACGCAGCAACAGTGAAAATTTTAGAAAAAGTTAAGGAAGCTAAATACTATTCAATAATAGCTGATTGTACTTGAGACATTAGCAAAACCGAGCAGTTGTCTTTAACAATAAGAATAGCTGAACAAAGTCAGAATCAAGTTTTTTCCAAAAAAAATACTTTTTAGGTTTTTTTGTTGCTGAAAAGTCCAGTGGAATTAAGTTGGCAGAATTTATTTCAAATGAGTTAGAAAATTTAGACATACCTTTGTTCAATAACAGAGGCCAAGGATATGACAATGGCGCCAACATGAGAGGCAAACACTCAGGAATGCAAGTTCAATTTAAATTATTAGAACCTAGAGAATTTTTTGTTCCTAGCTCATCACACTCTATGAATTTGGTAGTTTCAGACACTGCACACTGCTCTTCAATTTAAATTTCGTTTTTCGATACATTTCAATGTAGTCCGGGGAAATCTAACATGGTGCTTCGGAAAAATTAGGGGAAAGCTGAATTTTGGTGTGAACCTTCGTACTGGCGTGTGGAAAAAAATGTCAAAAGTTCCCATCGATCCGAGTGCTGCGTCCCCTTTTATACGAGGTCAAAAGTCACCAAAAGTGACCTTTCCTAAATATCTCAGTAACGGTTACGTCTTCAGAAAAACAATGACAAATTTGTAGCCTAGAATATTTCCAACAAAAAAATCCCATAACTTTTCCCTGTAACCATAACTGTTCTTGAGATATATTGATCTAAACATTTGTAACTAACAGCATCCTCTTTCTCACGGCATGTTAATATTATCCGATTTTGATTACGACTTGGCATGTTTGTGAGTTTGTTTTTTTATGTTTAAAAGGCACATGAAAAAAAACATGTAAATAAACTTATCTACCACACTCCAACATTTCGGAACACACTTTTCCACCTACCCTGGTGTTTGGTAGATAAGTTTGTTTACATGTATTTTTAACGCGCCTCTTAAACATAGAAAAACAAACTCACAAACATGCCAAGTCGTAATCAAAATCGGATAATATCAACATGCCGTTTAGAAAGACGATGCTGCTAGTAACAAATGTTTAGATCAATATATCTCAAAAACGGTTACGGTTACAGGAAAAAGTTAAAGAACTTTTTTGTTGGAAATATTCTAGGCTACAAATTCGTTATACATTGTTTTTCTGAAGACGTGACCGTTACTGAGATATTTAGGAAAGGTTACTTTTGGTGACCTTTGACCCCGCATAAAAAGTGACGCAGCACTCGGATCGATGGGGACTTTTGACATTTAGTTCAACACGCCAGTACCAAGGTTCACACCAAAATTCAGCTTTCCCCTAATTTTTCCGAAGTTTCGCCTTTTTTATGTCGGATTTCACTAGGCTAATGCCTAGACGTCTTTTTTTCGAGTTCTACATCACGATGGCATGTTTTGAAAAAGTATTTTGTGTCGCTGACCCTTAAACCGTTGTGTGAAACGAGTTGGGAAAGTAGAATAGATGCACTTAGACCTTTGGCTTTTAATTTAGGCGAAGTTTATGAGGCTTGGGTCGAACTTTCACAAGGTGGTGATGCCAAATCCAAGCACACCGCTGAATGCTTAGGTAATAAAATTACAGAGCTCCAATTTGTGTGTTGTATTTTGGTTTGGTATGACATTTTAAACAAAATAAATATTGCAAGTAAATATTTGTAGAGTCCTGAAATTTACCCTACTGACGGAATTGAATCTTGCCAATCGTCCTAACAGCCGGCCAATGCCACTAACCCGCAGTACAGATGATATGCTTGCCTGAGTGGCTACCACACTTGAATTAAAAATATTCAAAAAATTTAATATTACTCTCGAGCGAATTTGAGATTTGTAGACTGTGTAGGCCTGCTGTGTTTTGCAGTGTTCAATTAAAAAATCACTGGCCAATTGAGGGAATTCGGAATTGTTTGTTCAATGTGGGATATATTCGTTTCTTAACAGAGAAAAGACAAGCTCACCACATGACTCGTGTAAACTATTATTGCGTTTTATTTTTGTTAAAATTTTTGCTTTGTATTTTTCTTACCGAATTGCAAAATATTTCATAGTTTTCACTTGCTACGCCCTCACATTTGAATTATTTTACTCTATATTTTTCAAACGTCATTGTTGCATTATTGCATGTAGAGGCGGACAACATTAAGTTGTAAAGAATTTGGAGTAATTTAAGAGCTATTTTAAGTTGGAGACATATTTTGGACCACACACAGATTCCATTCGGAAAACTATTAAATATATATGTAGATCATTAACACTCGACTCACATTTGATAACATATTTAACTAAATGTAAAGCTAGCTAGAACTCTTAATGAACAACCTTACATCTAATTTGTCAACAAATAAAAAAAAAATTGCCATACAATTTAAAACCCACTCAATAATTTCTATACCACCAACACTGTAACTATATCGACAATATGTATTTCATACATATTTTAATATGTATGAAATATTTATTCCATATTTAAGCCAGTCATTCTAGACAAGAAATAGATCCAACTGAAGGTTTATCGACGAAATCATGTTGATTTTAAGATGAACAATAAATGTGAAAAACAAAAAACAATAGCTATTAAAGGTCGAAGGTCAAAAGTCACGAAACTCAATTTTTTTTAAGTATTTGGGAAGAAATAATTTCACAGAAACTTCATAAACAAAGTTTAAGTGCGACTTGCAACTCTCGATATATGAGTCTAATCGATTATCGCCTATGCCTTGTGATGTAAAAAGTCGAAGTTTTCTTAAGCTTCACGTGAATTTTTTGTATGAAAGATTTGTGTAGATTTTTCTGCTGAACAAATCTAATGTTCGAAAATATATAATTTGATATTCAAGAAAGAAATAATTTCGTGACCTTTGAATATTTTTTCGCGCACATGTTTTTAATATGGACTTTTTACATTAGGCTTCTCATCTTGCAATAAACATAATTCCGTTAAACAATTTGCACATAGTTTAATTTGAGTGAATGGGCTTTTTTGGCTACAATGACTTCCTTATACTAATGTAAACAGACGGTAAATGCATCAAAACATTGAAGTTTTTTTTCTGTATAAAACTCAACGTAAAACAAATCGTAAACGAGATATTTAAGAAAAACTGGTTTTCGTGTCCTTTGACCTTTAATAACTTTTGTTGCGCACTCGACTTTGTAGTAGACTTTCAAAAATATGTTTTTCATCTCATAATGAACACAATTTCGTTGAAAAAGCTTCACTTGGATTTATTTTGCTGAGTAAATCTAAAATGACAGGTCTTATTCTTAAATCAGCAGAAAAAACTGATCAGCTACAAAAATAACAACAAAACCACGATAACCCTCATTCGGGTCTAGAGGTTGAAACTGGCAGAGAGCTTCATCACAAATTTGCAATCAATGTGAATACGCGTGTGGAGTAATTAGTTCCACGGCTCACTTTACCCCTGATTAATTCGGGTACTTATTCATAGATAATTGAACCCAAAGCTTGGTGCTTGGGCTCTCATCCGAACTTTGGTTCGAACCAAGGACCCCAGACAAAAGAAACCAGTGCTCTACCTTCTACGCTACTCAAGCTTAAAATGTAGATAGTGCAGTGGAAAATACGGATATCTCAGATAAATTAATATATTCGAAAGAGCCGAACAGCTGACTGGAAAAATAATAAATCAAATGAGCGCGAAAGACAAATCACACTTCTTTTAAAAATAAAATATCATAATTTGTGCGTTTCGTTACAAAATACAGGAAAAGTCTTTTAAAGCTGCCACTTGAATATTTTTCGACATCCACACCATAAATTTAATCTTCTTTTGCAATACAAAACATATCTTTCTATGGTAAATTTACTTGCTCGTAAAGTCCCAACTGGTAAATCGCAAATCGAAATCACATATGCATCACATACAACTCTCAATGTCACTTTCACTCCAACACATTTGCCCATCGAAAATGCAACAAACGCCGTAGCAGCTCTTTACATATCCTTTTCGTCTTTCGATAGTCGGTAGAAGAATATTACTGGAGGCCATAAGTCATAAGCGATATTCCATTTTCTTCTAGATTTTCCTTTTCAAACTGTTTTTCTAGTGAATTTTCAATATGAAAACAGTTATTCAAGATATTCTATGCAGGAACGTGCTTGAAACAGTCTTTATATACTTTTCGAATACAGTCCCGAAGTCATTTCTCGTTTGCATAGTAGTCTCTGTTTCGTACATGCAATATATGTATTCTTCATTCCGTCGAATTCAAAGCAGTTTTTCACTTCACTCTAATGGAAATATGATGAAAAACCTTTTTTCCTCATTGTGAAAACGACAGCGAACAACGAACGATGGAGAAAACGACGATGACGGCGATGACGAAATGTCGTAGTGTTTTTTTCTATGGAGCCTAGGTATCACTTGCAGAAACAGTCTTTTGATATAGAAAGAACATGAAACCGTTTACCTTTTCCGCTGTTTTCATTAAGGTTTTTTTCCTGCGAACAACCACTCGTCTTTTGGTTTTGGAAAAAAGTAAACATGCAGAAATTCTGCTCAACTGTCTACCATGGTACATTTCTTCGGAAAATCTGGAGTTTCGGTTCAAATAACAAGGAGTTTATTCGCGTTAGTTTTGTATTCATTATTTTTAACTATTGTGTGTTAAGTTGGATGAAAGGTGGCTCGGATATGTTGCAAGTTTGAAGAAAGGACAATTGTTCCCAGTTGGATGTGTTCACAATACATGTGAGCACACATTGGTATGATTTGCAAAAAAAACACGGTAGTTTCAGATAATTTTCATTGCGGTTGGATATATTCAACTTGATTATTATTTTTCATCCGCGAAAAAAATGTATCGGACAATAGAAGGTTTTCCTTAGAAAAAATTAAAAGTTTTTAGCTTGAGGTATTTTATTGTAAATTATTTCTATCATAGGTATTATAAATAATTTCGACTAAAAGAGGATATTTTCTATAGCCACAGGTCTGTCTCATAAAACTTACTCAATCATCTTTTTTCCACTAATAAACACTTTAAAAACTTGAAATTTATTCAGGTAGCTTTAATAGACGACCTGATAGCACCTGAATATATTTAGATACTATTTTCACTGCTCTCCTTCCATTTCCACTGGGCTATCTTCAAGTTAAAGTTCTACAATATGCAGATAAAACACTCTTATTTGTGTTAGCCAAAATTCGATCAAAGCTGCAAAGAGCCTTAAAGATTACTTGGTCATCATAAAATTTTAAATACCAACCAGGAAATCTTCCAATTATCGGGGACTGCAAACTATCCGCACCAATGCCAAAAACTTGCTGTCTTGTTTGGAACTTCTAGCATTACCCCTAGTCCTTACATTACGTTACTTTGGAGTGCATATGCATGAATTATTGAAATTTAATCCCGATGTCCGACGTAGAGTTACCAAAAATTAGCCGTCCGCATTTCTGCGCATCATACATATTTTCGCCAAAAAGATGGGCATGACGACAAAGGCTAAATCCATTTGCTATAAGATACGCATTTGGCCAATTCTTACATATACATCCCCATCCTCGACTACCTGGTCCGAATATGCCATGACAGAAGCAGAAATGTTCGAACGGAGAGTTCTATGCTTTAGTGCTGGTAGGCTTTACAACTTGGTAACTAAAAACTGGCCGAGGAGCTCTCTTCTATATCAGGAGACAGATCTTGAACCACTTAGGGACCGGGTTGTGGAGCTAACAAAAAGATTTTACGCACAGACAGAATGACACGTAAACGAACTGATCTGGGGTATCGGACACTCAAGTGACTCTAATGAGCCATTTATACGTCCGGCGGAGATAGCAGGGCAGCGACGGCTCATGGACATGCTGCTCAACTATGTTGGCCTCTCGACGAATCGGAGGGGGTAGTTAAGACCTAGGTTAAGTTTACACAGAAGCTTGATTAAGTTGGTATTTAAGTATAAAACAGCCAAGTCAACCCCAGATCATGTACAACCTCGGTAATATTCTATAGCTGTGAGCAAAAACATAAATAAATGATACAAAAGTTAACGAAAATAGTAAAACCGCTAGATATAAGATTTTTCATGTACAATTTTACGTAAAATTAATAAATATGTATGATTAAAAAATCCCTGAACATATTGATGCTTGCATAAATGCATGCATGATGAATGCTGCATGGGTTTAGCTTTTTCAATTAGCACCCAACATATTCTTTACTGGCCTTGGTGTGCACATGAGACACCCCACAGTTTCTTAAATATGCCTGCATAATAGTCGACAGAATTAGGGCCTAGTCTAATGGCTTCGCTTTCTGAGGTTTGTTTTAAAGATTTTTTCAAACGCACTGTTCAACAATGAATTGACGTTGTGACCTTGACAACATCAACAGCAGATGGGAGACAGACAGCTGATTGGAAAATTTTAATGCTGTGTTTAAAATGTAAAACTGGATATTGGAAATTTATAACCAGTAATTGTTCAAAAGCTGGAATGTACCGAAATTTTCACTATCCAGTTATTTTTCAAAAGTTAAGTTAGAATAGAAATTTGAAATAAAAGTTAAGTACATCGTCAACCTTGAAACCGTTCGCATTACAAATCGTTTTCGAAATTAGAAATTAGTTAGAATTTGAAATCGTGTCGTTGAAACCAAGTATTTAACCGCAAATAGAAAGTTTTTAGAATTTGAAATTAGAAAATGTTTTTGAAATATTAACAATTGAATAAATTGGTGAAATGAACTTGCTTTAGTGTTTTGATTTGAACGGGAATTCTTGTAAAGTGAAATTTTAAGATTCGAAAGAAACATTTTGGTCCTTCGAACCGGATCGGGTCGCGATTCAATTTCGGTGAAAAAAGTGATTTGTGAAACAATTGGCAAAGATTTTTTCCTTTTTGGCACTGAGTAAGTCCTTTTCCTTTTCCTTTTTATATAACTATGCATACAAATTAATACAAAATAAATTATTTGAAACGCATAACTGTAACACATCGTTGTGCATTACTTGAAATTGATATTGTACTAATCCCATAATTTGAAATTTTGATAAAAGGTGGAAATAACATTTTAATTATTCATAAGAACAAGTGAAGTGAATAAATTTGTTACATAATTTAAAACCAATATACTGAAATCTTGAAATATAGTGGCATTTAGATAAATTAATTTAGATTCGGAATTCGAACAATTGTAATATCTAATATACATTCAGCAATCTGTGAGTTATATTAGGCGTGTGAATTTGAAAATTGCGGTAATTTGAAAATTGCGGTAAAATTGTGGAAAGTATCGGCTGCTTTTGATTCGAACTCCGTGTTAACGGGAGTTTGTAAGAACGTGCTGAATTCACTGAATTTCCCTTCCGCCATAACGGTTGAATATCTGCCACGGTTAGTAACCTTGTTCGTATACAACTGTACATTCTTTGTAATCCTTATTGTGCACATTTCAATCACAAGTAAATGGCTGACGTGCAGAATCTTATTATACGACAAAAGATCAGATGTGACCAACTTGCAAGATGGCAAGTAAATTATCGTAAAGATTCCAAAGCACGGAAAACAAAGGGTTATTACCAATCTTTGCTTAGCAAAATACAAGCTCTTTACGAGCGCTTCTTGGAGACCCATGAGCAGATTTTGGAACAAGTGAATGAGAAGATTGTGGAACTGCCGTATTTTACTGAAGATTTCGACAAATTTGAAAATCTTCATCTAAATTTCCAATCGGAATTGGAAGAATTATTGCAAGGGGCGCAGAGGGTTGAAGGCAAGCAGACCACGAAGACGCAAGTGCAAACAAAAACTGATGAATTAGAGTTGAAACTTCCTCGGATAAACTTGCCTAAATTTACGGGAAATTATGAAGATTGGGTGCCATTTAAGGATCTTTTTGTGTCAATTATCCATGGTCGGGCTTCGTTATCACAAGTGGAAAAGCTGCATTATTTAAAATGCAGTCTAGGTGGTGAAGCGGAAAATTTACTCCGACATTTTGCCATAACTGGAGCAAATTATGAGTCCGCGTGGAACCTTTTAAATGAGCGATATGACAGCCAAAGAGTGTTGTTAAATGCTCAATTTAAGAAATTGTTCAGCATTGGTAATGCATCCGAATCCGCTACTGCATTGAAAGGTCTTGTTGATCGTACTGTTGAATGTGTTCAGTCAATTGAAAATTTAAAGTAAGGGGATTTATGGCAATACATAGTGGTGTATCTGACAACCCAACGATTACCTCAAGAAACTCGTCAGCTGTGGGAGCAAAATCAAGCATTAAACACCAAATTGCCTTCATTTGATGAGTTGAAAACTTTTTTAAATCAAAGATTTCGTGCTTTAGAAGCTTCCGGGATCGATCGATCTAAACAATTTCGAATTCAATCCCATACTCGCAATGTTCATTCAGTACAAACACATTCGTCACCTTTATGTGTTCATTGTGGAGGTCCTCACCGTTTAGTTCATTGTGCACAATTTAAACAACTGCCCCATCCTAACAAATTCGATATCGTTAAACGAAATGGGCTATGTCTGAATTGCCTGGATAGGGGACACTTATTGATAAATTGTCCTAGCAGATTCAAATGTTTGAAGTGTCAAAGGTCACATAATACACTTCTGCATCGAGATGATCCATCGGCCAACAGTGCAACCAATCTGTTGTCATCAACATCACAAGCGGAACACTTGCATGTACATAGCATTAACACATTGAACCGACGAGAAGTTCTTCTAGCCACAGCTGTCGTTACTTTGCACTCTCCCATTGGTCATGTCACATTAAGAGCGCTGCTGGATCAGGGATCACAGGTTTCTTTAATTACAGAATCTGCCGTGCAACAATTGGGTTTAACCAGAAAGTCAGCCAAAGTAAATGTGTCTGGAATCGGAACCTCTGATCCAACTAAAGTAAAGGGAATAGTACAAATCAGCATGCACACTCGAACAGGAGGCGTATTGGATTTCGACGCATACATACTAGATAAATTGACCAATTCAATTCCTAACAAAGCAGTGTTGACATCGGATTGGGACCAAATTAAACACTTGCAGCTCGCCGATCTATATATCATTCGACCGTCCTTGTCGCATTGACGTTTTATTAGGAGCCGACGTTGTAGGCAATGTGATGCTAGGGGAAATGATGAAACTAGTCGCGGGACCAATAGCACAGAACACAGCATTAGGCTGGGTGATATCTGGACAAATAGAAAATGCAGTCGTGTCGACGGTTCAAAGTTTCAAAGTAGAAACAAACGCTGATGTGGAAGTCAATGAGCAATTGAAGAAGTTCTGGGAATTAGAGGAAGTGCAACCAAACCGAATTCCAACTAAAGAGGAAGAATTTTGCGAATCATTCTTTGTGGAAACTACATCTCGTGACAAATCGGGCCGTTACTCTGTGAAATTGCCGTTCAAAAGCATCGAATGCCGAAATTCCTTGGGATCTTCAAGAGCCACAGCTTTGTCTAGTTTTTCATTGTTAGAAAAGCGTTTTCAAAAGGATGAAAACTTAAAAAAAGAATACACTAATTGCATTCAGGAATATTTGGATCTAGGCCACATGAAGCTAGTCAGCGATATTAATGAGCATATATTCAAAGGAGATCAACGTCAATGTGTTGCACATTACTTACCACACCATGCAATCCAAAAGGAAAGCAGCACAACAAGATGTCGAGTCGTTTTCGATGCTTCCAGAAAAAAAACCTCTGGTATATCATTGAACGAAACTTTGTTTGCTGGTCCAGCTATTCAAAACGACCTCATGACCGTGTTGATGAAATGGAGATGGCACCGCTTTGCTTTTGTTGCTGAAATAGCAAAAATGTATCGTCAGATAAACATGCACTCGATAGATGCACAATTTCAAAGAATTTTGTGGAGGTCCAATCCATCCGAAGAAATAAAAGACTACGCATTGACCACGGTAACATTTGGTACAAGTTGTGCACCGTTTTTTAACCATTAGAACTTTGAGAAAACTGGCAGAAGATGAACGTTTTAGATATCCCAATGCATACGACTCGGTTATGAATGAATTCTACGTAGACGATCTGTTATCAGGAGAAGAAGATTTGGAAAAAAACAATCAGCAAGCGGAAAGAAATATTTGAGCTTTTGCAATCTGGAGGCTTTCATCTTCGCAAATGGATTAGTAACGATATGCGAATTTTAGATGGTGTGCCTGTCGAAGATTTGGAAATGCAAATGTCTTTGGATTTGAATTTAGACCAAGGTTATAAATCGTTAGGAATTATATGGCATCCACTAACTGACCAACTTAGTTATCGCGTTAAACTAAGTGAAGAAAGCAATGCATATTCAAAGCGGCAAGTATTGTCAGATATTGCCAGGCTCTACGATCCTTTAGGCTGGCTATCTCCCATTATGATAACCGCTAAAATTTTGTTGCAGTCACTTTGGTTACATGGTTTGATATGGGACGAGCCTTTAGAAGATGAATTACATAGAACCTGGATCGATTTTAGAACTAAATTACTAACTCTTGGAAATCTAAGAATACCTAGGTGGGTAAACTACACAAAGCAATCGAATTTGGAGTTACATGGATTTAGCGACGCCTCATCAAAAGCTTACGCAGCAGTAGTATATCTTGTTATTCGACGTGATGACGAAGCTCATGCGCATCTTCTAATATCTAAATCTAAGGTGGCTCCCTTACGAACGGTTTCAATACCACGACTGGAATCATGTGGAGCAGTACTGTTGGCAAAATTAATTCCGAAGGTAAAACTTGCATTGAATTTGATGAGTATCAGTACTTCGTTATGGACTGATTCCGAAATCGTGCTTGCATGGCTAAGAGATCATCCAACTCGATGGACAGTTTTCGTCGCCAATCGAACCACGGAAATTTTGAACCACGTTGGGAATACTGCTTGGCGTCATGTTCCATCCAATCAAAATCCCGCTGATTTAGCATCCCGCGGAATCCATGCTTCTGAAATCTTCGACAATAATTTGTGGTGGCATGGACCCAGTTGGTTGACTCAGGATTCTAATAATTGGCCCCGCAGTACCTGTTTCTGGAATACTAAACTGGAATGCAAAAATACACTGTTAGTCCATGTTGTTAATGAATGTAACCCAGACCTCAACACTTTGTTAGATAAATTTTCAACTTTGTCTCGTTTGATACGAGTAACAGCCTATTGCTTCCGTTTCTTCGCACACATATCGAAACAATCTAATTATAGCGGACACTTAACAACAATCGAATTACAGCAATCGTTTAACTTCTGGTTAAGATACACTCAATCAAAGGAATTTGCAAAAGAAATCTCGACGTTACGAAATGGAAAGGTCATTGGAAACAACAGCCTTCTCAGGAATTTGAATCCGTTTGTAGATGGTACTGGAATATTGAGAATTGGAGGACGGTTAAACAACGCAACTTTGCCATACGACGCTAAGCATCAAATCATTCTACCTAAAAGAGGAAAATTAGTGGAGTTATTCATACATCAAACGCATCAAAACACTTTACATGGACAAACACAGCTGATGTTGAATATGATTAGAAGACGGTATTGGATTTTAGACGCTCGTAATACTATTAAGCGGGAAATCCGCAAATGTGTAAAATGTTTCCGGGCAAAGCCGCAAATATTAACCCAATTGATGGGAAGCTTACCAGCACCTAGAGTAAATATGTCCAGTCCATTCACGCATACGGGTGTCGATTATTGCGGTCCAATTGAGTATCGCGACAGACGAGGACGTGGATACAAACTACACAAGGGATACATCGCAATATTCATATGTCTAGCAGTCAAGGCTATTCACATCGAATTCATCAGTGATTTGACTACAGCAGCGTTTCTCGCAGCACTGCGTCGATTTATGGCACGTCGAGGACTTTGTAACCACATATATAGTGACTGCGGTACTAATTTCATCGGAGCTTGCGCGGAATTGCGACGCATCGTGAAAGGAAACAATCATTATGCTGCAGAAGTACTCGCCAATGAAAATATCATTTGGCATTTCAACCCTCCTTCTCCACATTTCGGTGGACTGTGGGAGGCCGGAGTGAAGTCGACTAAACAGCACTTACGTCGAATTGTTGGAGGAGCAGCATTAACTTTTGAGGAAATGTCAACCGTGTTAGTAAGAATTGAAGCTTGCCTCAACTCCCGGCCTTTATACCCTTTATCAGATGACCACACAGACATCGAAGTGCTCACTCCAGCTCATTTTCTAATAGGAAGAGCAATACTTACACCACCTGAACAAGATTTCACAGCCATAAAAGTGAATTATTTGGATAGATGGCAGTATGTTCAACGTTTGACACAGGACTTCTGGAACAGATGGAAAGTTGAATATTTGAATCGCCTGCAATCACGTCCGAAATGGCTTAACAAAGAAATAAACCCGCGTGTTGGTGATATTTGTATATTAAAGGACGAAAGAGTGGTATCCTGTAAATGGCCGTTAGCAAAAATAACTGAACTTCATCCTGGAAAAGATTCATTAGTGTGAGTGGTTTCCGTGTTCTCAAATGGCAAAATTTATAAACGACCTATATCAAAAATCGCGTTACTGCCGATCACAACAAGAACTTCATTATTGAATTAATAACGTATCAAATAAACTTATGAAATTCGGACTGTAATATCAAGTATTAACGATAAATTAATGAATTGATGAATCGATTAACCCGTTCGAGATAAATGAAGAGACAACACTTGGAATAACAACTAAAAAGAAAAAAAACCAATTGACATCGAATTAATAATAATAATTGAATCAAATGAATTAACCTTAATTTAAAGTGTGCATAGTTATCTCAATCTCTGTTCAACGTCTTTATACCATACCAAACCCTATTCCCTAAATTCCTTCCAATCTTTTGTTCGAGGTGGCGAGTCAGGGCGCCACGTTAATATAACCCTTGGTTGCTGGATGTTATGTGTCTGTTTGGAGTAAATGCCACAGGCAACACTAACATCTTTGACGTATGTTTCTCGACTCCGGTAATCCATAATTTTTCTGGACTATAAACGCTTATGCTTAACGGACCAATGTATCAACAAGGAGTCTATGATCGGTAATTCAATATCAATGTAAAACATTACTAAGCATGTATTTATAGGTGGTAATCCTGATCCTGTCGGACCAGCGGGGGGAGGATGTTCAACAATGAATTGACGTTGTCACCTTGACAACATAAACAGCAGATGGGAGACAGACAGCTGATTGGAAAATTTTAATGCTGTGTTTAAAATGTAAAACTGGATATTGGAAATTTATAACCAGTAATTGTTCAAAAGCTGGAATGTACCGAAATTTTCACTATCCAGTTTGTCTAAGGTCATCAATAAAATAGAGAAAATCCTAAATAAATAAAGACTTGTTATTCATAATTTTGCATACATTTTGTTACATGTAGACACTCCTTTATGTACTTAATATTATTTGATTGTTGAATATTTAACAACTTGCACCCACAATTGAATTGTATACGCATCGCCATCTAGCCCGAGTGAATTCGAACCTATCGTAAACAATGCAAGTCGTTGCAGTAAAATTTGCAATAGAAGATCATGGATAAATGTTTAGGTAATTGGATCATTTCGAAAACAATTACATCTGCTATGTAAGGTTCGTACTAAGTGTCGCGAGTAAGAATAGGGTATCGAATTCGCTTGAGCTGATGATGCAAAGAAATGCACAGACCTTAGGTCAGCGTAATTGCACTGGATGCAATCGTGGGAATGCAACTCAAGGTAGTTGTTATAATTAAGAAAGAGTTTCATGTAATTCAGTTGTTCATTAATCGTTGAAGAAGTAAGAGCTAATAAATAATAAAGTTCAGTTTTAAGACAAGTTTAGATTGTTGTTCGTGGCATTGTTGTTGTAGTGGATCGGTAGTGGATAGCGACATAAGAGACATAATAGACGGTGACTTATCTGTTCTTCGGTTGTGGATCGATTGTGTATCGAAACACACATTTGCGACTGACTAGATTTGCATCTAGGCGACCGCACAGCGGCAGAATAAAATAATTCTGTCGCAGAATAAACATTTTCTGGTGACCCCGACGTGATCAGTGAAACGTGAAAACAATGGAAAGTCTAGCAGTGGCACAGATCAGTAGTGGTGAGCGCATTCGAAAGGCGTTCATCAATTTCAAGAAGGATGGCCTTCATCGACGGACAGCTGAATACATCAGTAATCGGCTGAAACAATTGGAACTCGAGTGGACCCAATTCAACGATCGCCATGAGGAAATTCAACAACTAGGCGATGAGATCAAAGACCATGCTTATTTCAGAGAAGGTCTTTACGATCAAGTTGAGTCCATATATCTGGAATATAAGTCAGCTTTGCAAGCTTCCGACAACGCGAAGATGACAGAAGTCAATCAACCAACTCCTGCTCAGTCAGACATAACACAGGCAACCATGGCTCTTGAATAACTGCAGTGGCGAATCCGGCAACAAAGAGCTGCTATGGCTGTATAGGAAGTGTTTTTGGCTTCCTAATAATAAATATACAAAAATAATAGTTTGTATGAAAAATATATTTTTTATTTAATAGAAAAGAGTAGAAGATAGTTTAAGATTAAAATACTTACTAAACTTACATTCTAAATACATTAAAAAAGAAAACTTTCTTAGCCTACTTTGAATTTATAAAATTTTGATGTATGTTTAAGTGTAAGGTGTTTGTGGATTGTGGATGTGTATTTATGTTGTGTATTTGGTGTTCCCACACTACTCCCCCCCAAGTGTCAGGATGACGCTGAGGCCGAGGAGGCGGAGTAGCGTGGTTTGTTAGCCTTGGCGACTGCCTGTACGGGACCAAGATGGACGATGGCCAGCTCTTGGGACCCGTATTCAGCGCGTGCCGAGATGGACGATGGCCAGCTCTCGGGGCTTAGGCAGTCGCCAGTAGCGCCCCCGAGATGGTCGATGGCCAGATCTCGGGGCTAGTGGCTGCCACCATCGGTTGCGGTTTGTTAAAGTGGCCTTGGCGGCTGCCTGTACGGGACCGAGATGGTCGATGGCCAGCTCTCGGAACCCGTATTTAGCGCAGGGCCGAGATGGACGTGGCCAGCTCTCGGGGCTGAGGCAGTCGCCAGCAGCGCTGCCGAGATGGTCGATGGCCAGGTCTCGGGGCTGATGGCTACCGTCACCGATGGCGGATGTGTGATGTGATTGTTTTTCCAAATAAAATATTGTGTTGGGGCTGTTCCCCATGTGTATTTTAATTCTTTCTTTTCAATCAATAATTTTGTTTTCTATGCTATCTAATTTTGATAATTTGATAAATTTATTTTGAGGCAGCCATTTCCTTGAAATTTCCGCGATCGGGCAGCATGCTTACATGCCTCCTTAAGTATTGATGATGGCGCCATGCATGTAAAGGTGGATCTGGTGGCGGTGGCCAGCAAGTTCTTGAAAACGTTGGCGTTGCTGTGTGGAGCCGAAGCGATAGCTGGGTATCCAATTTGCAAGCACACAGTCGCCAAGTTTGCTACGCTATTTTGGAATAAGACGCGTAGCTCCTCTGGTTTGATGTCAAGGATTTCTGGTGATAAGATTGAGCCAGAGTCGTAAACTTGTTCGATGACCAGTCCGCATGAGAACGGGGAGATGTTCCACATGTTGAGCAGCGTAGCCTCTGAAGCGCCGATGTTGATGAAGACTATGATGTCAGACCTCGGGGCAGCTAGCTGATGCGCTGCAGCATGTAGGCGACGCGACGGTTGTCCTTTATTGGGTGCGCTGCAGCATCTAAGCAAGGTGACGGTTGTCCTTAATCGAGTGCGCTGCAGCATGTAAGCGAGGCGACGGTTGTCCTTTATTGGGTGCGCTGCAGCATCTAAGCAAGGCGACGGTTGTCCTTAATCGAGTGCGCTGCAGCATGTAGGCGAGGCGACGGTTGTCCTTTATTGGGTGCGCTGCAGCATCTAAGCAAGGCGACGGTTGTCCTTAATCGAGTGCGCTGCAGCATGTAGGCGAGGCGACGGTTGTCCTTTATTGGGTGCGCTGCAGCATCTAAGCAAGGTGACGGTTGTCCTTAATCGAGTGCGCTGCAGCATGTAGGCGAGGCGACGGTTGTCCATTTGTCGGGTGCGCTGTTCTGATCGGGCGGCTTCGGTTAGGCTACTCCACTACTCCACTTGTCTGCTCCAGTAAGATATAAGGCGTACGTGCCTTTTCGGGGTCACCACTTATAGGAAGTGTTTTTGGCTTCCTAATAATAAATATACAAAAATAATAGTTTGTATGAAAAATATATTTTTTATTTAATAGAAAAGAGTAGAAGATAGTTTAAGATTAAAATACTTACTAAACTTACATTCTAAATACATTAAAAAAGAAAACTTTCTTAGCCTACTTTGAATTTATAAAATTTTGATGTATGTTTAAGTGTAAGGTGTTTGTGGATTGTGGATGTGTATTTATGTTGTGTATTTGGTGTTCCCACACTTGCAATGAGACAGCTGTTAGCCAGCACCAACGCCGACTTAACTGCAAGTCAATCTTTGGCCTATTTCAAACAAGGGATGACCATGATTCGAGAATATTGGAGAATGATTTTCGAACGTCATCTTGAAATTATGGGTGAATCATCAACATTGGACTACCAAACCGAGTCCTTTTTCCTGCTAGAGAGGCAGGTGCAGCAAGAATTAACCAAGTTACAGGAGCGATTAGATGACCAGCTTCCAAGTTCACCCGTGACAGCTGAGACGGGTGGTTACGCCACAACTGGTTCAATAAATCTGCCAAAAATTAATCTTCCGACATTCAACGGAGATTATTTACAATGGATACAATTCCACGAGCTCTACACAGAACTCATTCATAATCAATCAATACCGAAGGCTCAAAAGATGTTTTATTTGATGAGCAACATCTCAGGAGAAGCCCGAGTATTAATAAAGCATTTGTCCATCAGCGACCAAGGCTATGATACTGCGTGGAACATACTGAAGGCCAGATATGCAAACACACGATTACTCGTAAATTCAGTAATTCAAAGGCTACTGTCCCAGCCATCGATGAATACGGAAAAGGCAGGGTCAATTCGAGCACTGCATGACACAACGAACGAGTGCATGCAAACCCTAAGGAATCTCGGGATTCCAGTAGAACAATGGGATGCTATTGTGGTCTATCTTATCCTTCAAAGATTAGACAACAACACTCGAGCTCAATTCGAGCAGCAATTAACGTTACCTCGGGAGGTGCCTTCCTTGAAGCAACTATTGAACTTTTTGGAAATACGATTCCAAGCACTCGAAACACTGAGTTCGAATAAAACCAGCTCCATGGTTAGCCAACGTGAGAGCAAACATGCATCTTCACACACCCGTTCGACGTTGTTAGCTGCCGAAAGGGAGACACTATGCTCTTGGTGCAACAGACCTCATCCGCTGTTCTCATGCCAAGGTTTTCTGGCCCAAACACCAACTACTAGATTCGACCACGTCAAAGGAAAAAGGTTGTGTATAAACTGTCTACGGGAAGGGCACACTGCTTCTACGTGCACGGCTAGGAACTGCAAAAGGTGCGCCAAGAAACACAATACCCTACTACATAGAGAAGAAGTAGTGAGTACCACTCAAAAGCAATCCACACCATGCAAGGGGCGCGAACAAGCTTCAGGGCAGAGCCAAACGAACATAACATCTAGCAACACGACTCTGTCTTTGGCGACAGAAGATAAAACTTCCCAAGTTCTATTGAGTACCATAATGGTAGACATTTCCGACTCTAGAAATCAATTCAGACCACTCAGGGCAGTGTTGGATAGTGGCTCACAACTTAACCTAATAACGGCGACTGCAGCAAACGAGTTCGGCTTAAAGAAGGTGCTATCCGAACTGAACATTCGCAGTGTTAGAGGCACATCTCAGCAAGTGCACCAACGAGTTAACCTGCTTTTACGGTCCCAAACCAATCGATTTACCGCAAATATGCAGGCGTATATAGTACCTCAGATAACTATCCCACAGCCATTACAAGGTTTTAGCACGAAGACTTGGGAGATTCCACGCAATATTGAGCTAGCAGATACAACGTTCAACGAGCTGGGGAATATAGATCTACTTATAGGAGCGGAATGGTACTACAATACGTTAGCAACTGGTCAAATAAAGCTTGGACCAGGACTGCCGATATTGCCAAATACAGTGTTTGGGTGGATTGTGGCTAGAAAGTTGACTACTCCCTCGCTAATCGATGTCATGATGCAGCCCACTTGTGGAATATACAGCACAGATGCTGAAAGCCTCAATCAATCTTTAGAACGGTTCTGGCAGCTGGAAGAAAATGAGATCACCAGCCGACAAATGACACCACGAGAATCCCAATGTGAATCCCACTTCCATCAAAATACGAAAAGAACCGCAGAAGGGCGCTTTGAAGTAAGACTCCCATTCCTTCACGACAGTAAGCGCTTGGGAGATTCAAAGGCTATGGCACTTCGTCGGTTCCTTCATCTTGAAAGAAAATTGCAAAGGAATCCTGACCTCAAGGCTAGATACCTCAACTTTATGCAAGAATATCAGTCCTTGGGCCATATGAGTGAAATCAAAGATGATCAAATTGGAATGCCCCATTATTACCTTCCGCATCATTGTGTTTTAAAACCTAGCAGCTCAACGACTAAATTGCGTGTCATTTTCGATGCTTCTGCGAAAACTACCACCAACATCAGCCTCAATGAAATTTTGCACACAGGTCCAACAATTCAGGACGACCTATTTGCAATTCTTTTACGATTTCGACTCCATCGATTTGTTTTCACTGCCGACATCGAAAAGATGTACCGGCAAGTTACGTTACACCCAGCCGATCGAAAATATCAGTTGATACTTTGGAGAAACGATCCTTCAGAACAGTTAAAGAGCTATCAGCTCAACACCGTTACCTACGGTACTACATCGGCACCATACTTAGCAACTAAATGCTTGCAGCAATTGGCTTCACAGGCGGGTGAAATTTATCCTTTTGGCTCTTCTGCGGTCAAAGAAGATTTCTACATGGATGACCTTATGTCAGGCTCCAATACTCTGCGAGAAGCAATCTGGAAAAAGGAAGAAATAGTTAAAATGTTGAGTTCAGCTGGATTCCAACTACATAAGTGGTGTTCCAATCAAGACCAAATCCTACAGGATATACCCAAAGAACATACAGCACTAAAACTGAATCTGGAAGATATCTCAGAGGAACAAATAAAAACTCTAGGTGTCGCATGCTAACCAAAGCAAGATGTGTTTACAATCGAGCCATTCCACAATCCAGTCAGCAAAATAACTAAAAGAGGAGCTTTATCGGATATAGCACATATATTCGATCCACTGGGCTTCTTGAGCCCAGTAACAATTACTGCCAAAATGTTCATTCAACAGCTGTGGAGCTTGAAGCTTGATTGGGATGCAGCCCTTCCAATGGAACTACATTCAAAATGGGTCAAATTCAAGGAAAACTTGGAAATTTTAAAACAAATAAAAATTCCTCGCCATGTATTTGCTAGTAAGGTACCTAAAATGTGGCAGCTGCACGCCTTCTCCGATGCCTCCGAAAAGGCATATGGAGCGGTAGTATATGTACGGGCTACATACCAAGATGGGCCACCAACGGTGAGGCTTCTATGTGCGAAATCCCGAGTTGCCCCGTTAAAGGTTACCACTATTCCACGTTTGGAACTATGCGCTGCCAAATTGACGGCAGAATTAGTGAAACGCAGTCGCAAAGATCTTAAAGTGGCAGACATACCTTGCTTCTTTTGGACTGACTCTCAAATTATTTTAAACTGGTTGCACGCAGAAGCCGCTTCATACCACACCTTCGTTGCCAATCGAATAACGGCCATTCAAGAATGCTCAGATGCTAACCAATGGAGGCATGTTAACACTGAGCACAACCCAGCGGATTTAGTATCTCGAGGCATCTCAGCAGACAGACTGAAAGATTGTTCACTCTGGTTCTTTGGTCCCGTCTTTCTACATAGAAGTGATGAGTCCTGGACAGACTCTTACGTAAAACAAGACATTGACCTCGAAAAAAAAACGCGCGAAGGTAGTGTTAACTGCCGTTCATAATTCCGACCACTTTATCTACCGTATCGACCACCGAAACTCATTTCAAAGAATGAAGAGAGTAGTCGGATACGTTTTGCGGTTTGTAAGGCGAGCTCGAGGCCTGGAATCATGCCAGTCTAATAACTTACTCTCCGTCGAACAAGTAGAAGAAGCCAGCATGGTTATCATAAGAGAAGTACAAAGAGAAGAATTCAGAGAAGAAATCAATGCGATAAAGACATCCAAACAACTCAGTAAAGGCAATCGATTAAGTACACTTACTCATTTACTTGACGAGCAAAGTGGTCTCTTGAGAGTGGGTGGACGGCTCGAAAATGCACATCTACCATACGAGAGTAAACACCAAATATTGTTGCCATATAAACATGACATTACGAAGCTAATTATCACACAGATTCACAACGATAACCTGCATGCTGGTCCACAGACTCTTCGTTCGTTAGTCAGACAGAAGTTTTGGCCTCTCAATGGAATGACACTAGCAAGATCCGTCGTGCAAAATTGCGTTAGATGCGCCAAAAGCAAACCAAGGCTGTTGAATCAAGTCATGGGAAATCTGCCAGCTGACCGAGTCCAACAAGCCCGCCCATTTTTACATACGGGTGTTGACTTTGCCGGTCCTTTCTGGACACACTTCAAAATTCGTGGGAAACGGCCACAAAAAACTTATCTAGCAGTTTTTTGTTGTTTCTCGACTAAAGCATGTCATTTGGAACTAGTATAAGACCTCACTACTGAAGCCTTCATTGGAGCTCTTAAACGCTTCATTGGAAGACGTGGTCACTGTCGGAAGATAGATTGCGACAACGCCACCAATTTCGTCGGTGCAAAGAATCAATTGGAAGCAATAAATAAAGTCGTATATTCGGATGTAGCTCAAGAGAAGATTTCCAGTTTCTGTGTTTCTAAAGGCATGGGCTTTTGCTTTATTCCACCCAAGTCACCACATTTCGGGGGACTATGGGAAGCGGCCGTGAAGTCCGCCAAACAATATATGTTACGAAATCTTGCCATCGCGGCGGTAACCTATGAAGAACTGGAGTCGATTGTCATCGAAATCGAAACCATATTGAACTCCGGACCACTAACTCCACTGTCGTCAGATCCCAACGATTTAAGTGCTCTAACACCTGGGCATTTCTTAATAAGTGAGCCCTTACGTAGCATCATAGAGGTCTCCGATCAACGTTCCAAGCCGTCGTTGTCACAACGGTGGAAGCTCGTGTCGGAAATGAAACATCAGTTCTGGCAACGGTGGTCTAAGGAGTATCTCTGTGAATTACAAAATCGATACAAGTGGAAACAACGCTGCAATAATGTCAGGATCGGTACGATGGTCGTCATAAAGGATGACAACTTACCCGTATTGAAATGGCAGCTGGGCAGAATTATTAACATCTTTAAGGGAACTGACCAACTTGTACGGGTTGCGGAAGTGAAAACCACTACCGGGACCGTAAGGCGGGCCGCCTTACGGTCCCGCCTTACGGTCCCGGTTCACAAGCTAGCTCCCCTTCCTGTAGAAGACAATTCGGCCTCAGAGCATACAAACTCATCAGAAGAAGTCATGACCTCTTTCCCACCGCCAGGAAAGCACAAAATCGCTTCCGAACCGGACCTTGCACTGGAGAGGGGTGAACCTGGTCCTTCCGCGTCGTCGTCCAGACCTAAAAAGCCGTGCAGCAGCCTTTCTGCAGTTGGTTTACTACTCTGGACCACGTTGGTGATGCCGATTTTAACATTACCAATACAAGTTTCACCATTTGCTTCCTCACCGGGAATTTACTCTGAAAAGCTGGGTACGGCTCATCTTATTGTAGACGAATAGAAACTCGTCGTATATTACGATTTAAGGCCTTATTGGAAAGAATTGGATACCATAAAAACAGGCCTGGATCGTTTAAATCAAATCTGCCACGAAGTGAGGACGGACTCGTTGTGCGAACCAACCATAGCCCAGTTTCAATTACTACTGCACGAATTCCAGCGCAACAACGAGTGTTTTCTCCACTTTGGGCAAAAACACGAAACTCGGAAAAAACGAGGTGCACTGAACCTAGTGGGGAACCTAGCAAACTCCTTGTTTGGAATCTTGGACTCAGAGTACGCCAAGCAGATGTCTAACGTTATTAGTCAAGTTCAAGACAATGAAGATCATTTGTTGCAATTGATCAAGAATCAAACATCCATTATAGACTCCACGGCTAATATCATGTTGCAGTCACAGGAAGAAACGGAAACTCATCTAGGAGGTCTGGAGTATGCTATTAGTCAAAGTGTAGCTCACATCAACAGTATCGTTCGCGAAGTTCACTCACAAGAAGCCACCCAATACTTCGCCTCTCTAGCTGTTACACATCGATACACATCAGGGAAAAATCAATCCGTTGCTATTAACACCCAACCAGCTGCAGGCGGAGCTTCTAGTCATAAGGGAAAACCTACCAACTACCATGAGACTCCCTTTTCAACCTCTGGATTTGGCAACGACGTATCGCATGATGAAGGTGGAAGGCTGTTTATTAGACCACCGAATGATCTTCAAAATCACTCTACCACTAGCATCGCACCAACGTTTTGATTTGCTGCATCTGTTGCCAGTACCACTCCTCAGAAATGGATCAACGGTTATGTTAGTTATAAAAGCCAGCTTTTTAATCATCAGCCAGCATCGCGATGAATACTACCCCCTTTCGGAACAGGAAATGGCCACCTGTACAAGAGCTGGTAGTTCGAACTATTTGTGCCGACAACTACATCCTTTATACCGTCGAGGAGCTACAATCGCTGCTTGCGAGCTTAGCTTCATAACTCCTCTAGCACTAAATACCACATGTGCGTTTAAACCATGGACGGAGCCTCCTCGCTATATTTCACTGTTGAGGCCAAATCACTGGATATATTTCATTTCATCGAGGACCACCGTGGCTCTCATTTGCGATAATAGTGAGTCTCAAGTTGTATTGGACGGCTCCGGCATTTTACAATTACACGAAGATTGCGCCCTAAAGGAAGAAACTCTTACCATTCAAGCGCATAAACTATATCATTCATCCTTTAATACGACCACGGTCCTGGTGCGTAATATGACCGAATGGAGGCTCTTTAATCACCTGAACGAATTACCTACACTGACCAAGTCCCATGAATCACTGAAGAAGACGCTCCAGGAGCTGCAACATAAAATCCAAGCTCAACGGACGATGGAAACCTTACATCCAATATCACTGCAAAACGACGTACACCAATTCACCGTCGGCTATATAGGACTAATATTGATTGGTGGACTAGGTGCCTATCTTTGGTGGCAACGCCGGAAGCAACCATCTGCTAGAAGACCTCAGGAAAATCCGGTGCCGCTGCCTAGGCAATTACCAGCTGAAGCCTTTCGATTGCAATCGGACCTAGAAGTAGAATAAGTTAGAGATTTAATTAAACTCTTATTATCGTTTAACGTGGGGAGTATGTCTAAGGTCATCAATAAAATAGAGAAAATCCTAAATAAATAAAGACTTGTTATTCATAATTTTGCATACATTTTGTTACATGTTGATTGTTGAATATTTAACAACTTGCACCCACAATTGAATTGTATACGCATCGCCATCTAGCCCAAGTGAATTCGAACCTATCGTAAACAATGCAAGTCGTTGCAGTAAAATTTGCAATAGAAGATCGTGGATAAATGTTTAGGCAATTGGATCATTTCGAAAACAATTACATCTGCTATGTAAGGTTCGTACTAAGTGTCGCGAGTAAGATGGGATTGTGAATTTTTTTATGAGAATTGGCAGATAACTTTCTATGAGAAAACTAAAAATACTTCTCACTCTCTGAGCGCAATGTCACAATCCTCATTTATTCGAATAAATTCAAGTTATTTTTCAGTTGACTCCTGAATTTTACCGGACGTGGTATTATTTAGTATTAAATACAATCACATCAGCCATTTTTGGCAACAAAAACATTGGTAGCACTGGTCTTAATTGACATGTATCCGGAGAAAATTATGCAAAAAACTATCTCAAGTTTTTGCTATTGTGCGTTTTTGGTAATTTATTTATACAACTTTGAGTTTTCTTTTAACTTTATGGTGTTAATTGAATTTTTTTTCCGTATCTGGCAAATTATGGAAGAATGCTATAGCTTGCTGTATCGGACTCATTTTAAATCTATCAATTCTTGGTGAACAAACCGAAATGTTACCGACAGATCAGATTTCTTTGCTAGCCAACTGCCCAACAGCTTGAGGAATATCTGGTCATTTTAATTTGTTGTTTATAATTAATAAATTTTTTTCCAAAACCGTGTTGAGTACATATCCCTCACATACTGTAAATGTTTAGTTTAAATTCATACGTCTAGCTATCAAACTGATTCCAAGCCCAGGCGCGAAGTTAGAATTTTTAAGCAAAGCCGTATTATGCATGAAGAGAATAATTTTGTTTCTGTTAGATATCAATTCCTCATTGTTAAAAGTATAGTTTTTCAAAGATAGAACATAAAGACAATTCGGTCAAACAAAAAGATATTAAACCAACAAAAATTCAGCGTAATTGAATTCCTCTTATTATGTCTCAGTTGATTTTGACAATGTCGTGACGAACATAATAGCTCTTTTGGTATTCCTGTATTCCAATTGTAAGAATTTTATTCTATTAAGTTATAATAGGAACACTTCAATTCAAAAATAAAATTTTTATTAATTTTACAACGTTATAATTGTACAGAACGTACACAACACTCTCTTTTCTGACAATCCTCAAAAAACTCATTCTATTCGATTTTTTTTACAATTTTTTTGACATTACATTTTTTCTTAATTCACTTTGTTTTTGAAATTTTATGTATGATGAATAGTGGAATGTAGTGTGGTGAGTAGTGTAATGCAAGTGAGATAAGTGTATGTGCTTGTGTATCCACAATACTCCCCTGCCAGCGTTTCACGCGTTATCACGAGGAGTGTGAGTGGTTGAGTGTGTGTGTGTGTGTGTGTTGGTTGGGGGAGAGGCGTATTGGCACCTCTAAGCACTCAGGATAAAGGACCCATTGTTCTCATTACCCCCTGTCTACCACAGTTTCCCAGACTTCTTGATAAAGTCCAGGATCACTGATAGGGGAAAAACGGCTATCGTCTGCATGCGTGCAGCATCCCAGCCAAAGCATTGATATCTGAGACGCGCAAACGCTGGGCATTCACAGAGCAAATGCTCCGCAGAGTCAGCCTCTTCTAGGCAGGATGAACAGAGGTCATCCTATACAACACCTATTCGGTACATATATCCTCCTAGGCAGTTGTGTCCAGTCAGAATGCCTATCATGGCCCTGCAAACTTTCCTGCTCTTATTGAGCAAGAATCCTGCAGTCACATGGTTGGGTTCTGAAAGGAAGACCTTCGTGTGCCTGGCCACACCAGCAGTCGTCCATCTATCATTGTGAGCATCATCTACCCACTTACGAAGAATGGCACGTGCAGATGCAGTCGGCACACCCAAGGCGGGTTCAGGGCCCCGTAGTGGAAGTCCCAAACCTTGCGTCGCAATGGCGTCAGCAATTTCATTTCCCTCAACACGACAGTGCCCCGGTACCCAGAGCAGATGCACCCTATTGAATCTGACGACAGAGTTCAATCGTGCTCTGCACTCTTGGACAATTTTTGAGTTTGTCAGGCGTCTACGCAGCGCCATCAGTGCAGCTTGACTGTCACTGCAAATAGCAATGCTTTTTCCCCTCCATCTTTCTTCAATTGCCCAACAGGCAACTCTCAGGATAGCAAATATTTCTGCTTGAAAAACCGAAACGTGCTCTCCAAGAGAAAAAGCCTACCTGCCATTCGATGAATGTTGATAGACACCAGCTCCGGATCTACCATCTGACCTCGAGCCGTCCGTGAAGAAGATCTCAGAATATCTCCTCGTACACAGATCTGGATCGTCCCAGTTACTTCTGCTCAAGAGGATTACTTCGTACCTTCTTCCGAAGTCGAGGAAGGGCACCCAAGTGCCCGAAGGCATAGTGAGAACCAGAGAGAACCAGAACCAGAGAGATCTCACACATCAAACCCCTAATAGAGCAGTGCCCCACATCGTCTTCACCTACCCATAAGCCAAGCTGAGCTAGTCTATGGGCAGAGCTCATCGCCACACTCTGAACTTGAATGTCGAGAGGAGGCAGATTGAGAAGCGCATCAAGGGCCGCACCCGAAGTAGTGCTCATACACCACAGATACCCAAGCACACCGTCCTTTGCAGCGTGGCTAACTTTTTTCGAGCATAAAATAGCTTTACGATAGTCCACCACACCACGGATGCGTACGTGAACATTGGCCTAATTATTGCTGTGTAGATCCACATCACTGCACGAGGCTTTAGACCCCATGTCGTAGCAAAAGCTCTCCTGCACTGCCCGAAAGCTTTTAAAGCACGAGTAAGCTTCACTTCCACATGTTTCTTCCAGAGAAGTTTTTCGTCCAAGATTACTCCAAAATATTTGACTTCATCTGAAAGTTGAAGTGTTACAACCTTCATCTTTGGAAGCACTTGTCCTTCCAGTTTTCTTTTCCTGGTAAACAAAACAATTTTTGTCTTACCAGGACTTACTGTTAGCAGTGGAGTGGCGTGACAATTTACCGAAGGGAAGCAATTGGTTGATGTCCATGGTTGATTACGCTTTCTGCAAATTCGTTACGTGTAATAGAACCTCTCTATAAAAGCACCCAGAAATTACTAACGGGGACGTGAGAGTGGACATTCTGTATTCTTATGAAAATAAAAGTTCACAGTCCTTCACACAAAAAGAAACCATATCAATATTTATCAGTAAAATAATTACATTCCCAGAACTAGAAATATAATATTTTTGAAAGTGGCCAAACTTCGAAGAATTGAAAAGGTTTAAAAATATGAAATCTTGAGTTTATTTTAACGACTATGCTACCAAATATTTCGAAATAAGCACTTGTAAAGAATGGTACAACATTCTCATTGTTGTCAATTATGCACCTTGCTGTTTTACGTCGTTGTGCTGTTTTGCAAATCGACCATAATTCGTTCCCAATTTCCGTGAAACTGTTTCTTAAGGATTGTATTAGATCTGAATACGATACAGCATATTACTTTGTTAGGACTGAAATATATCGAATAGTATGTATATTTTTTTTTAGAAAAAACATTAAACAAAAAAATCAACTAAGAATCTTTAAGTAAAATAAAAAGCCCACTCTCACTATTAACGATCTCTCCGTCTCAATTAGCACTATCATTTTCAGTTATATATTCTATGAGCTGTTTTAATTGCTCCTTATTATAGAAATTTTTTTAAAATTAACCGACCATTAAAAGTCCAACGTTTTGGAGCTAATTTTGGAAGCACATAAACTCATTGTCTTTATTGAAAAACTAGTAGTAGATTGGGATTACTATTACTATTTATTACTATTGAACGATTAAGATAAAATCAAATTTAGTCGATGTTTGAAGAAATGAATAATTTTTCCATGTTTATGCATTTTTTTTGTACATGTTTGCAACCCAGTTATTTTGGCAGATATTACAGAGGCTCCTCGTGACTTTAAATTTTCGGACAGTATGCAAAACAAGGTTAAATGAACGGGACGCAGTTTGGTGATCGGAAACATCTGTGAGATTTATGAAAGTTTCTTTAACTGCACCGGAAGAAGTAATATAACCAAAAGTTGTTGAAAGTTGTGATCGATATGATATATCGGTTGTTTTTTCTAATATTATTGCTATGAATTTGCTTTTCTAAATTTCATTACAAATATCTTTCAATATTTTTTTTTTGAAAATCAACTTACGAAATCGTTTTGAATATAATTTGATACTCCGGAAGAAACACTTGCTTGGTCCAAGTCACCTGGCAATTATCGATTACGGACTGTCAAAAGATTTATTGTCTTTAGGTGATTTACCCCTATTGCAATAATACACATTTTCATTATGACTATGTAATGCTTCTTCTTGATATCCTAAATGACACACAATGTATATTAGTATCTTCATTGTTTCTCAATTTCTCCTAACTGTGAGCAATATCACTGAATACTTATATTGACTACTCAGCAATTCTTCAAATCACCGGAATCAAACTTGGAAAATAAAAGGACTGAATTGAAATGATCAATGCTATTTCTACCATGCCTGATCACAGCTTTAACATTATTTAAATTACAAAATCCGATATTTCGCCAAATGACTGAAACGCTTGAAAATAGCACACATGACCAGCAAAACTATTTTTGTTTAATATTACAACCGATAATCCGTTCCGAGTTTTTCATTTATTAATTTTGGGATCAAACTGTCGAGTAGGTATACCTCTTTGTTATAGAGACCATTTTCAAATTCGGTTTTGATCGGTCCTGGTTGATGATGTCCTATTTTTCAGCAAATTACCGAGATCCAATGAAATAAAATTTAAATAAGTTGACGAATTCTAAAATTTTGACCCACAGAACAAGTGAACACATTCATCTATTTCAACCTTTCACTATTTCAAATATCAATTAAAAGTATCATGCAATTTTACACAGTAATTTTACACATTCAATTCTGTACAATTCTAGTCTACAATTTCACCTATTACTACCAAATCCTATAAGCTATAAGTGACTAAAAGTCTTCGCCAATTGAACATACAAAAATAGAACATACAAAAAAATAATGTCATAATATAAATCATAAATAAAATACATAAAATAACAACTTATTGAATCCACAGCCTCTGGCAACGCTCTTCACATATCGTAACTCAAACTCGCTCACAGCAAGTATTCTTCATTCACAAAAATCTGTACAAGCAAAGTAAAATGATAGCAACAACAATTTACCCTGCTACTAGTGAGGGGAACGCAGGAATATGTTCCACCAATAGTCATGCGTTCGCAGCTCCGCTCTGACTCTATCTCTTGAGAAGATAATTTCCCCTAGGAAGCAACATTTTCATTGCTTCCAAACAGATCATATGAAGACATTTTTTTTAATGACGTCACTGTCTAGTCTATATGGGTCAAATAAATGGTCGTAGATGCAATTTTTACGTTGCTTCCAAGCCGTGGTTGTGCTTTCATTATTTTCATTCTGTGGCGTTACCAGATCAACTGTGTGAGATGTTAACAATTTGATTTGAGAATTTTTTTTTAATAAATGCTTTTACGCGAATATTTCACGATTTCGAAAAAAAAAACAATTTAAAATCTATGTCAGCCAAATGTAAGGGAAGCAATGCTTCCCTTGCTTCCATGAACGCCACGCCACTGACTGTTAGGCCGTGCCTTGAACACCAGTTGCCAATCAGATCCAATGCACGCTGTGTATTTCTACATACCACATTCAGATCTTTACCGACAGCCAGTGCGGCCACGTCATCAGCATAAGCCTGCGCGTCCAGCCTTTCTTGTTGCAGTTTGTTTAGGAGGGAGTCGATCAGCATACTCCACAGGAGCGGTGATAGGACGCCCCCTTGAGGGCATCCATTTGTCGCCTCTGTTCTTAAGTAGCAGTCGGATCCAGCTTCCGCCAGCAACCACCTCTGCGTCAGCATGGCATGAATCCACTTAACTAAGACATCATCCACGCCATGACTATTCGCAGCATCACATAGTTCCACGAAGGACGCGCAAGAAAAGGCCCCTTCAATGTCCACAAATACCCCCAACGATTACTCACCATTTGAGATTGCTCCTTCAACTCTGGCCACTAAAGAATGAAGGGCCGACTCGCACGATTTTCCTCGCTGGTACGCATGTTGATCATCATTCAAAGGGTTAAACCTAAGCGCCGTAGTACGTGGGTGTCGTTCGACAAGTCTTTTTAGGCATTTCAACATAAACGAAGTTAAGTTGATCGGTCTAAAGTTCCTTGGATCGGAATCACAAGTAGTAGGAGAGTGGCACCTTTGTGGTTAGCCCAGCTAGAGAGACGTACGGAGCGGATGTAACTTTCCTTGCTGGTCTCTTTTCGGGAGCCGAAGGTAGCAATGGGGAGGTCACAGTTTCCGATGCTTGTTGGTTTTTGGAAGAGTTGTCGACAGGTTTCGTAGAGGATGACATGCAACAAGGCTTGAGTCTGTTAATCGAAACATTGACGGATTTTTTTCTGATTTCCACAGTGTAATAATTCGTATGTCTGGCTAGGACTTTGAAAGGACCGTCGTACGGTGGAATGAGTGGTGGACGAACAGAATCGACTCTAACAAAGGCGTGTGAGCAAGAGTCGAGTTGCTTGGAGATGAATATCTTCGGTGCTGGATGATGTTTAGCATCAACCGGTCGAAATTTTGCCATTAAAGCCGTTCGGTGGCAAACTCTGTTTGGCTAATCTTCCTAGGATTTTTTTGAAGAAAATCACTAGGAAGACGCAAGTTTTCTCCATACAAGAGTTGTGCCAGTGATGCTGTGAATTCTTCTCGGATTAGAGATCGTAGTCCAAGAAGAGTTATGGGTAGTGTTTTATCGCAAGAAACATCGTTGTCAGCCATGATAGCCGATTTAAGTGTACGATGCCATCTTTCTAAGAAACCGTTGGCCTGAGGGTGGTACGCTGTGGTACGATTGCGTTCGAAGCTCAAGAGTCGACCAAGCTCAGCATGAAGCGCTGATTCGAATTGTCTGCCCTGGTCGGTGACAATGTATTGGGGAACTCCAAATCTAGCAATCTAGGTAAAGTAAAGTAAAGCAGTAGCACAATCATTGGCAGTAATGCTGGCTGAAGGAATTGCTTCAGGCCAACGTGTGAAACGGTCGATTATGGTGAGACAGTATGTGTATCCCTGCGAGTGTATTAAGGTCCCAGCTATGTCGATGTAAATGACCTTAAAACGTTCGGAGACCGTAGGAAAGGTCGATACTGGTTTGCTCACATGTCTGGTTATCTTGCGTTTTTGACAAGATAGACATTCTCGGGCCCAAGTGGCAATGTCCTTGTTCATCGAAAGCCAGAAGAATTTGGCTGCAATGTGTTTTCTTACAGCATGAATTATAGGGTGAGCGATATTATGTTCTGAGTTGAACACCTGTTTCCTTAACGTGTGGGGAATATAAGGTCGTATGGTTGGGCCAGACACTTCACCAAAAATGTCGACGTTGGTACCAAAAGTTCGTTGTTTCTTTAAAACAAATTTAGAGTCCTTGAGAATCTTCTGAAGCTCTGCGTCCACTGCCTGAGACGAGGTGATTGCGGCAAAGTCGAGAGTACTGGGAAGAATAATTTCTTCTTGACGAGAGAGTGCGTCAGAAAAAACGTTCTTGTAACCAGAGACAAGCAAAAGCCAGTGGTTTCTGGTCGGTGTATAGAGTAAACCTTTGGGCCTCCAAAAAGTATCGGAAATAACGAATGCCCTGATAAGCCGCTAAGAGTTCGCGGTCGTATGCACTATACTTTCTTTGTGCGTCGCTTAATTTGGCCGAGTAAAAACCAAGGAGTTGCCAAGAACCTTGAAATTTTTGCTACAGAGCAGCCTCAATGGCGGAATCCGAAGCGTCTACGAATAGACCAAGCTCGGCGTTTGAGTCCGGAAAGGACAATAGAGTGGCTTCTGTCAAACCAGTCTTGACTTGGTCGAAAGCTTTGCTCGCTTCTATTGACCAGTCGATTGTCTTAGCACCATCTTTCTTAGAGCCACAAGGATCGGCGTTGAGTGGTTGCTGCATCTCAGCTGTGTGAGGATGAAAGCGACGATAAAAGTTGACCATCCCCAAAAATCTTTTTAGGTCTGTTACCGTCTTGGGGAGTTTAGCTGTTGATATTGCCTCAACCCGATCTGGGGAGGTCTTAATGCCTTTTGGCAAAACCTCATGACCTAAGAATTTGATTGAAGGTCGAAAGAAATGGCATTTCTCCGTGTTGATTATAAGACTATGGTCCGCCAATCTTTTGAAAATTTGTTCTAAGTGAACAAGATGCTCTTCTTCGGAAGTCGAAGCTACCAAAATGTCGTCGAGGTAAATAAAACAGAATTTTAATCCGTGTAGGACTTCATGAATGAAGCGTTGGAACGATTGTGCCGCATCGCAAAGTCTGAAAGTCATTCGGGTGAACTCAAAGAGTCCAAAAGGTGTGCAGATGGCGGTCTTTGGAATATCGTTTGGCTCGACAGGAATTTGATGGTAGGCCTTAGTCAGGTCTATAGTTGAAAATATATTTTTGCCATGTTATTCATGACAGAAGTCTTGGATAGTGGGGATCGGATATCTATCCCGGACGATTATGGCGCTAAGGCGTCTATAATTGCCGCAAGAACGTCATTTCTCATTAGCCTTACGAACCATGTATAAAGGAGACAACCAGCTGTTATATGAGGGGCGGCATATTCCATGCTGTAGCAAGAAATCGAATTCTTTTCGGCCGCCGCGAGTTTATCTGGTGCAAGTTGACGTTGTCTCGACACGATTGGGGGGCCTGTGGTTAAAATGTGGTGCGTCAGTTTGCGTTTACAGGGTTGTGAGAACCCTGTGTTGATCGTGATGGCATGTGTTGATGAGAAGGGCATCTATCCTTGGATCATTTGATTTCTCCATCAAAACACTAAATTTTGGACATTAATATGAAGTAAATGTGCCTTTCGATGAAAGCAGAGTAAGAACATCAACAAGGATAGCATTAACCCATAGTGGCAGAGGAAATCTGCGCCTAAAATCGGTCTAGAGAGTCCCAGTTCTAGTTTTGTCACCTGGTATGCTGCGGCAAGTCGCATACCAGAAGGTGGAAGTTTTCCAGTTGCAGGTGCTGGAAGCACCGAAATATCTGCGCCTGTATCAATCAAGTAGTGTCGTTTAGACAAGTTGTCATGAATAATTAGACGATGGCTAGGTGATAAGTCGCGTTGTCTTACCGTTTGAAGAAAACGGTGACTTAGTTTTTTGGTTCAGATGAACCAGCTTTGTAGGCGCATGGAGGAATGCATTTGAGAGCGTTTGGGCCGTAGCTGTTGTGGTACCAACAAACACTAGTCTCTCGTGATTGGCTTCGCAGACGTGGCTGCGTGTGAGATCTCCCACGGGACCCTGAACGCGATCTTAGTTGGTGGTGAACGAGCTTTGTCAGCGCAGCGACCTGTTTTGTTAGCTCGGCCACTTTTGAGTGCTGGCGGGAATCAGCGACTGCGTTTATTTGTGGCTTAGAAGTTTCTTAACTGATCTCATGGCTCTTTCTATCATACCATTAGAACGAGCTTCCCATTTGTCAACAAAGTGCTTAAATTCTTTCGAACTAAAAGGAGAACCAATGTCAGAAATCATTATTGTTGGAATGCCATGCCTTGCAAATATGTATTTGAGATGACTGATAGTAGTTTTGCTGCAATAACTTTGTGTTAATAAAGCCAATTCCACGTATGTCGAAAAATAATCAACCACTAAAACATAGGTTTGTTTTTTTAAATTCAAAGAAATCAATCCCAACATTATACCATGGTATATTTTCGATATCATGTGGCATCAACGGTAATCTAGGACAGTTTGAAACTAAATTTTTAATATCGTTGTTGATGTTTGGTCAATAAACTGATCCTCTTGCTAAATTTCTACATCTCTCAATACCCATGTGACGGTCATGTATTCGATTCAAAATGTCACGCCTACACTCTGACGGGACAATAAGACTGTTCAGAGACGATAAGACTGTTCAATTTAAATAGTAATCTATCAATAAGCGTCATATCATCCTTGAATGTAAAGTATAGGCGAACTTTATCGGGAAGCCCTTTTTTATATTCTCTGGCCAGCCGCTTTCAAATCTTTGTCTTTGCTAGTAGCATCATACAATTCCCTAAGTTCGGCATCAGTCACAGCTAAGGAAGCAACTAATGCTTGACAGCCTAAGACAGTTTCATCTTCTATTTCTGTCGTAACAAATTCATTAAGCGGAGCCCGAGAAAATGTGTAAGCTATGTACATTTTTTCCGGGTTTGTAAGTGACCGTTAGATCCCTAATTTTAGCATGATTCTTTGCAATATTGTCGGTTTCTTGAAGAAAGGGACTAACGGTTTGTACTCTGTTTCAACTTCTATTGTACGACCATAGGTTTATTGGTGGAACTTTTGAAAAAAAACATATGTTTGAATCTGTGGATACTGCTGTTATGCTTCCTTCAAACTTGCAGAAGCGTAAGTAATTCGCCTATCTTCCTGCAAAAGAACGGCGCACAGTGGGATGAATCCCGGTTATGGCTGGATAAAATTGTTCTTTGGGCTTAACAAGGGCTAAAAAACTATAATAGCTTAAAAAAAATTATAAAAAAATATACGAGGAAAAAAGTAGGTGTTTAGTTCTCAGAACATAATTTTTTATTGCCATATTATTGAAATAGATGCTAATTTATTATCTAGTAAAATGAAGTATTACTTTTATAAAAATTCAAAATCATAATCATTTTTCAATTCCTAGTTAGCCAGATTTTAAGTTTTTGCTCGAAATAGTTTATACGGTTCTTACAAGGTTTTACTCTCTGATTGAAGTTGGAACAATAACCACCGATTCGATTCTTAATGGCACTGAGAAATTTATCATCCTCTCTCCAAGATGTGCCGAGTTAAAGTTTGAAGTAATTTAGCAAAAACTATTGATTTTCAGGGAAATTCTTAGTCCAGAATGTGGGTATTTTATGCCTCAAGGCTTCATTAAAAGTCAGGTTAGCTATAAAAGGAGCAGAATCCATAACTAACTGTGACTTGGAAAATATCCGCGAGAATCCGTATATTTCAAAACGTATTCGAAGCTTCAGCGCCTATTGATCTAATTTCAAAACCGACCTTCACCTTCTATCTATGCTCTATCCCTTACTGATCTTTAAAGAAACTTTACTATATATATATAGAAACAATATATATATATATATATATATATATATATATATATATATATATATATATATATATATATATATTTATTAATTTATTTGAATAAACGGACGGATGTCCTTTAAAATATAGTTACATGGTAGCTGACAAGTAGCAAAAAAAAAACTTAAACTAACTTAAATAAACGTAACTTGTGATCGCTGAAATGATATTTTAAATGCGTTCTGAATACATATATATATGAAGAAAGGAAATATCAGAAGGGATGTCCGGTAATAAGCGTGAATTGTTAGTCATGCATACCAAGCATAAATTTTCTTAAATTGATTTGATCCAAGTTAAATAAATCTACATGAGAAGACATTAAATTTCCTATTGCCTTCAATCGTTCTATAGGTGAATGCTGCATATAATTTGTTCTGCATATCAAAAGATGGAAAAGATCATTAGATCTGGTTTGTCTGTTTGGGACTCTAAATGAAAGCTCCTGTAAAATAGCTGGTGCATCAGTGATGCCATTAACAATTTTAAATAAGAACACAGCATCAAAATAATTCCTGCGTGCTGCTAGTGTATTCATATTTAGCAGAGTCAATATGCTTGAGTAGTCAATGTTCTCACAAGCAATGCGAAGCTTGTATGCTATAAAACGTAGAAATTTTTGTTGAATTTTCTCAATTGCATGCGAATGAGTCGTATAGCAAGGATTCCAAACAACTGAGCAATACTCAAGTTTACTCCGAACAAAAGCAAAATACAACGACTTGAGTGCATGGATATTATAAAAATTACGTGTATTTCTAATAATAAAACCCAACATTCGACGCGCTTGCTGTGAGATGTCATTTATGTGATAAGTAAAATTTAAGGATGTATCAAACATGACTCCTAGATCTCTAACAATATTAACTTGTAAAAGAGGCACACTGTTGATGGTATATGTTTGCTGAAACATGACTCTCGATCTATTGAAAACAATGTACTGACATTTCGCTAAATTGAGCTGCAAACAATTTTGTACACTATACGTGTAAAATTTGTTCAAATTTGACTGAAGAATCATTACATCATCCATAGAAGACACCGTTTTAAATATTTTGCAGTCATCTGCAAATAGTAGGAACTCAACATCTTGAAAGATCGTATGTATATCATTAATGAATAGCAAAAATAAAAGTGGGCCTAGGTGAGAGCCCTGCGGAACGCCTGATGTCGGGAAAATTTGACGAGAATAATGATTATTAGCATTAACTACTAAGGATCTATCTCTTATGTAACTGTTTAGCCAGCTTAGCATCGAACCATGAAAACCAATATTACCAAGCTTAATTACAAGAAGATCAAAATTAATTTTGTCGAATGCTTTTGAGAAATCCGTGTAAACTGAATGTACTTGTAGTGAAGCCATAAAGGATTTATAAATATAACTTTGATATGAAATGAGATTAGTTGAAGTGGACTTTCTCGCGGAAAAACCATGCTGATTTTGTATAATGAGTGGACGGACCAGTGGTGTAATAAAATCAGTGACCAGACTTTCAAAAATTTTAGGAATAGCAGATAATATGCAAATAGGACGATAATTTTTAATATCAGCTTTGTCGCCAGATTTAAAGACAGGTACGACGAAGCTAGATTTCCATCGCACTGGAAAAGAACCCGATGACAGAGATTTATTAAATAGATAGAGAAGTGGGTGAGTTATAGTTTCAGCACAATTTTTAAGGAAAATCGGAGGAATATTGTCAGGGCCAGGGCTTTTTGTGACATCCAAATTATGTAACTTTTCGCGGAGGGAGTCATAGGCTATGTTGTACAGAGATAGACTAAATGAACTATTCAACGAAGGAGGATCAAAGGAACTTATGTCACTAGAATATACCCTTGAAAAATTATCAGCAAACATGTTTGTTATATCAGCTAAATTTGAGCTTCGAATTTTATCTAAATACATAGTATTTGGTAGTCCAAATTCAGCCTTGCAAGAGTTAATATATCTCCAAAAGTACTTAATATTCACCGTAACTTGAGACTCTAATCTATAAATATAGCGCCGGTAGTCAAATTTGGCCTGCATTTTGCATTTAGATCTTAAATTAGAAAATAAATTGTAATATTGTAACTCTCCAGTAGATTTATAATTTAAATGAGCAATTTTTTTGTTATGGACTAATTTTTTTAATTCCGACGAAAACCAATGAGGAAATTTGTCATCATTTAAGCGAACACGTGGGACATAAATGTTAATCAAATCATTAACTTTAGTATAGAAGAAGTCCACTGCATCATCTAATGACATACAATTTAAAACTGACCAATCAGTGGTGCACAAAGCAGCATTTAAGTTAACATAGTCTGCGTTTTTAAAGCTAAAGATATTATACTTGATGATTCCTTGTTACTATTCGGTTGACTGAAAGAGGGTAATTCAACATTAATTTCTAATGCTGGATGATACAAATCTATAGGTAATAAAGGAAATTTGTTTTGAATGACATTAATAACATCTAAATTTGAGAAAACTAAATCAAGTATGTTATCACTGATATTTTTAACAACGTTGAACTGTGAAAAGTTTAAAAAAGAGAATGAGTTGATAATCTCAATACTTTTAGCATTAGAGTTGTTGACCGACCAAGATCGAACATTCCATTCTACATCACGGAGATTATAGTCGCCGGTAACGATTATATTAGCAGCGGGAAAATTACTGGAACAATTTGCAATATCCTCTGCGTGCTTCCGATAGCACTCAGCAGTTGCATTAGGTGGCAAGTAAACAGTTGATACGAGTGTACAAGCAGGTTTAGTTTTGATACAAACAATCAGCTGCTCCAATTCGTTATGCTGACATTTCACTAAGGTGGACTTAAGTGTATTTTTGACGGCAATGAGTACGCCGCCACCTTTTTGCTTACTTGTTGAAGATAATTGTCGATCGCGTCGATATATTGTAAACTTATCCAGTCCCAGCTCAGAAGAATAATAATTAGGCTTGAGCCATGTTTCGGTGAAGATTATAACATCATATGTTGTCGTGGCTAATTCAAGTCTTAGTTCGTTAAGTTTTGAGCAGATTCCGCGTGTGTTTTGATAATATAGTAAAAGGTTTAGTTTTTTGTGGTGCGGCCGTATACAATGCGAGGAAAGCCATTTACATATTTAATAGTGGCCTCCGGATTACTTTTAATGAGTTCCCGTAGCTGAGATCTCAACGAACTTAAATGTTCACGTTGACGAAGGGTGAGATCAGATACAACATTCAAATTTGACGAGTTTAGATAGTTTCTCACATGAAGATCTTTCTTTTTTCTAATGATGTCAAGTGCAATGTTGGGGCTCATTGTAATTATTTTGACTGGCCGTATTTTATTCGAATCAAACTTGCCGATTCTCACCAATTTAAAATCATTTAACTCAAGTTTTTGAGGTGAAATCACATTGTTTATTATCTGCAGCGACTGATCACGATCACCGATAACACTGCTTTCAGGGATACCGTGGATAATGACATTGGATGCCCGCTTTCTGCGATCTTCGATCTCAAATATCCAATCTTCCATATTATCAGAAGTATTTTCATGTGGTTTTAATTTAGTTAGTTCTTTTTTAAGCACTTCAACTTCTTCTTTGAGGGCAGTAACGAGTGTTAAAAGCGTTTTGCACTGTACATCTTTCGCAGTGCATGATGTACATATGAAAAGCATCTTCTTACTTGTTGATTTCAATTGTGAAATTGCAGATCTTGACAGCCCAGCACATGAAGAATGTTCCGGTCTCTTACAAGTGTCACAATAAAAGAAATCATCTCCCGCTCTCAAATCTTTCGCACACGAAGAGCACTCACTCAAGCTTAACACCGACATAGCTGCACTTAGTGGTTAAATGTTTTCCAGAATAGTGCCAGGTCTCACCAAATGTCAATAATATTAAGCCCTTTGGCGCCGGCAGCCATTTTAGTGATATTTTAAATATACTTATTATTCTGTCAACACATAACTTTTCCAAAAAATAAGTCAATGTAATAAATTTCGAACGTATTTTAAATAGGCGCCTAAATGAGATTGGGAAAATTTGATAATATTTGAATTGCAATAACTTATGGCCAGATTATCAAATCATTACGAAACTTAAAACACATATTGATGCTTTCAAGTTGTAAACTTGTGTAGTTGTTTTTATAAACGTGTTGGTAACACTGCAGCTACGGCCGACATTGAAAATGAAAATTTTCACATCATCGACTCTCCTGAAAAATTTTCGTCTTTTACAATAAAAACCAGCTCAAATAAAAATCTTATGCTTTGTTTATACAGCCAAAACAAAACTTTTGAAATTTCACAACGGACAAGAATGGGAACCCTTCTCCCATTAACCTATATTTTAAGCTTCCAAAACTTCTGTTCACGAGAACTCACGACTCAATAATCAAAAACGTCTGGATTTTGAACATTTTCTCAGAAAAATAAAGGTTTTTACCCCATAGCTTCCGGTACAGTCATGAAATCAAAACGAAGTTCATATGGTAGATGAAATTTGGTGTGGGGAATATTCAGGAAGAATCTGGTTGAAAAACCAACATAAGGCTGCCATCTATTGTTGGTTTTGTATTTTTTTGCTATATCTTTATTTAGCGATTTTATCGCAAAATTTTCAAACGGTAATGATCTTTTAGTGACAACCACCAACATATATTAAGTTTTCGAAAATTTTAAAACTTGTTCGACTGGTAACCCTAAATTTCTTTGTATCCCTTTAACTTCCAATGCAGTCATCGGATCGAAACAAATTCGCAAAGTGGGTTGATTTCAATGTGAGGCAGGCGTGGTATATTTTTGGCTTCGATGCTAGCAAAGGTTTGCCAGCGCGAGGCAGTTTCGCTATTTTCGTATCAATAGATACTTAGATTAAGTATTCATATCGCAAACATTTACAATGAAAATTTGCTACCAATATTTAAATTTTCTATTCCTGTAACTTTCGACGAAGTTATCGGATAAAATCGAGATTGATAGGGTTATTTGATTTTGACGTGAGGCAGTTGTGGGAGGCAGTTATGTTTTAGTTGCAGTGTTAGTAAAGTGTTGCAAACACATAGCATTTTCTTTATTTCTGCTACAGGAGATGCTGCTTTCAAAATTTTGGAGTGTTTGACTTTCTTAAATCTTGAAATTCATGCAAGTGGAAGCCCTGAAAACCTTTCCATCCTATAAGTTTAAATCCATTGGTCCTCGAAGCAGGTTGAAGCACGTGTGGTAGAATATGCGCTCAAAATCTGCACAATTCTTCTATAGTTCATCGAACATTAGTATTTCTAGCGGTTTTGATGCGCTAGAGTTTTTTTCCCCCTAACTACCTATCTAGGTATAGGTATTTAGGAAAATAAAATAAATAATACTAATTATAAAAAAAACATCATTAAAAAATAATAAGGAATATAATTGTAATTAGGATTAAATGTTTCTTTTAAGGTTGTTAAGGTCTAGAATATAAATAGAAGGTGAGGGTCAGTTTAGGATTTAAACTGAAAATTTAAATTTTATAATTCTGACCCCGGAATTTTTGTTAAATCTCAGTTTATGTTTCATTATGGCCCTCTTTCTTTGAATGTGTTATTAATTATATCATAATAAGGAAGTTTTCAAAATTTTAATTCAATGATATCTCATGAAAAAAAGTTGCGTGTTAAAATGTGACGAATTTTTCAGTTGCCACGAAGCAAAATCTTACTATCTTATATTCTAAAGGTATGAACTTACCTTTTTCAATTAGACGTTTTCAGTGCTTGAAATTTTTTCTTAAAAAGCATCTAAACAAGTTAGATTAACACTCAAACGGCAATAAACAGTCATGTCACAGAGCAGTTAATATAAATTAAGGTCACGTTAATGTACGGCGACTACTTGCATTTGACCGTTTTCACAGTAACTTCTTATACACTATTGTTCACTATAATAACAATTTTTTGGTGGAATCAGGCTAACTAAAGCCTTTAGAAAAATGTTCTATACCTGAATACCTTACATTTTGACATTGATTTTTTGTCCAGCTAGAATGGGTATGCAGCCCAGTGTGCGGCGCCTACTGCATCTTTTGAAACATCACAACTTATGATAAGATTATTGTTCGGATCGTAATAAGCTAATGTTGGTGAATTAGTTAGTAAATTCTTTAGCTCGTTAAATTCTTCTTCGTGGTTTTCATTCAATGCCAAATAGTGGTTTTTTTCAGAAGTTGACGTAAATTACTTGTAGAAAGAGATAAATTTGGAATGAATACCCAAAAATTTTTGCAATTCTTGCATGAACCGTGGACTTACATATTACATAAAACTTCAATTTTTGCTGGATCGGGCTTGACACCATCTTTATTAAAAATAAATATGATCAATGCAATTTTTTGATTGAGGCCTATTAAATTTTAATCCAACTTTTCTAGCATGATCAAACACCCGCTTTAAAGTTATATCATGCTGTTGCTGAGAAATAGCACGTATCAAAAAACTATTACGTTTAGAATATCACTGAGCAAATTTACCATAGTTGCGTGAAGTATTTCAAGTGCAATGCTGATACCAAAAGGTAATCTAAGAAATCGATATTTTCCAAATTAAGTAACAAATGTACAGAGTTTAGAAGAATAAGTATCAAGAGGTATGGCCCAAAATCCAGACGTTGCATCCATAACACTGAGAATTTCCGAGCCGTGTGGTTTTGATAGGATTTCATCTAGTTTCAGAAATTGAAAACACAATCTTACAAAAAGTTTATTTAGGCTGCGCGGATCTTTGTCTTAAATGTCACTATTGGACTTACCCATTGTGAAGGTTCCTCGGTTTTATAATAATTCTTAATTTCTCAAGTCTGTGGAGCTGGTTCTTCAATGGTTCCATAAAACTAAATGCAATGCAAATGTTGCCGGTATTGAATTTGTATAAATGTTTAATTGTTTCAAACCGGTTTCAATCATGACGTTTACTTGAGCTCCAGTGTCAATATGGTCAGTAAGCTCATCATTAGCAATGTAGTTACCTATCCAAAATTTTATTTCACTGCCTGTGCATGACGATTTAATGACGTATTGAAACAGTGTACGCTTATCACTACCGTTGCTATTATTATTGCTTTTTGAACTTGATTGCTGCTGGACCTCAATAAATTTTATATCTTTTGATCTGCACATTGATGCATAGTGATTTCTGGTGCCACGCTTGTGCATTTGACCATACCTGAGGCATCACTACGGTGAGAATAATTACGATTCATTGCTTTTGATTCTGGTTTAGTGGGACTGATTTTAGGAACTATGAAATGCTTTTTGAATCGCCTTTGCATTGATTTCATTGATTTTTCTGTATCGCACCAATGTACTGTTCATTATTTGAATCCTAATCGATTAACTCTGCCTGGGCTTTTGTTAGTGCAAGATTTTTGGCAGTGTCTACAGCCTTGTCGAGTTCGATAATATCATCGGATAAAAGTTCTTCTTTAATATGTCTGAATTCTTTACCCTTCTATATTTCTTTTCGTTAAAGTTCAAACTCACAATTAAGACTTTAATGCAGTCGCATAATCTTCAATATTTTCACTACTTTTTTGTATGCGCGTAAAGAAATTATGCCTCAGAATTGCTAAATTTATCTTAGGAAGAAAGAATTTATTGAATTGTGCTACTATATCTTCATATGACACTGTCCCGAAATTAATATTAAATGAGTTGAAAATGGGTAAAATACGAAATCCAAGGCAGCGAAGAAGAATAGCCCCTAGTTTATCATTAGGATAATGCTCAATTCCTATCGCACGTGAATAATTTAAAAATGTAGTATTAGTCCGGGGAAATCTAATATGGTGCTTCGGAAAAATTAGGGGAAAGCTGAATTTAATATCAACATGCCGTTGAGAAAGAGGATGATGTTAGTGACAAATGTTTAGATCAATATATCTCAAAAACAGTTATGGTTACAGGAAAAAGTTATAAAATATTTTTTGTTGGAAATTTTGTAAGCTACAAATTTGTCATTGTTTTTCTGAAGACGTGATCGTTACTGAGATATTTAGGAAAGGTCACTTTTAGTTACCTTTGATCCCGTATAAAAAGTGACGCAGCTCTCGGATCGAAGGGGACTTATGACATTTTGTTCAACACGCCAGTACCAAGGTTCACACCAAAATTCAGCTTTCCCCTAATTTTTCCGAAGTTTCGCCTTTTTGATGTCGGATTTCACTTCACACTATATACCATTCATTCAATACCGCTGAAAGATTATATTGTATATATGCTGAATGAGATGTTGAATATCGACTATCATGGCCATCGATTGTTGGCATTGCTAGATTCACTGCTGGATTTTCAGTTTTTGACAAATTTACTGGTAAAATAATCAATTTTTCTGTACTGAAATGATACCACCTGACACCATAGTTTTTTTTATAGATTACAGAAATACACTTTTGTTACGACTGACTGTTCTTTATTGACTGCTCTATCGGAAGTATAATACTTATGGTGTATAAAGCTCAATGACTGGTGTGATAGTTCAATAATATGAATCTTATATGCCGTTCACACTACACTCTAAATTAGGCGATTTCGATCAGCTGATCGCTTAAGAGCTAAATCAACTTAAATCCACCTGATTACTCATATATTTTTCTCGGCGTCTGACAGTTGAAAGCTACCTGCCTGAATCAAGTACAAATCAGGTACTATTGTGAATTTTTTCCGGCTGAATTGTTCTCAGAGCGTGCTGAACTCCATCCGTTAGAGGCACAGTAGATTTGAATAAAATGTCATTCGAATTTCGTTCTAAAATAGCAAAAATTGAACAAAATAGGAAAATGTGAGTTGTACAAAGTGAAAATAAAATGTTCTTGCATGTTTCTGCACCATTTTCAACAACTTTCACGCAAAAAACATTGGACACATAAATTCGAATGACATTTCTCTCTCTAAAACTCCTCATTCTAAATCACTTCGGGTAGTGTGAACGCTAACTTGATTAACTTGACAGATTCTAAATCTACCTGATTTAGAAGTGTAGTGTGAACGGCATATTAATAATAAATATTAGTACACAAATCAGTAGTGCCAATGCTTAATAACTAATATGACAACAATTCACGCCATACAGGTCTCAGTTAAACTTGCCACTCCTGATGCTATTTACTTAAGAACGTACAATAATTCATTTGTATATGACTTTCTTAATGCTTATTGTAAAATCATTAACCATCTTCTTGACCCCATCGATGTTAGATCTTAACAAAGCTATTTCAACATTTTATAACAAAATATCTGACGCCGTTGAAAGATATGTAAATGAGATAAAAAAAGGAAGTTCTTTGAGGCATAAAGACATAGTTCTTTGAGATATAAAGACATATACAAAATCATAGGAACGAACTTTGTAAGCAGATCAGAAACAATATTGACGTTAGTTCTGCTGTTCAGGAAAAATATAATGAAGGTGCTAAGCAGTTTCTAGCAAAGTCTCACGAGGCTTATGACAAATACATTAAGACAACTGGCGAAAATACAATCCGCGACCCGAAAAAATTTTGATTTTGCAAATGTGAAGCGAAAAACTATTGCACTCAGAAAAATATGTTTCCGAGAATCAAAGAAAATATTTACTTGGTTACGAGATGTGAAATCTTGCAAAAATCAAATAAACTTTTATTTGATGTCAGTAATTTGTATTAATACTATGTAACATTTTTACTAATGTTCGAAGAACATTAGTATTAAAATCGATTCGGCCAAAAATTCATATTTCTTTATATATATATATATATATATCATCAAAAAATTTCAGTGAGATAATCTCGGGAACGCGCCATCCGATTGAGCTGAAACTTTCAGGATACATTGGTGTATATGCAGAATAGGTCCAGGTCTCTTTAAATGTCAGTTATTGTTAACCTTTTGGCGCCGGCGGCCATTTAAGTGATATTTTTAATATACCTATTATTTCGTGCACAAATAATTTTCGCAAAAATAAAGTTAACGAAATAAATTTCAAACGTGTTTTACATATGAATCGGATAATGCTTTGGAATTTTTTAACCCTATGTGTGCGCTGGGTGCCTAAAAAGAGGACGGAAAAATTTGAAAATTTTTAAATTGCGATAACTTTTGACAGAGCTATTCAATCATTACGAAATTTTCAGAACATATTGATATTATTTAGTTGTAGATTTGTGTAGCTTTAAATGAGCGTGCTGGCAACACTGTAGCTAGGGCAGGCACTGAAAGTGAAAACCTCCAAATCATCGTCTCTCTTGAAAAAATGCCGTTTCTTCAAAAAAAAGCCACTCATATGTAAATCTTGTGCTTTGTTTATATAACCAAAAAAAAAAAAAAGATATGGTATAACGGGCACGCCTGGTAACCCTTGCCCAATTTACCTATATTTTAAGCATCAAAAACTTCTGTTCACGGAAACTCACGATCCGATGAGCAGAATTAATTGAAATTTGCAGAATGTATTGGTCTTAAATAGGACCAGGTCTGATAGAAGTGATTTTGAAATGCGGGCAATTCTGTGCCAGTGGTGCCATCTTGAAAAACCACTAAAAAAGATAACTGTTTTTAGCCCTATAAATTCTGATTGAATCGTTCGATTTTGACGAAACTCACACAATTGCTAGACCTTACTTTAAACCACGTTTGGTAGAAATTTGGTCGAAAAATTCGGTTGGAGTTGCCAGCTATGATAATTTTGGTGTCTTCATTTTGAAAAAAAAAATTTGGAAGTGAAAACATTCAAACCATCGAATATTCAAAAAAATGTCCGTTTCTTACAATAAAACCAATCTGTATATAAATCTTATGTTTTATCTACACGTTCAAAATAAAACTTTGGAAATTTCATGTCGGGCAAGAACGGTAACCCTCTCCCAGTTAACCTATATTTTTAGCATCAAAAACTTCTGTTCACGGAAACTCACGAACCAATAATCAGATACAGCTAAAATTTACAGAATGCATTGGACTTAAGTAAGACCAGATTTGGTAGAAGCGATTTTGAATTGCGGGCAAGTCTGTGCCAGTGGTGCCATCTTGAAAAATTACAAAGAAAAAAAACTGCTTTTTGCCCTATGAAATGTGAATAAATTACCAGATTTTCATGAAATTGGCACAGTAGCAAAGCCTAACTCTAGTCTCTGTTTGGTGGAAATTTGGCTGAAAAACTTGATTGGTGGTACCAGCTATGGTAATTTTTGTGTCTTTGGTATTGAAAATACGCTCAGGAAAATAAAACTTTTTGCACTATAACTTCCAGTGCAGTCATGAAATCAATACGAATTTCATACAATTAATGAAACCTGTCATAAACATTATTCAGGCCAAATTTGGTTGAAAAGCCACGATAGGGTTGCCAGCTATTGTTGGTTTTGTGTTTAATTGCAATATCATTATTAAGCGGTTTTATCGTAGAATTTTCAAATGGTAATGATATTGTAGTGACAATAAACAGCAAATATTAAGCTTTCGATTATTTGAAAAAACTCGCTGCATGTAACTCTAAATTTCTTTATACTCCTTTAACTTCGAATGTTATATAACAACGTGAAGCAGATGTGATATATTCTTGGCTTTAATACTGGCAGAAGGTTGCCAGCACGAGTCGGTTGTGCTACTTTTGTATCAATAAACGCTTACAGTTAGTATTCATACCGGAAACATTTACAATTAAAATAAATAATCAAGGTTGCAATTCGCAAAGTTCTGCAAATTTTTCGGATCGCAGCCCCAAACACCAACTTCAGTTACAGTGCTGCAGGCACTGAGCATTTTCTTCATTGATGTTATATGAGATGCTGCTTTCAAAATTATGTGAAATAAGCAACTGATAACGAATATAATTAACCCGTGTTTTGCTCTCATAAACGTTGAAATTCATGCCAGTGGTAATATCTGAAACCTTCCACCATATGAGTTATAATGCATTCTTGAGACCAAAGTAAAACGTGGCATTTGAAACAGTTTGGTCGTAATAAGCAGCACATGTGGTGGAATATGCACTCAAAACCTGCACGATTCTTCTACTGTTCTTCGAACATTAGTGTTTCTAGCGGTTCAGGTGCGCTAGAGTTTTTTTATTCAATGGAATACAAATTTTATTTCAAATAGCTTCAATCAAGTAATTTTCCTCAAATTTAGTAAATTATGTCTACAAATTGAGTAAATTATGTTTAAAACGTGAACATGCTTTTGCATGTTTCAACGTCAACCCCGCTTCAATATTCGATGAAAAAATGGATAGTTTGTATGACTTCTGTCAACATCTCCTTTACACAAACGACTAATCGGTAGCCTAGTTTGCTAACGCGCCAGTCCGAAGCAGCTATTTACTGCTCACGGGTTCGAATTTCGCCGGGTTTTTGCTTCAAAAATGCGGACATGCCAGATATTTACTTAGCTAGCTGACTTTCTACTTTAGCAATCAAACACATTTGGTAAAATTTCAAGCACTTTTATCGAAAAATATTTCTGCTACCTCTAGTGTACTTGAAGGGAGCCATCTTGGTCCACTTTCTTTTTTTTTTATTTATTTATTTCTGACGTATCTGATATACTGGCAAATATATCTCATCTACTTAATGCAGACGATCTCAAAGTTTACCACATCATTAAATCTAAATCCGATGCACTCTTTCGCCAATCCAACCTCGATTCACTTGATCATTGTTGCTATGAAAACAAGCTTACTCTTAATATTGCTAAGTGGCAGTTAATAAATTTTTCCGAAAATACATGGTCTCACATAACACGTACTTCCTCGGCAATAATTTTTTAGCTCGAGTTGAAAACGTTGCTGGCCTTGGTGTTACCTTATGCCGCGTTTACACACATGGCAAATGTTGGCAAACCGAGTGTGTAAATGGTCACCTTGTTTATTCTCGCCTGTTTTTTTTACATGCGAAAACATAGAGGGAGGTAATTTGCCAAGTTCCTCGACGAAACGTTCGCCATATGTGTAAACCGGGCATTAGGGTACGGACAAGACGGGTCGAGTCGAGCAGAGCGTCGAGCCAAGCATGGAACAGCTCATTGAATTGCGTTACAGTGGCAGTCGAAATAATGAGATCTTCAGTGTCGGATGAAGAGTTTTTCCCCACCGCAATACACCAAATTCGAATCAATAGACTGCTGATAAATATAAATCAATAGATTTTTCTGAACACTGGTAAAAATCTAATTGACTGTGTGCAATTCCGCGCCGTTCAATCATAGAAAATGTACCCAGATTTTCGAATTACCCAAGAAAAACCCATTAACGCAATTCGTCTACTTACTGTACGTCATCGAAACACATTTTGCAACAGCAACATACATAACCGTTGCGAGCAGTCGAGCAACAAAATCGGTTTGAATTGATGTTGTCGCTACTATCAAATTTCCACTCTTTGGTCGCTGCTTCGACATGACTATTTCCATTTGAAAGTATATGACCGATTTCGGTGCGTTGCTTGACTCGACGCTCGCGACGCTCTCTTCGCTCCGTCTTGTCCGTACCCTTAAATGAGAAACTCTGCTTCAACTTTCATTATAATAAAATGCTTTCTCGTGCAAGCAAACATCTAGGCTTCATCAAAAGACGTGCCATGGAATTTCATAACCTGTGGGAGGCAAGATCCTTATATATCTCACTTGTACGTCCTATTCTGGAATTTGCTTCCATATGCTAGAATCCGGCTTTTGAAACCCACAGTAACAGACTCAGGTCCATCCAAAAGCGATTCTTACTTTTTACCTTGAGAGAACTATAGAACTATTACGATTTTAATATTCCTCCCCCGTTATGAGTTTCGACTGGGTCATCTAAACTTATTGACACTTGCATCCAGAAGAAACATTAAGTCAGCGTGCTTCACATTCGACGCCATTAGAGGTGTTATCAGAGCTGAATTCCTGAATAATAAAATAGTTTTAAATATCCCTGTAAAGAGCACCAGGTCCACTCGTCTACTGAAGGAATATCCACATTCTACTATTTACGCAGCTAATGAGCCGACAAATAGATGCTGCAGTATATTCAATAGCATAAGTTATTTGTATTCTGCATCGATTTCCAAACTGTTTCAATTCCTCCCTTTTCCAAGCCATCCGTAGCCTAAGTCCTTATCTTAAGTTATATGTCAATGTTTTATTTATTTGTTGTTTATTAACTGTTATTGATTTATTGGTTAGTAATTTAATTTATTTAATTTTTCGTTTTATTAGTAAATGCACATATTCGTTTTCAATTTTATTTTGTATTGTCTGTACCTTGCTTGGTTGATAATAAAAAAACAAAACTTGTGGTTTCAAATGTATCTAACAAAAAACTTTATTATCAACCATTTAAATTGCTTTGTATTTGAATTATTAAATACATTCGTTTCAAAGTTAATTTGAAACTTTCAGTTCACTACTTTTCTATTACTTGCTTCTTTCATAAAGTTAAATAACTTTCATCCAACATTCCATCGAACATTTATATTTCAAATTTATTCCACTTAGATGTTTAATAATTCATCTCAACGATAAGGCCTGCACACGCCAACAACGATTCTCAGGAACAGAGCAGCTACGCATTTTCAAATAACCTTCGTCTACAGTCAGGTAAACCCTGTACTCGTACCCCTGAATCTCTTCGGCAATATTAGAGTTGATGGCATCGTTAAGTCAGGAATTAATCGATTCGATGTGATTATTATTCATGCATGTAGAATTCCGAAGTTATATTCGACCTGCATGAAATGTAATGGGTTTCTCCGAGTTATAGCATGCTAATCATCTAATAGGAATTCCCGTTCCGTTGAAGCTACATTTAAAGCGTTCACATTACAATTAGTTATGTAAGTTAATAAATCAAACGCGGGTTGATTATAACAAATAATTTTTAAATGCGTCCTTTAGATGCGATCGTTCGCGATCGCTAGAAAAATTTATTGTCGTTGAACCTGATGCCACGTTTACACTCTCGCCGAGGAATGGCAAATGTTGACGAGGTGAGTGTGTAAATGGTCTCCTTGTCTATTCTCGGCTGTTTTTTTCATGCCAAACTCGCGTGTGTAAATGACTTGCTCGCTTGTTTTATGAAGGGATAATGATCCTTTTATTGTTGTGCCTGAGTGTTTATGATCGTCTCGTCCTAGCTCGAAGCCACTCGAAGTGAAGTCGGTTTTATGCATCGAGTCAAAGGGTAGCAAATGCTCATTTATATTATCGAATTTTTCTCCGGGTCTTCAAACATGTCCTTGCGTGGCCCAGATTGAAATAACTCAACGCATACCAGGCAGTTGCAATAGCCACAACCTGTACCTCAGCCATCGTTCACTGAACTGAACAAAACAACTCCCAACTGTCGAAAGGTGCATGGTGCGTGTTGCATGGTGCAAAATCATAAGTAAACCATTCACCCTATATCTTGCTGAGTCTTGTCGAATGTTTTGCCAATTGCCCTTACCTTTCGACAGTTGTGAGCTGTTTTGTTCAGTTCAGTGAACGACGGCTACAGTGATACAGGTTATGACTATTGCAACTACCTGGTGTGCGTTGAGTTATTTCAATCTGTGCCACGCAAGGATATGTTTGAAGTCCCGGCGAAATATTCGAAAATGTAAATGAGCATTTGCTACCCTCTCGAATCCCTTTGACTCGGCACATAAAACCGAATTCGCTTTCAGCGGCTTCGAACTAGGACGAGACGGTCATAAACACTCAGGCACAGCAATAAAAGGATCACTATCCCTTCGTCAAACAAACAAGAGCCGACGAGCAAGCCATTTATACACGCGTGCTTGCCATGAAAAACACAGCCGATAATACACAAGGAGACCATTTACACACTTACCTCGTCAACATTTGCCATTCCTCGGCGAGAATGTAAACGCGGCATAAGAGCCTCTATAGACGACGAATATGGTGTACAACTTGGCGAGCGAACACGTGCAATTGTTGTTGTAAACGGGTAAACACTTACCCTTTAACAACAACAAATGCACGTGTTCGCTCGACAAGTTGTGCACCATGTTCGTCGTCTGTAGAGGCTCTAATGATGGAAAATATGCTGAAACGGATGGCTGTTGCTCTGGAACTTGTTTGACTTCGATTCTTTAATTGTTGTTATAATGACTGTAAGTATGCCATAGGTCACCAAAGATGGTTAAAGATGCGATGAATGCTTATCATGCCCACATTGAAGCCTCCGTATCATCCTGTCAACAGAAACCCTTCTGGTCCTATATCCGTTCCCTTAGAAAGTCTCCCTCTATCCCTTCTCTGATGGACCTTAATGATTTGTCTGCTTCCTCGCCTAAAGAAATATGTGAGCTGTTTGCTCTTTTCTTTTCTTCTGCTACCTCTCAGCCTAATCCATCTTTCTCTGCTAATATTCCATCTCCAGATGTTACTAATTATTGTTTGTTTTTAACGAACCCATTGGAGGTCGAATGTTTGCTTGCTAACCTAGATAGTAGCACCAGCTGCGGACCCGACGGCTTACCTAACATATTTGCAAAGTCATTGTCATCATCCTTGTGTGTTCCTTTATCTGTCCTCTTTAACCTTAGTATTGCTTCCTGTACGTTTCCTTCTTCCTGGAAGTCAGCAAATATTTATCCCATCCTTAAAACCGGAAATTCATCCTGCGTCTCCAATTATCGTCCCATATCACTTCTATCTTGCTTCAGTAAGCTTCTCGAAAAAGTTGTTTACAACAGGGTTTACCCTCTAATTGAACCTCTTCTCGCTTCTGAGCAACATGGTTTCGTCAAAGGTAGGTCAACAGTTTCCAACCTTCTTTCGTTCACCAATACTGTTGCCTCCGCTATCGACCAGCAAAAGCAAGTGGATGTATTGTATACAGACTTTGCCAAGGCTTTTGACTCCGTGAACCACGAAATCCTCCTTTCAAAGCTTGATGGTTTCAATATTTCGGGTCAGCTCCGTTGCTGGTTTTCCTCATACCTTCGTGATCGTGCTTGTTTTGTAACGTTTCACTCTTGTTCTTCTTCCCCCTTTTATCCTACTTGTGGTGTCCCGCAAGGGTCAATTCTTGGTCCTCTCCTTTTCCTCCTGTTTATTAATGATCTTCCTTCTCTCTTCAGCTACCCGTGTCTCTTGTACGCTGATGATCTGAAAATTTTCAGGGTGGTTGAGTCAGTGGATGACTGCTCCCAGCTGCAGGATGACCTATCTGCTCTGGGTAACTGGTGCTCTGTCAACTGTATTTCTCTTAACGTTGCTAAATGTTTCCAGATGTCCTTCACATGTAAATTATCCCGGATCACGTGTCCCTATTCTATCCTTGGCTCTTCCCTCCATCCAATTGATAATTTCATGGACCTTGGTGTTGTGTTTGACACTAAATTAAAATTTGATGTCCACATTTTGCGTGTCACATCCAAGGCCTCGCGCTTGTGCGGCTTCATTCTAAGAGCGTCCAGACCTTTTACTGATATTTCCTCGTGTGTACGCCTGTACATCTCCTTCGTGCGTAGTGTCCTCGAATATTGTTGTCAAATTTGGTGTCCTCATTATCGTTTCTTAATTGATGCTGTTGAGTCTGTACAAAATCTGTAAATTTACTCGCTCACTATTCCTCAAGTTCCGTATTCCCTACTGTGAGTATAGTATGCGTCTTTCCATCCTTGAAATCCCTACCCTTATTTCACGCAGAGTGTATTTCGACGAATGTCTCCTATATAAAATAATTACTGGTTCTATTACTTATATCCCCAGAGCGCAGTTTTCTGTTCGTGACCCGGTACATTCTACCAGGTCTTCATTTATCCTCAACGTACCATTTGCTCGTACTCATTCATATTTTTACTCTCCTCTTATACGCTTGCCTAGGCAACATAATTCTTTCAATATTGGTCCTCTTCCGCCTTCGTTACGCATTTTTAAAACTATGATGCTATAAGAGGATGCGTTTTATCGTATGAAATAAAGTAACTCTTTGAATTTTTAATGTCATATCTGTGTTGAATTATGATTAAATTTCACCGCCTCACTATACTTTGTTTAGTTTTAATTTATAGTCTCTTTTCTTTTTACATATAAGTTTATTCCTTGTCTAATCTTTAATTGGATTTGTATCTGTTGATTTATACAATAAATAAATAAATAAATAAATAATTGGTAGGTGCTAGTTTCCGTTCTCAACAACTGTATTTCGATGGTGTAATTAAAATGTAATTTAAATGTAAACTTTTCATTAGCTCCAATAAAAGAACCTCCTGGCATTGTTTTACTTCTGGAGAGGGTTGCAATATAGCGGGCAAGCCATTCAGAGCTGTTGCTTCATGGTTAATGAATGTCCTTCCATTAACTGTTATGTTGCTGTTTTGTACCTCCAGCAGCTATGTCCCATTCAGCCCATAAACTGATTCTTCGCGTTCGACACTTCCCGTAAATTGATTCAACAATATGGTAACTGGGGCGATCTCTTCTATTGTTGGTAAGTGCTCGCTGCTGATGGGGCTGCAAATGGGAGTAACGCTTCTTAGTAAATTCCGGATTGACAAAGTGTTAATTTTTTTACAATTTTTTAGTGAATTTTAGTGAATTTTAGTGAATTTTCAGGTACTCTTATATTTCGAAGCAGTGTAAATTTTTGTTAAAAAAAGTAGTGGGAATGAAAACTTATTATGTTTTTAGTTTACCCATGATAAAGAATTGGAAAATTTGAGCAGTGTGTGGTTGCTGAGGGAGCAAAGATTTTCTTTCAAATTTTGATTTTGTCATAACTTCTGACAGAAACATTGGATCATAGTCAAAATTGCAGAGCTAATTGATATTGACTAAAATTTTGTACGCATATATTTTCAAGACAAAGCAGGTAACCCTGTAAATACGGCAGGCTCCTAAAAAAAAATTCTTCAAATCATCGATCCTCCTGAAAATGTTTGTTTATTGACAAAAACTTCAAATCATTGAAAAATCTTAACCTTTGTCCATCATGTCAACTTAAAATTATGAAAATTCCGAATTGCACAAGAACGGCAACCCATCACCAAATTACCTCTATTTTCAGCACTCAAAACTTCTGTTCACTAGAACTGACGACCGAATAATCCAGCGGTAATGAAATTTACAGGATATGTTTGTATTAGCTAAGACCAGGTCTGATAGAAGTGATTTTGAAATGCGGGCAACAATGTGGCAGTGGCACCATCTTGAAAAATTACTGAAAAAAAACTACTTTTTGGCCTTTAACTTCCAATTCAGCTATTACATTTCGGCTATTATTATTCGGACCTTACTTCAGGCAACATTTCGTGAAAATTCGATTGAAAAATTAGAGTAGTGTTCCCCACTATGCTGATTTTTGTCTCCTAAATCTTGCAAATTTGAGCAGCAAAATAGAGTTTTTTTCCTTTTAACTTCCGGTCCAGTCATGAAATCAAAACGAAGTTCATGCAGTAAATAGACGTTTTTGTAGTCCAAATGTCGTAGGAATTGCGTAAGAAAATCTTGAAAGGACTGCCAGCTATGACCATTTTTGTAATTTTTTTTTGAATTTTTTTTACTAAGCGATTATGTCTTTAGATTTGCAAATTCAAATTATCCTGTACTGAAAACTAACAACCAATATTAATGTTTTGAAAATTTAAACAATTTTGAGGGTGGTAACCCAAAAATTCTTTTCACCCGTATCACTTCCAGCACAGCGATTCAATCGAAACGAAATTCGCAGGGTGGGTTTAACTTGTGAATACACATACACATAAACTTATCATTCTCAGATTCACTACTCACCACACTACTTGACATCAAACACAGACACATCAAAATTTACAAATCAAGTAGGTTAAGAAAAAAATGTTTTTGTTTGTCAATTAATTTTTCATATGAGTTGTCAATAGATCGAGAGAATAGAAGGTTGTTTCTGCAACACAGCTAGATAGAAATTATTAAATGTTAAATTTAATTAAACAGTTAGCGAATGTTAAATAATTCAAAAAGTTTCAAATAAAGATTTTTAATGTTTTATTTTAGGATACATTGATTGAAGGAATATCCTAAAATTGGTGACCCCGACAAAGGCACGAACGCCTAATTTTGGAGTAAGCAATGGAGTAACCCAACCGAAACAGCCATTCGCAGTTATTTCAAGGACGATACATTATTCTGAGCTGGCGAAAGTGTGAGCGAATTCATCTAATCTCATCATTCAACACGCTAATAGCGGCGCACCAGCAACTTGAACCACCAGCATCAACAAAAGCAAGTTTTTTGTTCAAATCTCGAACGAAGACTACTTCCCGACATTCGTAGCGGTAGCAGCTCGACCAGAATAACAGCGACAGGTAGCAGCAAAATCTATACGAAGCAGGAAACTAAACAAACATTTCCACTGCTATGAGGTATGTGATAGTTTAACAAATTAAAGGAAAATACGTATTATGTTCGGGATGTCGTGAGGAGTTTGAATATAGTTCCGAAATTATTCTATGAAGAAATTGTGTCCTTTTGCCGTTCGTATCCTTCCGCAGCCACTGAGGAAAAATTGCTGCTTGTAGCAGCACTCGATGGGCGGGTTGCCGATCTGTTGAATTTTCGAGTACTTCCAGCACATATTTTAAGCTCGCAAAAGTAAAAAAACCTCTAGCGCACCTGAACTGCTAGAAACACTAATGTTCGAAGAACAGTGGAAGAATCGTGCAGGTTTTGAGTGCATATTCCACCAAATGAGCTGCTTATCACGGCCAAACTGTTTCAAAGGCCACGTTTTACTTTGGTCTCAAGAATGCATTATAACTCATATGGTAGAAGGTTTCAGATATTACCACTGGCATGAATTTCAACGTTTATGAGAGCAAAACACGGGTTAATTATATTCGTTCCGTTACTTATTTCACAAAATTTGGAAAGCAGCATCTCATATAACATCAATGAAGAAAATGCTCAGTGCCTGCAGCACTGTAACTGAAGTTGGTGTTTGGGGCTGCGATCCGAAAAATTTGCAGAACGTTGGGAATTGAAACATTGGTTATTAATTTTCATTGTAAATGTTTCCGGTATGAATACTAACTGTAAGCATTTATTGATACAAAAGTAACACAACCGACTCGTGCTGGCAACCTTCTGCCAGTATCAAAGCCAAGAATATATCACATCTGCTTCACGTTGTTTAATTACATTCGAAGTTTTAGTAGCATAAAGAAATTTAGGGTTACCTGCAGCGAGTTTTTTCGAATAATCGAAAACTTAATATTTCCTGTATATTGTCACTACAATATCATTACCATTTGAAAATTCTACGATAAAACCGCTTAATAAAGATATTGCAATTAAACACAAAACCAACAATAGCTGGCAACCCTATCGTGGCTTTTCAACCAAATTTGGCCTGAATAATGTTTATGATAGGTTCCATTAATTGTAA
>OZ022263.1:102769318-102821818 GCA_963978885.1 Nemotelus pantherinus | reverse complement strand
AACTTAGACATCTAAGTTATATAAGTGAGTTCACTTCTGACATTCGGCATGTTTCTGGCTGCAACAACGTTGTTGCCAACGCACTCTCTCGTCTGGAAGAAATCATTCTTCCCAGTACTCTCGACATTGCCGCAATCGCCTCGTCCCAAGCATCGGAGTTTCAGAAGATTCTAAAAGACTCTAAATTTGTTTTAAAGAAACGACCAATCTTTGGCACTAACGTCGACATTTTGTTTTAAAGTGTCTGGCCCAACCATACGACCTTATATTCCCCACTCGTTAAGGAAACAGGTGTTCAACTCAGAACATAATATCGCTCACCCTGGTATTCGTGCTACACGAAAGCACATTTCAACCAAATTCTTCTGGCTTTCGATGAACAAGGACATTGCCACTTGGGCCCGAAAATGTATATCTTGTCAAAAATGCAAGATAACCAGACATGTGAGCAAACTAGTATCAACCTTTCCTACGGTTTCAAAACGTTTTAAGGTCATTCACATCGACATTGTTGGTCTCCTAACACACTCGCAGGGATACACATACTGCCTCACCATAATCGACCGTTTCACTCGTTGGCCTGAAGCAATTCTTTTAGCCAGCATTACTGCCAATGACTGTGCTGCTGCTTTACTAAGCACCTGGATTGCTAGATTTGGGGTTCCCCAATACATTGTCACCGACCAGGGCAGACAATTTGAGTCAGCGCTTCATGCTGAGCTTGGTCGACTCTTGGGCTTCGAACGCAATCGTACCACAGCGTATTACCCTCAGGCCAACGGTTTCTTAGAAAGATGGCATCGTACACTTAAATCGGCTATCATGGCTCACAACGATGTTTCTTGGACTAGAACATTTCCCATAATTCTTCTTGGATTACGGTCTCTTATCCGAGAAGAATTCACAGCATCACCGGCACAACTCCTGTGTGGAGAAAACATGCGTCTTCCTGGTGATTTTCTTCAAGAAAATCCTAGGAAGATTAGCCAAACAGACTTTGCCTCCGAACTAACGGCTGCAATGGCAAAACTTCGGCCGGTTGAGGCTAAACAAGACACAACACCGAATATATTCATCTTCAAGCAACTAGACTCTTGCTCACACGTGTTCGTTAGAGTCGACTCTGTTCGTCCACCACTCATTCCACCGTACGACGGTTCTTTCAAAGTCTTAGCCAGGCATAAAAATTATTTCATGTAGGAAATACGTATTGGCCCAAGCGAGAACAAGAGATGCTATGGCCAATATGTGTACACCCCCTTGGTGCGAGCTGGGCGGATGTTGGGCTCTTTCCCACCCTGAGTGGATTCTTGGCCAATATGTTGGGCCAATATGTATTTGAAGCATCACACTTGGCATAAGAAATAAATCCGTCAATGTTCCCATTAACACGCTCAAGCCCTGTTTCATGTCTTCCTATAATCTGCTATTTTATTATAACCTTCCACGAACCAACAAACATCGGAAACCATGACTGCACCATTACTGCCTTCAGCCCCGTAAAGAGACAAGCGAGGAAAGTTACTTTTGCTCCATACGTCTCTCTAGCTGGGCGAACCACAAAGGTGCCACTCTCCTACGCCTCGCGATAACGCGTAAAACGCTGGCAGGGGAGTATTGTGGATACACAAAAACATACACTTATCATTCTCACATTCACTACTCAGCACACTACTTGACATCAAACACACCACACCAAAATTTACAAATCAAGTAGGTTAAGAAAAAAATGTTATTGTTTGTCAATTAATTTTTCATATGAGTTGTCAATAGATCGAGAGAATAGAAGGTTGTTTCTCAAACACAACCAGATAGAAATAATTAAATGTTAAATTTAATTAAACAGTTAGCGAATGTTAAATAATTCAAAAAGTTTCAAATAAAGATTTTTAATGTTTTGAAAGGAATTAAACCATCCAATGTTTTATTTTAGGATACATTGATTGAAGGAATATCCTAAAAACTTAACGAAAAGCAGATTTGGTATATGTTTTGCTTTGCTGCTAACATAGGGTAGCCAGCACAGATATTTTCGTAAATATTGCACCAACAGATGCTTCAAATTACATACTCATATGTAAAGCATTTGCAATAAAAATAAGGAACAAATTTATAAATTTTCCGAGTTTTGAAATTTTTTTGTATGACAACCTCAAACAGCGTTTAACCGCTGAAACTTTCGATGAAATCCTGCGATTGGAACGAAATTCAAAGGATAAGTTGATTAAAATATGAGCTTGGTATGGTAAACTTATTGCTGCTTCGTTGGAGAAGTGCTGCCAGCACTCAACATTTTCATCATCTTTGTTATAGTTGGGTTTTGTTGCTTTGAATAAGGAAAGGTTGATATGGTATAACAAAAAAGACAATTTCTTCGAAAATCAGCTTTCTAGCAGTTTTTATGCGCTAGACTTTTTTAAAGTTTTAATGAGTTAAAACCACTTCCTTGGAAATTAGACAGTTTTTGAGGGTGTTAAAGGCATTTAGACCTTCTAAATCGAGGGGAGTTATATTAATTTTTGACTAATTCTTGTTCACTCTTCCATTTTCCCCTCTTAGAAGAGAAATCAGAGGCTTCGCAATTTTCGCATAGTTTTGGACAAGGTGGCGGCAGTACCCCAATCTAAAGTGGTAAGTTATGAGAATACTTAGATACTTGTTTATCTTCTCCATAAGCTTGTTTATCTCCTCTTCGACTACTTTTTCTAAAACCATCGGGTACGGGTATGCCCTGGAGTATACAGGATGGTTGGATTTGTCCGTGTTTGTCCTCTGACTGTGCTAGTGTACGTCAATCTCTTGCCGGGTTCTGTTAGTAATTTAGAACAGTTTTTCAATGTTTCAATGCTTCAGTTTGATTGTTTGCCCATATTTAGGTAGGTAGTCTTGATATCTATGTTATTGACCGATTCTGAGACATGTTGTATCAAAGGTAGAAACAGATCTGGATAGAGTGTCATGTAGTTTTTGTCTGTATAGATAACTGATAAAAAGGACCATTGGCCAGTCTCAGCACTATATATGACAAAAAAACTTCAATTTCTTTTAGAAATTACCTTGTTAATCTTTTGTAATTTTCATGGATATTTTTACCTAACATGTGTACAAGTGTCCCCACATTGGGCGCCAATTAATAAATCAAAAGCGGGTTGATCATAAAAAAGTCTAGCGCATCAGAACCGCTAGAAAACTAGTTTTCGAAGAAATTATCTTTGAGTGACTTAAAAAAATGTGTGAAGACGTAATTCACTTCTTTGTAATATCATATAAACCATTTCTTACTCAAAAAAACAAATATCATTTTCTGACAGCATTTCCTATAACACCAATGATGAAAATGTTCAGTACTGGCAACATTTGTCCAACACAGCAGCAATAAGTCTACCATAACATGCTTGTGCTTAATCGACCTATCCTTTGAATTTCGTTTTCATTCAAGGATATCATCAACAGTTTCAGCGATTAAATTGTGCCTGGGGCTGCCATCCGAAAAACTTCCAAAACTTGGAAAATTTAAATATCGGTTGCTTATTTTATTATAAATGCTTTGCTTATGAATACAAAATGGAAGCATCTGTTGGTGCAATATTTACGAAATTATTTGGTGCTGCTAATCATGCACAGTAGCTGCTTCACGTTGAGTTAAATCCACCTTGTGAATTTCTTTTCGATTGAATGGCTGCGCTGGAAGTTATAGGAGAGACTAAAATTTAATGGATCATCCTCTAAATTTTTCACATATTCGAAACCAAAATATTTGTTGTCAACTGTCATTGTAGAGTCATTCCCAATTGGAAATTTAATGATAACATCGCACGATAAAGAAATGTCAATAAATTACGAAATTCATCATAGCTGGCAGCTCTTTCATGATTTTTCAACGAAGTTCCTACAGAATTAGAATTGCAGCAAGATCCACTTATCACGTGAATTTCGTTTTGATTTCGCCACTGCATCGGAATTTATAGGGAAAAAGCCTTTATTTTCCTGAGCAAATTTACAATATTTAGGAGACTAAAATTACCATAGCTGGAAACCCTATACTAATTTTGCAAATCTAGTGGCTATATCGGAAGCTATAGGCCAAAAACCAGTTTTTTTTTCGGTGATTTTTCAAAATGGCACCACCGCCACAGTTTTGTCCGTATTTCAAAGTCACTTCTGGGGCATTTCACGTGAAGCGAACAATGAAAAAAAGTCTAGGTTCTGGATTTCGTTTATATTGTGCATAATGGTACTTCTAGAAGATATGAATGTTGATGCACAAGTTTTTATTTCTATGAGGTTTAGTTGCCGAGGTATGGGCTTCTGAATAATTGACGAAATTGATAAAAGGTTTTTTTGGAAGCGGATTCAAAAAACAAAATCTAAAAAACATTAAACATATTGATTGGTATAGAAAATTAGCTGTTCTTTTTAATATTTGAGATTAGATTTGAAAAACAATTTTTTTTCCCTGTGTGGAACCGGAAGTAGACACTTAAACTCGTAATTTGAATGATTTGGACCAGGTTAATTTTGTTTATTTTTGTAACAAAACAAAGCTTCAAGTATACTTATTTTATCATAAAAATTTAAGAATGGGATGGCCACTAGTTTAAGAGGTAGGTGAATTTCAATTTATAAAAGTCGCATGGAGCGTGGTACTGGGAGCTTGATTATGATAGCTAGTGAGTATGAAAGCAAAATATTTGTCGTAAAACAATTATATATCACTTGTATGACTTACATGTAGAAGATAAAATATTAAAAATTGCTAATGCTGATTTACTTAGTGAAAAAAAGCTACTTGTCTATGGACAAATGAATTTACTTCACAATTTTTACAATTTGACTCACGTTTCTTAAACTATATCGATTTTAGTTGTTGTCCGCTTCACGTGAAATGCCCTTTCTATCAGATTTTGTCCTAGTTAATTCCAACAAGTCCTGTAAATTTCATATTGATCGCATTATCTGGTCGTCAGTTCTCGTGAACAGAAGTTAGGAGGGCTGAAAATAGAGGTAATTTGATCATGGGTTGCCGTTCTTGTTTATTGCGGAATTTTTAAAATTTTTTATTTTTTTAGACAAAAGTCAAAATATATCAATAATTTGAATTTATTTTTAAAAATCAAAAATTTGTCAGGAGGGTCGATGATTTGAAGGATTTTTTTTCAGGAACCTGCTGTAGCTACAAGGTTTTCCGCACAATCTTAGTCTACATCAATACGTTCTGCAAATTTCACGATATATATATATATATATATATATATATATATATATATATATATATATATATATATATATATATATATATATATATATATATATATATATATATATATATATATATATATATATATATATATATATATATATGATGAATTTTCGGCGAAACGAGTTTGATACTAATTTTCTTCTAAAATCAGTAAAAAATAATTTTCGGGGGCAAAGCCCGTGTTTATTCAACACGAGTTACAAATGAGCTGAACTATAAATTATAATTTCTAACTTAAAGCAAATTGTCCACACTGCAGCAATAACATGTTCTTGTTCGCACAGAAGTATGGAATTTGACGAGTGTCTAATGGCAGGTCGCAATGCAGCCCTTGTTGCAGCAATTTCGCTTGGCGCGAAGATGTTAACTTGTAGCCTACTTGACGTGTGAGAAAACCGTTAGTTTAATAAAAAGGTTCTAAGAGTTATCAGAATTTATAACTTGTTCTCCCCCTTCTCTCTTTGTTACATAAAAAGGAACTCTCTCTCTCTCTCTCTCTCTCTCTCTGAAGGGCTCATATATAATAGCAAATCCTTACCATGATGACACTAATTCGCAATTTGTAAACATACGCACAACAATTTTTTTGCTTTAACGAGGCTTTCTCCTTCTCCAATGGTATGACTCGGATATTCCAATCTATTATGGGCCATTCAGACAAGCGTCCATGCATCCACGCGTCCATGCGATCTAGCGTGTATTGCTTACACGAGTCAATTTGATTTTGTTTATATAGGCGGACCTAAAGCGAAGGATGTGGAGTATGCTGATTCATGTACAATAGATTTTATAATGATTTCTTTCGCTCAGCGGCATGTGTGGATGATTCGTTGATGATCATTTAAATATATGTTTTGTGGATGATTATTTTATTATATGATGATGTGGATAATATTTTTTTTGCATCCTTACGTGCAGGACTATTACGAAAAAATTAGAATGCATACGAATATCTAGACACAAACAATTTCATATGAAGGTATATATAGTCATATGGATAAATATATACATACAATTGTCTGCTAACAATTTATTTGTTTGGAAAGAAGAAAAAAAATGGAGAAAAATTGAGGAATGGGAATTAGTAATGTTTTAAAATTGATCACGACGATGTTTTCAAATATTAATTATTATAATTATTATAATTCAAATAATATGAAAATAAAAAAAACATCGTTGCAAGCGTGTAATATCCATCCTCTTATCAATCCATCCTCTTATCAATCCATCCATCCACTTATCATCTCGAAATGACAAGGAGCGAAAGTAAAACAATTAAGTCAATGGTATATCAATCACCGTATCCGACCACTTTCGCCTTAGCCCCGCCTTCAAAAAACAGGATTTGAGTTGACTTGACTCGTTTAATCTAAAAACGCATGGACGCCTGGACGCATGGACGCTTATCTAAATGGCCCATTATATTTTATAGTCTAACTTACATATGTTGAATAGCGAGACAAGTACCTACCCTTTGGGATTTGTTTAGTGCTGTGTGTGAGCAAATCGTAATTGAGAATGAGTTTCGGACTTGACTAGATCGTTTCGGTCCCTCATTTTGCGGTGCGAATGCAAAAATCTATTCATAGCATCCCTGTTCTTCTTGAAAGGGTCGCATTAGTGCTAAGCATAAGTGCTTCGGAACATATGCTGCCAAGAACCAGATAATAGAAGTTTGGTTGCAGTTCAATACCATGCTAGTTTTTAGGATGATTTCTGAATAGAAGCTGGTATTTATTTGTATATATGAGTGAAACACGGAACGAATCGGACGACTAGATTTCTTTACTTTGTATAATATGTTTCAGAATTGCTTTCAGAATTCAGAATTATTTTCGTATAATTAAACCAAAGTTTGAAATGTACGAGCTAATAAATTATGTTCTTATTCAAATCATCGACTTGGAAAAATTAATATGAGCCCCAAATCACTCAACATTAGCCGTATGGATTTTTTGCAATGATTGAAATCCAAGCCATTTATTGTTTTCGTTTATGCTTTTTTCACTTTCTCCTGTATTCTAGAATTCGTCTCAAATCGTTCTTACATCCTCAAGCCATCGTCATGAATGGATTGAAATGTCTAACATATTTTACCCATCACCGTTGATTGGTAAAATATGTAACAGATTGGTAAAATATGTAATAGACTGCCAACTCGTTTTAGATCGGAAATGTTGACCAATTGATAGACTAGCAAAAACTTCGCTGAAGCCAATTCGGGAGTCTAGAGAATCGCTTGACCGACATTGTTTATTATATTAGGATAAGCACGCACGCACAACTTACTTAAAATAAAATATTTGACCTACGATATGAATATATGATGATGGTGTGAATATGATATTTTCAAGTGTGACTTCCAAGGTTGTTTTATTGAGTTATTTGTTAATTCATGTATTCTGAGAATATGGCCGATATTTGAAAGTAGAGGTCCGGTTGTAACAGCTGGTCAATGGAAATTTCAGAAAATAGCTTTCAGTGAGAACAAAATTATTTCCAATGGAATACTAGTTCGTAAATTGGCTGTAAACATATGTTTTTGAATGAAAACGAAAACCATTAGAAGTCCAAAAAATTAAGATAGCGGTAAAAAGTTTTGATTTGTAATAAAATTAAAACCTTAAGTACTTGTCATGTGGAAAGTATACACAGGATTCACCTATTTATACCATTTACGACGAATATTTCATTTAACCTTACAATGTTTTAATTTCAAGGTTCATCTACAAAACACCGAACAGCAATAAGCTGAATAAAATACACTTAAAAAAATATTTCCAGAGATAAAAACTCCTTTTTTCCGTCGACAACTTTCTTTGGATCAAGCACATGTGTTTCATAAACCGAAGCAGTATGGTTTGATTCCAAACAAATATTTCTCATGATTTATATAAAATTGGTTCACACTAAAGAAGTAGATTTAATTTTTTTATATTTTTTATGTCTGCAAATGTGCAGAATGATTACGATTCTTATCCTATGACATCGAATAATTGGGTTAAATTATTTTTCGCCCAGAAAAATATGTTTTCGATCAGGCGTTGTCCTTTCTTCGATTAAGAAACGAAGAAGTTGTCTATCACAACTGAGAACGTGTCTTTGTTTGTTATATAGTTTTGAAAGAAGGACATATCTCTTTGATTTTAATAAGAGAGATGGTAGTATTTCTTAAAATAAAAAGTGGTAATTGTTGAAGTGTATAATAATATGATGTCGTTGTAGACATGATTTACTAAATTTGTGGAAAATTACTTACTATAAATAGGTTAAAGTATAAATGTTATTCTGATGAATGCAAGAAACTTTTATACAATATGTATTCATATAACTGAAATCATCTAAAAACTGATTTGATTTGTGGAAAATTTTACATCTCGAAAGCAAATAAATATTTCCCTCGTTTCTCGAATAAACATCTCTCTAAGTTTACTTTCGAAAAACTAAAGACACATAAATAGCGTTTAAAAAACCTTAGACACAGTTAGAAAATTTGATTTTTGAAGAAAAGTACAGAAATGGCTTAGATTTTAAATTGTGAATACATGTTCTGTTGAATTTTACAGCTTACCTTATTACAGCCAGTTTTTATCGAAGGTCATTTGCACCTTTGATACGAAGACTCTTTCGGAATCCGTAGTGTAGAAAGATTCGCAGCAAATGTTTCCTAATTTGGGAAAGTATAACGTTTGTTTTTAATTTCCTGCATAAGACGCATATCCTTTGAAAACTTGATGGCAGCATCTCCCAGAATAGAAATGAGGCAAATGCTGGCAATCCAGCACAGCAACCAAAAGCCTATCATGACTGCATTTCGTCAAGTTCAAAGATTTTTGGAGCTATCATCCAAACAACTTCCAAAATTTGGAAAATTCAAAAGTTTGTTTCTTATTACTAATGTTCAAAAAACATTAGTATTAAACTAGTTTTATCGAAAATTCACATTTATGACTCTCTCCTTTTCCCTTTTCCTCTCTCTCTCACTGTATCTCTCTCTCTGTCTGTCTGTCTGACTGTGTGTGTGTCTCTCTCTCTCTCTATATATATTTATATATATATATATATATATATATATATATATATATATGTATATATATATATATATATATATATATATATATATATATATATATATATATATATATACATATATATGTATATATATATATATATATATATATATATATATATATATATATATATATATTTTTATATACATATACAGTGTAACCTCCATAATTGCAGCCCCCGATAATTGCAATACTCGAAATTTGCAATAGTCAATATTTTTCTATTGTAGACTCTAAAGTTGCAACTCTTGTTGCAATTTTAGAGTCAAAATCAAATCAAGACCGTAACTTTAAAGTTTCTTACCCTGTTGTATGCACTCACAAGATATTTATTGGAAGTCTAGTGGCAGAATAGTATTTTCCGGTACATCCCCCAATACGCGTGCTTGTCAAGTGGTATGTTCATGCGATTTTCGTTTAAATTTCGTTTTCTTACGTCGCTCGTGTGGTTTATTTGAAAATGTCGGGTACAAAAGCACATAAGTTTTTATCACTTAAAGATAAAGCGCAAGTTATAACAGATATCGAAAGTGGTTCACCTATTGCCGCTTTATCTATCAAATACGGCGTCAACAAATCGACAATTAGCCGTATTATGAAAAACCAAAACAAATTCAAAAAATTATTGGCCAATGCAGAATTTGGTTCCGATAAACGGAAAACGAGGCGTCAGTCTGAGTTTCCGAAAATGGAGGCTGCGCTGTATAAGTGGTTTTTGGATCAGCGATCAAAAAACATACCGATATCTGCGGAATTGCTGAAGGAAAAGGCAAAATTTTTTCACAACAAAATTCCAGAGAATTCGAATGGATTCAATGCAAGCAACGGTCGGTTCATAAAATTTAAAAAGCGACACGGGACTCGGCTTATCAAAATTTGTGGAGATAAGCTGTCAAACAATGCAGCTCCCATTGACCAATTTGTTGAAAAGTGGCATTTCAAAATCAAGGAATTGCAATATGCAACGCAGATGAGTCTGGCCTGTTCTGGAAGCCTGTTCCAAAAAAAACTTTGGTGAATTTTTGGGAAACTTCAGCACCTGGACAGAAAACTAGTGAGGAAAGAATAACGTTTCTAGCATGTACAAATGCAACCGGAACGCATAAAGTTAAGATCCTAGTGATAGGAAAAGCCAAAAATCCCAGGTCATTCAAAAATGCTGGAGATCTTCCTGTGGTGTACAGAAACAGTAGCAACGCTTGGATGAAGAGATGTTTATTCGAAGACTGGTTTCATCACACATTTGTTCCAGAAGTAAGGTTTTCAATTTCCGAAATTAAATTTATTGATTTCAATGGACTTTATTTTGCTTTAGGTCCGCAGATTCCTAAGTGCTCAGGGACTTCCCCCAAAAGCACTTTTACTGCTTGATAATGCTCCATGCCATCCGAAAGATGGCCAGCTTGAAAGTGATGACGGTATGATATCCGTAATATGCTTCCCACCGAACTGCACTGCAATCATACAACCTATGGACCAAAGCGTGATTAGGTTGACAAAACTTTTTTACAAAAAAAGCTTGTTGGCCCAGATTGTAGGTTCTGAGGAATCGGACATGGAGCAAATAATTAAGGAAATAAACTTAAAACACGCCGTATGTCATTTATCTGGAGCATGGGCGAAGGTCAGATCACACGTTATTGAAAAATGCTGGGAAAAATTAATGACACCAGTCTCTGATTGGACGGAAAAAGATGACGTTCCGCTGAGTATCATAAGATCAGAAATGCAGTGCATGAAAAAGATTTAATAGACCCAATAGGTGATCTTCTGAAACAAATTGGGCCTGATGATAATTTGATATCAGATGATATTGATAACTGGACTGTGGAAACTGGAGCTGAGATTTGGTTTGAAGAGGTAGACGACGATGAAACAAAGTTAGTTGACGAAAGCACCTTGGAGATAAGAGTGAACAAGATAAAAAATGAAGACGCAGTACGAAGCTTCAACATTTATATTGAATGGACTGAACAGAATAACGAAAATCTTCAGGATCTAATCGTTGCAACAATTGAAGGAGAAGGCTATTTTGAAGCAAGGCAAGAGCCAGAAGCAGGTAACACTTTTTAACTTTTTTGAGAAAATCTGAATACATGTTTTTGAAAAATATAAAGGTGTAAGAAAAGTGTTTGTTGTACTCATTTTTTTTAATTACAATATTTTTTTCCAATAAAAATAACTTCAATTGTGTAAATTGGTTGCTTTTCTTCACAAAAAGTACTGACCCGAAAATGGCAACATTTCCAAAATTGTAACAAGTCTGTGTTTCTATTAGTAGCAATTACCGAGGTTAAACTGTATATATATATATATATATATATATATATATATATATATATATATATATATATATATATATATATATATATATATATATATATATATATATATATATACATATATATATATATATATATATATATATATATATATATACATATATATATATATATATATATATATATATATATATATATATATATATATATATATATATATATATATATATATATATTTATCAGCAAGAAGATGAAGGAAGATAGTCTGCAGAGTGGCTGGTCCGATTGAGCTGACATTTTCTGAGGTCAGAAATGTGTATGAGGGATAGGTTCATGTCTAGTTAAAATTATGATACTGTTTACCTTTTCATGGTGGTAGGCATTTTGGTGAATTTTGATTCGCAACTATATTTCTATGCAAAGAAACTTTTTGTAAAAAGCAAGTATTGGAAAGGAAAAAATCTGTATAAAAAAAAAGCCCTATGAATTTCGAGAAAATCAACAAATTTCGACAAAATTTACACAATAGCTGAACTTTACTTTAAGCCCAGTTTGATATAAGTTTGGTTAAAAAATAGGATAAAACTGTAAGTTTCTTGTCCCATATCTTCCGGTGCAGTCATGACAATAAATAACGATATACCTCAGTGTATACCAAATTTGGTAGAAATTCAGTTGAAAAATCAGTTTCACCAATCAAGATTTATTTACGTGAGAGGAGCTAACTAGGATCTCTCATCAACTAGTTCGGGATTTCAAAGTGAGCTGATTCAATTTTTAAATTTCAAATCTAAAACCGACAAATCTAATGTAATAATAAATCTATTAATTAAGTTTTTGTATGCCTAATTATTTGAACATATTAACAATAAATCAGTTGAAGCTTTAAACTTTGCTGTAGATGTTAAAGCTGATCTAATCTCTCCGAATGGTAATAGTAAAATCATGGGTGTAATAGAACTCTTCACAAATTAATGTAACGACCTTCAAATATCTTGTCAAATGTGTTTTTTTTTTACAAAAGTAAAATTTATGTAGAATATTTTCACGATACTATTAACGATAGTGCTTAAAACTATGAAGTTGAAAACTGATGCTGACTGCTTAATACTAGCTAAATTTCAAACTCGGACCATTTTACTGCATCGGACATTTAAACCTGGTAAAATAATGGCGAGTTTATATAGCATCATATATTACAGTCTAGTATTAGTAGTATGTAAGTTTTACCTTGAAACTCCGTATGGATGAAGTTAAATCACTAGTAAAATTTTTGCTTTTGATTTTACCTCTACTAAAAGTTGAATGAAAATTGACATTTTAAACGAGCTGCTTGCTTGGCTTTAAATTTTAATATTTAGAAAAAAGATAGAGAGAATGGAACAGGAGGAGGCTTTGCCATTGCGGCTAAAAAGTCATCAAATCACAAAATACTTTCCATTCCGAAAACTGAAGTTATTAAATCGATTGGCATAAGCATTGTCGATAAATAGCGCCAACTTTTTTAAATTCTACTTTTCTAGCACCAGACTTTCAAAGGAGAAAGAATTTTCGTTTGAAAAGGATTTCAATTGTTAGAGAGATATTAAAAAAATGAATACTTTTTTGCGGAGACCTAAATGCTCTGCTCAGGCGCTGGAATAGTTCGAAGTTTAATCAAGCAAGATGATTACTCCATATACTATTCACGTAGAGAAGCTGCGTCACTAGTTGATTTCATAATCAGGAATGACATCTTAAATATCACACCACCGCAAACATTGCAGGCATTATCATCAACTCATGTACATGTAATGTTGAAGTTCTGATCTTCAATAAAACTTCAAAAAACTGATTGAGCTAAGTATCAGAAGTGCATCGAAGAAAACGTAAAGTTAAGCCAACTCAACCTCAAAAAAATAACATAATCTCTAATCGAATAGTTTAAAAGCTAAATTTGGGAAAATTTTGCATTCAACGCAGCACTCCTGAAAGGAACTTAGCAAAGAATTGGATCAAATTAGACCTGAAAACAAAAAACTAATAGGTTCAAAAAATTCCTTGACACACAAGTAGCAACAAACGCGCAACAATGTCGATAGACACTGAGTTGCAATACAAAAAGTAAATGCCTGAAGAATATGAAGTGGTCTATGATCTACGACCGGGGCAAAATCCATGTGAAGTGTAAATATTATGTTTCTGAAAGGGAAAAAATCCACTTAACAACCGCTTCAAGTCAAAACCTTGTCTTTGACGATCCATGCTACTTAGTGAGTCCTTTTGAGAGCGTCCGAGCTCTAATCCATGTGAAGGCTTCTAAAAAAAACTATCAATGTGAGTGATCATCTTGTTAGGTTTCATATTTGATGTTTACACTTCACTATCATGTTTCCCATTTACCTGGAAAAAAGCAGTTGTTGTACCGATTCTTAGAGCAAATTTAAACACCAGTAGTCCCCCCCCCCCCCAGTTACAGTTATGTAGCCCGTCTTTGGGAAAGGCTGTTGAAAAACTATTTCAAAATGGCCTGCTCTCTGCTGCTGGAAGAAATAATACATACACGCTAAAAAATCATTGTTCTACCCTTAATATATTTTGCAGCTAATATATTTATTTTAAAAACATTTCTTAACATTATTATATGGACCTAGCAATAACATTATATTGCCCGCACATAGCATTCTTAAAATTTTATATATTGATATGCGTGTGGTGAATTTGTTTGTTACAATATTATATTAGTAGGCCAATATTAAATAGTAACATGGCAATAAGTTATATTAACGTCTTACAATACTATATTGGTCTACCAATAATTAATATTAACATGCTAATATATTATAGTAACATGACAAAAAGTTATATTAACGTCTTACAATACTATATTAGTATACCAATAATTAATATTAACATGCCAATATATTATATTAACCCCTTTATTAGCTGTATTACCATGTCGATATGTTTTTTTCATAGTCCCAAGAGGTCCCGCCATCTAAGTACTAACCACGCCCAACACTGCTTAACTTCGGTGATCAGACGAGATCAGGTAATATTAGCATCCTAACTAACAATACTAGCATTGAACTTTGTTGTTTGACCAACAATTTCACCACCCTTGGTTAATACATTTATATTGGCATAGTAATATATTTATGTTAAGATGTTAAAATATTTATGTTTACAGATGTTCTTAACATAAAAAGTTACGATCTTTAATATATAAAGTTAAACTGCAAATTTAATACTGTAACTTCCTAACATAAAATATTGAGCTGTTAAAATTATGCATTAGTGACAATGCTGTTACTATAACAATATTAATAATATATTGATTTCAGTCATCTCTCAGCGTGTATCTTTCCGCACTTTCAATTTCCTTTTAGAGGCAGACACTCAAGAGAATACCGAATTTTTCGTGTTAGCAATGACATCATATTTTCCCTTTAAAACTAGAATTCAACTAGCATGGTAACTCTAGACATTGAAAAAAAAAATATTCGTTACTGATTGGAATAAAGGTTAGTTACACAAAATGAAGGAAATAAAGTTCCCTTAACCTAATTCACTCTTTTCCCATTGATCGATCTTTTCAAGTCAAAATAAACAGCTGCAAGTATTCAAGCCAACAGATAGCAACTACAAGGCTCTTTTTTAAGCCCGACTTGATTTCCTATCTATGCAGCTAACATTGCTTTGGTAAACTTGCTGGCAATCTTCGCGGATAATGTCTATGTTTATTTTCCCGTCTCCAGCCTTAAGGTTTTCTTAAAAATCAGTAGCGTCACCCTGAGCATTAGACCAGTTTTACTTTAAGTCGAGAATTTAAGTTAATCTCGAAAAAACAAAGGTAATTTTTTATGTGAGACAGAAAAAGAACTAAACGAAAACTGAACTCTCCTTACTCTCCTAAAAGTGTTTTATTCTTCGTGAGATTTACAACAAATTTTATTCAAGGATTAATTATAAAGCAGGATTAATTAACAACTACCTCTCTAGAGTGTTGTAAACAGTATCTGTGATCCTACGAGCATAATCGGACTTTCCGACATTGCATGGTGACGGGAATCTAAAACAGTCCAGTGGTTTGAAAGAACGGCCTAATAGTAACCTGGAACATTTTAATATATCGTACCTCCGTCCGATGACTAATATTTGAACCTACTACAGCTAACTGAACTGCGCGGAATAGAGCACACTAAACGGACACTAAAGCTAGAAATACACTGGTCTCACGTCACGTGAGCTCACGTGTCGTCACATCAGCTGACCACACGTGCCATAGATCTGCAGTACCATTTTGTATGGTTAGAAATACACTGGCGACACGTCACCCGGACTCATGTGCTATCACGTGAGCTCACGTTTTTGATAATCTGCAAATTTAGATTTTTGACCTCACGTGACAGCACGTTTACCCAATATTTTTACCGCATGGTATTTGGTTTGTTTGAAATGTATAAGGTAAGTGATTTGTTGAAAATGTATAAGTATGAATACTTGTGAAATGGCAAAATACAAATATATAAAACCATAATCAATGTAACAGAACTGTAGTGCGCAGCGAAGTTTAGTCAAACCTCAAACCGTCGATCAGTAACTGCAACACACGTGAGCTGCTATCATGACACAAGTGTATTTCCAAGCGTGAGCTCATGCTTCCACACGCATGACGTGTCAAGGCGTGAGCTCACGTGACGTGAGACCAATGTAGTTCTACCTTAAGGCACTCTGCACACGGGTCGTTAGCCATGCGTTACGTGAGAGATGCATTTGACACTTGTGAAGCTCGCGAGGAAACGAGAGTCGTCATCCTCGTATCATGTCCGCACACGGGTCGTCAAGAAAACGTCAGTATGCGTCGTAAAAGCATACAATTCGGGGCATTTTCCCACCTCCCCCACGAATTGTATGTTGCCGTCATCCATCCCGCTTGCAAAAACGACTTGTCATTCGACTTCAGGATTGCAATGCACAACGCTTGAGACGCACTCAACGTGAACGGACTACGCTTCTCACTCTTCACGATAGGCTAACGCTCCGTTAGCGGTCACCCATTGATTTACATAGGTTGTGACGACCAAGCGTAGAAATATCGCATCTAAGAGAAAGGGTATATAATGCTTAGTTTGCTGTCTACAATAGAAATATAGCTCACTTTCGCTTTATCATCCATGACATTTCGATTTGATGAAATAACCTCGCACCTATGACTAATGATTTTTTTTTCATTTCAAATATTTATTACAACTACATTCATTACACAACTTCAAAGCAAAATACATACATAAATTTCCAGGGCCATTAGATTTATTAAAAAAAAATACTAATATTAAATCGACGGTTTCGATGTAATAGTTATTGAATAATTCAATTAAGAATCAAACTATTGTTTCATAAAGCTCCATAAATTCAATTATGAATCACTATATTGTTTCATAAAGTTCCATAATGTTTAGTAAATATTTAAATACCTTGCGTAAATGTAATTAGTAGAGTTAAAACACTGCCACCATATTTATTATCTTGTGAATTAAATGCTCTCTTCGGAATGATGAATGCATTAATTACCATTATATCTATTCCATTGATTAAACATTGCATAAAATACTAGTCGGAATAATAATTTAATAAAAGTATCAGACGCAGTTGTCATGGAAATATATGGTGCTTGTTGAGTTTACCTCACATCATTACGTACGTGTCTTACATATGTACATACTAGTACGTATATATGTGTGTTTACATTGGCTCACAGGTCCAACTGGATGGCGAATGGAAAAAATTTCAATTATGCACTTGGTTGTGAATAAATTCGACAGAAAACCATATTACATATCAATTAAAAGGAAATTTTGTCTAGTTTTATAATTTTTCGCAAAAAATGAAAACTAAAACTGTTAATTCAACCAAATGATAAAACTTACTCCAACTCAGAATTTAATGCTACACGGCTAACCGTATAGCGCATTTTATAAGCTGCTGTAGTCGTATAACGGTACTTTTTAAATCAATCAAGTGATTGTGGCGTGCGGTGATATTCATTTACGGATAAGTTATCAGTTTGTTTGAACTTTTCTCATAGCGAAATTGTACTATGGCTTTTTCAAGGAACCACAGATACTTGGAAATGAGGAGCCTTACTTTGCAGCATCCGAAAGAAGAGAAAACTTTAAAAGAAATTAACATCCTGTACAAAGGAGCGCCTCAATACACGAAATCATTAAAAAATTTGAAACTGAAAATCGAGAAGTAAAGAGGGCCTAGGAAGGAAAGCAACTGCAAAATCTGTGAAGTATACGAGGGCTGATCAATAAGTAGTGTTAATTAATATAAACCAAGGTAATTGAACTTAAATGATATATTTATTTTTCAACAAAGTCTCCTAACAAGCTAATACGTTTAGTCCATCTTTTTTCCAAACCAAAGATACCCTTAGAACATTTTTTTTTATCTTGACTCTCCCAAAATGCCTCAACAGAGGCCATCACTTCGCTATCATCTTCAAATTTCTTGCCCCGAAGGTGTTTCTTGCTCCGAGGAAAGATATAAAAGTCACTGGATGATGTAAAAAAAGTTTTCCGATGAAAGATGTAAAAGTTCAAATCCTGAACTGCAGCCTTGTGCGCCGGTGCGTTATCTGGATGAAACAGAACCCCGGCTCGCAGTTTGCTGCGTCTTTTTTCCTTCATTGCTTCTCGGAATCTTCTTATTTGGTCTGCGTAGTAAGAGTCTGATATAATGGCTCCCTTTTCCAAATATTCCACTATGATAATTCCTTCAGCGTCCCAAAAAACTCATGCATAACCTTCCCCGCTGAGCTCGAAACTTTGAATTCCTTCGGCGTTGGTAAAGATGGTTGCTTCCACGTCATCGATTGCTGTTTGGTTTCTGGATCAAAATGGTAGATTTAAATCTCATCCATGATCACGAAACGTGACCAAAAATTCTCCTGATTTACCTCGAACTTTTCGAGATACACTTCCGAAATGTTGACTCGTTTCTTTTTTTGCCAGTCGGTTAGCATTCTCGGTCGCTAACGCACAGAGACCTTCTTCATATGTAATTCGTGGGCAACGATTCTTTAAACACTGCCATTTGAGATCCCTGTGAACTCAGCTACTTGCCTGACGGTCACTCTTTGATCTACTAACATGACATCTTTGACTTTTTTCACATTGTCTTCAGTGAGGGACGTGGTTGGACGTCCTTCGCGGTGTTCGCCTTCATTGGATGTTCTTCCCAGCTTAAACTCTTTGGCTCAGCGTGCAATGGTGGAGGAGCAGAGTCCCCTAATGTTTCCACCGTGTCGCCGTTTATGTCTCTGGTAGATAATTTTTTCAAACAGAGGTACTTAATGACAGATCTGATTTCGTTTTTCTCCATTTTTATATTCTCTCTTCGACTGTTCGTATTCAAATGAATGTACCTCCTCTTTGGAACTGTATTTTCTTGGAGCTAGTGCTTTCAGCACTTTGACTCTCCTCCTCTGGGTGAGTGGTTTCTTCCACCATACTTAACCCTCACCTTTCTCTTGCTGCGTCACTTAGTGCAGATGCTGCGCAGTATACTGTTAGCTGTCGAAGACTCTGGTATATTTCATTGGGACGTGTTACTACTTTTAGGTATTCTGTAGTACTATTAGGGTGTTCGACTAGGCTGTCAAATAATTTAAGCGTTTTGTCACGTATGTACACTTCTATTGTCTCTATCCGTAATTGTTTGTGTATGTCCGTATTTCTAATGTACCATGGAACCCAGAATATTTTTCTCAGTGAGAGATTCTGACATATTTGTAGCTGTTGTTTGTTTGTTTTGCATGTCTGGTAAAAGGCAGTGCTTCCGTAAGTGAGCATTGGTCGTATAATTTGTTTGTAAAGTAATGTCTTGTTTGTCGTGTTCAGTTTGTTTGGTCTTATCATTGGTTTGAGTTTTTGCAGTACTCCGTTTATTGTTTGTCTTTTGTTTCTTATGTGTTCTGTCCAGGATAGCCTGTTATCAAATGTCAGTCCTAAGTATTTGGCTGTCCTTTGCCAGTCAACTTTCTCGTCGTTCACAGTTAGTTGTGGTGGTTGCTGTGCGTGGCGTTTTGCTATGAAGATGGCTTGCGTCTTCTCGGCATTTATTTGAATTTTCCATTTCAGAAAATATTCCATTGATACATCAATATAGGATTGCAAGTTTGAAGATATAGCATCTGCATGCTTGGAGGTGTGTAGTATACAAGTGTCATCTGCGTACAGGGCTACTTTTGTATTGGGCATGTTCAGGATGTCTGCTGTGTATAAACTATACAACATTGGGGAAAGTGGTGAGCCTTGCGGGACTCCAGCTTATATTGGCCGCATTCTGGAGAGGTGATTGTTAATTCTAACACAGAAAGATCTGCCCTGAAGAAAGAATGCAACAACTTGCATGAGTGGAAGTGCTATTTGGAACGCATGTAGTTTGAATATCAGTCCTGCATGCCAGACTTTGTCAAACGCCTTGGCCACGTCAAACATCACCAAACTCGTTGATATTCGTTGGTTTAAACCTATACGAATGTGTTGTACCACTCTTGCGAGCTGGAGTTCAGTGGAGTGTAGTGGCTTGAAGCCGAACTGTTCCTCCGGAATTATTGATTTGGGGATATTGAAAATTCGGGATATTGAAAATGGAGGTCTTTACCTGTTTTAATTAATACTGCTACAATTGCTGATTTCCAGACCTCTGGGAAGCTCTTCGTGTCAAATATTGCGTTGATGATATCTGTTAGGGTCGTTAATATATTATCTGGCAGGTGGTTTAGCCACACGTTACAAATCGGGTCTGCTCCAGGTGATTTCCGCTTACTTAGATTTTTTATTATATATTTGACCTCTTCGATATTATTTGGTCTTATTCGAGAATCTCCTGTTGGCGTTGAGCTAAGGAGTTGTTCTACAGATTCAGTGATCTCCTCATCTTTGCTGTCATCGTCCTCCCAAGAGCGGTTTTGTTGAAATTGTAATTCCAGCACATCTGCAAAGGCTTCGGCTTTGCCTGAGTTATCGTACTTCAGCCCGGTTGGACCATGAACTAGTGGTATAACAATTTTGTTTCTGAGCCTGAAGTACTTTGTCATGCGCCAATAACTATTATCTCCAGGCTCCATGCTGTGTGCAGGAATTCGCCCCACCTCTCATTGCGAAACTGCGCGATTCGACCACTGATATCATTTGTGAGCTGGTTTACTTCCATTTTAACGTTGGGATCACCCGTATTCCTAGCTCTTCTCCGCATTCTATTCCTCCTCTTTAAAATATCTTTTTTATCTATTGGGAGTTCGTAAGGGTTTTTCCCTTTTGTCGGAGTTTGAATCGTGTTGTCCTCTTTTGCCTGCTTGATTTTGGCTGTCAGAGTTTTTATTTCTCTGTTTATGTCGCTGGTGGTTTCTAGTGTTTCTTCATATTGTTCATTCGCCATTGCGTCACGGAAGGATTGCCAGTTAGTTTTCTTCTTTGTTCGAAGAGGCTCATCAATATATATGTCTTCTATGACAAAGAGTACCGGCTTGTGGTCAGATGAGAGTTCATCGAGGACAGCCAGTCGTAGATTTGGGTAGAAATTATGTGAGAGACCAATATCTAGGAAATGACTATGAACTGGGCCAAAATGTGTGGGTTCATCGGGGAGATGCAGGCTTATACCTTTTTCCGTGATGAATCTTTGTAGCTCGATCCCTTTTTCATTGCTTCTCACGTCTCCCCATTGGCGGTGATGTACATTTAGGTCTCCTGCTAGAAAAACAGAACCTTCCTCTTCAAATGATCTACCAAGATCTGTGCTAAAATTGGTTTTCTTAGGGGGAATGTACACAGAAACCACTATGAATTCAAAAGAATCAGTGTGCACCTTAATGACGGTCGCTTCCATCTGTTGTAGGGTAGGAGTTTGAATGTGATGGTGGTTTATGCCCCTTCTCACTAGGATTGCAGTGCCTCCACCTATACTTGACAATCTATCACTACGGTATATATCGTAATTAGAGATGTGGAGGTGATCAGCTGGTTTTAAAAATGTTTCCTGGATGAGCATGATATCAACCCAATATTCATATTGGAATTGCATCAGCTCTCCAGTCTTACTGATGATGGAATTTGCATTCCAAGTGAGAACGGTCATATGGTTGGGAAGGGGCATTAATGATGTTTATTAGTTTTTGGGCTAGGGAATGTCGCGAGCATCCCCTGCACCATCTTCTCCATCATGTCTTTCATCATGCTCTAGAATTGTTTTTGCATGCTACAGAGCATCTGAGCCATAAAAGCCGGTTGTGGGATGTTGGGCAAGGTATGCGCCGCTCTGGGTTGTGTGTTATTTTTGGGTTGGGCTATGGACTGGGATGTCAGGGGGATCTGGGGTGGGGGCTGGATGTTTGCTCTCGTCACCTGTGCAAACGTCTTCTTTATATTCTTAGGGTTTCTCGGACACCCCCCGTAGCTAGCCGGATGGTCACCGCCACAGTTCACACATTTTGCGCTTTCTTCGCGCAGTTTAGTGCAGTTTGAGTAATGGTGGTAACCCTCACACTTCACGCATTTTGCCTGGGCATTACAATTACTGGCGGCATGACCAAACTGCTGGCATTGCGACTGCCCACCACGTGGTCACTGAGCCTCAACCTTGCAGATTAGCTGGCATACTGCGTGGATGTTGTATATGTCAGTCTCACTCCTCGGGAGAAGAACTTTGCTAACTTAGAAGTCTAGTTTCTCAATTTTAAAAAGAAGACTTCCAACGGATGAAATCCCTGAGCCTGCAGATCTTCCTTTATCTTTTCAGGTGTAAGACCATAGAATATTCGAATAACTACATTCAAATTTTACTCTTCTGTGAGAAAGTACGTGTGAAACTGTATTTTCTCATCGGTAAGGTATTTTGTAAGTCTACAATAGTCAAGAGGTGTAGCGGGAATCACCTGAATGCCAAGATAAAAACGCTTGGCCGATTTGAAGCTAATTTTAAGGTCTTTAAGGTACCTGGTTATATGGGTCCACTTATGTGGCTCCCTGATTATGGCTGGGACCGTAGTCCTCTTTTGTTCCGTGTGGCCAGTTTTTTGTCATTTGCTGTCAGGCTTTGTTTTTGGTGTGGTCTGCACTGGAGTTTTTGTATTTTTCTGTGCTTTTTGTGTCACCAAAGGTCTCATAAGAGCTTGTAGCTTTGGAGCTGGCAGTGCTGGATACTCTTCTTCAGCCCGCATTACGCTTGCTGGCGGAAGAGGATCCGAGGCATCTATGTCAATTTGGTCTTCTTCTGTTGTGTTGACACAGAAAAAAACAGAACGGTTTTTTGTCTCCTTTTTGTCTGATGGGTGATGTTGTTAGTTTCCATTTTAGTTTTTTGTCTGGCCTGTGCTGCTTTTTTAAAATTAAGCCCATCAGTTCGTTGTTTTTGACCAAGTTCACTGCGAACATCGTAACCGATCGGTCGTGTTCTTGACTAATATTCAGTGTGTAATTGTAATTATAAAGTCAACAAGTCCCGAGCATTGCTTAAGTGCCGTTAAGTTGGCTATAATAAACAGAGCGGCGAACACACTATCAACCGTTGAATTGAAAAAATAAAATTTTAACTCAAACCTAGTGAGTGGCTAATAAAATTCAGTGTCAGTTAGCTGATTTGTTCAGTGAAAGTCAAAGTTGTAATTTAAAAAAAAAACTTGATGCAAGACCGTAATGGGCAGAAAAAGAAAAAAAATTATAACCCCTGAAGTCAACGAGTTGCGTCGCCAGATGACGTCTTTCCTGGCCATAAACCAACAGCAAAGCAGTTCTAATACATTAAGGCCGCGATTCAAAGAAATAGTAACCCCAGCCAGCCATGAGCCGTTAAAGGCGTCCGAAGCAGCAGAATTAGCTGCAGCACCACTAATCGAAATCGACCAAGACAGCCAGGAGTTGAACCTGGTAACGCAACGAAAGACGAAAACAAAGGAACAGGTAATAGTTTCTCCCCAAAAGCCGAAAACATCTTCCTCCCTTTCCCCACCTGCGAAGACCCTTAAGGTGCCGCCTATAACAGCTTATAAGATGGATATTCCCAAATTCATCACTGAGCTTCACGCTCAAGGGATCAGAGTAAATATTAAAAATATTTCGAGTGATAGATCGCTCATCCTGTGTGCCTCCCTAGAAGACCACAAAAAGGTCTTTGAACTAATTAAAACAACTGGCCGATATGCAACGACCTACACGGCAGCTACCGAAAAACCTAAGACACTTGTTATCCGTGGCCTACACAGGGGCGTTCAACCAGCGGATATACACTCTGAGCTAGTGGCGCAGTACCCTGATCTGAAGGTGAAGTCAATATCGCACTTCGTCACCCGCAAAGACCGGGTACTGAGTAAGTCGGTAGCGGCTGAAGACTTTAGACCTCAGTCCGGGCTCTTCATTGCGCAATTCGAGCCTTCTCAGGAGCTAGCTGCTGTATTTGAAATACAGTCCATCCTCTGGTAGGGAGTGTCTTGGGAGAAAATCCGCAACAAAGAAAGGCTGCAGTGTTTTAACTGCCAAAATTTTGGACATGTTGCAGGCAACTGCACCATTGTCCACCGCTGCGTGAAGTGCCTGGAGAGGCACCCACGTGGTGACTGCAAAAAAACGGAAGATGCACAGCCTGCATGTGTCAACTGTGGTTTAGATGGCCACCCAGCCAACTACCGTGGATGCCCGGCATACAAGCAAATGGCGGCTAGAATCGAGGCGAAGAATATTCATCGCGGAAGGATCGGCAGCAGTTTGTGACGCAGAGCGTCTCGAACTACAGGCGAAGTGGTATTTCATACGCACAGGCAGTGGGAAATACAACTTCGTCTGTTTCTGGTGCTCAACGAGCTCCTACCCCTTCGGGATCATCTCCAGCCAATGCCAATCTTGGGCTGATAAATAACTTTATCACTCAAGTATTGACAGCAGGAACTGATGCTGAAGGGCTGGTTACCACTCTGAAACTGCTGACTACCCTTCTTAAGTAAGTTGGTTGAGGTGGCTACATTCAATAGCGCTTCGCTCATCTCGATGGCGCAAAGAGCGTCCGCACAACACCTCCTGGATGAGTTGAAATCGGATCTTGTAATGATAACAGAGACCAGACTCTCGGAATTCCATAAAGTTCGCTTAAGAGGGTTCGCCACTGTCTTTGACAATCAAAATGGCGGATCAGCACTCCTGGTTAGGAGTAATCTGGACATGGAGACCGTTGCGATTCCCGACCTAAAATGCTGTGCGATTGCTGCAGCGGTGATCAAAACAACAGATCACAGGCGAATCCTTGTTGTATCTTTATACGTTCGATGTAGTTCGTCAAAGTCAAGTCTGTTGCATGATTTCGGAGTCATTAACTCAATCACATCACAATATAAATACTTGCTTATCGGTGGCGATTTGAACTCGAGACACCCACAATGGGGAGATTCCGTAACAAATTTAAACGGCAGGGTGCTGCTCTAATGGCTGCAACTAAGCAGTCCTCTCATTCCCTTGAAAGTAGTTGCTCCGAACTCACCAACCAGACCAAGTAGTAACTCAACCATAGACTTCTTTCTCCTGTCAGATGACCTGTGCAGCAGTATTGATCCACCACACTGCTGGACGCAAGCTGGTATGTCTGATAACTTTGCCGTAAAGCTCCGGCTTCAGTTCCGCTCCTTCTTCAGCTTCATGGAAAGACCCCCAAAGACAATAAGATCTTTTAAAAACACCGATTGGGGCCAATTTCAGCGCGACATAGACGTTGCGGTAGGAAATCTTGACGTTCGTGTGACGGAAAATTTAACGAACCGTCGAATCGATAATATAATAGAGTCAGTCAGTAACATCATAAATGAAACCGTTGTCCGGAATACACGCTTGACCACACTTAATAAATATCAGAACCACGCGCTGCTGCCGGAAATCGTTAAGCACATGAAAGTGAGACACATTTGGCGTTGTAAGTTAAAGCGAATTTTCCATAGATATGGGAGGGATCACCCGATGTACAAGTCACTACTCTCGAATATCAACTGTTTCAGCAAGATAATTGCTGAAATGGTTGGTATATTTCGCAGTGAGCGTCTTGTGCAGTGGCTGGCCGACATTCGACCAGGCCCCGACATGTTTAAGGAAATCAATTTGCATTCTGGCAATTACAAAAGCTGGGAGATGGTGGTAACGATTGACAATGTTGTTGTGCGCAACTCCAATCGTCAAGCAGAGTTGTTTGTATCGACATTCCGATCCCAGCTGAATAGCGCTCCGCCTGCAGCCCCTAACAGCCAAATGGTGAAAGAAGAGGTCAATCGCTTTCTCAATAGATACCACGAGCCACTAGCCACATTTACATCTGAGAATCCTTCGGATGATCCGCAAAATGCAAATGACCAGATCCACTTTATTAATAGTGGATACCTGGTGCAACTGCTGCGCGATATAAAAAGCAAAAAGGCTTCTGGGCATGATGGAATGTCTAATTTCATTATTAAACATCTGCCACTCTCTATGCTCAGAATTCTTTCTGTTGTGTTTAACAATGCCCTGAACAATGGTTACTTTTCGGACTCATGGAAAGTAGCTAAAATTGTTCCTTTTCATAAGAATGACAAAAGCAATGAGGCCAGCAATTTCCGCCCAATCTCTCTGCTTCCTAATTTGGGGAAGATTTTTGAGAGAATCTGGCTGGAAATAATAAAACATCACTGTGGGCTCACGCGGGTGATTCCTGACCACCAGTTTGGCTTTAGACACAGGCACGGGACGCAGCATGCCATCTCATACTTGCAGGATCAAATTGTGCCTCACTTGAATGTGCAAAACACTCCGATGGTGGTGTGTGCTTTAGATATCGAGAAAGCTTTCGATTCCGTATGGCACGAAGGCCTTCTATTTAAGTTGATCAAGTTTGGGTTCCCGGAAGATGTTATAAGACTCACTGCAAGCTTTCTTACCAACAGACAATTCTATGTCAGCGTTAATGGAGCAAATTCAACCAAAGGGCCTGTTACATCAGGGGTACCACAATGCTCTGTCACTGGACCAATTCTTTATACAATATTCACTGCTGATCTTCCTATTCCAGCAAGCCAACCTCAAGTCCAAGTCGTCCAATATGCGGACGACACGCTCTTATTCGCATCGAGCACAGACCCGCTCAAAGCAGCGAAGAGCCTGGAATACTATTTGGCAGAACTAAGTCTTTACTTTGACGAATGGAGCATCAAACCAAATAGCAATAAGACACAACTCTGTGTATTTCGCAATCCATCTAAGTATCGGGGATCTCAAACAATCCGCAACAAGGCCAAAAAACTCGCTGTCTCGTTCGGAACCTCTAAGATTACTCCAATCTCATATCTAAAGTACCTCGGTGTTGACTTCCATGAATTCCTGAAGTTTAATCCTTATGTGCGGCGTAAAATCAAAGCTGCTAAGTCCGCATTTCAACGCATCAGACCTCTTTTTGCCAAAAAGACGGGCATGACCACCAGAGCTAAGTCCATTTGTTACCAGACTCTGATCCGGCCTATCCTGACTTATGCTTCCCCATCCTGGATTACCTGTTCCAAAACTGCCATGGCAGAAGCGGAGGTATTCGAAAGGAGAATCCTCCGCTACTGTACTGGTAGGTTCTACAACTTGGTGACTAAGAAGTGGCCGAAGAATCTTTTCCTGTATGAGGAGTCGGGACTGAAGCCACTTAAAGACCGGGTTGTAGAATTAACGATAAAATTCTACGGACGGACAGACGGACATGATAACGGAATGATACGGTCACTTGGGCGTACAGGTGGCTCTAATGAGCCATTTATGCGCCCCGCGAAAGAAGCGAGTCAACGACAGCTCATGGATGCGCTTTTTAATTATGTAGGCCTCCCAACGAATAGAAGAGGCTAGATGTAAGACCTAGGATAAGGAACTAGGTCTAATTAGGCTATGTTTGTCTTAGTTATGTATAAGTTAGACTTAAGTCATAGCGTAAGATAGATTTTAAGTGACTATTGCTAAGATAATCCCAGCCACTGTAGACGGCTGGGTATAATAATTAGCGTGTAAGATTAGAAGAAAATTCAACAGATAATCATAAAAACAATAAAAATATCAAGAGCCAGTAGGCCAAAATATTATAGCCGCTAGTAAGTAATTTTGTTATTGTAAATAGTACCTAAATTAGATTCATAATGTTGTTTTTGACCATCAGTTCTGCATTTTGTTTTCACTGTTTGGCGAGCTCTGTCTGTTTGGTTTTCAATGTCTCCACTATTTTCGTCATATTCTTATTCAGAGCTTGAACCTGTCGCACGAGTTCCGTTATTTATTGGTCTTTGTTTGGTTCGTTTTTAGTCTCGGTTTCTTCTTCTTCCTCTTCACTCATGTCTGAAGTTTCCTCAGAGTCTGACTCTGGGATCGCTTCCTCATCTGCCATCTTAGCAACGTTGTCAGATCCTCGCGCTGGTATTTTAAGTCACTATGCGTTTATATATGTGTTAAACGCCGACAGCTTGGATTTGTGAATAAAGCAGAAGTCTAGTTTGGATATTTTGTAAGAAGGAATAGTCACTCACCTTTTGGAGGGTTAACCGTATGTACGTCTTGCCCCAGTATCTATGACTGTTTTTTACTAGCTCACTAATTGGTTTTCACTAACTGTGTTTCACTTAACTCACTAATTGGTTTTCACTAACTGTTTTCTAGCTTCACTATCCTGCATCTAACTGATCTTCTAGAGCTGTTCCAAATTGTTTCTTTTATGTTCGAACCCTTCTAACTGTTCTTCTCAATCTTGTTCAACTTTTTTTTTCGTTATGATCGCACGCTGGATACAATTGAATGAGCTTATCAAAAAACACGACCGCACTCCTGAATGTACCTCTCTAGAATCTGAATCAATGTACCTCCCTGGAATCATGGCTTATTTATATGTTTTTTTATGCTGACTTAGTGAGTATATGTCGCAGAAATTTTTACTAATGTTCGAAGAGCATTAGTATTAAAATTGATTCGGCCAAAAATTCATATTTCCATATATATATATATATATATATATATATATATATATATATATATATATATATATATATATATATATATATATATATATATATATATATATATATATATATATATATATATATATATATATATATATATATATATATATATATATATATATATATATATATATATATATATATATATATATATATATATATATATATATATATATATCTATATATATATATATATATATATCATCAAAAAATTTCAGTGAGATAATCTCAGGAACGCGCCATTCGATTGAGCTGAAACTTTCAGGATACATTGGTATATATGCAGAATAGGTCCAGGCCTCACTCAATGTCAGTTATTGTTAACCTTTTGGCGCCGGCGGCCATTTAAGTGATATTTTTAATATACCTATTATTTCGTACACAAATAATTTTCGCAAAAATAAAGTTGACGAAATAAATTTCGAACGTGTTTTACATATGAATCGGATAATGTTTTGGAATTTTTTAATCCCATGTGTGCGCTGGGTGCCTAAAATGAGAACGGGAAAATTTGAAAATTTTTAAACTGCGATAACTTTTGACAGAGCTATTCAATCATTACGAAATTTTCAGAACATATTTGTATTTTTTAGTTGTAGATTCGCGTAGCTTTTAATGAGCGTGCTGGCAACCATATAGCTAGGGCAGGCACTGAAAGTGAAAACCTCCAAATCATCGTCTCTCGTGAAAAAATGCCGCTTCTTCAAAAAAAAGCCACTCATATGTAAATCTTGTGCTTTGTTTACATAGACAATAAAAAAATTTGATATGGTATAACGGGCACCCCTGGTAACCCTTGCCCAATTTACCTATATTTTTAGCATCAAAAACTTATGGTCACGGAAACTCACGGTCCGATAAGCAGAATGAATTGAAATTTGCAGAATGTATTGGTCTTAAATAAGACCAGATCTGATAGAAGTGATTTTGAAATGCGGGCGATTCTGTGCCAGTGGTGCCATCTTGAAAAATCACTAAAAAGGATAAATGCTTTTAGCCCTATAAATTCTGATTGAATCGTTCGATTTTAACGAAATTCACACAGTAGCTGGACCTTACTTCAAGCCACGTTCGGTAGAAATTTAGTCGAAAAATTCGGTTGGAGCTGGCACCTATGATAATTTTGGTGTTTTAAATTTGAAAAAAAAAAAATTTGAAGTGAAAACATTCAAACCATCGAATATTCAAAATAATGTCCGATTCTTACAATAAAACCAATCTGTATACAAATCTTATGTTTTATCTATACGTTCAAAATAAAACTTTGGAACTTTCATGTCGGACAAGAACGGTAACCCTTTCCCAGTTAACGTATATTCTTAGCATCAAAAACTTATGTTCACGGGAACTCACGAACCAATAATCAGATACAGCTGAAATTCACAGAATGCATTGGGCTTAAGTAGGACCAAATTTGCTAGAAGCGATTTTGAATTGTGGGCAAGTCTGTGCCAGTGGTGCCATCTTGAAAAATTACAAAGAAAAAAAACTGCTTTTTGCCCTATGAATTCTGATTGAGTTACCAGATTTTCATGAAATTGACACAGTAGCTGAACCTTACTCTAATCTCTGTTTGGTGGAAATTTGGTTGAAAAATTTGATTGGTGCTGCCAGCTATAGTAATTTTTGTGTCTTTGGTTTTGAAAATTCGCTTAGGAAAATAAAACTTTTTGCCCTATAGCTTCCAGTGCAGTCATGAAATCAATACGAATTTCATACAATTAATGAAACCTATCATAAAAAATATTCAGGCCAAATTTGGTTCAAGAGCCACGATAGGGTTGCCAGCTATTGTTGGTTTTGTGTTTAATTGCAATATCTTTATTAAGCGGTTTTATCGTAGAATTTTCAAATGGTAATGATATTGTAGTGACAATAAACAGCAAATATTAAGTTTTCGATTATATGAAAAAACTCGCTGCAGGTTACCCTAAATTTCTTTATACTCCTATAACTTCGAATGTAATATAACAACGTGAAGCAGATGTGATATATTCTTGGCTTTGATACTGGCAGAAGGTTGCCAGCACGAGTCGGTTGTGCTACTTTTGTATCAATAAATGCTTACAGTTAGTATTCATACCGGAAACATTTACAATGAAAATAAATAACCAATGTTTCAATTCCCAAAGTTCTGCAAATTTTTCGGATCGCAGCCCCAAACACCAACTTCAGTTACAGTGCTGCAGGCACTGAGCATTTTCTTCATTGATGTTATATGAGATGCTGCTTTCAAAATTATGTGAAATAAGCAACTGATAACGAATATAATTAACCCGTGTTTTGCTCTCATAAACGTTGAAATTCATGCCAGTGGTAATATCTATCTAAAAACCTTCCACCATATGAGTTATAATGCATTCTTCAGACCAAAGTAAAACGTGGCATTTGAAACAGTTTGGCCGTAATAAGCAGCACATGTGGTGGAATATGCACTCAAAACCTGCACGATTCTTCTACTGTTCTTCGAACATTAGTGTTTCTAGCGGTTCAGGTGCGCTAGAGTTTTTTTTTTGAATTTTAAGCGAACTGGAAATAACCGATTATCATTACTTATTGAACAACCCTCGTATTAAATGGATCGTTGAGAAAGGTCCGGTTAGCTCAGCAGATAAAATCAAAATTAAAGGATAAGCAGAAAAAGGAAAAGACAGTCTCCATGGAAAAAGTTCGAAGATGCATAAGAAGTTTCGGATTAAATTGGATTAACTAAAAAAAAAACATACATTTCGGAACAAAATAACAGACAACAGATTACGTTTTGCCAAAACCCACTCGATTCAACCCCTTGAGGTTAAGAATCAAGTAATTACTACAAATATGTTTCTAATTTTTATATTACAGGTACCTTTTACCGATGAGACTAAATTTAGTTTACAAGGATTCAATGGCCACAGATTTGTATGGCAGCGAGCAATTGAAGCGTGCTTGCCAACATATTATAAGGCTACTTTAATATCATGGATCAATTTCAGTATGTAAATCTTTTAAAAGCAAATGTGAAAACTTTTTGCCATAGCTTGGGTATTTCGGAGAATTATATTTTTATCAAGAGAACGATTTAAAACATAAATCATATATTTCCAGATTCTAGTTGCTTTATAATTGTCCCCACGTATTAAACAGACCACCTCAGTCTCCAGGCCTGAGCATTATTGAGCATATTTGGTAAGAGGTTGAACTTAGAATATACAAAAAATATTAACGACCTGAAAGCTACAATTCTATAAAAGAGACTGGAAGATGTAATTAAGAATATGTATGCTACAAAATACTATAATCAACGTCAACTTTAATTTTTCCGGTTAGTCATGCGGCGTTCAATTCGGAGATGGAGTAATCTTTATAATTTTGTTGAATTAACAGTTAAAAATGTAATTATTTTTGCAATAAAAAAATAAAACGAGACAATGTTTCCTTTTACTTGATAAGTAATATGATCTTTTTGCCGAATTGATTCATTCTGAACTGTACAATTGAATATTTTTTATATTCGTTATCCGGTTAGGCGTCTGAGTCACTGTCCATTGTGTGAAAATGCTTCCTGAAACAGCTTCCAAAGAATGTTTGATGAAACGATTGGCTCACCCTAAATGTTTACATCGAGCGCATCGTAGACACGAAACAGAGGAGCCATTAATTTGGGTGGGACAAATACGCCATCAAGTTCGTCAGAAGTACCTCAAAGTATTTCTTCCATATTTACCGTAATGGCGTTTATATATTTAAGCTAAAAAGAAAAAAAGTACAAAAACCAATATCTTCTGTACATATCGATCATTCAGATGCAAATTTCATAATTTTTTCCCACGACACAAATATACCCGTTTACACTACTCGAAACAATTGCAGTGAGTCCCTTTGATGTACGCACAAACACCGACAACGACGCGGCTCGCTGTAAACCAGTTTCGGGAGACAAGTTTGACGTTTTGGACCAAATTCACACTACGCGAAACAGCTTCGCGAAACAGTTTTCAGAAGCAGTTTCGCGCAATGTAAATGCACGCTTACATGTAAATATTAGGTTGCTGCAGATGAAATGGCCGATTTAGTTATAAATTTTCAAACAGCTGTAACTTTTTGTAAAGACAATTTATTTAATCAAAGTAGGTACCAATAGATGCAACACACTTTTCCCCAACGTCCCAAAAGTACATTTTTTCCCCCCCAAAAGTACATTTATTTCAGTTTTGTAGAAGTTCGAGTTTCTGGTCCGAAGAAACTCCTCGAAGGCATTTTGGACAGCAGCTTCATTATTAAATATTTTTCCTGTCAAAAAGTGAATGTTTAAAGAAATGGTAATCTGCTGGTGAGAGGTCTGGTGAATATGGAGGGTGAGAAAGAGTCTCTTAGCACAACTCGCTTAATTTTTGGACCGTTGTTCTCGACACATGAGGTCGTGCATTATAATCGTTGGACTATCAATTACTGATGCATTTCATCCAGTTGAGCACAGTATTTCTCAGCATTGATGGTTTCGCCATTGATGGTTTCGTTTTCAGATAGTGGATAACTCCAGCTACAGAGTTACCATTATTACCAACAGTCACCATTATTTTCTTTGGATGAAGGCTTGGTTTCGGCATGCGTCTTGGCGCTTCATCGGCATCTAGCCATTGGGCCGATCGGCGACGATTATCGTCTAAAGTCCACTTTTCATCGCAGGTCACAATTCAGTCCAAGAACGGTTCCTTTTTGTTGCGGGAGAGAAAAGAACTTGAAATCTTCATTCAACACGTCATGTTTTGCTCGGTAAGATCATGCGGAACCCATTTGTCAAGCTTTTTCACTTTTCCAAGTTGTTGCAAGTGGTGGCAAACTGTCGAAAAGTAAATGCCTTATTTTTCGGCAAGATACCTTATGATGTGGCGGGGGTCAGACTCCACTAATGCACGCAGCTCGTCGTTATCGATCGATGGTCCTGAGTGCCCACGTGGCTCACTTTCAAGGTCCATATCTCCGGATATAAATTTTTCGAATCACCGCCGAGTGGTTCGTTCGCTAACTGTATCAGGCCCAAATGCGCTGTAGATATTCCTCGCTGCTTCCGTTGCGTTGTGCTCTAATTTAAATTCGTATAGTAAAAGTAGCCGTTTTTGATTCATTTCCATGTTCACTTTCTCTTTTTGTTTTTACGATTACTATGAAGTGCAAAACAGAAACGACTCCATAAACCAAGGTAGCAGTTTTTATATTTCAATATGTCATATCATTTGCGCCACCTTGTGCTAACATAATACACAAAAATTGCAGCCAACTTTATGTCATTGCTAAATCGGCTATTTCATCTGCAGCAACCTAATAGTTATTCATATACACTGACGGACAAAAGTATTCGCCAATCCAGGTTTGTTTACATGAAATATTCATATAACTCACATAAAGCGTCTTAACAATATATATATTTTTATTCAATAATTACTGTACACATTCGTTATTACAATGCTCAACAGAAAAAGTAAGCTCATGTGTTAAATAAAACACCAAAATTTAAATAATAGTACTTGTAAAGGTCATTTTAATTGTGATAATGGTTCCCTTCTTGTCTATAAATCAGCATAGACAACGTATATCGTCTCTAAAGCTTATCAAAGCAGAGAATATTGATACGGAAAACTCGATCGTTTTGCGGAATAAGGCTTCGAAGACGAATCAGATTGGAATTGTTTTTTGCGGGATGACTAAAATTGAAAAGTTGTTTATTTACATTGAAAATTTTATTTGACAAAGTTGTTTGTGTAAATAAATTTTTTTTCAATTTTAACCATCCCGCAAAAAACAATTCCAATTTGATTTGGCTTAGGAAGCTTATTCCGCAAAACGATCGAGTTTCGCACTTTGATAAGCTTTAGAGACAATATACGTTGTCTATGCTGATTTATAGACAAAAAGGGAACCATGATCATAATTCAAATGACCTTTACAAGTAAATTATATCGATGGATATAAATCGGAGATGTTAAAATTTGTCACAACTAGTGTAAATAAAAGTTAATGATTTCCAACTGCAAGTGGTCACATCAGTCAAGTATGCACTATGTGCTGGTGTCTGGTGAGAACCAGTGCATACTTTCGAAACCACTTTGTCAAATAAAATTTTCAATGTAAATAAAAAACTTTTCAATTTTAATCATCCCGCAAAAAACAATTCCAATAGTATTTGTTCAAATTTTCTTCGGACAAAAGTATTCGCTATTTGTAGGAAAATAATGATAAAATTATTCTTTATATTTAGTTTGATTACCATTATGCTTAATTATTTCCCGTAATCGAGTTGGCATAGAGATCACTAGATTTTTGGTTATATTCAGAGTGATTTTTTTCCATTCTTCCTGCAGCAAATTTCTAAGTGGTGCTTTCGATGTAATGGGACGCTGTTTAATGCGTTTGTCTAGCTAATCCCATAAATGTTCTATCGGATTAAGATCCGGTGATTGGGGTGGTTTTTTCAGAGTATGAGGAGTGTTGTACAGAATCCATAATCGAACAACTTCGGGCAGTGTGCCTTGGGTCGTTGTCTTCTTGGAAGTAGTAGTAATTTCCCAGTTTTCGTTATTCTGCACTCTTCTTCAAATGTTCTTTCAAAATATTCAAATATTATTCTTTCTTCATTATTTCATCCACAAAAACAAGTTCTCGAGCCCCGGGGGCTGCCATACATCCCCACACCATGGCCGCACCACCCCCATGTTTAACAATTGTTTGAATGTGCTTTTCAGTATTTTTCTTCCTCCACACCAAAATTTTTCCATCCGACCGATAAACACTAAACTTAGTTTTACCAGAAAATAGCACTTTATCCCAGAAGCTATTTTCCTTGCGCTGGTGTTTTTTTTTTGCAAAACTAAGCCTTTTTTGTTTATTGACCTTACTAATGTAAGAGTTTTTTTCTGCACACTCTGGCGTTATAACCAGCACTTGTAAAAATTCTGCGGATGGTACGAGGGTGAACTTCTTTTCCACTAACTTCCCTGAACTCTGCTGTAATCTTCGTTGACCTTGTTTGTGGTTCTCTCTTAACAATTGGAATTATTTATCTCTTATCTCTTACAGTAAGCTTTGAAGGCCGTTGCAATCCTTGAATCGTTTTATTATATTCCGGACTGTTGTGTGGCTTCTAGACACAGGACTAGCTATTTCTTTATTTTGTCGAAACAAATTTAAAATAATTTTAAAATAATTTTTCTTTCCGTTACCGTAATTAATTTTTTTTTCGATTCATTTTGAAGCTAAAGCCCTGAAATGTATTCGACGCGAAACGGAACGAAGTGTCAAATCCCATACAAAATCAGCCTGGCGCGGAATTTCGTTTCGTTTGGTTTTGCTCGTCAGTAATGTGTTCGAAGGCGTATAAGAGTCTTCGAAGACAACGCAATGACTCGCTCTGAGATGGCGCTGCACAATGTATAAGTTAAATTTCGCGGCCATTTAATGACCCAGGACCTTAAATTGATGCGAAAAATGTGACAGCTCATAATTTCATTCGAGTTTGCGGATATTTTATTGAAAAATTGGTGAAAATGGATGGATGAACCGCGCATCCTTGCAACAATAGTTTTTGTTTTGCCGAGATTATCATTTTTGATGCCGGTTAGTTAAATTTATATGCACCGAATTCAAATGTAATGCACTTGTGAAATGTCATCAGTGGTAATTTATACTGCCCCCGGTGTCGGGGTGCGGAACTTTACTTCGCTCGATTCCGCACAGACGTTTTCGCTGTATTTCGTTCGTCAAATACATTATTAGGCTTTAATACGTAAAAATTCAAGTGACAAAAGACATGAAACTAAACATAACGAGAAATCACTGGAGTTTGTGAAATTCAATCACCTTACGGCATTGCCAGCTATCATTATTTTGGTTAAACTCGACAATACATTTTGGTGGCGAATACTTAAGTCGAAAGAAAATATGAAGTAATACTATTATTTCTATCATAACAAATGAACTTACTTTTTCTGTTAAGCATTTTAATAACGAATGTGTACATTAATCATTGAATATAAATATATATATATATATATATATATATATATATATATATATATATATATATATATATATATATATATATATATATATATATATATATATTATTAAGAATGATGTGCTATTTAGCTTCGATGGAGTAGTTTTCATTAATAAATATACATGCTTCTGATGTTTAAATTACATTCGGCTTCCTTCAATATACAATTAACATTTTTAAAACCTATTGAAAACGGTAGTTTCCAATTACATTTAGGACAAGGAAGCATTTATTTCGATCATGCTTTGGCTGGCACTAAACAAAATACCATTTCCGACTATGACAACGTAAAAACTTCCACAAAAACTAATTTTACCTATTTCTCAACTATTTTCATTCTGCTTTCCTGATATTTGGAATGGTCCACACGGAATGCATAAACACTTCTTGAGAACTTGACGAAATGTTAAACCCTTTTGAAATGCTAATCTCGATTTAGATATATTCGAGGTCCTTTCAAGAACCATCCGGAAATTTCATCAAAACTTACAAAGAAAAGTTTTGAATGTGAGACAGATGTGTGTATGTCAAACGCTTTGAAAAAGAAATGCGACATATTCAAACACAATAGCAGTAGCAAGAAACGGTTTTAAATTCATTGCAGGTTCAAATAGAACTTTCTTTTAATTTTAAATTTTCCTCTTGTTCGAGAAAGTCTTTAGCATTTGTCGGTGTCAATCGGTTTTGTACTTGGTGCTACTCTTACGTAACTTGAAGAGTTTTACAGTTTTCCTAGGTAAAAATAGATAGAAAATTGTTAAAAGACAATGAAATAGTACCTCAGAGAAAACAACTGAAATAAAGCTTGCAAATGAGATTAAAGCAAAATAGTTTACCCTCTATGTCGGTTTTCTGTTAAAGTGTTGGTTCAACAAACTAAATGAACTAAAAGCAGTGATTTTGAGACCGAATAAATAGAATTTGACTTCAAATAAACTCGCTCAACTAAAAGTCTAAATTGAATATGATGATTGTCGTGGAGTGAAAAACAGCCTGATGTAGATTTTCGGAGTTAAACTTGGTATTTCCACCCTTGCTGCTTAACTTAAAAATTTAAATGAGACTCGAAGCTCCACTACGCTTAAAATGTCAAATATATGTTTTGGGTGTAGCTAATAGTCTGAAATATATCGGATAAAGAAGACACTAAAACAACGAACGAAAAAAACTGTCTGGCAATTACACACTTTTCCGGCAGTCATAACTGACGCTGAAAACTTTTCTACTCAGTCGTTTTTCTACGTTGAAATCAAGTTAAGCACATATCACAATAAATATTTCAATTGAAAAGGATGAACCATAACCCTGGACCACCATAAGTTCAAACTAAACCAATCAGAGAAACAATAATAGTAATTCCTTCTTTCTCCTCTTAGAACCACTTGAATCCATTTGAAATTTCAAGCAACCAGTAGATTCCAAATGTGTTTTAATTCCAACTCATCTATCAAACAACTAAGATCTTCGAAACCTCAAGTCAACCCGCAAAGAGCACCATTTTCCTTTACCAGCTCTACGCATTGACCCCTTGAGCTCGTCATTAAATCATCCAAATACTCCTTAGACCAAAACACCATATCACAATTTTTGTAGCCCGCTTCACATCGAACCGCACCAGTTCACGTTCATCATCTCTTAAGTTGTCTCCAAAGTGCCTTTTCTAAGATGAGTTCTTTTCGTCATTAATCGATGTATATTTTCGCCTGTTTAGACATGTATCAAAATGAAGTATCATAGAATGGATGAGATAAACGAAAGTACTCTCCAGGGACAATGTCGAAACGAACATATCACGCGCTTCTCAAGAACTGTTGAAGAAACGCCGAGGTCATGCCTGAAGAGATGAAACTTCTCAAGGATAACAATGACAAAGAACTCTTTGCCTTCCGCGTGCCAGTGCTCAGCTCCGTTGATAAGAAAGGATGTCAGAAGTTCAACCGCATTACCGCACCAAACTATCACAAGCTAACAACAATATATTGATGCAATACCATCACAGCACCAACAACAACAGCAATAATCACTTCTTCTAACATCATTCCGGACCATCTCGGTGCCCAGCAGTTACAGCAATGCTCTTGGCTAACGAACTTATCCAACGTCATCATCGCTTGTCAGTATGTCCGTTCATCTTTGCTTCAAACACCGAAAATGACTTGACTCGAATCCATAGTGCTTAACACAGTCTAGCTATGTGGTTATTAGACGGAACTCGAAACTGTTCTTCCAACATCAATATATAGTATTTATTAGAGTTATTGGCCAGAGGTTAAGAGCAGTTTTCATCTTTCGGATAGAGAGAAACATGAGTTCGAAGGATTCATCGGGATTATCAGCTTTGTTAAGTTGTTTTGGGCTGAAACAATGGCAAGTGTGGCGAGATGCTTGATAAGTTCATTTCAAGTTGATGATAAGATACTAGGCGATTTTCCAAGAGAGTGGACTTCTTGTAATTTAGTCCAAGATGATGACTGTATTCTTGTCGCAAATAGGTGAGACATTATGCTTCAGTCCATGCCATGACAGTTAATTAATTTGTTCGGGCTGTATAAGTTTGCTGAGGTAAAGCTTTATTTTCCTAATGGACGGACCAAAGTGGCTTTGGGGAATGTTGCCAGTTGCTGATGTATTATTCTTGTACGTAAACTGATAAGCTTATCTGTCAAAGAACAGTTTGCGAAAACTATTATGACGAGTTTGACTGGGTGGTATCTATTATATGGGTTGAGATTGAATGACAAACACTACGGTAAACGATTAACTTATTTAATAAAAAAAATTATGTTTGAAAACCTGGATGTTAATTCACACTCTTAACCCACACTGGGCGCCATATTTTAAGCCGTATTAAAGTCACATGAAAACACATTTTCAAATAGTATGCTGCAAAAATAAAATATCTACGCAAAAACAACCAATGTGCAAATTTTGAAGCAGGATATCCAAAGTCAAACTCTGAAGATTCCTACTCCTCTAACTATTTTTTCCTATTTGCTAGACGAAAATCCAGGAACGTTTTAATTAATTGTTACATTTTAAACAAGAGAGCTTTTGCTTTTTATCCTAAAAAAAAACAACTATTTGCTAGGAACCACCAATTATTGACAACGACATTAACAAGGTTAATTTTATTGTTAAATATCAATAAATACTCACGTGCAAACATCAAAAGCCAAACAAAAGTGAAATCAACAGCGTCCTAACTTTTTGGATGTAACCTCTGCTTACCTATCTATACACAAAAGCATAGCTATTTAGATGCCGTGCAAAAGCCTCTACATTTTACTCAACTAACCAAAGAGCTCCACGTGCACAAAACTTTTCTTTATAATCACTTGTTGTGTTGTAGTGAAATAATGGAATGGCTGGTACGGCACGTGTAGAAATAACCACATATTATGTTTTCAAGCTCATGAGCCCGAAGGCATTAAGAAAATTTAAGGTTCTATTCTCGAAACAAAATAAGAGTAAGATGAGGAAAATAGGCCGAACATACGTTGACCGTTTGAAAAATATAAAAATTAAATTGGAATTATTTTTTTGCGGGATGATTAAAATTGAAAAAAAATTTTATTTATCTTGAAAATTTTTTTATTTGACAAAGTGGTTTCGAAAGCATGCACTGATTCTCATCAGACACCAGCACACAGTGCATACTTGACTGGTGTGACCACTTGCAGTGAGGGTAGAGTAATGGGTTGCCAATTTTGACGAAACGTTCATCTTTGTGGGTTTAAGGATTACTAGAATGTAGGCAAGTTTCCAACAATTGGGTTTTTTGTTTTAAATGAAAAATGTCGTAAATCGTGTCTAGTTGTTTGGTAGATGGGCATATGTCAAAATCATTAATTGTTATTTACGCTGGTTGTGACAAATTTTAACATCTCCGACTTATATCCATGGAAATAATTTACTCATAAAGGTTATTGATTTGTGATCACGGTTCCCTTCTTGTCAATAATCGCATAGACAACGTATATCGTCTCTAAAGCTTATCAAAGCAGAGAATAATTGATACAGGAAACTCGATCGTTTTGCGGAATAAGCCTCCGAAAGCAGAATCAAATTGGAATTTTTTTTTTTTGCGGGATGATTAAAATTGAAAAATTTTTTTATTTATCTTGAAATTTCTTTTTATTTGACAAAGTGGTTTCGAAAGCATGCACTGATTCTCATCAGACACCAGCACACAGTGCAAACTTGACTGGTGTGACCACTTGCAGTTGGAAATCATTAATTGTTATTTACGCTGGTTGTGACAAATTTTAACATTTCCGACTTATATACATGGAAATAATTTACTCATAAAGGTTATTGATTTGTGATCACGGTTCCCTTCTTGTCTATAATCGCATAGACAACGTTTATCGTCTCTAAAGCTTATCAAAGCAGAGAATAGTTGATACGGGAAACTCGATCGTTTTGCGGAAGAAGCCTCCGAAAGCAGAATCAAATTGGAATTTTTTTTTTTTGCGGGATGATTAAAATTGAAAAATTTTTTTATTTATCTTAAAAATTTGTTTATTTGACAAAGTGGTTTCGAAAGCATGCACTGATTCTCATCAGACACCAGCACACAGTGCATACTTGACTGGTGTGACCACTTGCAGTTGGAAATCATTAATTGTTATTTACGCTGGTTGTGACAAATTTTAACATCTCTGACTTATATCCATGGAAATAATTTACTCATAAAGGTTATTGATTTGTGATCACGGTTCCCTTCTTGTCTATAATCGCATATACAACGTATATCGTCTCTAAAGCTTATCAAAGCAGAGAATAATTGATACGGGAAACTCGATCGTTTTGCGGAATAAGCCTCCGAAAGCAGAATCAAATTGGAATTTTTTTTTTGCGGGATGATTAAAATTGAAAAAATTTGTTATTTATCTTGAAAATTTTTTATTTGACAAAGTGGTTTCGAAAGCATGCACTGATTCTCATCAGACACCAGCACACAGTGCATACTTGACTGGTGTGACCACTTGCAGTTGGAAATCATTAATTGTTATTTACGCTGGTTGTGACAAATTGTAACATCTCCGACTTATATCCATGGAAATAATTTACTCATAAAGGTTATTGATTTGTGATCACGGTTCCCTTCTTGTCTTTAATCGCATAGACAACGTATATCGTCTCTAAAGCTTATCAAAGCAGAGAATAATTGATACGGGAAACTCGATCGTTTTGCGGAATAAGCCTCCGAAAGCAGAATCAAATTGGAATTTTTTTTGCGGGATGATTAAAATTGAAAAAATTTTTTATTTATCTTGAAAATTTTTTTATTTGACAAAGTGGTTTCGAAAGCATGCACTGATTCTCATCAGACACCAGCACACAGTGCATACTTGACTGGTGTGACCACTTGCAGCTGGAAATCATTAATTGTTATTCATCTAACACCGCAGAAAGCAAACGTGGCAGCTGAACTCTTTAGATTTTTCGTCAAAATTATATTGTGCTTTTTCCGGATTAAAATGTTTTCCTCATACAAAATAAAAGCGCTTATAGGTGATATCACAATGGAAATCACTGTAATACATTCAGACGGAATTCATGATGCAAACATTCTTAGCAATGCAAATGTAATCTGCTTGGGAGAGATTTTTCAAAAATCCATGACTGGCCATCGGCTATAGGCAAAGTGTGCTATATAAAACGGAAAGATGAAAATTTCAGAGAACTTCAAATCTTCACGGGTAAGTAAAATGTTTAGGATTTACTATTTATTAAGAGCTATGCAGGAGTAAGTGGCAGTACGATGTTGGAATTTCCAATGAACTTCACTATCACACGGCAAGTATTATCCACACATTCCGGGTCATGCAGAAGTACGATTGGCCGTTGGTCAAAGCTTCAATATGCACTTCTCCTAGTTGACGGGAATGAAATAATACGATATACGGCTTTCCAAAAAGCTGTATCCATAAAACCTTAAAGATAAAAGCTCAAAGTTCCGCTTGTTTATACGTTACCAGCCTAGGACATGCAATGTTAAAAAATAAATAAGCAGGCTGCGGATCTGTAATGGTTCCATGCATTACGCGGAAAACTTACCGAATATATGCCGACGCACTTCTTTTCCCGTTGGGATGTGATAATGATTATCACCTTCAACTGCGTACCCTATTACTCTCTGTGTTAACTAGAATCTGAAATGTTTGGCGCTTTGAATAATTTATCCTATAGCCCAGTGAAATCCTACACAAAAAAGGCGAAACTTCGGAAAAATTAGGGGAAAGCTGAATTTTGGTGTGAACCTTGGTACTGGCGTGTTAAACAAAATGTCAAAAGTCCCCATCGATCCGAGCACTGCGTCACTTTTTATACGGGGTCAAAGGTCACCAAAAGTGACCTTTCCTAAATATCTCAGTAACGGTCACGTCTTTCGAAAAATAATGTATGACGAATTTGTAGCTTAAAAAATTTCCAACAAAAAAGATGATATAGCTTTTTCCTCTAATCATAACCGTTTTTGAGATATTTTGATCTAAACATTTGATACTAGCAGCATCCTCTTTCTCAGGCCATGTAAATATCATCCGATTTTGATTACGACTTGGAAAGTTTGTGAGTTTGTTTTTTTATGTTTAAGAGGCGCATAAAAAAAAACAAGTAAACAAACTTATCTACCATACTCCAGGATAGGTGGAAAAGGGTGCTCCGAAAAGTTACCACCACCCCCCGCCCCCCTTTGCCATATAACTTGTAGGGACGTCTGCTCGCTACTCTCTTTTCGGAAATAAACTGTATTGCTGCATCATTGGTATGGGATTTTCCACGAAGAAGCAGAACAAGACAACAACATTGCACGTGAAAATAGGTTTTGTAACATATCATGGCGCTAGAAGTATGAAAAAGCAAGATAAAAACATGGCATAATTCTGTAAACGCTCATTCTTGACATTATAGGGGCTCAACCCGCTACAGACTATCCCCTAATAATCAGTTTTTTACCAATCCTGTGATGACTACGTTGCGCCAAAGGGACATGACACGTCTCGAAATTACGTGACCTTGCCCTGATCGTTCATGGGATAAGACGGTATGGAAAAAAAACTAAAAATCCGGCTATTTCGGGATGGTTCGTTTGCGGGGGTGGATAGGGTGGTGGTAGGGTTTGGGTGTAGGGCTAGTCTCACGATGTCAATAATAGACAATTTACAGGATAAAAAGTGATCCTATCTTGTTTAACAGTGCGCAAAGAGTAGGCAACGAGCCCATTTCTGAAGATTTGGGATGGATGCTCAAGGATACCATTTCATGGCAAAGGGGGAAGGGGAAACTTTTCGGAGCACACTTTTCCATCTACCCTGGAGCACCAGATATTACACATTAATATATATATAATAAAAGAGAGTAGCGAGCAGACGTCCCTACAAGTTATATGGCAAAGGGGGGCGGGGGGTGGTGGTAACTTTTCGGAGCACCCTTTTCCACCTATCCTGGAGTATGGTAGATAAGTTTGTTTACTTGTTTTTTTTATGCGCCTCTTAAACATAAAAAAACAAACTCACAAACTTTCCAAGTCGTAATCAAAATCGGATGATATTTACATGGCCTGAGAAAGAGGATGCTGTTAGTATCAAATGTTTAGATCAAAATATCTCAAAAACGGTTATGATTAGAGGAAAAAGCTATATCATCTTTTTTGTTGGAAATTTTTTAAGCTACAAATTCGTCATACATTATTTTTCGAAAGACGTGACCGTTACTGAGATATTTAGGAAAGGTCACTTTTGGTGACCTTTGACCCCGTATAAAAAGTGGCGCAGCGCTCGGATCGATGAGGACTTTTGACATTTTGTTCAACACGCCAGTACCAAAGTTCACACCAAAATTCAGCTTTCCCCTAATTTTTCCGAAGCACCATGTTAGATTTCCCCGGACTACTATGTACCGAAAAACTATACACGAATTATTAGTGAGCGCTTTAGGATACTGGCAAACAGTTTTGTAAAGCAAATTATCTAAAATGGTTAACTAATGTTGGAGGGTAGAATTCTAGCATGATCTACATCGGTAGTTGCTCCATAAGTTTTTTGGAGGAATTGAAAAGAGAAATCAAAACTAAACTCCGGAAGTATTTTGGATGTGCGTGTAAATATACATATTAGTCGATGGCATAATATAATTTGCGCAATGTAACTGTATTTTAAAATTATTGGAAATAGAACTTCGCTAATTTATTGATTGATGTGATTACTTTCATCTCTAAAATTACGATTGTCATGCAAATTTATTCAAAGACTGAAAGGTGGCCGAAGAACATTTTCCTGTACCGGGGCTTGAGACCAGGTTGTAAAATTAACGATAAAATTCTACGGAGAGGCAGATGGACATGGGAACGGTCACTTGGGAGCAACTGTGGTTTCAATGAGCTATTAATGCGCAGCTTGTTAACGGCAGCTCATTGTTCTGTGTTCACAGTGAATAGGTGGGGCTAAATTTAAAGCCTAGGATATTTAAGTTTAATTAAACTTTGTCATTCGGGTTAAGTAAGATCTAATTCGTAGGGATTGTTAGATTTTAATTGCCTATTGCCGAAATTACCCCAACTATTGTACAGACTATAAGCGTGTACAATAAAATAAAAAATGCAAAAATATATAATAAAAACTCTAGCGCACCTGAACCGCTAGAAACACTAATGTTCGAAGATCAGTAGAAGAATCGTGCAGGTTTTGAGTTCATATTCCACCACATGAGCTGCTTACTACGGCCAAACTGTTTCAAATGCCACGTTTTACTTTGGTCTGAAGAATGCATTATAACTCATATGGTGGAAGGTTTCAGATATTACCACTGGCATGAATTTCAACGTTTATGAGAGCAAAACACGGGTTTATTATATTTGTTATCAGTTGCTTATTTCACAAAATTTTGAAAGCAGCATCTCATACAACATCAATGAAGAAAATGCTCAGTTCCTGCAGCACTGTAACTGAAATTGATGTTTGGGGCTGCGATCCGTTATTATATTAACATCGATTATTTATTTTCATTGTAAATGTTTCCGGTATGAATACTATCTTTAAGCATTTATTGATACAAAAGTAGCACAACCGACTCGTGCTGGCAACCTTTCGCCAGTATCAAAGCCAAGAATATATCACATCTGCTTCACGTTGTTATATTACATTCGAAGCTATAGGAGTATGAAGAAATTTAGGGCTACCTGCAGCGAGTTTTTTCAAGTAATCGAAAGCTTAATATTTGCTGTTTATGGTCACTACAATATCATTACCGATTGAAAATTCTACGATAAAACCGCTTAATAAAGATATTGCAATTAAACACAAAACCAACAATAGTTGGCAACCCTATCGTGGCTTTTCAACCAAATTTGGTCTAAATAATGTTTATAATAGGTTCCATCATTTATCATTTGTATGAAATTCGTATTGATTTCATGACTGCACTGGAAGTTATAGGGCAAAAAGTTTTATTTTCCTGAGCGAATTTTCAAAACCAAAGACACAGAAATTACCAAAGCTGGCAGCACCAATCGAATTTTTCAACCAAATTTCTATCAAACAGAGTTTAGAGTAAGGTTCAGCTACTGTGTCAATTTCTTGAAAATCTGGTAACTTATTCACATTTCATAGGGCAAAAAGCAGCTTTTTTTCTGTGTAATTTTTCAAGATGGCACCACTGGCACAGAATCACCCACATTTCAAAATCGCTTCTATCAGACTTGGTCCTATTTAAGACCAATACATTCTGCAAATTTCAATTCATTCTGCTTATCGGATCGTGAGTTTCCGTGAACAGAAGTTTTTGATGCTAAAAATATAGGTAAATTGGGCAAGGGCTACCAGGCGTGCCCGTTATACCATATCAAATTTGACAAAACAAAATTGACATATGAATGGCTTTTTTTTGAAGAAGCGGCATTTTTTCAAGAGAGACGATGGTTTGAAGGTTTTCACTTTCAGTGCCTGCCGTAGCTACAGGGTTGCTCATTAAAAGCATCACAAATATGCAACTAAATAATACCAATATGTCCTGAAAATTTCGTAATGATTGAATAGCTCTGTCAAAAGTTATCGCAATTGAAAAATTTTCAAGTTTTCCCGTTTTCTTTTTAGGCACCCAGCACACACATGGGGTTAAAAAATTCCAAAACATTATCCGATTCACATGTAAAACACGTTCGAAATTTATTTTATCAACTTAATTTTTGCAAAAATTATTTGTGTGCGGAATAATAGGTATATTAAAAATATCATTAAAATGGCCGCCGGCGCCAAGGGGTTAAAGATTATTAATTTTTTGTGAGACTTGGCACTATTTTGCATATACACCAATGTGTCCTGAAAATTTCAGTTCAATCGGATGGCGCGTTCCTGAGATTTTTTCACTGAAATTTTTTGATGTATATATATATATATATATATATATATATATATATATATATATATATATATATATATACATATATATATATATATATATATATATATATATATATATATATATATATATATATAGATATATATATATATAGAGAAATATGAATTTTTGGCCAAAGTGATTTTAATACTAATGTTCTTCTTCGAACATTAGTAAAAATAGACACGATAAGACCAAAATAGTATAGCTGCTAGATTTTGTTTTCATGGTTAATTGGGTTATTAGATGACGAATTTACGGAAGATTGTATTTTATTTTTTTTAATGATTTTCTTACCTATTTTCTTCTTAAAATCAATAAAAATGCAGGAAATTTCAACAACTTTTGCTTGTTTTTATGAAAACTGTTTGTCATATTCATATTTGACAGCGAAACCAGAAGCGTTTTAAAACTGCCTTACGTTGAAATCAAACTATCCGATAAACTTAGGTTTTTAGCAAAAATATTAAAAACATTTTTACTCTTTAAAATTTCAAATTTAATGCAAGCATATCCTTGCAATAAAATGATTGAAATTGCAGGTGTAGCTAATAGGGGCCATACACGACGCATGCATGCACGCTCAATAGCGTGATTGTGCGTGCGGATTGAACGTTTATGGCAATGGTTGGCTGAATGCACATGCAGACTGTATGATTACAAAACTTTTTGATATTTTTTCGACTGCCAATGCTTGCATGAGAGGTGTATGTCGACTATTGTGCATTCAAGCTCAGTTTTTGGAAGTTTCTGTCCAGTAAACATCGTCGATTAATTATGTTGGAGAAGAAAAAAGTAATGATGGTCTCACAAGTCTCTGTAATGATATTGTCAATTGTTTCAGGAGCAATTGCAGTCATAAAATTTAAATCTTCCAATGTTTGTCCTGTGGCGAGAAACCGCAAAGTCAGAGATAATCTTTCATTAAGAGAAAACGGTTGCCTCTTTACAGTTGTTTCAACAAATAAAGAAAAGTAAATTTTTATACTCCAGTATTGACGAAATTTCAAGTTCTTTCAAAAGATTTTCATGCCCAAATACAGATCGCTTATTGAACCACTCCTCCACTCCAACAATCTTTTCACTCGGCAATTTCCTTCGCTTTTCTTTATTGCCAAAGCAATTAATATTGCAACACATGCGTCATCTGACACCTAACCCACTTTAATTCAAAACTTCTAATGAAAACTGCACAGTTATGCATGAATCGTGTAAGGCAGACGCAATACTGCACAATCAAGGTACTGTGCATGCATGCATGCGTCGTGTATGGGCCCTATAACGCTATCCTAATCGCGCATCCAAAAGTTACTCAAACTGGCTTGCACACCCAACTGAATTTTATGACTGCAGCGGAATTTATAAAAACCTGATGATCAGAGAATGAGTTTCACTTTCAACGAATTTTATGACTGTATCGGAATTTATAACAATCTGATGATTCAAGCATGAGTTTTCTACTTAGTACTGAGATTAAATATTTCTAAACCTTATAGTCGTCATCATCATCAGTACTACAACCGGGTTCCGATCCTGGCCTCCTTCAACAAATTTTTCCATCGGAGCCTAATAAAATGTAATCTAAGCTCCGAGTGCCCTGGTCACGTCCATCGCTGTTAAGGTCAAGGTCACACACACTATAGTCTACCGTAAAATCTGTCGCAAAGGGTTTTTCGATCAGGTTCATTTTCACTCATACGAGCTAGATGCTCTGCCCACCGGAGTCCACCAAGCTTTATCTATGTAATTATGTTTGTTTCTAGGTAAAAGGTGTAGAACTCATGGATGTGGTGTCTCTGGAATCGCCGTTCTCCACAAATGGGGCCAACGGTTCTCCGCATAACTTTTCTCTCAAATGTGGCAAAGATCTAAGAGTACCTTTCGCTGAGCAACGAAGTTTCAGATTTATAGGTGAGTGCTGGCGAAGTTGAGGTCGTCTAAAGCAGAAGCTTTGATGTTCGGGTGAGATTTCAGGATTTGCAGAAGCTTGATTGACTGATTGTCTAGAATGGGCCCCGAAGGCCCCAAGCATTGCGACCTCCTGGGTCTATTGTGCCCCTTCCACGTTATGTCTTATAGGACGCCCAGACTTCTTATGAAACTGAATATGCTCCTTGATGGGACATTTGTTATGTCATTGATGGTACGAAGAGCAGAGCCACACAGCTCTAATCTTCGTCTCGCTAGTGCTGAACAGAGTGTGAGAAGATGTTCTACACACTCTGTTGTTTCCCCACAGTGTCTGCAGCAGTTATCCCACACCACCAAATACTTTTTGCAGGGAAGATGGCTTGTCACTGCTTCACAAAGAGCTCTAATGTCCCTTTTGCAGAGTGCTACGGCTTCTTTTGCTCTTCTGCTATGAAAGTTAAGCTATTTTTTTGAGTGTTTTAAAATCTCAAGATTAAGCCAGTGGCTATCGATCTTTTCTTTTCTCCAGGTTTTAATTTCCTTGTCCGTATCTGCCTTTGTCGAGCCCTCAAACTGAGAAGTTCCTATCAAGAGCATTCTTGCGCCTTTTTTGGATTTGATATAAGCTTCCTCGTTTCCTTGGTGCCCCTCACTTTTTCATGGCCCGGGATCAATACTAATTCAATGCTATTCTGTGTCACCATTTTATTTATTCCGACGGTATTCCAAATATCCTGGCTAAATCTCTTTCATTACCTCTGTGCGTCTCTCTTTCTATAATGTTAAACTTAAGTATATCTTCTGACTCTTTTCCTTCTCGCTGGAAAATTGCCAACATCTTTCCTATATATAAAGCCGGCGATCTTGCATGCATCTCAAACTACCGTCCCATTTCCCTTCTTCCTTGCTTTCGCAAGATCCTTGAAAAAGTGGTTTACAAGCGAGTCTACTCCTTTATCCAGCCTACTCTCGCTCATGAGCAGCATGGTTTTGTCAAAGGTAAATTCACTTTAACCAACCTTCTTTCGTCCACCCACACGTTCGTATCCGCTCTTGACCATCAAAAGCAGGTTGATGTAAATTATACCGGCTTTTCCAAAGCCTTTGACTCCATAAACCATAACATCCTTCTTCAAAAGCTAAGGTACGATGGCATTGCTGGTCCTCTTCTTTCCTGGTTTAACTCTTACATCCTTGACCGTACCTGTATTGTAACTGTTAATTACTCCTCTTCAATTCCTTTTTATCCTACGTCAGGTGTTCCGCAAGGGTCTATTGTTGGTCCTCTTCTCTTTCTTCTGTTCATAAACGATCTCCCTCCTGTAATCCATTCTTCTTGTCTTTTGTATGCTGACGATTTCAAGATGTTTAGAGTGATTGAGTCACAAGATGACTGTATGGTTTTACAAAACGATCTCAACAGCCTACAGACTTGGTGCGCTTTCAATGTTCTCACTCTGAACACCGTGAAATGTCACAAAATGTCTTTCTCTTTGAAAATTTCACATTTGATGTTCTCCTACTCTGTTTGTATGTATATATATATATATATATATATATATATATATATATATATATATATATATATATATATGTATATATATATATACATATATATATATATATATATATATATACATATATATATATATATATATATATATATATATATATATATATATATATATATATATATATATATTTCGCCAAAATTATTTTAATACCAATGTTCTTCTTCGAACATTAGTAAAAAAACTTTTGGTTGAGATGGTATCTACGAGCTCACTCGAAAGTTAAGTTTGGTTGGAATTTGGTGAAAAATTAACATAGGACCACCGGTTACGGTAGGTTTTGTAACTTTTTTGTTATTCCTTTACTTAGTGATGTGAGTTTCCAGATGCTACCGATCTTATAGCGACAATAAAAAACAAATATTTGCATTTCAAAAATTTAAAAGTTTTGCACTTGGAAGCCTTAAATTACCTTTTACTCTTTTAATTTTCAATGCAGTGATCGTATTGGCACGAAATTCACAAGGATATCTTTGCTTAGCTAACAAAAGGGTCTAGCAAAAAATTACCAGGATCAGGCAGTTTTTTTGTGGTCGTAAGAATAGAAGCTGCCATTAATCTAAAATATTATCATAGCCAATGTAAAAGTTTTCTTAGTCTAAGAAATTTTTCCAAAGGCAAACTCAAACGTCTGTCACTTTCGATAAATTCATTCCCCCACTGGTCTTGGAAACGCAGTATCCCCTGTGCGCCAGAGTTTTTTATGTTAATCGAACCATTCCTCAATTGTAATTTCCGTACCATAAAATTTCATTCAATCGCTCATTTCTTAATCTACTTTATTGTAATATTTTCGTTGCTTATCATATTTGGATTATTGAATTTTCATGCATATGCCTAATTTATTTTTGTTTTTTATGTATATACAATTCTTTTCTATATTATAATGGGATGTGTGAAATGGATTATCCAAATATATAAATAAATACCTTCAGAAATTCCTTCACCAATTTCAAAAAGCTCTGAACGATTGAACAATAGTTCCACTCGATAGAATGCAATTAGCTTGGCAGCTCAATATCACACCACATGCATATTGATTGAATGCTTATGTTCCTCTGAAGCGATTAGATCTGAAGACTATCCTACTTAATCCCAGCTGAACTAATCCAATCAGAGTGGAATAATTACTTTTGAAGCAATTTCTAGTCCTTTGGGCAGGGCAAGTTCTCTGATGTGAAGACAAAAGCACCAATGAACCAGCACGTAGAAGTACGCTCGAACGAAAATCAAAAGTCAATTTGATTTTGCTACAATTAAATGACTTGTAGAGAATGAAATCGGCTAGTGTACTGTGACATTGGCACTAAATCTGAAGAACTTAGATGCATGTGAATTGTTCGCACTAAGCAAATAGTGAAATAAGTTGCCCTTGTACGAGGTCAGATTGAATTTCACGTCTACTTTGAAAGGCTGACGAGACTCCCGCAGCAAAAACCGCCTTTATTTGTGAGCGTTCTGCTGAAAAAATATAGTGTTGCATTAACTTATCCCAGGTTAGTTAGTTAGTTTCACAGTTAGACTACACTCACAACACAAAGAGAATGGATTACATTCGATCAGTTTCTGTAAGTAGCTAAATTTACCATTTAGGTAATTTACGCGAGAATTACTATTGATAGACCTGGTTTTAATAAATATCCTTCAAATAGCACAAACAACATTAAATACACCCGAATCATTAAAGTCGCGATTCCACGTTGTAACATCCCACCATGGATATGTCAAAATTATAACCAAATTTAAACGTGATTTGACTAACTACTCAAAATTCCACCACTACAGAACAATTACGCTCAGCACTAATCACACATTCAAGGTGTCATGTTCTTTCTGATTAGTGCATCATTATTAGAGTATAATCACGAAGGCAAGTGCACGCACCCAATATGTAATCTCTCCTGTACAAGGCCGTGTACGGAAAGCCTTGCTGGC
>OZ022263.1:102642433-102769118 GCA_963978885.1 Nemotelus pantherinus | reverse complement strand
CTTGCTGGCATTCACTTTGTAGCGTAAGCATAATTTTGAATCAAGACAATTGTGAAATTAGAGAGGACGAAGAGATACCGATATAGTGACTACCTGATTTGAATAAGATATTAATTATATCATTAATAAGAGGTATTCGATTTTCAGCAATTAGAAGGAATGCTCGAGCTATTAATAAATTGATGGATCAAATAATGATACAATCCAAACGCAGGAAAATTCGGAAATAGTGTAGGAGTAAATATAGCTTGAAAATAATTATAGAAATTTCAAGAATGAATCATTTTCTCTAGAAAATTTGACGTCAATTAACAAGTATTTAAATTAATGGTGAAAGTCGATCAACATCTCAAATTAAATCAGCATAATAATATATCCCCACTTTCAAAATTACTTTGTTAAAGAAACCAAAATATCGTCAAAAAATATAATGCGAATATCAAAAAAGTCTAGCGCATCAGAACCGCTAGAAAACTAATTTTCGAAGAAGTTATCTTTGAGAGATTTAAAAATGTGTGAAGACGTTATACACTTCTTTGTAGTATCATATCAACCAATTCTTACTGAAAGGAACAAATATCATTTTCTGACAGCATTTTCTAGAACACAAATGATGAAAATGTTCAGTGCTGGCAACATTTGTCCAACACAGCAGCAACAAATCTACCATAAAATGCTCGTGCTTAATCATCCTATCCTTTGAATTTCATTTTCATCCGAGGATGTCATCGAAAAATTCAGCGATTAAACTATATCTGGGGCTACCATCCGAAAAATTTCCAAAGCTCGGAACATTTAAATATCGGTTGCTTATTTTATTGTAAATGCTTTGCTTATGAATACAAAATGGAAGCATCTGTTGGGGCGATATTTTTGAAATTGTCCGGTGCTGACAATCATGTGCTAGCATCATAGCTGCTTCACGTTGTGTTAAACCCACCCTATGAATTTCGTTTCGATTGGAATGGCTGCACTGAAAGTTATAGGAGTGAATAGAATTTTAAGGTTACCATCGTACAAACTTTTTAAATTTTTGAAACGTAAATATTTGTTGTTAATTGTAATTGCAGGATTATTCCCATTTGGAAATTTTATGACAACATTGCTCGATCAAGAAATGTCAATTTATTACGAAATTCATCATAGCTGGCAACCCTTTCTTGATTTTTCAACGAAATTCCTACAGGATTAGAAACTCAACAAGATATGTTTGTCATATGAATCTCGTTTTGATTTCGTCACTGCATCGGAAGTTAGAGGGAAGTTTCCTGAGCAAATTTACAATATTTAGGAGACCAAAGTCGCCATAGCTGGCGTCCCTATACTCAACCAAATTTTTATGAAATCTATCTTAGAGAAAGGTTCACCTACTGCGTGAATTTTGTTAAAATCTGGTGTTTAAAGCGGAAGCTGTAGGCCAAAAACGAGTTTTTTTTTCTCAGCGATTTTCAAAATCACTTCTATCAAACCTGGTCCTAGCGAATTCCAACATGTCCTGTAAATTTCATATTGATCGCATAATCCGATCACCAGTTCTCGAGAACAGAAGTTTCGAGTGCTGAAAATAGAGGTAATTTGATCATGGGTTGCCGTTCTTGTTTACCGCGGGATTTTGAAATATTTTATTTGACTTGGTGGACAAAAACCAAAATTTATCAATAATTTGAATTCATTTTCTAAAATCAAAAATTTTTCAGGAAGGTCGATGATTTGAAGGATTTCTCTTTAGGAGCCTGCTGTAGCTACAGAGTTGCCAGCACAGTCTTGAAAGTCCGTGTGTGCTAGATCCTAGTCTACATCAGTAGGTACGCTCTAAAAATTTCACAATGATTAATTAGTTTTCTAAGAAGTTATGACAAATCGAAATTTGAAAAAAATCCTTGCCTACTTTTAGGCACTCAGCGCCTCCACAAGGGTCAAAGTTTGCACTTCTTTTTCATACACAAACTTTAAACATAATAAGTTTTCATTCCTAGTACTTTTTTTAGCAAAAATTTACACTGCTTGGAAATATAGGAGTACCTGAAAATTCACTTAAATGCCCGTCGCCGCCAAAAGGTTTAAGATATCTGAGTTTTAGCAAGTCATGGACCTACCTGTTAAACACATCTGTGTTCTCCGGAAATTTCAGCTCAATCGGATTGGCCTGCCCAGAGATTATCTCCCTTAACCATTTTGCTGATATATATATATATATATATATATATATATATATATATATATATATATATATATATATATATATATATATATATATATATATATATAGATATATATATATATATATATATATATATATATATATATATATATATATATATATATATATATATATATTATTACACCTGTTGTGAAATGTATTAATGCTGTTGCGAAATGTATTCAGGCATATCAATATTAGTATACTTTGGACAGCGCACTTATTTGTACTTTGGACAGTGTGATTATTTGTAAGTTGGTCGGAGTGTGATCTTGGATACTCGTGGACGGTTGTTGTTAGCAGGAAGGCAGAATGGTGTTTGTAAAATAAATAACATCAACCAAGAAAAGTATTTTTGTATTTTGACTTTATTCGGAACATAAAAACGTGGCGACCGTGACAGGACTTAAACATAAAGTCGCAAATACTTCGTGAAATGGACTTCATAAAGAAGCAGAGGAGAATACTCCGTGGCGCATTTACCAAAGCGCATACAGCGTTTGTGACGAAAGTTGGTGGATCGAGCGATGCCGAGCAGAAAGTTGCGTTTCAGTTATTGGAAGCGAAAATGCATGAGTTGGATGCAATACATTCATCGCACGACCACGCTTTGTTCGAATCGGAAATGACCGAGGAGGACATATCAGCAGAAATCGAAACAAACGATATATACAAGGCTCTGTATTTGGGGGCTAAAATCAAAATGGAGGCAAATACGATCTCATCGGCGGCGGCGGCGGCGTCATCGTGTGAGCCAGCTCCTCACATATCTACCCACACAGTTGCAACAAATTTGAGATTGCCCAAAATCGAACTGGCCAAGTTTGGAGGAGGCGTGCATGAGTGGCTACCATTTTGGAGTCAATTTAAGAAAGTGCATGGAGATCCGGCGCTGTCTCCCGAAGACAAGTTTCAATATTTGCTACAATGCACAGTACCTGAGTCAAAGGCAAGAGAGCTTGTTGCTAATTTTTCATCCACGGCGGAAAATTATCAGAGCGCCGTCAATTGCATAAAAGACCGTTTTGGCCGAGATGACTATGTGGTAGAATATTACGTGCGAGGACTTTTGAGTCTGGTTTTAAAAAATGCTGTGACTGGCAGTAATAAAGTGTCGCTTAGCAGTGTGTACTATAAAGTAGCTGCGAACATTCGTGCTCTCAACAGTTTGGGTGTGACGACAGACAAGTGTGCGGCTATGCTTACCCTCTGGTAGAGTCGTCATTACCTATCGAAATTCTACGAGCGTGGCAACGCAGTGGGCAGATGAGAGACGTTGCATCAAATGCGGAAGAGAGCAAAGATCGAATGTCAAGGCTATTGGAATTTTTACAAGCCGAGGTGGAAAATGAGCAGCAAATAAATTTAGCCTTGACAGGTTTTGACATTACATCGGAGGATAAGATGAAGAAAGTGAAACGAAACGACGTCCAAAAGGAGATTCCTAGCGCCAGCGTTCTTTTTGTAAATGATGATAAAAAGGTCAGTACATGTGTTTTCTATAGTGCACAACATCATAGTCAAGCTTGCGAAGAGGCGAAAAAGATGACGGTCGAAGATAAAAAAGATTGTCTTCGGAAGGCAAATGTTTGTTTTATTTGTTTATCGCGTGGTCATTTTGCAAGACAATGTAGAGTTAAGGTTAAGTGTAGTTTGTGTGCTCGAAAACATGCAACGGTTATGTGTTACTTAGGTGGGTCTAAGAACCCACAGGGTCAAACTAAATCGTATTATCAAAAGTCGCGAGCGGAGAATAATCTTGTAGCGTTTTCGAAAGTACCCGAGGTTTTTCTCGTGCTGTTTCGTATTCCGAAACGTGTGAAAAATTGGTACGTGCTGTTTTGGATACGGCCTCGCAGCGTTCGTATATATCTTCGGACATCGCTCAAGAGCTTGGATATGTCTCAAAAGATAAGCAAGAGGTAATACACTCGTTATTTGACGGTATAAAATCTGAAAGTGTTGTACATGATTCGTACATGGTTCGTTTAAGAAATTTAGAAAACACATATGCATGTAACTTTTCAGCGATGGACCATGCGAAGATTTGCGTCACCTTGCCTTGCATAAAAAAAGGACCTTGGTTGGAAGAATTAGGTAAGAGAAATATTTCTCTCAGCGATATTGACAGTGGGAGTAGATATCTTGATAGGAGCTGACGTCAACACCATTTAGCCGATCGATATGAAACTTTGCGAATTTCACATGTGAAAAAAAGTTTTGTCTCTTCTTATAGTTTAACATCTCAAAAATATAGTTCCAAAATTTGAAGTCAGTCAAAGCAAAACTCTTTAAGCTATTGACTACTAAGTCCCATCTCCTCTATCATTGTAGCTCCGACAGCTTGGAGTATAGTAGATAATTTATCAAAACCACTTTTTAGAAGTCCGTGTTCAATGCCATTTAAAAACCACATTTCCGATTCATTTCAAACTTGGCACACACTTTATACATGTAAAATACTTCCCCTCAACGATAAGTTTTAGTTTATTGGTTTTCATTACGGGGGTTTTTCATCTACAAAAAGGCCAAATTTTTCATGAAAAATAGTAATTTTCAATTCAAATGACCACCAGAAATTTAATATTGAAAAAAATTATAATCAGAGAACGTTGAGGGGATGATTTGATAATACTTTGACTAAATTTAATGGTCTTTAATTTCAGATATTTTTCAGCTGAGATACAATGAACACCGCAAATCGTCGTTTTTCCAAAGACGTTCTTGAAAAACCTTTGTCCTAGGTTTGTTTGTCGATATTTTCGCATAAACAAAATTTGCTCTATCCATATTTTTAAAACAAATTCGTAAAAAAAGTGTTTTTCTCATGCTGAAACACCTACTTCTCCCTTAAGTACACTGTCGCAAAGGTTTCTGGCCAGGCCTACTCCGTTCGATTTCGATGCTGGGTATGATAACACCCTTTACTAGCTATGCGAGTTTTGACATGCATTGAAATTCAAGTATGAAACATCAGGAATGTGCTGCACAGGTGGAAAAGTGAAATTGCCAGAATTGATTGAATTTACCATCCGCACCATTATCAACGTTGATATTAGGTGTCACAAGCCAGTCGAAACATTTTTTGGCAAACATACGCAAGTACAATTCATGTATCGAAATGACATCCTTCAGTGCATCAAAAATCATACGAGACAATTACATGCCAAAGTTCAAAGTCCAAGGGGAAATTGATTATAGAGCTGGATCAATTCTACCGCTACCGAATTCAGGTCACAAATTTCTCCCAATTTATTTCATGAGAACCACTGATGAACAAGTTGATCAACATTGTCGATTCAATACCAGCACTAAACGAGAAATTGTTGCCACATTACAAAATTTATTCGATCAACACAACGAATTAATTTGACTATTCAGGACGGCCCTCGAGCAAATGCCAGCTGATGATTACTTTGTTGTCACTAGAACAGACAAAATACCACCCGGTTAGCAATTGGCTTTAAACGCACCAACAACTGATGAAGTGGCGATGGTCATAGTTGGCGAAAAATTTAACTTACGTTATATAACTCTCATGGCAGAGTTGGTAATGTTCATCGAGTCTCCGGAACTCATCGCATTGCAATATCCAATTTTGTTCTGGCTATATCCAATTTTATTCTATATAATTTGAGATCAAAATGAGAAATCCCCAAACACATGAGGAGATCAATAAAAAAGTCAGCACCATTAATTGCTATTCATACCAATTGATCCCAGTAGGACTAGGAGTGCTTACTGCAGTAATGCAGTAATTATTCCCAGTAATCATCGTCGGATCGTTTTTGCATGACCGCACCGATGAATTTAACATAAGAAGGTCATTATAAGCAACGATACTCGCTCCGTTTTGCAATACCGAGTATTGATGACCCCATCAATGAAGTGGCAGTGAGGACGTAAGTGATACCGGTAATGGATGTCGGCATCAATGCAGTGGCAGTTATTACGTATTGGATGCCATGAAACGGATGCCAGAATTCGTTACCAACAACGCATTGTTATACACATAATTCGTGAGGAGAAATAAATTTGCTTGATAGATCAAAATGCAAAAAACGCAAAATCTTCTGTTGGCAATGCCTTAGTATCGTTATTTGCACTGGACGTTTGCAAGGTACGTAATAATTGATCCTGTTCACGTTTCACTAAATGTTTTAAATGACGGCAGGTAATGCCATAGGAACACATCGCGTTTTTATGTTAATATAATTAAATTCTTATTTCATTTTAAGATTCTTGAACTCACCACTGTAAATAAAAATCCAGAGCACAATTTCACAACTTTTCAAAAACTTTAAATATCGTAGCACTTCACTCGCAGATAAAATACTTTTAAAAGGCTCAAAACGCATAACATAGGAAAAACACCAAACAAAGGAAACGCATAAAACAAATAAACCGAAACACGTTTGAGCTCGCATCATTTCAGCATGAATATCTACATTACTCTACCCTTCACTGTGGCTTACTTTGTGCAGTACAGTAGTTAATAGATAATCCCACATGGATTTCTGTACCACAATGATTCTTTTTTGCATCACTTACATATTACATTGTAATCCATTATTTTGGAATTCACAGGCATTAATGAAAAAGTAATCGATGCTCGTGGTCCTACTGGGATGATTCGTGAGAACCGAGACAATCACATTTTGAAATGTAGATAATTGTTCAATCAGATCAAACTGCGCTCAGAAGAAAATATGCATTTACGCGATGCAATTGCTACTAAATAACTGCGAAAAATGGGCATACTGCCGGCTACATTTACATTATGTTCGCGAATACAGCCATCTTAATTTTTTACTACTAATGTTTGAAAAAGAATATTAGTATTAAAATCACTTTGGCCAAAAATTCATATTTCTATATATATATATAGCTATATATATATATATATATATATATATATATATATATATATACATATATATATATATATATATATATATATATATATATATATATATATATATATATATATATATATATATATATATGTATATGTATATATATGTATATATATATATATATATATATATATATATATATATATATATATATGTATATATATGTATATATATATATGTATATATATATATATATATATATATATATATATATATATATAAATATAAATATATATATATATATATATATATATATATATATATATATATATATATATATATATATATATATATATATATATATATATATATATATATATAGTCAAAATTTCCCTAATTTTTCCGAAGTTTCGCCTTATTTTATGTTGGATTTCACTGGACTATTATAATGGTCGTGGATTTTGCTAGAGGTTGTGTGGTTGAAATTTTGACGGTCATATTTATTCTTTGGCTACAAAATTTCCAAAATGCTGGTAAACATTAACACCATTGTTGTTAAGGTGGCAGGACCGTAGTTGGTGAGTTGATGGATTTTTTTCTCGTTTTGCAAGAGGCCGATCGTTTTGGTGTTTTTATGGAGCTCTGCCATGGTCTCTAAGTATGTACATTAAAATTGAGTTGAGTTACATTAAAGTTGCTTTCTACTGATGTTTGTAGAATTGCAGTTTCGATTCTTCTTTTTCGAAGTAGGTTTTACCGTTCGCCTTGTTGGATGTATTGTGGAATTTCACTAGATATGTCTCGTTTAGCTTGTGGGAAGAGTCATCTGTCTCGAGGTTACCGGCAAAATTGTTCAACATAAGTACTCCAGGAGCAATATTATCGATGATTGGTACTCGCTGGTTGTTTATTTTGGTACAATTGGGTTTAAGACTTTTCAGCAAGTTTGAAATGCAGCTTGTATTACTTATATCTAATATATTTGACTCCTAACATAATTATCAATTTTCAATTCTCTAGTAATTCCAAAGATTTCATCTTGATATTTAATAACTTTTTCGAATTGAATTTCGTTCACAAAGTTTCCTTTCTTTACTGGTTTTGTAATCAACATTTGATATATTTTACTTGTAACAATTGGTAGGTTTATAATATAAAGTGAAAATAAACCGTTAGTTATAAATTTAATTTCTGAAAAATTTAATGCTTCTTCAATACTTGAAAACAAAAACTTGTCTTTGGCTAGTGTTTCAAGTGCTAGTTTGATTTGTAATTTTGATAAAATAGTTGAGTTTCATGATACCAGCTTTAGCCCAGTGGATTGCATAGTTAATATTAGTCAATTCTTCTTTTACTAGTATGATTTTAAATTTAACTTCGAGTATAATATGGCTATTGGTATCGTATCCTTTTTTAGTAGGTTTAATATTTAGCTATTTATTTTCGTAATGTTATTTATGCGCTCGTTGTAAAGTTGATGAATAACAACTTGTTTGATTGAGCTTTGTAATACATTTGAGGCAGTTTCTTTGATTGTAGTGAAATCTTTGTGATCTGGGCTACCCGCAAGCCATTTCCAGGCAGTGCCTAGGAAATCTAATAATCTTTTGAATTTGCGTGTGGTCCAGTGAAATCCGACACAAAAAAAAGTTGAAACTTCGGAAAAATTAAGGGAAAGCTGAATTTTGGTGTGAACCTTGGTATTGGCGTGTTGAACAAAATGTCAAAAGTTCCCATCGATCCGAGTGCTGTGTCACTTTATATACGGGGCCAAAGGTCACCAACAGTGACCTTTTCTAAAGATCTCAGTAACGGTTACGTCTTCAGAAAAACATGGTATGACGAAATTATAGCTTAAAAAATTCCCAACAAAAAAGATTGGTAGATAAGTTTATTTACATGTTTATTTTATGCGCCTCTTAAACATAGAAAAACAAACTCACAAACATGCCAAGTCGTAATCAAAATCGGATAATATTAACATGCCGTGAGAAAGAGGATGCTGTTAGTAACAAATCTTTAGATCAATATATCTCAAAAACGGTTATGGTTACTTTTTGCTTCTTTTCAATATATCCTTTTTGCTTCTTTTCTGTTACTAAGGAGCCTTTTTTCTTTCTCCGAAACACAAATTTTTCCTGCTTGGTTCTTGTGGGATTCCTTGCTCTTGGTTATTGTTGCAAAGAGATAGTACGCCGCACACTTGGTTATTGTGTACCGTTACTATTTATGGTAGAGCAGATTATGGTCCCTGCTCGGGCGCTAGTTAATTTAATTAAGGGGACATTCGCCTTTGAAATTGAAAAAAAAAAACAATTTTTAAAAATTTTATTATGAAAAAACTATTATATTTATTGACAAAAATTCTTTTGGACATTGTTAAACAGTCTCTAAAGAATATAAAAAAAAATTTGCATTTTTAGTTTCCCTTGGCTGCTGTAGAGTGCGTCATCCAAAAGTTACTTTTCAAACGGTAGGACATATTGTGGACCTCCTGTAACAGATTTTTGAAAAATTCAAAATGGATTCTATTTTTGAGACTCAAAACTATACAATAAACCTCTAAAACTCATGCTTTTTCATATTTTGAAGTTTTTGCGTGTATGTTTCTGAAAAATGCGAAAAAACGGCATTTTTTGGGGGTAATTCATCCCCGTAAAAAGAGGGACGAGTATTTTTTTAAACTTTTAGAGGCTTATTGTTTACTATTTTTAATAAGTAATCGAATGCTTTTTAGTTTTTTGAATCAGTCAAGTAAATTCGGAAAAAAATGTCCTGCCAGTTTGAAAAAGGAGGTTTCGAGAAAAACGCGTTTAAAGTTTTTTTACCATAATTTTATTGAGTAAAAGGTCGAATCGATTTTTTTTAAATTTCAAAGGCGAATGTCCCCATAAACACTTACGTTTTAAAAATGATACAATAAGAATACATTGCTCGACTTACTATCTATTTATGCTGAAAAACTGCTGATCCCATGTTTGGCTAGTTTCCTAGGTGTGATTGTAGTCCAGGTGAGCGATGCAATTTTGCTAGGAAAGTAATTCTGCTGACGCGAATGTAAATTACATTCTTTTCGTGGATCAGGTGTGAGCTTATACATATGTTTGGTAATCGCTTACAAGGGATTGATGCAGTTGGGAATGTGTGCACCGAATCGATCTGCAAATAACACTTATGATCGTGATTTGTAACGTCAAACACACTTTGATGTCGATGATTTGGGTACATTTGTTGAAAACAATCTTCCGAATTAGGTTCTAAAACAACGCATTGTATGTGACACAATAATGCAGGCAATACAAATAAAAGCGGCAGATTGTATTTCATAAATGCGCCTGGAGGTACAAGCAACGCTCTTCTCATTTCAATTACTCAAAAAATTACTCAAAACTAAACTGCACTGGCACTTGCATCGTCTGAAATTCCGGGAAAACTTTTGGATGGTAATCAAACAACCCACTCACCACTGAGATCGCCGTTAAATTTGCAAACCACTGATACGCCAACATGTAATATGACCAAAAAGTCTGGAATGGGCTAACATCTCCAAACATGTCAGCTTATTATAGGGGACGAATGCATAATTGCACACGAAAAAGAATTGAAAGCGCTTCATCGTGCAAGATTTCAAAGGTAAAGGACAGCCTTTAGGTGGAGCACTAGTTTTGTTGTCAGGCGATTTAAGACAAACTCAAACAATTATACCACGTTCAACACAGGCTAGTGAGCTTAATGCATGTCTCAAATCATCAGGTCTATGCACTGAAAAAAATCCACAAGGCGCCCAGAGCCATATAACATAGCGCATTATTTATGGCCCCATACGCTATGTACATACTCTGAGCTATGCAATATGGCTCCCCGCGCCATAATGTCAGATTCTACATAGCGCGTGGTCCTATGTAACATGGTGCAGCATTTGTGGTCCCACACGCTATGTACATAGTACCCTGAGCCATGCAGCATGGCTCCCAGCGCCATAATTACATGGCGCAGAAATTGTGGCCCCACACACCATACTACATAGTGCAATGAGCCATGTAATATGGCTCATGGCACTCCAGTTATAGCTCGCAGCCTTACTGTGTGAGGAGGTGTATAAATGTCAGCAAGCTTCTTGAGTATAGGAGAGATTTTATTGTAGTAGATTATTTGACTGCAATAAGATTGTTTAGCTTATAGAAACATCCCAAATAAAATTAGTTTGCCAAAAAAGTCACGAAGAAACGGGAGGAAAATTGATCAAGTCTTCGTGTTACAATGGCAAGCGATCTTCACCCTGCAAAAATTTCGATAATCAATCGAAAAAACTGAAACTCGGGTGTCAAATAATTTTTGCAAATGAATTTTAATCGAATAAAACTTCAAAAATAAACTACAAATCAATCGTAATCATTACGATCGAAAAGCGTGTTATTGCACTAAAAAAACACATAGCGCCAGCGCCATAATTTATAGACTTCTGGCGCCATATACATAGTCGACTTCGGTACATTTGTGATAAAATATAGCGCCACGCGCCATAGTACGTAGGAGCACACGCTATGCTTATAGCCCTCCACGCCATATACTATAGTCCTCCACGCCATGTATTATAGTCCTCCACGTCATGTACTACAGTCCTCCACGCCATGTACTATAGTCCTCCACGCCATGTACTATAGCCCTCCACGCCATCTGCACATGGCGTGAAGGGCTATTAGCATAGCGCCTGCTCCTATGTACTTTTCGCCATGTATTATGGCGTGTGGCGCTATATTTTATCACAATCCCCAAATCGACTATGTACATGGCGCCAGAAGTCTATAAATTATGGCGTCTGGCGCTATGTGTTTTTTCAGTGTGGTGATATGTAAAGAAATTGAATTTGGAAACGAATACGCGTGTCCAACTACAAAATGATGCATCCGCTGAAGGTTTCGTAAAACAATTGCTGAATACTGGGAAGAGGGACATAGCAATCAAGACATCTGCACAATGTATCACATTACCCACAAACTTTTGTAACAGGATATAACAACCAAAGACGAATTGATTCAAAAGGTTTTCCCAAATATCGCGCGGAACTACAAAAATCATCAGTGACTCAGTGCACATGCTATATTAGCAGCTACGAACAACGATGTCACTGACATTAATTTAACCATTCAAAACGGAATACCAGGCAAATCCACAACGTATAAGTCCATTGATACTGTGATGAATCAAGACGAAGCTGTTAATTATCCAACAGAATTCTTGAATTCACTAGATTTTCCATGTATGCCAGCACACATTTTAGCATTGAAAATTGGCATGCTTACAATTCTTTGCCGGCACATCAACCAACTACGGCTACTTTCACATTATACGGTTCTGACCGTGCGGCAAAAAACCGTACGGTGATATTTAGCTTGTGAGAAAAAAACCGTACATAAACCGTATAGTGTGAACAATTTGCTGATTCGGATTTATACCAGACGGTGTTTTGCCGTACGGTGAAACCGTATAGTGTGAAAGCAGCCTACGACTTTGCATCGGCACAAGACTTTCGGTGAAAAAGATTATGAACTATGTCATCGAGGTTACAATTTTGAATGGGAAATTCAAAGGCGAAGATGTACTGTTGTCACGTTTACAAATGATCCCAACACTACCTTGATTCGCATGAACGTTCTTTCTACAGTTTAGTACTTTCGAGATTTTCAATGATTTGTGTTTTGATTTGTACTGGAGATATATGGAGAGTGCGTTTTTCAATATTAGGTGCGTCTTATTTTACATTCAGAGTAGTGCAGGATATCGATTTGCACACGAAACAACAACAACATCCAGAGTACGAACACTTGTGAATTCAGTGGAGTTCGTACTCGTGCTCTCTGTGGAACGTATTTTGAAAAGTCATGTCAACTAGAATAGTTGGAATTTTCAAAAATGTCCATGTCACCCTGGCAACCAGGATAAATAGTCATACATTTGAAAACGGCGTTGGCTATATGACAGTTCAAACTTTGAAATGGCAACTGTCTGACAGAAAAAAACTCGCGTGCTACTCTGGATCGTTTTATTATGCATGCAGGATACCTACTACACTCTGGATGAAAATAAAACGCAGCTATTGATTATAACATATTTCCGCAAAAGATAGGTTTTTTAAATTTTTTAGAATGTCATAGAGTATGCAGCTTTTGAATAACTCAAAAATGATCAAAATGTAGTTTGAACGTTTATACGAATCAAGGCAGAACAGATATGCCATTTAAATTCAAACGTTAACAGTTTCCGGTGAGATTTGCTTTTGCAATGACCAAAAACAAAGCACAAGGGCAATCGCTGCAATCTGTGGGCTAGGCTTAGATAATCCGTGCTTTTCACATAGACAACTCTATGTGGTCAGCTCATGTGTCGGAAAACCTTCTGGTTTATTCATGTACACACCGGACAGATCCACAAGCACTCAAATAAATAAATATATAGAACCAGACTATTATCAATAATTAAACTTTTTGTCATCATAACGAATTTTCTTGAATTTCTTTTCTTTTGAAATTCACATTCACACGGCGAGCATTATCCGCACATTCCGGGTCATGCAGAGGTACGATCGGCCATTGGTCAAAGCTTCAGCATGTACACCTCCCAGTTGACGGGAATGCAAGAATGCGATGTCGGGCTTTCCAAAAAAATTTTTGTTATAAAGCTATAAAGCTGAACGCGCATTGTTCCCCTTGCCTATGCCTTGGCCGCCCTGGACATGCAATGTTAAAAATAAATTAACAGACCATGGATTGGTAATGGTTCCATACATTGCGCAAAAAACTTACCAAATTTATTCCGACGCATTACTTTTCCCGTTGGGTAATATTAGCAATCATCTACACTGCCGTGCTTAGCATAAACGTTCTATCTACATTTTAGTACATTCGAGATATTAAATGATTTGTGTTCTGATTTGTACTGGAGATATATGGAGGGTGCGTTTTTTAATATAGATTATAACATATTTCCACCATAGAATGGGTTTTCAAATTTTTTAGAATTATATTATAGAGTATGCAGTTTTTGAATCCGTTGTTAACTCAAAAATGACAAAAATGTACAGGGTTTGTCCGGAAAGTTATAGGACTGATTTTCTTCCGCCGCGGCTGTACTTCGGAGCGCGCGCGCACCGACTGGATTCGGTAGAGGGAGTTCTTAGCTAACAAACGAGTGGCTGGTCCGGTGGCTTGTGTCCGAGCACCCGGAGAATCAGGACAGGCTTTTTCGAGCGACGTGTTTCCGTGAGTGTTGCAAGCCGAAAATACAGCGTTCGTTAGAGCAGAGGTACGCAATTAAATTCTGTGTGAAACTCGGTAAATCTGCGACAGAGATGTTTGATATGATGAAACAGGCCTACCCAGATGATGATTTAGCAAGAAGTGGTGTGTTTCGGTGGCACAAGGCCTTTTCGGAGGGCCAGGAAGAAGTCGCCGATGTAGACCGTGCTGGAAGACCTTCGACTTCGACAAACACCAACAATGTGACTCGTATACGCAAAGTTTTGAACTCAAACCGTCGACTAAGTATTCGTTTAATTGCCCAGATGTCAAATTTACCAAAATCGGTGGTTCATGACATTGTGACGGAGCATTTGAACATGCGCAAGTTGTGCGCAAAGATGGTCTCAAAAGTGCTCACTGACGACCAGAAATTACGGCGAGTGGAAGTGTGCCAAGAAAATTTGAACATGTGTGAAAGTGACCTCCAATTTTTTAAAAACGTAATCACAGGTGATAAGTCATGGATCTTTGAGTATGACCCCGAGACAAAGAGGCAATCTTCCCAATGGCACACGACGGCGTCTCCTCGCCCAAAAAAGGGAAGAATGAGCAAATCCAAAGTGAAAACGATGCTCATTGTCTTTTTTGACATCAAAGGCATCGTCCACCATGAATTTGTTCCTCCCGGACAAACCGTCAACGCCAAGTTTTACGTGGAAGTGCTCAAGAGACTCAAACTAAGGGTTAATCGGGTCCGACAAGAAATCGCAGCCGACTGGAAGTTGCACCACGACAACGCCCCGACTCACACCGCCTTTCTTGTGAACAGTTACCTGACCAAGGCCGGCATCCCAACGCTTCCGCAGCCGGCTAACAGCCCAGATGTGGCCCCCCTGACTTCTTTTTGTTTCCTCGCCTGAAAAGGTCGATGAAAGGCAAGCATTTTGAGACGACAGAGGAGATCCAAGCAGTTTGCACCGCGGTTCTCAAGGCTATTCCGGAGAATGCTTTCCGTGACGTCTTTAATGCTTGGAAATCGCGCTGGCAGCGCTGCATCGACGCAGAAGGAGCCTACTTTGAAAGTTTTTAAAGAATTGTAACGATTGGCTCAATATTTTTTTTTAAATCGGCTCAGTCCTATTACTTTCCGGACAAACCCTGTAAATAGAGCGTTTATGTTCAGCAGGGTAGTACAGTCAGACGAGACTTTGTTTTTGGGTGCATTGACTTTTGTGAATAGTCTCAATAGCAGTACAAGCTCATGGAATGTCGAAATATTTATCAATGGCATAAAGGTTATTTGTCAACTCGATATGGGACCACAACAGAACGTAATGAGCTTATCGCAGTTCAATCAGCTGCAGCTGAAATCTTCAATTTTACAACCATCCAGAGCTGCAATATTGACATTTAGTGAAAAATGTCTTCCCTTAATGGGTAAATCTAAAGTTAAGTGCTTTTATAATAATAATTCATATTATATAACGTTGCATATCGTAGATGTTACTTGTCAAACAGTACGAGGTTTACCAACGTGCACTGAAATGAATTTAATTGCAAGGGGCTAGTGAAGCAAAATGTGTCGTTTGCAATAAATCCAACGTAATAAAACAATTCAGCGATGCTTTTTGTGGCATTGGATGTCTCTACGAAAAAAGTCATTTAAAAGTCCATCCCAATACATCCCCAGTTATTGCGCCTCCCTGTTATTCCTTCGATATATTCTGTTTGTTGTAGAGAGATGCTCTGCCCTACTAAACATAAAAGTTCTATCGACATTTTAGCGCTTTCAAGATATTCAATGATTTGTGTTTTGATTGTACTGGAGATATATGGAGAGTGCATTTTTCAATATTGAGCTTAACATACTTCCACAAAACACAGATTTCTCAAATTTTGCAGTATGTAGTTTTTGAATCCGGTGCTAACTCAAATATGACAAAAATGTAGATAGAACCTTTATCGTTAGTAGAGCAGTGCTGTATTCCTTCTTGATGGCAGTATTGCTCGAACGTCTTGGATGTCAAGGCCGCGTTTCTATCGGAAGGTATTCGCCTCTGATTTTCAAAGACCTTAGATTGCTTCTGGAGTCTAACAATCACTTTTTCGGCTGTAGTAGATTTCGGTGGATACAGCCATACAAATTTAGAAAATGCGTCAACTACAGCAAACACGTGATTGTACGATTTGTTTGTTGACGGCATTGGACGCAAATGATCGATATGATACGTCTGTACTAGTCTCTCACCATTGTCGATAATACTTAGCATTTCTTCTATTTTGACTTGTTTACGTTCTGCTTGGGTGGATTTCATGCAATTCGAAATGAATTTTTCATTCTTTGGTCACATATGTGGAAACTAATATTCCTGCAATACCGAATATTTGGTTTTCTGAGCGAATTTTCTAAACCAAAGACACCAAAACTACCATAGCTGGCAGCACGAATCGAATTTTTCAACCAAATTTCTGTCAAACACGGTTTAAATTAAGGTTCAGCTACTGTGTTAATTTCATGAAAATCTGGTAAATGCATCAGAATTCATAGGGCAAAAAGCAGTTTTTTTCCTTTGTAATTTTTCAAGATGGAACCACTGGCACAGAGTTGATTAGACCTGGTCCTACTTAAGTCCAATATATTCTGTAAATTCCAAATGTATATAATGATTGGTTCGTGAATTCCCGTGAACAGAAGTTTTTGATGCTAAAAATATAGGTAAATTGGGAAAGGGTTACCGTTCTTGTCCGACATGAAATTTCCAAAGTTTTACTTTGACTGGATAGGTAAAGCATAAGATTTGTATAAAAGTTGGTTTTTGTTGTAAGAAACGGGCATTTTTTAGGAGATTCGATGGTTTGAATGTTTTCACTTTCAGTGCCTGCCGTAGCTACAGTGTTGCCAGCACGTTTATCAACACAAGTGTGCAACTTAACAACAGTAATATGCTCTGTAAGTTTCATAATGATTTGATAATCAAATAAAAAGCCATCGCAATTTAAAAATGTTCAAATTTTCCCAATCTCATTTTAGGCGCCTAGCGCATAGGGTTGAAAATTTCAAAAACCTTATCATATTTACATTTAAAACACGTTCAAAATTCATATAAGATACTTTTTTTTGCAAAAGCAATTTTTTGACAGAATAATAGGTATAATTATAATTTCAGGTCAATGGGATGGTGCGTTCCTGAGATTTTATCACTGATATTGTTTGATGATATATATATATATATATATATATATATATATATATATATATAAATATATATATATATATATATATATATATATATATATATATATATATATATATATATATATATATATATATATATATATATATATATATATATATATATATATATAAATATATATATATATATATATATATATATATATATATATATATATATATATATATGTATAGAAATATGAATTTTTGGCCAAAGTGATTTTAATACTAATGTTCTTCTTCGACCAAGCTAGGTCGGGACAGACGATATTACTTTTCGCCAGATACGTCCGACTTCTTGGGTATCACCCATACTGGAGCATTATAAGGAGATCTTGAAGTTTGGATTATGCCGTCTTTCAGGAGTTTGCTTATTTTGGAATCTACCACTGGTCTGAGAGCCGTGGGGTAAAATGTTGAATACGACTTGGTGTGTTCCGGGGTGTTGTCTTGAATGCGGATTTCACCCTTTACTTTTGTTGTATAGGTGAGAGTCTCATCTGGTTCACAAAAGAGTTTAGGATGGCCTTTGATAATGGACATGAGTTTCACAAATTGCGGTAAGGTAGTTTTTCTTAGTTTTGATGTTATCGTTAATCAAAAGGAAACTTTTCGCTGTGTGTATTATGGCTCTGAGTTCCTTTAGGGTGTTGTTGCCTATTATGCCGAGATTTTAATGCGAGAAGTATGAACAATTTAAGGCTGGGATTTGGGAGTCCAAATAGATCTACGATTGCATGGTGTGTTACCATAATTTTTCCGACTACCGAATTTGCAAAGAATTGTTGTTCGTTAGAGATACGGTTGCGAAGACAGGAAGGCTAAATGTAATTTTTGTTGGAGACTGAGTCCATGAGGAATTTACAAATTTTTCCGCTTCTTGCCGTAATGTCAAAATAAGGCAGCGAGGAGCTGGTTTATCTAAAAAAATGAACGCCAACGCAATTGAAATCTTGTTCAAGGTTTACCCAATATGGTTCTCCGTGCCGTTGGCCAGCGAAAGCTGTTCCGCGCCTCTTTGATCAACTAGGGTTTGATCACCTAGTTCATTTGTTTTTCCCTGGTAGAGGTTTCTTTCGTGATCTGCTACTTCTTCTTGTTGTTCAGATTTACTAATGTGAAATATACGCTGTTGTTTGTTTGGGTGAAAGGCGGAAAGCTGTGTGGTTCGTTTAACGGCAGTTGGGGACCTATTTGCGGTTCTATTCTGGTAGTTTACGGCGGCGGTATGGATTGAACGATCTACTTTCATGGGCTAAAGCCTAGTTTGAGGCTTTGGTGGTTACCTATGAAGGACCGATAGGGAATTATATGGTTGGTAAGATTGGAGGTTAGGATTGTTTTGGAATAGTTGGTTTACGAAGAGATTTCTCATAAAGGGAACAGGCATTTGAGATTTGGTTGATGAGAGACTTTGGTGTAAAATACATTCTTTGGTGCAGGAGTAGGTTTAGTCTTAGTGGAATCGTTGGATTCCACGTTTAGAAATTTCAATAGGTCTCCGTTTAGGCCTCGAATAAATGTATCGAGAGCTTTGTCTCTATAGGCTCGAACAACTAAGTTCATAGATTCAGTGCTCATTTCCATACTGGAAAGCTTGTTTCAGATAATAGAGAGCTGCTGGTACATTGTGTGGTAGAAACCCTGGATTGTGTCACTGCCTTGTACTAGGTAGGTAACTTGATAATCTAGGGTGCTGATAGTGTATCGACAAGCATTTTGAGATACGTTCCAATGAATTAGGGTATTGTAAGACTCTAATGCAGTGTCTGCTTACCCCGTAATCTTACTTCTAATGACATTTATGATATCGTAGTACCAAGTGGTACCTTTCAGCGGTTCATAAATTTTTAGTATGCGCTCTACACTTTTTCTCCAGGACCCGAATTCGCCTGGTTGTCCGGAGAACTCCCGAAGCCCTTTGACCACATATGGCCCCCAGGGGGGGAGTTAAAGCGCTTGTCGAACTTTATGTTCTTTAGGTAAACCCGCCCTGGTAGATTCGTGCGAGGAGGACCCCTGCTTCTCCTACGGGAATCGCAACGGGTCCCAAGGGGGATAGCGTCCCCACACGTCCTCGGCTAGTGTATGGAGGGTCAGTCTCGCTCGCGGGATTGGCTTCAGGGGGCTTGACCCTCTGCACTTCTCCATGGTCATGGGGATGGCCTGTCAGGACCTTGTGATTTTTGCCCGGGCAAGTGTCGCTGTATGGCTTGTTTGTCGAACCTAGCACTTGGAATGTGTTGGTCTCTTGTTATGAATTATTTTAGTTTAAAGTAGCAACATCAATTTGTCGGAGTTATCAAGAGGATAAGACAATAGCAATGGTTACACGGAGGCTTTGATCTGGGCAGTTTGCCGCAAAACAGAATCAGCTATAGCAATGTTAACTAAAATGCAGGTATAATGCACGAGGTGAGAAGGGAACTGGAGGCGGTTCGAGGAATGAAGGAAGTTGTAAGAGGGGTTAGTTGTACCGAAGGTAGTCGGTTCGTTGATTGTTGAAAGAAGTTGATTGGGGAGAAGAGGTCTGGGGACCTTCGAATGGGTTTTTGAGTAACGGGGTTGGGTTGTTGGATAGGAAGGAAGAAGGAAGGAAGGAAGGAAGGAAGAAGGAAGGAAGGAAGGAAGGAAGGAAGGAAGGAAGGAAGGAAGGAAGATAGGAAGGAAGAAGGAAGGAAGGAAGGAAGGAAGGAAGGAATGAAGGAAGGAAGGGAGGAAGGAAGGAAGTAAGGAAGGATGGTTAGAAGGTTAGAAAGTTGGATGAATCGATTGAGATTCGGATTTACTGATTAGTATGAAATGTTGCGAATTGATGCCCACCGTTCAAAACTTAGTAAGACTATCGTGATGATGAATTCATGACGTTTTTTCTGGCGATTGTGGCGGAGGTTGTATTGGCGGTGCTGAATATGATACCGAATGAGTAAATGTAAATGGGAATTAACAAGAGACTAGTACTGCGGCCCATGTGCCGAGTATCTGCGGCCCTTGTGCCGGGTGAGACTTATAGCCGTACGGTTGCAATGTCTGGGGATTGTCGCAGGGAAATGGCAAGGCATATCCTCATGACCAAAACTTAAGGTCCTCTTCTGTGCCCGCAGAGGCCACAGAGAGGATAACCAACCTATTCCGGGGTTGTAAAGAAAGCGAGGCCGCGGGTGGTAGGGAGCCCCTGGACTTCGGTCCAGCCCTACCGCCGGGATTGGCCCCCTTGTGGGAGCAACGCGGTGGCTGTGGCTTTAGAGCCTAACCAATAGGGTCACTATTTTCCATCTACATAGTGGGTCTATTGGCGCTTGGTTAGTCTTACCGGGGTTCGAGTCCCCGGAGACGACGTGGTGCCGCGTATATGGCCGGGCGTTATACCTTGGAGTATAACAGAGGTTTGGATTGGCCTCGCAGTTACCAATATGGTGTCTGGGTCTGCCCCCAACACGAATTGGTAGACACGAGTAGCAAGCTTGCTTGTTTGCTCAGTCGGCGTTGTCTGTCGTTAACAGTCCAGTCCTAAGAAGACCGTCTGGTAAAAACTACCTAAGTTAGGCACGGACGCTAAAACACAGCAAAGGAACTATGACCACATATGGGATTCGATCTAAGTCGCCAAAGTTTCCCATCTGGTCAGCATTTATCCCTTAATCTACCTCGTCACCATCATTTGCGTATAGGTTTAAGATGGAATTGACTAATTTAGGACGTTCTCTAGCATCTGATCTGTGATAGAAGTGATTTTGAAATGCGGGCGATTCTGTGCCAGTGGTGCCATCTTGAAAAATCACTAAAATAGATAACTGCTTTTAGCCCTATAAATTCTGATTGAATCGTTCGATTTTAACGATATTCACACAGTAGCTGAACTTTACTTCAAACCACGTCTGGTAGAAATTTGGTCGAAAAATTCGGTTGGAACTGTCAGCTATGATATCTTTGGTGTTTTAAATTTGAAAAAAAAAAAATTTGGAAGTGAAAACATTCAAACCATCGAATATCCTAAAAAATGTCCGTTTCTTACAATAAAACCGATCTGTATACAAATCTTATGCTTTATCTACACGTTCAAAGTAAAACTTTGGAGATTTCATGTCGGACAAGAACGGTAACCCTTTCCCAGTTAACCTATATTTTTAGCATCAAAAACTTCTGTTCACGGGAACTCACGAATCAATAATCAGATACAATTGAAATTTACAGAATGCATCGGACTTAAGTAGGATCAAGTCTTGAATTGTAGGCCACTCTGTGCCAGTGGTGCCATCTTGAAAAATTACAAAGAAAAAAAACTGCTTTTTGCCCTATGAAATGTGAATAAGTTACCAGATTTTCATGAAATTGACACAGTAGCTGAACCTTACTCTAAACTCTGTTTGATAGAAATTTGGTTGAAAAATCCGATTGGTGCTGCCAGCTATGGTAATTTTTGTGTCTTTGGTTTTGAAAATTCGCTCAGGAAAATAAAACTTTTTGCCCTATAACTTCCAGTGCAGTCATGAAATCAATACAAATTTCAGACAATTAATGTAATCTATTATAAACATTATTCAGGCCAAATTTGGTTGAAAAGCCACGATAGGGTTGCCAGCTATTGTTGGTTTTGTGTTTAATTGCAATATCTTTATTAAGCGGTTTCATCGTAGAATTTTCAAATGGTAATGATATTGTAGTGACAATTAACAGCAAATATTAAGCATTCGATTATTTGAAAAAACTTGCTGCAGGTTACCCTTAATTTCTTTATACTCCTGTAACTTCGAATGCAATATAACAACGTGAAGCAGATGTGATATATTCTTGGCTTTGATACTGGCGAAAGGTTGCCAGCACGAGTCGGTTGTGCTACTTTTGTATCAATAAATGCTTACAGTTAGTATTCATACCGGAAACATTTACAATGAAAATAAATAACCGATGTTTCAATTCCCTAAGTTCTGCAAATTTTTCGGATCGCAGCCCCAAACACCAACTTCAGTTACAGTGCTGCAGGCACTGAGCATTTTCTTCATTGATGTTATATGAGATGCTGCTTTCAAAATTTTGTGAAATAAGCAACTGATAACGAATATAATTAACCCGTGTTTTGCTCTCATAAACGATGAAATTCATGCCAGTGGTAATATCTGAAACCTTCCACCATATGAGCTATAATTCATTCTTGAGACCAAAGTAAAACTTGGCATTTGAAACAGTTTGGTCGTAATAAGCAGCTCATGTGGTGGAATATGCACTCAAAGCCGGCACGGTTCTTCTACTGTTCTTCGAACATTAGTTTTTCTAGCGGTTCAGGTGCGCTAGCGGTTCAGGTGCCCTCGAAAATTTACTCTATTTCGACTAATTTTCAACCTTTTGCCTTAGAAAAATTACAATAGCTTCTACAAATATATTTCTTTCTAGTAAAAAAACATTTGTTATTAAATATTGTAATGTGTGTCTTAAAAAAAAATTATAAAAAAGAAGTATTTATGGACGTCCCAAGTGTACCTAACCCCTTAAGAAACTTTTGTGCTGATCGAGGAAAAGAAAACCAAAAAATGTAGTCAGTATGGAAAGAGCAAGCATTTTGATACCCACTATTACTTCTTACGTGAAGTATGAGCATCTTTCAATGGCCAAAATGTTTGCAGATATTCTAGCAAAATGCTTCAATAAGATTAACCATTTGAATTGTGTCAACCTGTTTTGCTTGAATTTACGAATATATATGGATTGTATTAAGCTGGAGTTACAATCAATGCAACACAACATTTGTTGTCATGCTTTGTCGGTGGAACGAGCTACAGTTAATACAACACAACATTTACTGGCATCTGTCACTGGCAATATTAAAGAAATTGTTGTTATCTGGATCCTTCAAAGTCTCGGAAAGTGATATCAGTGAGTATTTTATCCTTTAAAAGCTGCAGAGTATATTGCAAGGCAACAATGAGAAAAAAAACAAATTCTGATTTTCATTTGCATATGACATTTCCCATTTCCCGGACATTCATAGGAACTGGTGGAATTGAATATTTTCAAAAATTTTGTTCCCATGCCAAGTTTGAGGTATGAGCATCATTTTAACTGCTCTCATAGGTTCTCCAGCATTAATTAAATTAACTTGAGTTCGTCAAGTTGAATTTTATTTTTGTTAATTAAATTCGGTAAAAAGTGTGTTGGATCGAATTGACAAACTTTGCCCTGCGTCATCTTAGAGACATTAGTCGGAGTAGATTTCTAAGGAATTTTGCTTTTAACCAAGTTATCTTATCGTTTATTTTTCAATTCCTTTCATTTTCAAGTTTAATAAAGAGCTACGTGTAAACATGAATCAATTATATAAATCCCAGTAAATAAGAAAAAAATGCTTAATAGTTTTGAGTGCGATATATTATTTTGTTCAATGAACCGTTAGCAACATAATGTCTTAAATGAATTTCCCTTGCATTAGACTCAAGTGCACTCGAATTTATGCTGTCAATTTTTCCGAATCGCTTTTCTACAAATTTTCTTTTATTGAATTATTCATTCTAAATCCAATTACCCCCCATCGATATTTATTTTAAATGTTTTGAACAAATTTTTCTCCTCACAAACTCATTCGCGGTATTTTTTGCAACAATCTGGCAAATACTTTTGCCATTAGTCGACTTCGGAAAATTCAAACTAACGGCACAATAGACAAATCGTTAGTTGGCTAACTGTGGAAAACATTGAATGCCAGCAAACAGATGCAGTTTCTATCTGTTCAGAATGGTAGCTAAACTTTTAAAATGGTTTCGCAGTTTTTATCGATGCTGTGTTTCGTGTTGCTCAAGTGAGCCATTCCGCAATATCTATGCACACATCATGCATCCATGTATATCGTAGTTAAAGCAATGGCACGGGAAATTCTACTTTCACATTGGATTGAGTTCCGTATCGTCGCAAGGCTTTTAAAAAGCCAAAATCGGAATTATCCGTCTGCCTTGTGAATAGGATTCAGTTCGACGATTTTGTGTTTCGTAGCATTCACAGCTGCATATTTCGTTTCACATCGAAACTCTCGCAGCTCGAGAGAGCCGGAGTATCGAGAGCCAAACAATTTGTTTTTTTGGTAATCGGCCTATCTCTCCCAGTTATCATCTATCTATCTTTTTCAATTCACCTGTCTAATTCATGTGATTGCATTTGATATGTGTTGGAAGTCTGCATGTGCGATAGATATCGGTTGAAAACTAATACCGTAGGCAACTGACTGTATATGACACGGATACCGGTCAGGATATTCGTGGAATTTGGAAATACGATGAGGGAATGAAAAAATGTTTGCAAAACAATTTATTTGGGGCATCAGATGATGGTGGATATAATTTGGATTGAACAGAAAGAGGATCCAAATATGGACGGAAAATGTATGACGTGGTACCTACGTCTGAATTGTATAGCTAATCAAAAAAGATTTTTCGGGTAAACCAATCCGATATAGATATTCGTCAGATATACAGGAGATTGACTAATCTTGCTTTGTTTCACCGATCTGCTCTCAGGCGTCTTTTCTTTTTGCGTTTTGGAGCCGAAATTACTCTGACGGATAAAAATAAATAAAACTCCATGCAAACAATGAATAAGAGAATAAAGTGAAAACAAAATCTTTCAAGCCAGTTTACAAAATATGTCGAAAATGTTCACCTATGTAGCCATTAAACGACAAAAATAGACCCTTAGACGAGCTATGAAATTGAAATTAGTTGATATTTTCCTGCAGATATATTTCGACTTTGCCAATGATGTTAAACCTGATTCTAGTCCTTTGTACTAGATCGGTTTTACTATCTTCTCATTTAGGCCCAACAGTTTTTAACTGCCATGTCATAGTTTCCATTCGACAAAAACCTCTTAAAACGGCGAAAAAATACTGCTGTTAATTTCCTCTTCGAAAAGCAAAGTGCTTGCCACCGAGGACAAGACACATTTTCATTATAAATCTCCAAAGTGCAATTACAGTTCATAAAAATATATTCCACTACACTCGACAAACTATAAAACCTCCTCGCTGAAAGTATTGTAAAAAAGAAAGTTCTTCTACCACCACAGCCCATACATATACTTATAACATACATACATACCTATATACTCCACACTGCATGAAAATTGGATAGAGAAAATTGCCGTTGCACTCGAAAATTTTCAAGAGCATGGTTTGCTCGGAAACGAGCAAGACGAAACTAAGGAAGAAAGTGTGACATTACACTTACTTAGTCTATTATAGTTGAAAGTGCAAGAAAAGTGAGTTTGAATTGCATAAAAAAAAAGTTCGAGTTATTCGATGAGAGTTTGGCAAGTTGCTGAATGCATTTTAAGTAGAAAGTCAAGCACTGATGCGGTACTTTTAAAGGCACCGGAAACTATGAAAAGAACGAATAAAATGCATTTTTTACCTTTTATTTGCGCTTTATTGTCATGTTCGTGGCGTTTGAGGTCGAGAGACAAGGAGAGAGGATCACTGTGCAATATTGGCTGTCCATAAGTAGATTCGGTAGGCAACAGATTTCTTTCACGGGAAGTGGTTTAAGTGAATTTGGTAATATCTTTTGGTAAAGTAGTTTCCTAAGACAATATTCTGATAATATATAATATGTGAACACTTTATTATCAGAGTTATAGAAATTTGAAAGTATATTTAATTAATTTATTTGGTGCTGGTACGCTAAGAACCCGTCGGATCTGAAATGATGGTACCATATGATGATTTCAGTTCAAAATAAACTAACTTAGAAAGTACTTTATTACTAATGTTCGAAGAAGCACATTAGAATTAAAATCACTTTAGCCAAAAATTCATATTTCTATATATATATATATATATATATATATATATATATATATATATATATATATATATATATATATATATATATATATATATATATCATCAAAAAATTTCAGTGAAAAAATCTCAGGAATGCGGCATCCGATTGAACTGAAATTTTCAAAACACATTGGTGTATATGCAGAATAGTGCCAGGTCTCACAAAAAGTTGATAATCTTTAACTCTTTGGCGCCGGCGGCCATTTTAGTGATATTTTTAATATACCTATTATTCCGTACACAAATAATTTTTGCAAAAATAAAGTTGACGAAATAAATTTCGAACGTGTTTTACATGTGAATTGGAAAATCTTTTGGAATTTTTTAATCCCATGTGTGCGCTGGGTGCCTAAAAAGAGAACGAGAAAACTTGAAAATTTTTAAATTGCAATAACTTTTGACAGAGCTATTTAATCATTACGAAATTTTCAGGACATATTGGTATTCATAAAGGTTATTGATTTGTGATCACGGTTCCCTTCTTGTCTATAATCGCATAGACAACGTATATCGTCTCTTAAGCTTATCAAAGCAGAGAATAATTGATACAGGAAGCTCGATCGTTTTGCGGAATAAGCCTCCGAAAGCAGAATCAAATTGAAATTGTTTTTTGCGGGATGATTAAAATTGAAAAATTTTTATTTATCTTGAAAATTTTTATTTGACAAAGTGGTTTCGAAAGCATGCACTGTTTTCTCATCAGACACCAGCACACAATGCATACTTGACTGGTGTGACCACTTGCAGTTGGAAATCATTAATTGTTATTTACGCTGGTTGTGACAAATTTTAACATCTCCGACTTATATCCATGAAAATAATTTACTCATAAAGGTTATTGATTTGTGATCACGGTTCCCTTCTTGTCTATAATCGCATAGACAACGTATATCGTCTCTAAAGCTTATCAAAGCAGAGAATAATTGATACGGGAAGCTCGATCGTTTTGCAGAATAAGCCTCCGAAAGCAGAATCAAATTGGAATTGTTTTTTGCGGGATGATTAAAATTGAAAAATTTTTATTTATCTTGAAAATTTTTATTTGACAAAGTGGTTTCGAAAGCATGCAAAAAACAATTCCAATTTGATTCTGCTTTCGGAGGCTTATTCCGCAAATCGATCGAGCTTCCCGTATTATTCTCTGCTTTGATAAGCTTTAGAGACGATATACGTTGTTTATGCGATTATAGACAAGAAGGGAACCGTGATCACAAATCAATAACCTTTATGAGTAAATTATTTCCATGGATATAAGTCGGAGATGTTAAAATTTGTCACAACCAGCGTAAATAACAATTAATGATTTCCAACTGCAAGTGGTCACACCAGTCAAGTATGCACTGTGTGCTGGTGTCTGATGAGAATCAATGCATGCTTTCGAAACCACTTTGTCAAATAAAAAAATTTTCAAGATAAATAAAAAAATTTTTCAATTTTAATCATCCCGCAAAAAACAATTCCAATTTGATTCTGCTTTCGGAGGCTTATTCCGCAAAACGATCGAGCTTCCCGTATCAATTATTCTCTGCTTTGATAAGCTTTAGAGACGATATACGTTGTCTATGCGATTATAGACAAAAAGGGAACCGTGATCACAAATCAATAACCTTTATGATTAAATTATTTCCATGGATATAAGTCGGAGATGTTAAAATTTGTCACAACCAGCGTAAATAACAATTAATGATTTCCAACTGCAAGTGGTCACACCAGTCAAGTATGCATTGTGTGCTGGTGTCTGATGAGAAAACAGTGCATGCTTTCGAAACCACTTTGTCAAATAAAAATTTTCAAGATAAATAATAATTTTTCAATTTTAATAATCCCGCAAAAAAACAATTCCAATTTCATATTGGTATTATTTAGTTGTAGATTTGTGTAGCTTTCAATGAGCGTGCTGGCAACCCTGTAGCTAGGGCAGGCACTCAAAATAAAAACCTCCAAATCATCGTCTCTCTTGAAAAAATATCGCTTCTTCAAAAAGAAGCCACTCATATGTAAATCTTGTGCTTTGTTTACATAGACAAAAAAAATTTGATTTAGTATAACGGGCACGCTTGGTAACCCTTGCCCAATTTACCTATATTTTTAGCATCAAAAACTTCTGTTCACGGAAACTCACGATCCGATAAGCAGAATTAATTAAAATTTGCAGAGTGTATTGGTCTTAAATAGGACCGAATCGGATGGAAGTGATTTTGAAATGCGGGCGATTCTGTGCCAGTGGCGCCATCTTGAAAAATCACTAAAAAAGATAATTGTTTTTAGCCCTATCAATTCTGATTGAATCGCTCGATTTTGACAACATTCACACAGTAGCTGGACCTTACTTTAAACCACGTAAAATTCGGTTGAAACTGCCAGTTATGATAAATTTGGTGTCTTAAATTTGAAAAAAAAAAAAATTTGGAAGTGAAAACATTCAAACCATCTAATATCCTAAAAAATGTCCGTTTCTTACAATAAAACCGATCTGTATACAAATCTTATGCTTTATCTACACGTTCAAAGTAAAACTTTGGAGATTTCATGTCGGACAAGAACGGTAACCCTTTCCCAGTTAACCTATATTTTTAGCATCAAAAATTTCTGTTCACGGGAACTCACGAATCAATAATCAGATACCATTAAAATTTAGAGAATGCATCGGACTTAAGTAGGACCAGGTCTGATATAAGCAATTTTGAATTGTAGGCAACTCTGTGCCAGTGGTGCCATCTTGAAAAATTACAAAGAAAAAAAACTGCTTATTGCCCTATGAAATGTGAATAAGTTACCAGATTTTCATGAAATTGACACAGTAGCTGAACTTTACTCTAAGCTCTTTTTGATAGAAATTGGGTTGAAAAATTCGATTGGCGCTGCCAGCTATGGTAATTTTTGTGTCTTTGGTTTTGAACATTCACTCAGGAAAATAAAACTTTTTGCCCTATAACTTCCAGTGCAGTCATGAAATCAATACAAATTTCAGACAATTAATGGAACCTATTATAAACATTATTCAGGCCAAATTTGGTTGAAAAGCCAGGATAGGGCTGCCAGCTATTGTTGGTTTTGTGTTTAATTGCAATATCTTTATTAAGCGGTTTCATCGTAGAATTTTCAAATGGTAATGATATTGTAGTGACAATTAACAACAAATATTAAGCTTTCGATTATTTGAAAAAACTCGCTGCAGGTAACCCTAAATTTCTTTATACTCCTTTAACTTCGAATGCAATATAACAACGTGAAGCAGATGTGATATATTCTTGGCTTTGATACTGGCGAAAGGTTGCCAGCACGAGTCGGTTGTGCTACTTTTGTATCAATAAATGCTTACAGTTAGTATTAATACCGGAAACATTAACAATGAAAATATATAACCGATGTTTCAATTCCCAAAGCTCTGCAAATTTTTCGGATCGCAGCCCCAAACACGAACTTCAATTACAGTGCTGCAGGCACTGAGCATTTTCTTCATTGATGTTATATGAGGTGCTGCTTTCAAAATTCTGTGAAGTAAGCAACTGATATCGAATAAAGTTAACCCGTATTTTGGTCTCATAAACGTTGAAATTCATGCCAGTGGTTATATCAGAAACCTTCTACCACATGAGTTATAATGCATTCTTGAGACCAAAGTAAAACGTGGCATTTGAAACAGTTTGGCCGTAAGAAGCAGCTCATGTGGTGGAATATGCACCCAAACCCTGCACGATTCTTCTTCTGTTCTTCGAACATTAGTGTTTCTAGCGGTTCAGGTGCGCTAGAGTTTTTTTTAAATTCTGCTGGCTAATATTACTACACATGCTGCATTTCTTGCGTTTTATATCCCTGTTGCGTATCATTCACTAAACGGATACGGTGTCCAGACTTATCAACTTTTCATATAGCATCAATACGATGCACTGCAAAAAGCTCGATACGCGACTGCAACAGTTTTATTCACTAATCTATACTTTGCAACGCAACGTGTCCAAATATTAGGTTGATCACAATACAGCGTTTTCCACTGCGGCAAACGCAGTGGGCTGCGGCAAAGTGCTGTCAAAAAATTAGAATGCACTCTTTTGTATGGTAACGCGCACAATGGCTGCGGCCGAATTTGCCGCAGCGGCAGAATTTGCCAAATTTCTAATTTTGCCGCACCGCTTGCGGTGATACCTACCATAGGTTGGCATCACCACTAGGTTGAATTAACTCTGTTTGAATAAGGTTGAATGGTCTGGTGGAATAGACAAGCGATGGCTGATGTGTATTGTGATAAGTCAACCTAATCCTCGTACAACAGGATTTAGCTATACAAAAGAAAAAAAAATGAATTTGGTTGGTGCCTTGGTTGCATTGACAGCGACATTGTCGCTGCATTGTGATTCACCAAATTCAACTGTGGCACTCACGCCTCCCCCTGTGGCGCCGCTGCCGCAATGCCGCTGTTTTGTGTTTACAGCTTATGACTCCACTGCGTATCATAACACAAACCGACGATTCTCAAAAGCTTCAAAAAGCCATATTTCCGCAAATATACCATTTTTTTTAAGAAAAATCGATTGGTGCACATAACTCAACTACTTATCTTGGTTGATTTTCCGTGGAATTACCCTATTATTGTATTAAAAGTGTACAGGCTGATGAGATAGAGTGACAATGGGAATGTACTGGCTGTATGCAGTTAATTTTCACTGAAGTTTCGTGTACATATTAAAGTCGGCATCCGCAAATATACCATATTTTTCAAAAAATTTTCATTTTCATTAATTAACTCACCAGCCTTTGTGGATACCAAAATAGGGGTCTATTGCGATTGTCGCAAAATAGTTGATATACGATGCTTATCGACTATCGTTCGTCGATTGTGAAGTTTGGAATTGTAAATGTCGATTGTGATCGATAAGTGTCGATTTGACAAACGCTTCTCATCGACGGTATTTTACATGGACGACGACTGACGATCACAAACGCGTCTGTTAAAAAATGTAAGTAATTTATAGTCTGTTTGCATTAGTTATTTTAAAATTTAATTTTAACAGGAGTAAACTAGTAAGTAATCGTAGGCAATTTGAAAGGTTCGTAAATTTAATGCAGGAGAATGCCGACATCGCAAGAGGTGTTTGCACAAAAACACATGCAAAGCGGAGATGGGAAGCATTTGCCCAAGAATTGAATAGTTTGGGGCCTCCTGTTCGCGGGTGGGATAAATGGGTTATGGTTAGTTACAGCAAAAACACTTGCTATTTAGGTTTGGACTGATATTAAATTTAAAATTAAAAAGAAAATGATTGAAAATAAAGCAGAATTGAATGGAACTGGTGGTGGACCTAATAGGTTGCATACTTTTAGTAATATAGAAGAAGCTGTGATTAGTTTGTTGGAAACTGTCTCGCCAGTAAATCCACCTGAGCAAGAATTTGGTTTATCACACACTGATGAACATGGAGATTGTGAGTTAAATAAGGAAAATGAAGTGTCCGTAATTCAACAGAGTAAAATTCGTGAGGAAAAGCCAGGAAAAAATACAAAAGAAAAAAATTATGTCTGGATAGAAATGTTAGAGAAGAAAACGCAAGCCCAACAGGAATTTTATGAAGTAACACAAAATGTAATGAAAGACATAAAAAAAGTCTGAAAGGTAATAATAAATGTTCCAGGATGAGAACACGAACCAATAAGTGAAAAAGATAGAGCATACATACAATTCTTCATCTAATTCTAGTGGATTGGACGTATCTCTTAATTTCCTTCTAGCTATTATGTCTACTGATGAGATATTTTAAAAAGATACCCAAAACTTGTAGAAGAATCACCAGTAGCTAGAAATCGTAGTGTAACTGCCAAACGTTCTTGAACTGGAATTGCTTGTCTCATATTGGTGTCATGTTTTATTATTTTTCCTCCAATTTGATTTAAAAGATACTCAAAATCTTGTGCTGACATTCGACGAAAGTTTTCAAATTTTCCTGAAGGTTCCTTTACTAAATCCATTAACAAATCTGATCCATTGTACCTACAATATTCAGGTAAAAAAGTCTGAAAGGTAATAATAAATGTTCCAGGATGAGAACACGAACCAATAAGTGAAAAAGATAGAGCATACATACAATTCTTCATCTAATTCTAGTGGATTGGACGTATCTCTTAATTTCCTTCTAGCTCTATATAACTCCAGTAAATTAGCGGAATCGGAACTATCCTCTTCGTCAAAAAACAGCTCGGCAGAACACATATTTCTAATAAAAATGTTTGTTTCTTGCAATATTAAACACTTGCTCAGGCGTTATTTTTTAATGAGCCACAAATTATAAAAAAAAACACCCCATTTTCCTTCAACCAAGCGAATAAAAATATAAACTCCAAATTCGATATATTTACGCTGTCAACAAGTGCCAAGTACAATTCACAAGCTCTTATATCTAAATTCACAATAATACACATATTTGTCGATTGCACTTACACAATAAAATTTTATCGTTTCGAACGAGAGTAGTCGATTGGTCATCCAATCGACAATCGCAATACCAAACCAAATTTTATCGTTTCGAACGATAGCAGTCGATTGGTCATCCAATCGACAATCGCAATAGACCCCATAAATTTCAAGGAGGTGAGGCCAAAAATTATCTGGAAATAGAGCGATTCGCCATGGAAAAAAAGTTATAATTGTTATTGAAGATATAGGAGTACACTTTATGATATACTCCCTATATTTATATCTATATATATATATATATATATATATATATATATATATATATATATATATATATATCTTTATATATGTTTCTATTTTTATGTACTTATATATATATATATATATATATATATATATATATATATATATATATATCTTTATATATGTTTCTATTTTTATGTACTTATATATATATATATATATATATATATATATATATATATATATATATATATATATATATATATATATATATATATATATATATATATATATATATATATATGTAAATAAATTTATATATCATTCTGAAATCTGTAGAGCATACTGATGTTGACTCAAAGTATACATTACTAAAACTACAAATGACTGTAATGTGCCAAATAGATATTGGCCGAGCCCAGGCGAGATCTGGCGAGCCCGAGTGTGTGGACGGTCCAGACAAGCGACTTTGACAGCACTCGCCGGCGCTCGTGGGACTTCCGATCGGAATGGGTTTCGGGCACGAGCCAAGGCGATTCGTGACGAGCTGTCAAATGCCGTCCACATGTTGGCGGCCTCGTCTGACTTCGGCTCGCTGGGCTTCGGCCAATATCTATTTGCTACATAAGGGCAATCCTGTAGCTACAGAAAGCATAAGAAAAAAACTCTTCTTATCATCATTTTTTGTGAAAAGTCTTTGCTATTTGAAAAAAAATTCTAACGATTGATAAATGTTATCTTTTTTCGATCCTGTCAAATCTAAATTTTTCGAAATCGCACGTTCACCAACTGATCTCTGTTTTGAGCTCTCAAAACTTTTGTTCACAAGAACTAACGACCGATCTTGGCTCGACAATTTATTAACATTCGCTACTGGCAGCTTTAATTGAATTCATAGTTCTATCGATGGCCTTCTTCAAGGTTGACATAAGAATCACCCAATTCGAGAATAAACTCACTACAAATTACCTAAATTATTATACCTATGCCTTTAGTTTGGTGTGAGTCATCAGCCTACTTTACAATTTAACATCATCCAACAGTTATCTGATTAAAATAGAAGTAAGTCTCTCTCACAATATCACAAGCAATGCAGTCGACGCTAGACTTTTCTTCTTAAGCCGGCGCCAAACGATGCTACCAACACCCTCCAACGTTGGGCACTTGATAGTTGGACGCATCGTGTAGCCGTATCAGTGTCCAATGTCCAGCGTCCAACGTTGGCGCTGGAACATGTTCGGTCTGCTGTCGGTCTATTTGTCCGCTTCAAAGGGTTTTTTGTCACTGGACGGTGTACTCGGAAGACATTTGGTGAAGTGCTACACGATTCGTTCCAACAATTGAATCAGTTTTTCATTGTGTTTTGACAGGTATGTAGTGCATATGTTTGCTTACGTATTTTAATTAAGTATCAATGTAATTTTTAATAGATAATCATTTTTAAACAATCAATCAAGATTAATATTGTAATCGCAATGAAAAATTATAGTCGGAAAAAAAGTTATCTTAAGATTAATATTAAAATCGTTATGTATTTATTTACAATAAAAGTTAATAATATTTTTTTTTATTTTGTTGTAGTTTTTTTTTTAATTTGTGACTGCCAATGGACGCGAATACAAAAGTAAACTACAAAAGTGATAGAACGGATTGGACCAACAGTTTGGTACTAGAATTCATACAGTTGTATGAGTCGTACCCAGTACTGTGGAATCCGTAAGAGCGACACCATAAAAATCGCACAAGTTTATGCGATGCCTGACACAATATTGCTAAGGAACTTAGTGTCAATGTCACGATAGATGCATTGCGTAAAAAAAAGGAATTGCTGATGTCAACCTATCGATCGCTGGCTAAAAAAGTGAGAGATTCGTCCACTACAGGATCTGGGGCAATGGATGTGTATGAAACTACATGGTTTGCATTTCGAGCAATAGATAGATTTATAGGATCTGCCACAAGAAAAATTCCATCTCTCAGTTCAGAGGTAATTTGATTTTTTATTGTACAAAATATAATATTGCAAATATAGTTCATAATATTACAAATAAGCAAAATAAATTTTATAAAATCAAATACATAGTACAAAGTAAAACAAAAACATCAGTTAATATGATCTTGCCATTCAACTGCCCCGTTAGTAATGAAATATTCTGCAAACTCCTTCTGAATATCTTTTGCTTGCTGGGAGGGTTTTCTGGTTACTTTAGACAGCGGAGTTAGTGCTGTATTGCCAGCGTATTGACGCCATGTTCCTGGTTTGAATATACCATCTATTGCATAATCAAAACTGCCATTTGGAGTATATATTTCTCTGGATGTTTTACTTCGTCGCAAAAAGTTATGTAGTAATACACATGTCATGCAAACCGAAGCAGCTTTTTCTGGTTGTAGCAGCATTGGTGTTCTAAAAATACGGAATACAGAAGATAAAATTCCAAAAACATTTTCTACAATTCTTCGAGCACGACAAAGGCGGTAGTTGAAAATCCGCTCAATGCTGCCTTTGGCATGGTATCCAGGATATGGTTTCAAAATTGATTTGCATCATTTCACGGTAAAGTGATGTACATGCAAAAACTCCAGCAACGTTCATTCGTCCCTGAGATCCAACGTCCACAAATGTAAAGCAGTAATCTGCACTTACCAGTCCCAAAAGTATTATGCTGAATGTTTTTTTATAATTAAAAAATGTAGATTCGCTGTTAAATGGGGCTTGGATCAAAACGTGTTTGCCGTCTATTGCTCCCACGCAGTGAGGGAAATTCCATCGATGACAATAACCATTTTCTATATTTTTCCAATCTTCCGGTAACTGTGGTAGCTAAAAAAATATATATTTTTTATTTGCCTACTTAAATATTTTCATTAACAAAGTAAATATGTTTCAATAGTACCTTATTTATCTTTTAAGGAAGGCCATAACTACAGCGAACAATTTTCCCTGGAAGGGAGTTTTCAGAGTGAAGTTATAGTACAGAATGATGAGGAAATTTCAGTGGAAATTCAGGATGACCCTTTATTGCGAGGACTTAATCCGGACCGAAATTTTGTAGTACCGCAAGGTACTCCAAAAAAAGGACAAGAGGAGGATTCAGCCCAACTGAATTAAATGTTGCAAAGCATTTGAAAAATGCAAGTGATGTATTGACGAGTATTGACGAGTATAACCAAATCGCAAACTCGTCCCATGGAAACATTGCAAGATGCACCAGCACTATATGGAAAACTTTTGACTGCAAAACTTAGGAAGCTTCCGAAAAGAACACAGCTTGTTCTGCAAAACCAAATAGATAATTTACTTTTTGAAGCAGAACTAAATGAAATAGATTCTGCAACAAATTGTAATACTTCCTGCAGTCCACGTTCGTCGGGGTCCATCCATTCCGTTTTTTCACCAGTACCCACCCATTCTGTACTTTCACCGGAATCTCCACAGTGTGTGCTTTCACCGGTACTCAATCAAGTTGGAGATGGGCCAGTAGTAGCATTCTATACTACTTCGAATAATATGTTAGACATAACTCACGAATAAAACTATAATATATTATCACCAATGGTAACGTGTAAACAAAATAAGATTTTTAAAATATGTCACCTTTATTTCATCGTTTAGTGCTTCAGTGAGAGCTTGACAAACTTCTGGGACAATTTTGCTTATAGACTGATGAGATATTTTAAAAAGATACCCAAAACTTGTATAAGAATCACCAGTAGCTAGAAATCGTAGTGTAACTGCCAAACGTTCTTGAACTGGAATTGCTTGTCTCATATTGGTGTCATGTTTTATTATTTTTCCTCCAATTTGATTTAAAAGATACTCAAAATCTTGTGCTGACATTCGACGAAAGTTTTCAAATTTTCCTGAAGGTTCCTTTACTAAATTCATTAACAAATCTGATCCATTGTACCTACAATATTCAGGTTTACTTGAAATGAGATGTTCCAACATATATATATTAGTAATTTTTGGAAAAATAAATAGTTTTTGATATGCTTATTAATTACTTTTCGCCTTTATATTGCCATATTTTACTTACCGTTGTCTATTTTTATTTAGAGACACCATCCACCACCTCCTTTTACGTCTTTTAAGCCTATTTTTTGGTAGCATTAATTTGCAATAAGACAACAAAACTACTGTTGCGGCAGCAGCAACAACATTCTCTTCACTTTCCATTGCTTACATCAAACAATACCAATGTAAATTGAAATTGACAAAAGTAATACAATGTATAATGCAAATTCAATGTACACAACAAATCGAGCCAACACTGGAATCAAATGTACCGGATCCAGAATTCGTTACACCAGCGGTCGGGGAACCGGGGTAAATTACCCCAAATGGGGTAAAAATGAGTTTCTTTGGGTAATAGGGAAATTTTTCTAATATTTCTATTGCTATTTCATACACGTGTTCGTATGTTTACAAACTTAAACAATTCAGCGCGATATACTGCCCGGGCCGCTAATTCGGGTTGAAGTCAAGTTTTTCGTTTGGTGTGGTCGTGATAAGCAAGAGACGCGCGTTGTGTATGTGTGTGTGCTTGCGATACGGTGTTTCTTGCATCAATCATCAGAGGCGCTGCGTACGTTGTAATGTTTAAACTTAGCACTCAGTTATGCACGGGTTTCCGACGCTTCGTTAGATTGTGTGCAAATTACTGACGAGACACATCATTTCATCATAAATTTCAACCATCAAGGTAAGCGCGATTTGAAAATTTTATTTAATGTAAGTGTTTTTCAACCACTGTTTCTGTCACCCTTCAGATGGCAGCAAATAGGAAAAGAACATACCAAGAAGAATTCCTTAATTATGGTTTTACAACAATAGAAGACAAAGGTACGATGAAACCACAGTGTGCTGTATGTTTGAAAATACTGACTTCAGAATCTTAAAAAAAAAAGTCAATTGAAGAAACATTTGGATAATTTGCATCCACATCTGTCATCTAAACCGCGAGAATACTTCGTAAATTTAGAAATGCATGTTAAAAGAAATGCGGTTAGGTACTTTTGATCAGCGTTCAGCATCAAAGGCTAGCTTTGAAGTAGCCTGGTTGATTGCCCGAAACAAGAAACCATATACTATTGGTGAAGATTTGATTACCATGTCAATCGTCCAATATTTGACTCAAACGTTGGAGGCAAACGTTTGAATCAAACGTTCACCGCATCGTTTGGCGCCGGCTTTACCTTAACAAGCTCACCCTTAAATCAATTTATCCTTTGAATTTCGTTCTCATCGGAGGATTTCATCGAAAGATTTAGCAGCTAAACTTTGTTTGAAGCTGCCATCCGAAAAATGTTCAAAACTCGGAAAATTAAAAAAAAAATTTCTTATTTTTATTGCAAATACTTTGCATATGAGCATGTAATTTGAAGCATCTGTTGGTGCAATATTTACGAAAATGGCTTAAGCTGCCTATTATGTGTCAGCAGCAAAGCAAAATATATACCAAATCTGCTTCACGTTAAGTTAAACATAACCAATAAATTTCGTTCGGATTGAAATAAAATTTTAGGGCTACCACCCTCAAAACTTTTCAAATTTTTAAAGCGTTAATATTTGTTGTTAATTTACATTGCAGGATCATTCCCAGTTGCAAATCTAATGACATAATCGCTCAGTAAAGACATTCCAAAAAATTACCAAAATGGTCATAACCGGCAGTCCTTTCATGATATTTGTACGAAATTCCTACGACATTTGGTTCTAAGTATATTTACTGTTTGAACTTTCTTTTGATTTCATGGCTGGACCGGAAATTATAGGTAAAAAACCCTAGCGCATCAGAACCGCTAGAAATACTAATGTTCGAAGAACAGTAGAGGAATGTGCAGATTTTGAGTGTATTTTTATGTAATGTCTAATATATCGTTGTTATATTGTTGTTATTGTCTTATATATTATATATTGTATATATTGTCATATATATTGTTATATATTGTACATTCGCGATGTAAATACTTAATGTAAGCATTCATTGGTACGAAAATAACAAAAACACCTCGTGCTAGCAGTCCTTTGCTAGCACCGAAGCCAAACATAAGTCACATCTGCCTCACGTTGAAGTCAACCTGCTCTGCGAATTTCGTATTGATCCGATCACTGCATGGGAAGTTATAGGGATACAAAGAAATTTAGGGTTACCATTCGCAAGAGCTTTCAAACTTTCTATATCTTAGTATTTGGTGTGTATTTTCACAACAAGACCACTACGATTTGAAAATTTTATGATAAAATCGCTTACTAAAACTATGTCAAAAAATACAAAAACAATCATAGCTGGCAACCCTATCATTGCTTTTTAAACTAGATTTCTACTGAATATTGCCTACAATAATTTAAATTTGCCATATGAATTTCGTTATGATACCATGACTATACTGGAAGCTGAAGGGCAAAGAGCTTTATTTTCCCCAACGAATTTTCAAAATTTAAGGCACAAAAATTATCATAGCTGGCAGCTCCAACCGAGTTTTTCAACCAAATTTCTACCTGATTTCTAATTTCTAAGTAAAGTTTAGCTACTGTGTGAATTTCGTTGAAATCGAACGATTGAATCAGAATTTATAGGGGTAAAAGCATTTATCTTTTTTTAGTGATTTTTCAAGATGGTACCACTGCCATCAAAATCACTTCTATCAGACCTGGTCCTATTGAAGACCAATATATTCTATAAATTTCAATTGACTCTGCTTATTGGATCGTGAGTTTCCGTGAACAGAAGTTTCTGATGCTAAAAATATAGATACATTGGGCAACGGTTACCAGGCGTGCCCGTTATAACATATTAAATTTTTTATTTTGGCTGTGTAAACAAAGCATAAGATTTACATTTGAATGGCTTTTTTTGAAGAAACGGCATTTTTTCAGGAGAATCGATGATTTGGAGGTTTTCACTTTCAGCGCCTGCTCTAGCTACAGGGTTGCCAACATATTACATAAAAGCAACACAAACTTACAACTTAACAATACCAATATGTTATGAAAATTTCGTAATGACTGAAAAGCTCTGTCAAAAATTATCGCAATTTTAAAATATTCGAATTTTTCCGTTCTCTTTTTAGGCACCTAGCGCGCACATGGGGTTAAAAAATTCCAAAACATTATCCGATTTGCATTTAAAACACGTTCGAAATTTATTTCGTCAACTTTATTTTTGCAAAAATTACTTGTGTACGGAATAATGTGTATATTAAAAATATCACTAAAATGGCCACCGGTGCCGAAGGGTTCAAAATGATTGATATTCTGCATATACACAAATGTATCCTGAAAGTTTCAGCTCAATCGGATGGCGTGTTCCCGAGAAATAGTCACTGAATTTGTTTGATGATATATATATATATATATATATGTATATATATATATATATATATATATATATATATGTATATATATAAATATATATTTATATATATATATATATATATATATATATATATATATATATATATATATATATATATATATATATATATATATATATATATATATATATATATATATATATATATATATGGAAATATGAATTTTTGACCGAATCGATTTTAATAAAGCTTGATTTTGCTGAGCCAATTTGCAAGATTTAGGAGACAAAAATCACCATAGCTGGCATCTATTCTAATTTTACAGTCAAATTTTCACCAAATGTTATTTAATGTTTATAAGTAAGATCCAAATATTGTGTGAATTTTGTTTAAATGTGATGGCTGAATCGGAAGTTATAGGCCAAAAAGCTGTTTTTTTTCTCAGTGATTTTTCAAGATGGTACCACTGCCACAGGGTTGCCCGCATTTCAAAATCACTTCTATCGAATCTGGTCATAGTTAATACCAACATGTTCTGTAAATTTCATTATGATCGGAGAATCCGGTCGTCAGTTCTTGTGAACAGAAGTTTCGAGTGCTGAAAACAGAGGTAATTGGATCATGGATTCCCGTTCTTGTGCACCGCGGAATTTCGAAAGTTTGAATTTTACATGGTGGACAAACGTCAAAGTTTATCAATAACTTGAATTTACTTGCAAAAATCAAAGTTTTTTCAGGAGGGTCGAAGATTTGAAGGATGTTTTGTAAGGAGCTTGCTGTAGCTACACAATCTTGAAAGTCCATGTGTGAAACTCCATTGTTTTTGTTAGAAGCTATGACAAATCGAAATTTGAAAAAAATTCTTACCTACTTTTAGGCACTTAGCACTCACACAAACCTCAAAATTTCCATTTTTTTATCATAAACAAACATAAAACATAATAAGTTTTTATTTTCAATATTTTCTTTTAGCAAAAATGTACTCTGCATGGAAATATAAGGGTACCTGAAAATTCACTAACATGCCCGCCGCCGCCAAAGAGTTAAAGATATACAACAAGTCATGGACCTATCTGTTACTCTGTTACATATATCTATGTATGTTCGCCGAAAGTTTCAGTTCAATCGGATCAGCCACTCCAGAGATTATCTTCCTTAATCAATTTGCTGATATGTATATATATATATACATATATATATATATATATATATATATATATATATATATATATATATATATATATATATATATATATATATACATATATATATATATATATATATATATATATATATATATATATATATATATATATATATATATATATATATATATACATATATATATATATATATATATATATATATATATATATATATATATATATATATATATATATATATATATATATGTATGGTGAATTTTCGGCGAAAAGAGTTTAATACAAATTTTCTTCGAAAATCAGTAAAAAGAAAAGGAAAAATACACTTTAATTAGTTTTAGTCATAAAAAAATGAATAGCCTCCGCAGCGAAAGCAAGAAATTTGGAGGAAAATTAAAGAAAAGATTATTCAAGAAAAGGATTATAAAATAACATTGAATTGAATTCAAAAACTAAATAAAAAAAAGCATTGAATGTTAAAGACTGCAATAATAATATCTCTGTAACTTAAGTAGCTTCATCTAATCCGGATTGTGCTTTTAAGCATTTCACAGGCAATCTGTTGAAGTGATATCCGAAATATTTTCTTTATTATAAAGAGCTCTTGTTGTATTTATACTTGGATTAAATAAGAATCAGTACGAATTCTCTTCGACTACGCTTACTATTTACAACAAGGAAACAAAAATTATAATCAAGAAAGTTATGTCTTATTTTTCTCTTACTAATAAAAAAATCCACTTAGCCATAATTCAATTCAGTTCAGCTCTATCCAAACAATTATAATTCCTCACGATTATTTTAATCTTCCTTCCGGATTACAATTAACATCGTTAATTACGACTGTGAAGTTATAGCTTCAAAGAATATACAATAGTTTTCTTGAAAACCATTCATGCCTCTTTCACGCTTCGCTTAAGCTGCAACGTTTAAAAGTTTCCACAGACGTACATAAGTTGCTCCGCGCAATTTTTCCACCTTTCGAATAAGAGCACTGAATTATCCAGCATTAAAGTTTTTCACAAACTACAGCAACGTCGTCGTTGTCGTCGCCATCGTTATTGCCATCTTCATTATAAACATGTAAGTAGAGTTCTTTTTGAATTTAATTATTCCATTTACTTTTGCCGTCGTAAGTCACAAGCAGTAAAACGAAGGAAGCCTTCAGCTTTCCAATAGTGGATTCTTGTTAATATGTGCAAGAAGTCTGTCGGCAGGTAGATTTTCTGCTTTTCCTTCGCCGCAGTCGTCTTTTGAGTCACTGAACACTTCCCTTGTAACAGATCCTGGTGATTCTTCCACTGCTATGCTTTTGAAACTACTGTCGCTATCCTTGTGGAGCATGTAAGTTCCATTGGCGGCAGTGATGTGGCGGAAACAAAGTAGCATGCAGGAACGCAAACCGGGTCCACGGAAGGGTTTCAGACGAGAGCGAGGGTATAATTGTGACAAAAGTGAAATATACCTGACGCTACTCATAAATTTCTTCGTGGGCGCGCTCATACACAACGACCAGGTAACTGCAACGGTATGAAAAAAGGAATAAGGAAAAAATATCAAAGAGAGTTTTTTGTTCGTTCTTGGGTGCAGAACTGACTTGCTGGGCTTATGCACTGTTTACTTAAACTAGAGTAATATTGTTTAAGAAAGTTTACTGAGTAGGTAAAGTTATTTGTTCTGACGGTGAATTGTGATAGTTGAAAACTCGAAGAGAAAAGGAAGATATGGGAAAAAATCATTGAAATGGAAGAATTTCAGTGAAAGATTTTGTAGCGTAGTGGAGTTTCAATGAGACAAAGTGTTACGAAGTTTTCAATTGACAAAAAATAATCATTTAAGTTTTGTTTTGATAGTAGAAATTAATTTTTATAATTAAAAGCTATGATTGAATGCGAACATAAATATTGAAGTAATTACATTTTATTTAGCCAAAGAATGTATATGAAACTATTGTAATATTGCATATTTATTAAAAACCAAATTGTTCATTTCCTTTATCATAAATAATGATTCTTTCCATGAGCAAACTGTAAAGAAAAATCACTTACTTTTATTTTATTAAAAAAGATAAATGCAAAATACTACTGCTACAAAAGCTTTATTAAAAGCGTTTTGCGTGTTGTGAATGCTTGTAAAACGTGATTGATTCATCATCAATGTATTTTTCTCCAGTTATTTTTTTTCTGCTGATATATCAACAAATTATTCTTCAGAGAAACTCCTGTCGACGATATTGTATTACATTTCATAGATGAAATATATAACTGGTTGATCAGGTTTTCGCATTTATTTCTGAATATTTTAGTGAACGACTCAAAGTACAGATATTACTTCCTTACATTTTCACTTGGGAACTAGATGTGAAAACAGTCTGTGTTTGTTTTGATTTTTTAGTTAATCATTTAACAAAGACAGCCTGCTTCATAGTTTTTGATTGCTAAAACTTTTTTTCATGATCTGATAAGCATATGCCTATTCAAATTTTTCAGTAACTTCTTTTTTTTAATTTTTTCTGGTTTTAGTTATTTATATTCCACGGCAATTATGAACCTTATTTTTCAGTCTTATTCATATTGTATTTATCTTCCATCCATATTTAAGTATTAAGCTCATAAAAGGGATTTAATTTTCTCCTCTCTTCATATTCAGCCGCTTTACTACCGACAAAATTAAAAAAAAATACACTCAAAAGTCGAACAGAGATCAAACGTTCCCCGGAAACTCTCAACTTGGAAGCTATGTCAGCGGCAATGCGTAAACTTTTTGATATTATGATTGCACGGAGTTAATCCTAGAAACATATTTAAAGTAAAAGTTACGCAGGTTGCATACGATGCAAGGAAAAACCATTCTCATTCCAGTGTTTTGTCGTGCATCATAGAAACCGTTGTGAATGTCGCAGTGCTCCGTCAGTTTACTTTGAATTAAGAAAGAATTTCTGAGATATACTCAGTTGAAAAAACAAACATAATACAATAACAAAAGACTCTGAAACGATGTTGATAAATATTTGTGGACAAATGATGACATAGACCTTCGAACAATGTCAACTAGCCTCAGAATTTTTTGTTAAATGCTGACACTTTGCAATGATAATGCATGAATTTGGTAAAACTATGACTTCCCACTTATTTCTTTCACTGCACATTGAGATTAAGAAATAAAAAAAAATATTATTTCAGAATTTTCATATGCATTTTCCACTCATTTTGTCATTTTACACTCAAATTGGCAAGGCAACTTTAAAAAACTTACACTGCAGTTTTTGTGCTTTCGTTTCGTTTAAACACAAATAGAATACAACTTGATTTACATGACTTAATCCTGCACACATTAATCGAGTACAGTATCGGTCGAATAACAATGAAAGGTATTTTAATGGGTGAGAAAAAAGTGACAATCATACTTGATGTAGTAAGACCTGAAAATGAGGATGGACAAGAAAAAGCCATTTCAGTTCTTTCTATGGAAAAATTAGGAAGATATGAACTAACCCTTGTCTGTTTACAAGCCGAAAGGTAATTCTCTGGGAAAATGTGCTTTGAGTATGATACTTCTTCAATTATTTTATTAATCACTTATTTATTGTTGAACATAAAATATTACTGACAAGCGCTAGGCGTGCGTCGGCTCAACAAAAATTGGAGTTTAATTCAGCAAAAAGTATTTAAGTGAAATAGTTTTAATTAGATATCGTTTTTGGTGTATTATTTGGTGTACTATTTATTTTTGAGATATTATTTTTGGTAATATTTGCAGTGCGAATTGTACGGAATCAAATAATTGTTTACCCTTTCGTTATAAAATTTTTCTAATTCCATTTGCTACTGAGCAGCTGTCCGGTACCTCCTGGATTTAAACTGTTTTGATTTTTTAACCCACTATTTTTCAACCCATCACCTTTTTTAGGTGAATCATTTCTTTGAGCTGGTTGCCGTTACTTTTTCTTTACCTTAGTATAAGCTTTCACCTTTCGAACCCTGACTACCTTTTTCTATTCCAAAAATTACGAATGATAGCATTCTAAAAAAGGACTGGGTATTAAACTTCAATCTTCTAGAAGCACTTCCATCGTTTCGCTTTTTTGCTTCAGCTACTACGATTTTTTCGTATTTTTTTTTTTTTGGATTTTCGAAAACTTCAAAACACGTGTATGAACTAAAATCTGGATTTGATTAGATTTTTTGTAGGAATAAAATTTTACTGAATTGATTTTCAACAAGATATTTTTTTTTCATTTTGAGCTATAAAATTCAAAGTTTCATTTTGAATCTGTTCCTATAAAAAATTCTAACGTATGCCGTTTTTTTCGCAAACTAACGATTGAGTTTCTCCCAAACCCATAGTAAATTTTTCCCCGTTTATCAAAGGAATCTCACAAACCAAGAGTAGCTGATGTAGCTAAGTAGGTACAACACTGGCTTTCAGTCTTTGGTGGCCCTAGTTCGAATATAACTACGGACGGCGGACCACGCACAGAGCTTTGAAATAATCGAACTCTGCTTAGATACAAAATTCATAAAATTAACTATTTAACACCCGTTAAAATTTTGGTTATCAAAATTGATTCTCAACCGCCATGAATCTGTAAGGCTTCAAATGGGTTGTACTGGGACAATTTTTTTTGCTTAGCCTTACCGTGTGCTAATATCTGTCAATTTAAGTTAAATAAATACTTTCTAAGTTACATGGAAGACTATATACCAAGTTTCAAGTGTTTAGCCGAACCTACTTTTGGAAAGTGAGAGTTAAGGGTGAAACTGCTTCGCCTTTTTTCCACGCCTAAGCGTTCAATAGACATTCATCAATCATTGCCAGCATGTAGAAAATGGCTTGCCCAAAAATTTCATTGGAATCGGATAAAAGAAATAAGTACTTCTACGAAACATACAGGGAAACATTGATTTTTACACAAGTGAAATGTTTTTGTTTTCAGACAAATCATTTTAAAAAACTATTATATAATTTTTACCAAGTTATCTCTGCACCGACATTAAACCGTCTTATTTTGTTTTTTTATTAAAATTCACGAAATAAAACTATCATGATCATATCCCAAAAAATCATATCACACTTTTTTATGCTTCAAATAATCAAACATTTAATACGGCCAGATGTAAAATCATTTTTTCTTTCAATATGTGCTATGGGTAGCTAAATTTGGTCAAAATTATCCTACTTTGAGATTTTTGATCACTTTATATGTACTTATTCTTTTTTTCACTTTCAGATAGTCCATACCAACAGAAGCTGGAGACTTTCTTTTGAACTATTTGAAGTATTTTTTGCTAGTAATAATTATTAATTATTTTATTTAAAGTATTAGCCAAGCAACAACAATAACGTAAGTATCAAGTTATTTTGTAATGTAACCTGCTGTCTTAAATCCCTATGATACTCAGCTCAAATACAAAATTTAACGAAAATGCTCCAATTATGTAAGCATCTATTGAATCGATTGATCATATTGCTCTAGTAACTCAATGTAAATCAAGCTGAAACACCTGGGGAAAATACAATCATATTAAATCAAGCTATAGGAATTATATGACCAAGACATAATTTTTTTTATACATTTTTCCCAGAGCAACGCTATAAATTTTTCAATTTTCCTCCAGTAATGACAAAACAAAATCTACCTAGTAATGTTAGTACAAATAGGAAGAGTAGGAACATTTTAAAATCATATGATGTAGATTCTACATACAATTGGGACATTCAGATCTGAAAAATTGCTAAATATATTTATGAAATAGTTGGCATTACTTGGTGTTGCTTTGTTTTAAGTTTTGCTTATCACATACATGTTCATAGTATTTTTGAAGTCCTATTAAAAAATCCCTAATTTCATAGTGTAATAAATGTTCATTGTGTATAGCGCCCACACTGGGCGCAAAATATTATTATTGCTTTTCTTGGTTGTACAAGAGAAATCAGGAAAAGAGCAATCACATTTGCTTGAAAATATGGCTTTCAGAGTGCAAGTCAATTTTCTCGACAGTGAATCGAAAGCTCTAATCTAGTTAATATTAATTGGCTAGTGTATGAGTCGACAACTTTATCCATGCGGAAGTTTGGTACAACTGACATTCATTCATTTGAACTTGGCACCATAGCGCCCACTAAAATAATCGTTGATTTTACTTCTGATAATTATTTTGCGCGTTTAAGGTTCGTGGCCACTAACTTTGTATCTTTACGAAAGAAACATAAAAATAGAATAATTGATTAAACTTATGAATCCAAATTACACGCGTCCTATTCTGTCAAATTCTTGATTCTCCACCTTTTTTTCTCTGCCTTCTTGATTCATGCAATTTTTGTTGTACTGTCATTGAATGAATTGGCACAGAGGTCATACAATTCATCTTACGCTACCCGGCCTTAAATCTTTTCGTTTCGAGTAGATATTACGCCAGCCGATCTCGTGGCGTCAGAGTCGTAGTATGGGCACGATCTTCATTTTGGCCCTCGGCTTTCAGTGCTCCTGTGCGCGATTGACTACGTCGTTTATAAGGATGATGACTCTATAAAACCCTTGCCAAATATGCTGCAGCAAAGGAAATCGGCATTTCCGACGACGTAGATTGTATAACCACACTAGCTCGTCCTGCTGGAATCGTGATAAATTAGCCTTTAAGTCATGCCTGATTTTCATGCGTTTGGTGATACCCTTGATGTTTTTCCACACAGCTCAATGTATTCGGTTCAATCGTTGGCTTAGTTTGCTTGCGTACTCTGAGACTTTGTGAGGTTTCTCAGGAGAGTTTCCGAACTAAATATCAGCAGGTAGAAGTTCCCCAATATGACTCTGTCTGGTGCTTTGCCCGTTGGCGCCAGCGTTGCCAGAAAAAAATACAGAGAATCTTGGAAAAATTTTCAAAAAATCTGGAGAAATCTGGGGATTTTAGTTTCAATGAAAAACGTAACTTAGTTTCAGTAAAAACGATATCATTTTAATAAAAACCATTTATTTCAGCAAAAAAAAAACAATGCAAGACAAAAAAATAATTCATAACAGCAATTTTCTGCGTACTATGATTATGCTTTAATATATATTTACCGAAAATAATTTTGATTTAAGCCGCATTTCCAATGCTGGCTTGGAGTGAAATGTGTTTGCGTACACTTTTGCTCTCATGCACTTTCATATATCTTCCTCTCTCTCTAACCAATCTCTAAAATCTGTAGTTGAACTCTAGAGTGGGACCTATTTCAACTCCAGCGTGAAGCTTTTCGGACATTTTCGAATTTTTAAATTCACTACTTTCCAATAGAAAGCGTTGCTGAAAGTTCTATTTTTAATGAAGTGTAAAGTGTTGTTTTCCGCGTTAAAAAAAGATAATGTAATAGAAAATACAGTTGGATGAATGATTTGTGCATTGAAATCAATAATGAAACAAATTCATAGCTCATCTGTGATAAAAATAGTTATTGAAAATTAAATTCAAATATATGTTACGACAGATGTCGTTGTACCTTCGAAATTCAAATTCGAATGATTTCATGTGTTGAAAGTTGTGAAGTTGGAGTAGGCATTGCCGGCAAATGGACAAACCAAAGGCGTATGCGATTTCAATTTGCCTTTTTTCTCCTGGGGGTCAAGAATAAAATGCGGTATTTAAAAATGTTTAAATTTTGCCTCATCAAAATTTCGAGTGAAATGTTATAATTATTGCGTACCATTAACCTTACCAGAGTTTTTGATATTTTAAGGTGAAGCAAATATAGCCCTTGATAAAGACAATAATACTGCTGAAAATTAAATTCATGGAATAAATAAGAATAGTTTGCCTTTAAAAAATACAATCAATAATACATCGATTGAAAAAAAATTGTTATACATGATTATTCTATATTAGAATTTTATATTACTTTTATATATCATAAAAGTACATACCATAAACATATATTATTACGTGCTTTTCGAAGAAAGTCAAATCTATCTGCTACAGACCTACTTAATGTTCAGCATGAATGATAATCTGAAAATCTGCTAAAGTATTCCTTGCAAGCTTCAGCATATTACACATATCTAAATGGTAAATGATTCGACCTTTCTTGATCGAATTCTAATAAATTCCTTGGCCGTGGTGTCATGTGCATCCCAGCCAAGTAATCTGGGCATGGTTTAATTTTTTTCATCCAAAATAATTTGCATCATTTAAGCACCATTGTTAGCTAGATGTTGGATTCAAAGTGACGTAGGGTGCTTTTTGCTCAGCAAAAATACTGGAAATTAGTAAATGACCAAGAATAATTTTCCATGACATAAATACGCTCAGCTCAGTTACCTCCATCTGCACATTCAACTCCAAACGTACTTTTACCTTCAGCCAAACCTGTCCCGAAATCATTGCTTCGAAATAATTAAGATTGGCAGCACCGATTACTGTCCACTCATATTATTCCTACAGAAATTCCTGATACCATATCTCGCAGGATAAGTTCAGTCGATATCGAACGATCAACAAGTAAAGAAATCTTAAAAGGGTAACTTTAGTTCATGACAGCTAATGCGTACGCAGATACATTACAGTCCAAGCCAGCATTGGAAACGCGGCCTAGTTCTAAAAGTGAATTTATCGTAATTAAACTCCAAGCGAACATTCAAATTATTGATTTATACAACACATAAATTTATTATTTATATAACATATGTATTACAAATTATTATATATATTTTACAAATTACTAGCTAATTTGATCGATTTAATCGTTTGTTTCCAAGGAATCTAGAAAAAATTCCGATTATATTAGTTTTTCATAAAATGCCCCCAAACTAGCAATGGGTGCTACAGCTTTGAGTTTTCAAAGCACAAAATGTCATGACAATTTTCGAATTTCGAAAATCCATCATTAGGAACAGGCTAACTCTACTCTGAGATTCGGCGAAAGCTCACTCCAGCATTTAATTAAGGATTTCATTTAATTCTATACCTGCACAAGTTTCATTTCTGGATTTTAAATATTCTTTAGACAAAAGTAGCCCACTTAGAGTATATGTTTGTAATCGACTGCTCGTTTTTCTGTTTATTGATGTTAATTTGAGAGAAAGTTTTGTCTACAGTCGCGAAATAATTGAGTGCGAATAACAGGTGAAAAATAAAATTCCTCAAAATTGGAAAAGCTGACTTGTGTTCTCATGTTTCGATTGGATTCACTTGTTTCCAAAATAACTCAGCATTGCCGGTTTCAAAACCGGTGAATTCAATTTTTCTTAGACTCCATCACTGTGAATTTATATTCTGCAATTCTGATATTCCTCTTAAGTTTGGAAAACATTGACAAAGTGCGATAATTGAAGGTTGTCTTTTCAAAACAACATTTTCAGGATCCATGAAACTGATACTGATATATTTGGTCAATATAATTTTAGCAGTGCGTTTCGAATACTAAAATATAATCTTTCAGTCTATTTAACTAGGCATTCAGTGCAAGCTCCTAAGTAAAGGTCATCCTATGGTAAAAATTACATTTCATTTAGAAATTTATCATCCTTTCTTTTAGTTTTCTCTAAGTAATGCCTTTGAATATCCGAATAGGGGGAAAAACATGTAAAATACGCAAATATACACGTGCCGCAACTGTTCGGACTGGTGAAAGTGTGATCCATAGCCTCCTCGCGGTGGCCGCTGGTAACAATCCCCCCGAAAGGGAGGATTGGCTAATTGGATCAGGCTAGTCCCTTCTAAGTAAGGTTGGTGAGAGATCCCTCTCCCGTAAAAAATTTGGTTCTGCCGCGCGCCCGTATAGCAGCCAGCTGTATGGGCTGTGTAAACGGAGGCCTCGCCCGTAACCGGCAAAGGGGCGCCCTTGTTTCTCTCCGCAAGGGCAACACGGAGGCCTGGGGACAGGTCTGGGCTGGTGACTGAGGTGAAGGTTCACCTGCGGGCTCTGGATCCAACACTTCACTTTGCCCTTCACAAGTTTGTGGAAAGCAAAGAAAAAAGGGGACTAACGTTTGGTCTTTGTGAAGAGGCAGAAGCACGAGGAGTGTGAAATTTTGAAAAAAAGAATAGAAGAGGCTTCTTTTTAGTTCACAGACAAGAATACAATTTGAATATTCTGAGACAGTGTAACAGTTTGTTGGTTTTTGATCAGAAAGTGAAAGTTTGTGAAAGCTATTCTAAACAAAGAATTCGCCAAAGAACAAGTCGTGAAAAACTAGTGAATCATTGGAATCTTTGCGGAAAATTTGACTCGATGCAGGATGGTTTTCTTCCTGTAAACGATTGTGTTCCTCTGGGAGACGGAACTCTACATACGACGATTGTCAATGACAGTCCAGGACCAAGTTCAGATGCGGTGTGGAGGTGAAATGAAAAAAAGAGTTAAGCAAGAAGCCGAATTAGAACAACTATTAAATCTTTATCTGAATCGTCACTCGAGAAATGGATGTCTGGACGGGCGAGATAAGGAATGTATGACTGATCTAAATTCGTGGTATTTATTGATGGTACTCTGTTTCAAAATTTTGAATCTTAAAATTATGAATGATAAAAGAAATTAACGTAACATTATTCGTAATCATAATACGATTATATCTTTAATGCGATTATATACGATTATATTTCATTTATACAAATACGAATTTCAATGAAAGAAAACAAATATATTTTGGTGTGGGTGGTATGTGATCAATATTTTTTTGCATTCATATTGTTTTTACTAATGTTCGAAGAAGAACACTAGTATTAAAATCACTTTGGCCAAAAATTCATATTTCTATATATATATATATATATATATATATATATATATATATATATATATATATATATATATATATATATATATATATATATATATATATATATATATATATATATATATATCATCAAAAAATTTCAGTGAAAAAATCTCAGGAACGCGCCATCCGATTGAGCTGAAATTTTCAGGACACATTGGTGTATATGCAGAATAGTGCAGGGTCTCACAAAAAGTTAATAATCTTTAACCCTTTGGCGCCGGCGGCCATTTTAGTGATTTTTTTGATATACCTATTATTCCGTACACAAATAATTTTTGCAAAAATTAAGTTGACGACATAGATTTCGAATAAGTTTTACATGTGAATCGGATAACGTTTTGGAATTTTTTAACCCCATGTGTGCGCTGGGTGCCTAAAAAGAGAACGGGAAAATTTGAAAATTTTTAAATTACGATAACTTTTGACAAAGCTAGTCAATTATTCCGAAATTTTCAGGACATGTTTGTTTTATTTAGTTGTAGATAAATGTACGTGTTAATGAGCGTGATGGCAACCCTGTAGCTAGGGCAGGCACTGAAAGTGAAAACCTCCAAATCATCGTCTCTCTTGAAAAAATATTGCTTCTTAAAAAAAACGCCACTCATATGTAAATTTTGTGCTTTGTTTACATAAACAAAAAAAAAATTTGATATGGTATAACGGACACGCCTGGTAACCCTTGCCCAAGTTACCTATATTTTTAGCATCAAAAACTTCTGTTCACGGAAGCTCACGATCCGATGAACAGAATTTATTGAAATTTGCACAATGTATTGGTTTTAAATAGGACCAGGCCTGATAGAAGTGATTTTGAAATGCGGGTGATTCTGTGCCAGTGGTGCCATCTTGAAAAATCACTAAAATAGATAACTGCTTTTAGCCCTATAAGTTCTGATTGAATCGTTCGGTTTTGACGAAATTCGCACCGTAGCTGCACCTTACTTCAAGCAAAGCTTGGTAGAAATTTGGTTGAAAAATTCGGTTGGAGCTGCCAGCTATGATAATTTTGCTGTCTTAAATTTGAAAAAATAAAAATTTGGAAGTGAAAACATTCAAACCATCGAATATCCTAAAAAATGTCCGTTTCTACAATAAAACCATTCTGTATACAAATCTTATGCTCAATCTACACAGTCAAAGTAAAACTTTGGAAATTTCATGTCGGACAAGAACGGTAACCCTCTCTCAGTTAACCTATATATTTGGCTTCAAAAACTTCTGTTCACGGGAACTCACGAATCAATAATCAGATAGAATTGATATTTACAGAATGCATTGGACTTAAGTAGGGCCAGGTCTGATAGAAGCGATTTTGAATTGTAGGCAACTCTGTTCCAGTGGTGCCATCTTGAAAAATTACAAAGAAAAAAAAAATGCTTTTTGCCCTATGAAATGTGAATAAGTTACCAGATTTTCATGAAATTGACACAGTAGCTGCACCCTACTGTTTGATGGAAATTTGGTTGAAAAATTCGATTGGTGCTGCCAGCTATGGTAATTTTTGTGTCTTTGGTTTTGAAAATTCGCTCAGGAAAATAAAACTTTTTGCCCTATAACTTCCAGTGCAGTCATGAAATCAATACGAATTTCATACAATTACTGGAACCTATTATAAACATTATTCAAGCCAAATTTGGTTGAAAAGCCAGGATAGGGTTGCCAGCTATTGTTGGTTTTGTGTTTGTTTGCAATATCTTTATTAAGCGGTTTTATCGTAGAATTTTCAATTGGTTATGATATTGTAGTGACAATAAACAGCAAATATTAAGCTTTCGATTATTTGAAAAAACTCGCTGCAGGTAACCCTAAATTTCTTTATACTCCTATAACTTCAAATGTTATATAACAACGTGAAGCAGATGTTATATATTCTTGGCTTTGATACTGGCGAAAGGTTGCCAGCACGAGTCGGTTGTGCTACTTTTGTATCAATAAATGCTTACAGTTAGTATTCATACCGGAAACATTTACAATGAAAATAAATAACCGATGTTTCAATTCCCAAAGTTCTGCAAATTTTTCGGATCGCAGCCCCAAACTCCAACTTCAGTTACAGTGCTGCAGGCACTGAGCATTTTCTTAATTGATATTATATGAGATGCTGTTTTCAAAATTTTGTGATATAAGCAACTGACAACGAATATAATTAACCCGTGTTTTGCTCTCATAAACGTTGAAATTCATGCCAGTGGTAATATCTGAAACCTTCTACGATATGAGTTATAATGCATTCTTGAGACAAAAGTAAAACGTGGCATTTGAAACAATTTGGCTGTAATAAGCAGCGCATGTGGTGGAATATGCACTCAAAACCTGCACGATTCTTCTACTGTTCTTCGAACATTAGTGTTTCTAGCGGTTCAGGTGCGCTAGAGTTTTTTATTTTGTATTTTTGCATGTGAATGATTTCTTGCATATACATATATTTCTTTATTTGAATCTTTGCATATAATTGATTTCTTGCCTATATATTTATTTTATTAGGTTGAATTATGATTTATATGAAATTTGGTATTATTATTATTTATGTTAAGATCGGTGTAAACCGATTCCGGCCGGAATTGGGTGAATAAGTAGACCCACCCAAAAACAATACATAAATTTTGGAAATCATTTTTTTCTTTATATACAGTTTGTTATAGTTCTTTGTGAAATTGCTAGTTGCTTCTAACAGTTTACATGAGAAATATAAATTTATCGCAAAAATAGAAATAGTATTATTATGACGGAATAATTTACGCAAAATAAATAATGATTCTTGCATGGAATCTTCTTTTTCCATCCCGCTTAAATGATAAGTAGTAGTGTTTGTTCCATTTGCGTGCCGTAGCACGAAAGAATCATAGACCCAAATGCCCACGGAGGGCAAGGCACGCAGGGTAAGTTCCCTATGATTCCTTAACTTAAAACATGCTGCACTGACGACGGCTCGGCAGAGCTTTGTCGGTTGCAACAACACATATGTATATACCTATAGAAAAATCAATCTATTGCAATTAAGATCAATTTGCTGCAACTTTAGAGTTTTATTTACTGCACAAAGAAAAAGTGAAACGGCAGCACTGCTCGTGACTCGGAGCTTCTACCCTTATCAGAATGCGGTTCGTGGGGTACAGCATACCTGCTTAACCAATGTAGAACGATTTGCTCCACTACAGTAGATTATTTCTTGGTTCGGAATGGGACTCACTTCTGGCCATTGTTTTTCTCTGACAGCCTCCCGACATTCCTTCGTGAATCTCTTGTAGTACCTCTTGTACTTTTTTAAGAGCGATTTGCGTCCTAAATGATGTAACGTCCACCGTTTCCCACTTCCACCTCAGCACACCATTCTCAATCTGCAAAGAGTTCCAGTTTGCCCAATAGCTTTTCATGACAGTGCTATGCTCCGATATATCATTCCATTCCGGACGTCCCGCGGGTCCTTTCCATTTGAACCATAGCTCATTTTCATCGTCGGCTAGTATTGATCGTTCCTGATCTCCTACGATAACCATCCTTCATTGCTTTCAACCATCACTTTATTGCTTTCAACCATTTTGTCAAATAAAATTTTCTATGTAAATGTAAAAACAATTTCAATTTGATTCGGCTTCGTAGGCTTATTCCGCAAAACGATCGAGTTTCCTGCATCAATATTCTCTGCTTTGATAAGCTTTAGAGACGACATACGTTGTCTATACTGATTTATAGACAAGAAGCAAACAATGATCACAAATCAATAACCTTTATGAGTAAATTATTTCGATGGATATAAGTCGGAGATGTTAAAATTTGTCGCAACTAGCATAAATAAAAATTAATTATTTCCAACTGCAAGTGGCCACATCAGTCAAGTATGCACTGTGTGCTGGTCTCTGATGAGAAGCAGTGCATACTTTCGGAACCACTTTGTAAAATAAAATTTTCTATGTAAATACATTTTTTTTCAATTTTAATCATCCCGCAAAAACAATTTCAATTCAATTCCGTAGCTCCATGTTTGGCTAATTTTCCTCCAGATGGTAGCAATGTGTGCCGTTGGTTGAACAGGGACGACGAGACAACGCATCACCATTCCCATGTATCTCTCCTCTACAATAGTCTATCTTATAGTCATAGGAGAGTTGTTTTTTGCTACTTGCACTTCGAGATTTTGGAAGTGTAACAACCACCTCAGTGAAACGTGATCAGTTCGGAGAACAATTTTTCACCCTAATAAGTACTTGTGGAATTGTTTTGTTGCCTCTTTTATAGCCAGTAGTTCTTTGCTGGTTGCACAGTAGCTCTTTTCACTCTTTGAGACAACTCATGAAGTATGATATGACTTTCTGAGGTTCAATGTTGAAAACCACTTCGCGTCAGCCAAGTTGTTTATTGCGCAATCGACCCAGGGAAGCAAGTAGCTGTCTTTCTTGATGACGTCATTGAGTTTTCTATAGTCGATAAAGAAGCGAAAGCTCTCATTCTTCTCTTCATGAGGACTACTGCTGATGTTCACGGACTGACATACTGCTCAATAGCACCTTGCCTTTCCATATACTCGATCATTTTGCCTCTTTCTCCTTGTTTGGCCAAGGAAGCCGTCTCGGAGCCTGTCGGATGGATTTGGCGTTTTGTGTATTCATGACTTGAGTCACCATGCTGGTTCTGCCTTGATCATCCTGACCTGCGAAAAAAACGTCGCTAAGCTTAGTGACCAGGTCAAAGGCTTTTCGATATAGCTTCAGCAGTAGCTGGTTTGGTTCCAAGACTGCGGACACTACTCCACAGGTTTAAGCCAGCTCCTGCTTCTTCTTGGCATGTTGATCCTTATCAATTTTCAGAGATGTTACCGTGGAAATAAGCTGGCAGTTCCCAATAATGTCTCCTGCCTTGATGCTCGTAACAGAGTGCGAAGTGTTAAAGACTCTAACTAGTACGCATCTCTCCTTGTTTGTACTCACTAAACATCACGATCAGATCAAATTGCGCAGCGCTAGTGTTTTCGTTGGTTCGATCACGACAGCTCGGTGGTTCCCAGAATCACCATAGAGTCTGGCTCAATGACGATTTTGGAAGACCTCGGCACGTAATTGTTAGCGCTTACTGCTATCCGTAGCTTGGTAGTCTGGTTGCTGGAGTCTTCCGTAAGAATGTCAACATCTTTCCATCTCAAGATGTTGCCCAAGCCTAGAGTGAATCCGTGCGATCGGAGGAAACCCATGCCAAGGAGACAGTCGGCATTTTTTTCCCCCTTCCTTCCACTCTCTCCATCACTCAGTCAGTATGCAGGGTCCATGTGCATCAACATATCATCAAACATATTGTCCTTATACTTCCCAGACAATGAAAATTGGTATAAAGGAAGATACAATCGTTATTAATTTTAATTACACTTCATACCCTAAGTTTTTCCTCATTGACATGTGTCCAGATGATTTTAATTACACTTCATACCCTAAGTTATATGTTTTTCCTCATTGACATGTGTCCAGAGAAAAGTCTACAAAAAACTCTGGTATTTTCTTCATTAAAGATTGGTGTTTTTGATGTGAGACTCCAAGTATACTTTGAACTCTATTATGTTTGTCACTGAAATGACCGAACTCGGCAATGAATTGTAATATGCGATAGCCAGCTGTATTGGATCCATTTTTAATTTAACCGTTCTTGGAATTGCAAGAGATAGATTTCTAGCAGTTCTGGTTTCCCGGCTAGTTATCTCCAACACAATGCGGGGGGTGTTAGGCCATTTCAAATTGTTGCTCAGGATGTTAAAAATCAGTTTCCCCCCTTTCAAAATTAATTAGTTTAATATTTAACAATCCGGTTCGAGTGTACACGCAACTGTTGGTGTTAGAGTCGGCATTCTAAACATAATTTTAATTACTTTTGAAATAAGTCTTCCAATTAACTCGATGTTTTGCTTTAATGTCTGACTCCATAAAATAGTTCCGTATGTGATATTTGAAAGTAAATAAGCATTAAATATCATTAATTTAGTTCTGGTTTCTAAGAACTCAAATTTTCTTAAGGAGGTGTTCTGACCTAGAAATTTGATCAAATCGATTTATTTCGTTTGCATATTTTCAAAGTTTAGACCTTTAAGAATAAATTTATCAAAGGATTTTCGGAAATTCGAATAATTTTTGAAGTTATAGTTATTTTTGTAACAAGCCAACTTTACAAACAAACGCGATCAGCAATGAATTAACCGCTCCGAGCTACGAGCTTCTCAAGCTTCTAAAGAAGTTCGAACTGCCCATATGGCTGAAAGAGCTCCCGAAAATCTAGCTTTTGAAGTTGAAGAAGGAAAATTGCATGAGACGGGGATCTCTGATTTAAAAAATCTAAGTATAACGTACCAATAAATGACTCAGACTACCGAGACCTCATATACGCCAAAGATACTACTAGCAAAGTACTAAACATCTTTACTGACAGTCAACCGGCGGTTAAAGCACTGCTGTCTCACACATACAAATCGAAGTGTGTATTCGATTGCATTCAGGCCCCGAACAGACTGGGTAACAGCAGAAGAGTCAGAATCTTCTGGGTTCCCGGTCATAAGGGTATTGATGGAAATGAAAAGGCGGATGCGTTAGCCAAGTATGGGGCTAGTCTTCCCCTTTTGGAAGCGGTTAACATCCTTACTCCTATCCAGGCGATTAAGTACTCAATCGACTCCATAATGATGCAGGGAGCGACGCGCAGATGGGGTGCAACTCAGACCTGCAAAGAAACCAAAATCATGTGGGGGTCATACAATCCCGCATCGACCAAGTACCTCCTCGAGTTAGCGCGGATTGACTGTAAACGACTCGTTGGTATCATTACTGGCCACTGTCTTGTAGCAGCACATGCTATGAAAATGGGACTCCTAACGAGCGACACCTGTAGAAGGTGTCACGAGCCGGGGGTGTCAGAAACTATCCAGCATCTCCTGTGTCACTGCCCGGCACTGGGGAAAACCAGACTGCGATACTTCGGTGAGCCCTGGCTGGTGAATCTCTCACACGTAGCAGAGCAAAAGCTGAAGGACATCCTTCAGTTCGCGAAAAAGTCCGGGGCCTTTGACGGCCGCTTGGACTGAATTCCTTTCTCGAGGTCCACTTATCTGGTATCACTACGGACCGGTAGGTCTATGTGTGGCCATGTGCCAGCCAGTTCAACCTAACCTAACCCGAAACGAGACTCCAAGTTTTAAACCAGTTTTTCTCGAAATTACTTTTCTCGATACGGTTGACATGGTAGCTCTAGTTTTAATAAACCGATTTACGTAAAATTTTGCACAAACCCTTTTAACACTATTAAAATTGGTCTGACGTTGGGATTTTTGAAATTTTTTTTTTCTATTATTTATAAAAAATTCCCAAAGTTGAAAAAATGATGCAAAAAACGACTTTTTTTACGTGGACCCAATAATTTTGTGAAATCAATTTTTTTTCAAATCTCCTACGTCAGACTAGTTCTACATTCTTTTTTTACAGAATCCACCAAAAATTTATGTTCCAGACCACCAGGAAGGTTGGAATCATGTCAAACATGAGACAAGTTTTTTTTGATTTTTTGAATACATTTTTATACTTTTAGAATGTTAATAAAAAACTGATAAAAAAAAAATTACAAATGAGTATGGGTTTTTTTATTGCGTCCGTAAAATCACCTCAAAATCGAGCCTCTAGACGAGAATACTGCCTTAAGGCTGCAATTATTGGTGCGACTTTATGTCTGATGTGGTTAATATGGTGTAACCATGACATTTTTTCATCCAGGATTAAACCAAGATATTTCATTGGTTCAGCTTTTTCTAGACGAATTCCGTTTATCTGAATAAAGGGGTTTATAGAACATTTATTTTTTTCCTGAAAAATGATGTATTTGGTCTTGTTGGCGTTTATATGCAATTTGCTATGCCTAAGCCACACCTGGTATGTTTCTAGATCTCTATTAATTTTATACTCCAGAGATGGCTCATCCTTTTCAGAACATAAAAGAAGTGTGTCATCAGCGAATAAGTGTGTCATGTTGGCAACTAGGAATCGATGCTAGAATAGTAAATCTTCTAGCCTGACTTGGAGTTTGATCTCACCATGGGCGGGTGCTTTTTCTCCTGTGGCTGTTTGCAGCGAGAATTTCCGGTGCTTGCAAGAGGATGATTTCTGACAAGGTCACGCCGTAGTATCGATTTTTTTGCGCCAGTATCGATTGTGATGACGCAATGCTCACCATTGGCTTGCTCGTTGAGACATAAGTCTGCCTTTCCACGATGAAGTCTGGAGACGGTGATGATGGTGAGGGGGGCGTCAATCATAGTAGTTAAATTCTGCTACACAAAGCTGGCTCTTACATGTTCCCCCCTCCTTAGTACGGGGGCTTTGCTTGCAGGCTCTTGCAGTTTTTGCTTCCTTCGAGCTGCAAACGCTTGACAATAGTGCGGCCTTCGTTACTACCGGTAGTATCGCTGTAGATGCGTTCGCCGTAATTCTATCTGCACTCGTCTAGTTATATTTCTCGGAGTCGGACTGCATTCCGGGCGGTAGTTTTAGCTACTTCGAATGTTAAACTGTATGCCAAGGTATCTTTTACCGTCCGCTTCTCTGCCAATCGAACAGCTTGTTGGAGTTCTCGGTCCTGTAATGCGTCAATGTAGGCTTCCGTGGCTGTATCATCACTATGCTCCGGGAAGTAGGGTGGGTAAGGCAAAAGTGCAAGCATTTCAATTTTCTGCGCTAATTGTTGCAGGGTTTGGCCTGGTTTTTGCACTCTATTCCGCAGTTGCGAGCAGTTGATTTATTTTATCTGATCGGCACCGTAACGCATATCGAGTGCATTCATCAACGCGTTTATGAAAAAAAACCAAAATAGAATAATTAATTATTTATATTAATCCGAATTACACGCGACCTATCCTGCAAAATTCTTAATTCTCCATTTCGTTTTTTTTCTCGGCCTTCGTGATTTATGCAATTTTTTGTTGTACTGTCATTGAATGAATTGTCACAGTGGTCGTACAATTCATGTAACAATAATGTTAAAACCAGCCAAATATGAGCTAAGCAAAGAAATTATCATCGCATTATGTTTATTACAAAGCCAACCGGACTCATTATCTCACCATCAGTATCTATCATATCCTTAAATAATTCCTACCACAAATATTTATAAATTAAGCATTTTAATACCTTCTTTATCACAGCACCAATAAACCCATGGACGCAATCAAGACACAAAAATTAAAACTAATTTCATTTAATGGTATTCTTGGGTTCAATTTAAACATTTTGGAACAAACAAATTAACGAAAAAAACCCTTCCTGTATTATCTTCTCCAAGGATCAATTTCACGTACAGAAACATACTCTCCCATATGACCAGTAAATATCCTTTTTGAACTACTCCAGGTGCCGACGGACGATTTGATTCAATCCGTTAAGTTTCAGTTTCATTTCGTTTACTCAAAAGGTAACCCATGAAAAATTTGGTCATATTCTAGATGGCTGATATCTTTTTGCAGATCCCTGGCTTGCTGTGCGTTCATGCTAATATATAAAAAAGAAGGGCAAAGAATCTTAATGCTTCTAAAATATCCTTCTAAAATAATATAATAACAATAGGGACATGATAGGGCTTTTAATTGCAGAGCGTTATGTATCTCAGGATATGTAGGATATGCAGGATATATCAGTACGGTGTGTCCGATTTCAGGCTGCATATGTGTCTTTTAGATTTTAATTTCATGCGGGCTGGGACAGTCAGGTATAAAAGGCTTAGCCAAGGGTGCATTAGTAGTCCAGTCAAATTAGCGATCAACCTCGAAATGAGAGATAATAAGCTGCATTTTCATATATACCTTTACATTAGCGTTCTCAGTGCAGTTTCAATCAGTTCAATCAGTTTTTCGTGATTATTTCGGTTTCTTTTGCTTCAATGATGTTAACATCTAAATAAAAATTGTAACCTTTTTTCTGATAGAGGGCGTTGAGCGCGTAGCGCTCAGACATACGTGCTGTAATGCAAGGTCAACCGTTATTATTTGTGTATACTACCTTGAATTTTGAATTTTTTGTATTATTTATCAGTTAATACCTTGTATTTAATAACACTTTATATTTTTTTAACATGTTCATTTAATAATACTTACCTACTTACTTCGACGAAACATTGATTGTGCTAATCAGCCAAGATTCGTTTTTGCCAATTCGATATAATAAAGAAAAACTTATTGGTATGTTTATTGAAAATTTTGAGGGTGTTAATATCACAACAAAACAAGCGAGAGATGATGGTAATATTTTTATCATAGAAACAGCTATCGCAGAATCCAAACATGAGAGGACTGCCATCATTATAGGAGAAGACATAGATTTACTAGTTATTTGAATTGAATGCACTAAATTACATCAAGAAAACATTTTCCTAAAAGTTGACAAAGGCAATGACAAAACACAAATTTATTCTTCAAAAAGTTTTGACAATAATCCCCTTTCCAAAAAAACTTTTTTTTTTACATGCATTTAGTGGGAGTGATACAATTTCTGCGCGGTTTAAAAAAGGAAAAAGTTAATCAAATTACTAGAAAAACTTGCCGATTTTGACAAACTAGCTCAAGTTTTTCTAATAGAAAATTGCCCAGTCCAACAATTATACGAAAGTGGAATTCGGATCTTACTTGTGATATTCAATGTTCCGAAATCTGCGAACAATATCTTCGATATACTCAATTCATTAGATCTACAAAACTTATAAATATTCATGAACCTGTCCAGTTATCTAATCTTCCACTGAGAAGTGCAGCAGCCCATCAGCATATAAACCTAATCTATTGCCAAGTTCAAAAATGGTTAGCCAATGACACGAATATTACCACCAGCTCCCGATGAATTATTGAATACTCTATTTTGTAATAGTTAGTAAGAATTAATGTGGTCCACGTTCCGGGTGTAGGAAATCGTGGCTGCAATGCACTTTAGCTTGTGGCCAGTGAAATGGGGAAGCTTGCTTCATTAGTGTTTCATTGCAAAGTGACTGTGAGGAAAAGAGCGCATTTAACCCAGAAATTTCGGAAACAACCATTCAGGGTAGCGAAGAAGAAGACAATGAATCATAAATTCCCGAACGCCCAGAAGATGACAATGAAGCTGAAGAAAATTAATACTTTTGTTCTTTAAATTATTATTTTCACTGCAATTTAAATCGTAAGAAACATACAGCCGCTGAATAAAGATAAAATAAAAATATATTAGCTCGTTTTACTTCTGCTTAAAATTCACTTTGAATAAACTACAACTTTGAGATATATAATGGTAAAACTCGACTTGATGCACCACACAGCACCACACATGTCGGGCTAGTATGTTTGTGTTTTTGTGGTTGTCTGTTCGCTTTTGGGTTTTTTTTTTTCTTTGTTTGTTTGTTTTTTTTAATTGTGTTGTCGTCTCAAGTATTTTTACTAATGTTCGAAGAACATTAGTATTAAAATCGATTCGGCCAAAAATTCATATTTCCATATATATATATATATATATATATATATATATATATATATATATATCATCAAAAAATTTCAGTGAGATAATCTCGGGAACGCGCCATCCGATTGAGGTGAAACTTTCAGGATACATTGGTGTATATGCAGAATAGGTCCAGGTCTCACTAAATCTCAGTTATTGTTAACCTTTTGGCGCCGGCGGCCATTTAAGTGATATTTTTAATATACCTATTATTTCGTACACAAATAATTTTCGCAAAAGTAAAGTTGACGAAATAAATTTCCAACGTGTTTTACATGTGAATCGGATAATGCTTTGGAATTTTTTAACCCTATGTGTGCGCTGGGTGCCTAAAAAGAGAACGGAAAAATTTGAAAATTTTTAAATTGCGATAACTTTTGACAGGGCTATTCAATCATTACGAAATTTTGAGGACATATTGATTATATTTAGTTGTAGATTTGTGTAGCTTTTAATGAGCATGCTGGCAACCCTGTAGCTAGGGCAGGCACTGAAAGTGAAAACCTCCAAATCATCGTCTCTCTTGAAAAAATGCCGTTTCTTCAAAAAAAAGCCACTCATATGTAAATCTTGTGCTTTGTTTACATAACCAAAAAAAAAAAAAAGATATGGTATAACGGGTGCGCCTGGTAACCCTTGCCCAATTTACCTATATTTTTAGCATCAAAAACTTCTGTTCACGGAAACTCACGATCCGATGAACAGAATTATTTGAAATTCACAGAATATATTGGTCTTAAATAGGACCAGGTCTGATAGAAGTGATTTTGAAATGCGGGCGATTCTGTGCCAGTGGTGCCATCTTGAAAAATCACTAAAAAAGATAACTACGTTTAGCCCTCTAAATTCTGATTGAATCGTTCGATTTTGACGAAATTTACACAGTAGCTGGACCTTACTTTAAGCCACGTTGAGTAGAAGTTTGGTTGAAAAATTCGGTTGGAGCTGCCAGCTATGATAATTTTGGTGTCTCAAATTTGAAAAAAAAAAATTTGGTAGTGAAAATATTCAAACCATCGAATATTAAAAAACATGTCCGTTTCTTATAATAAAACCAATCTGTATACAAATTTTATGCTTTATCTACACAGTCAAAGTAAAACTTTGGAAATTTCATGTCGGACAAGAACGGTAACCCTCTCCCAGTTAACCTATATTTTTAGCATCAAAAACTTCTGTTCACGGGAACTCACGAACCAATAACCAGATACAGCTGAAATTTACAGAATGCATTGGACTTAAGTAGGAATAGGTCTGATAGAAGCGATTTTGAATTATGGGCAACTCTGTGCCAGTGGTGCCATCTTGAAAAATTATAAAGAAAAAAACTGCTTTTTGCCCTATGAAATGTGAATTAGTTACCAGATTTTCATGAAATTGACACAGTAGCTGAACCTTACTCTAATCTCTGTTTATTGGAAATTGGGTTGAAAAATTTGATTGGTGCTGCCAGCTATGGTAATTTTTGTGTCTTTGGTTTTGAAAATTCGCTCAGGAAATTAAAACTTTTTGCACTATAACTTCCAGTGCAGTCATGAAATCAATACGAATTTCATACAATTAATGAAACCTATCGTAAACATTATTCAGGCCAAATTTGGTTGAAAAGCCATGATAGGGTTGCCAGCTATTGTTGGTTTGGTGTTTAATTGCAATATCTTTATTAAGCGGTTTTATCGTAGAATTTTCAAATGGTAATGATATTGTAGTGACAATAAACAGCAAATATTAAGCTTTCGATTATTTGAAAACACTCGCTGCAGTTAACCCTAAATTTCTTTATACTCCTATAACTTCGAATGTAATATAACAACGTGAAGCAGATGTGGTATATTCTTGGCTTTGATACTGGCAGAAGGTTGCCAGCACGAGTCGGTTGTGCTACTTTTGTATCAATAAACGCTTACAGTTAGTATTCATACCGGAAACAAATAAATAACAAATGTTTCAATTCCCAAAGTTCTGCAAATTTTTCGGATCGCAGCCCCAAACACCAACTTCAGTTACAGTGCTGCAGGCACTGAGCATTTTCTTCAGTGATGTTATATGAGATGCTGCTTTCAAAATTATGTGAAATAAGCAACTGATAACGAATATAATTAACCCGTGTTTTGCTCTCATAAACGTTGAAATTCATGCCAGTGGTAATATCTGAAACCTTCCACCATATGAGTTATAATGCATTCTTGAGACCAAAGTAAAACGTGGCATTTGAAACAGTTTGGCCGTAATAAGCAGCACATGTGGTGGAATATGCACTCAAAACCTGCACGATTCTTCTAGTGTTCTTCGAACATTAGTGTTTCTAGCGGTTCAGGTGCGCTAGAGTTTTTTTTGTATAATTTAGTGTAATTTTCTTCCATTTTTGACCCCTGTACCACCTATTCGCTCTCTGGTGGTAGAATTTCCCGGCTGTGGTGCATCAAGTCGAGTTTACCCTATATAATAATATAATAAGTATGATATATTATCTAATATTTAAAAACTTACAGATTTTAAAGATAAGCTACTTAATTATTTTTCAACTTAAAATTTACTTTCAATAAATTAAGACATACAATAAGTATTTCATTTAATGAGTTTTTAATTACACAAAGTAGTTAATATTTATCAAATGAATATATTAAAATATGTAAAGTGTTGTTAAATACAATGTATTAACTGATAAATAATACAAATAACTCAAAATTCAAGCTAGTATTCACAGATATTTACGATTGACCTTGCATTACAGTACGCATGGCTGAGCGCTACGCGCTTACCGCCTTCTATCGCAAAAACGGTTAAGCGTATAAAAAATAAAATTTGTCGCAAATTTTATGCTCTGCAATTTTTATACTACCCGTTTACATCATTGGAACTATAGAAACCAGGATAATCGCGAAAAACTGCGGTTTTACCTTTGACCTTGAATAACTTACGACGCAGACACGAGATTTTATAAGACTATTGAGACAACTTTCAGAACGCCAAAATGAGGGTATGTACGAAAATTCAGCTTATTATCTCTCATTCCGAAGTTGATCCCTATTTTATGCTAAAGTGACTGGACTATACAGTACACAGACACCGAACACTATTTATATTCAGGTAATGTCCTAGTCATACGCGATACTAAAAAATAAAAACGGGTATATTTTATTATCCTGGAAACTAACAATAGAATATCGCATCCTATCATTTGTCGCAAAAGTAATATTTCAGACAAACAGGCTACTAGTGAAAATCAGATGAAGGTTAAAGTCACCCTGCAGTAATTTTTGTGGATATTGCTTGACGGTGTCAAGCATCACGACTTCAAAGAAAACAAACTAAATTGGGGGGATGTTTTGCGCAGGACCATTTTCTCCTTGTTGGACCAGGTTCAGCAGTGGAGAGTTTTTCCATTTGCCACGTTCATTCTCCAACTTCCCGGGGTGGCTGGAGAAATTATTTTTCGAAGTACTCGAAAATCAACCCGTCGTGGATGTATTCGAAACATACCAAGAACAGTTTCTGTACATTGAAAGGTACATGATTTGGAATTTTGACTTCAGTTTTCCCAGCATGTTTGGGTCATGGACCACCTACTTAACTGTTCTGTGAGACTTGGTCATAAACGCTGGATCGAATCAAGTTACGCAATTTGGCAAAATTTTCAGTCATACGCGAGTATTCATCACGTAAGGACGTAAAAAAATATCGTTCCTTCGCATGGTCGATAGTCGCTGGTATTTGATTTGGTTAGGTTTGTGTAACGATATGCAGTGGATGATTTTTGAATGAAATAAGAAGTGACAGTTCGCAATAAAAAGCTGAAAAGGATTAGATTGCAGCTTTTGGAGATTAGTGATTATAAAGTTATGGAATTATTGAAATATTACTGTGTGCATGTCTGATTCAGATATCTTTGCGAATCATCTAATAAAATATTTTGGAGAACGCTATGCAAGTGCCGTTATTAAATATGCGTTGCGAATAAGTGCAGAAACCGGCTTAATATGAATGTCTAATAGGAGTGAAAATACAGGAAATTGTTAAATAATTTATAGCAGAGTGAATGTAGTAAATCAAGATTTGTTTGAAGCAACTATAGGTGCGTACAGTGAAATAAAACCTTTAATTGTTTTCCTCTAGCGTTTAACCTTAAATATCAAAGCATAAACACTTTTTCATGTTGATCAGAAACCGTGAAATACTTTGCATTGATATTCCAAAAACCATTTTGTTACCCTGGCTACAAACCGGAATTCAACGTACCTACATGAGCGTGAAATCTATGAATTACAGAATACCAATCATTGCAAAGGGACATTGGTTACTGGCCTGTGTGAAATATCTACCTTTGCCAACCATTCAGCTTTTTGCCGAGCATTCCAAAAAATGTATTTACCAAGGACTTTCTCAACGTTATCTAGGTTGATTTGTTTCCGTTTAATATGGAATTCTCAGGACCATCTTTTTCGTTTGTTTGTTTATTCGATCGATCCATTTTCAGTTCGTGAAATTTCCGAATTCACCTGTTTACCCTTTTTACCATAATTTCACGGTCTATGCGATTCGCAGCCGGTTCAAAAGGAAAACAGATGAAACGATTCGATGCTGACTTGACAAGCTGTAATGATACGGCACGGCATGAGAAAGATAACGGTAGCAAATAGAAAATGTATTGGATGTTGTCTGTTACGTGACTGGTATAAATTGTTTGTTTATCGGTGTTGTTAGTGTTTGTAGGAAGTTGTTGAAGTTTTGTTACCTCGTTAAGGATTTTTTTTTTCAATGAAGCGAGTCAAAATTTATTTAAGATGAAATAGACAAAAGTTTAAAACTTATGTGGCCCAAAGATATGTTTCTAATGAAGCTCCGTTTCATGATTAATTCATGTGCGCACGATAATTTGAAATAAATATAAAGATGGTCTATTGCTTTTTGCAACGGCTCTCAAATTTGAATCTAAAATAGTATTTTAAAACTATAATATTGCTTGAACTAAAAAACCTTGCGAGGAAGTAAAAGCTTAGCAATAATAATAGAGAAGTTAAAAAGCGACAAATGAAATAATAATCTTTTTCAATCGATTGCCCCTAAAACCTGAAGTGAAGCATAGTACTAACTTCAAGACAAACCTCGTGGGACATGTCGAAATTGAATGCGTCTACAAATATGCAAACTCACAAATAAATTTACTTAAATAAAAACAAATAAACAATTTCTACTTATTAAAATTATTTTGCATCCGTCAAAACACATTTCATCATCAGCTAGATCGAAAGAATTCAATGGACTTTTGAATATCGAATGGGCCTTGACTTTTATATAAGTCGTCGAGGCTATGAGTTAATGGAAGAAATTCTTTTCACGGAGACAAAAGCATATTTTTATGCCCTACATTCGATTTGCATGATTTTTTTTTTACATATTCATGAAACAAATTTTCTCAAACGAAAAAAGTAAAACTGAATTGATATCAAAAGATAAATGCTATCTAAAACTCTGCAGATGATAAGATTCATATCAATAAGTAGTTCCGTGGATTACGTATTTTTCGCTTAGTTTTCAAACATGTTTTGGGCATTTTTGAAATTAAAGTATGAATTGTGTATCTCGAACTAAATGTAGAACTGTTTCGAAACTGAGATACATTTTTCCACTTCATTTTGCGTCCAGCAGTGTCGAGTAGGCTTTCAATCATCCTACCTAAAAAAAATCTAATGTATCTTCCTCCTGACCATCAATCACATGAAAACGTGCACCAAAACATTTCTCCACGTAGGTACATTTTACATTTTAAAAACAAACTGCGGTAATATTGTCAAGGCTTCCATATTGTATCCAATGTGGGCCATTATCACTACATAACTTTCGAAACGTACATCTTCTCCTGCTTTCTTTACTTATTGTAATACTGGCCAACAGCAAGAAAATCGTTCATTTATTCTCCGCCTAATCTCCAAATGGAGTTTGTTGAAACTTTTTCTCCTTTCCTTTCTTTCAATTTCAAACAACATTTCTGAGCGTAACGTATACGGTGATACTCTAATACCATCCATCTACAATACAAACCTACAATAAAGCGTATATGCCTGGAGAGAGGTGTACATAGTCAGTGAAAAGTTCACTATGCATTTTGGATTATTCAAAAGCAATTAAAGGTCAAGCGACGTTGTATTAAGAAAATATGTTTGTTGATGTTGTCGTTTGATGGTGTTTGCTGCCTTTCTTGGCGCTATTGCGTTTGACTAGTAGACGGAATGGAAGTGTAGTCAAATATCCAAGATATAGTTTTCCGGGTAGCTATGACAGTAATGATGTGTTTTATTGAGAAATAAAGTCATACACTCTGAACTTGAAGTTTGGCTTTTGAATTCGGATTCGGGTTTCACTGGAATAAATTTTGAGCAAAGAATTGAGATGAATTGAACTCATCAACATTTGCTTATGCATTATCATTGCCTACAAATTTGAATGATATTGAGTGCCACCTTGAGCTGGACAATTCAAAAATTAAGGCACTGGTTCACTTCTAGCTTACTCAGACGAAATTTTAGCCTCAAATAAGAGTGGCATCATACATTTTTATACAATCAGAGAAGTTCCGAAAAAAATCGTTTCAGTTCTTGGAGAATAAATTAATATGTTGATATTTATTTGGATTGGTTTTTCTTTGTGAAGACCAAGTTGCGGTATTCCGCATACAATACAAACTTTCATCAATTGAATTATCATTAATGAAAACTGAATATTTAATTTATTCTCCTTCTTATTTCAATGACAAAAACACTCAGTAATATTCGAGTCAAGGTGAAATAGCCCAAAAACTTTTTCACCGAAAAAATGTGCATCGTCGGTGTCAACTAAACGCTTGAAGATGCCATGCTCGGTCAAATCAAGTACAAACATTCATGATTTATGCCAATTGCTTTTACTATACAAACGTTCTTGAAACGTTTTAGGCGATCAAGCTCTGACAACATTGCAAGTATACACTTATCAAAGGTAAAAATATATAAGAACAAATATATAACAAAACTGATGCTCATTAAGACCTCTTGACATTCGAAGTATTCGTGAATAAAAAAAGACCTCTGTATGTTCGAAAGGATTCATGAAAAAATACTGGAATCTGATAGGATGGTCCTAAGCCCACATGAATTCGAAAATATAAATATTCCTAGAATAAAGACCAACTTAAATTTGGTACCGAAAACATTTAACCGAGAACAATATTTGGACAAACAGCGGGGAATGTTAAATTAAGTTAGGTTCGGCGGCTACTCCTCTCCCATACAGACTACAGAAAAGGCATACTTAGGCACGCAAGGGCCCGTTGTGATCCCGCGTTACTTAGTGCATCACCATTATTAACAGGAGAGTAATCCTGCGTCTTAAACAAACTAAACGATCTCCTTAGGGTCCACCGAAGCCACTTTGGCTAGTCAAGTAGAGAAGTACGAGCCAAGGGGCTCCATACTTCTTCCAGTGAGGGCAGGGAATTTACACAGGAGATAAAGAGCTGTTTCTTCTTCCTCCTCGCCTCTACAGCTCTGGCAGAAGTTGTTGTAAGCGACACTCAGTCACGCTGCATGCATGCGAAACAGAAAGTGTCCAGTTAAGATACGCACCGATACGCAAAATGATCCGCTTCGCAAACCGATAATAATAATAATAATAGAAATTTTATTCATTACATTGTACATATATAACTTAACTAATAGGGTATTTAACATAAAAGAACTTATACTTAGCGGCTATCCTATTTTGGCCTGCTGGCTCTTATTGGATTTTTATTTTAATTGTTTTTCATCATTCATTTATTTTTCGATTTTCACTTGTTAACTATTACCCACTTAGTACAATACCTTGGGTTGACTTTGCAATATATTTAGAATTTTCAAAACCAAGAAGTTTACTAGTGCGGCTTATGTGAAAAGTTTTCTGCAATTGTCCAGCGATCGCACATGTATGTTCAGGACTTCCAAACTGAAAAGTACTTCCGGCAAAAGAGTGCGAGCTTTAACAAGTTGATCCGCTTCAGAAATAGTGGAAAAGGCATAAACAAATTACGCGCTCTTCGGTAGGACAGTAGAAGAAATAAAATGTATACAGAAAGTACCGAGTAAACTAACGTTGGACAGGCTCGTCTGCGTCAGACAAGTACACAAAACGACAAATTCATGCACAGAAATTTCAAGTATGTTACGTACTAGCGATGTGAATAGACGGACACAAGTAGGCATACTAAATGTGCAACGAGTACGAAGAAGAATAAATCTTACTACCCACTACTTTCGATGAGATGAGTTGTACATGCAGATCAAATTTCAGATGAGGATCAAAGATAACAGCACGATCTTTATGCCGGTAAACATTTGACAATGTGCTCCCGGAAAGTGTATTGTCAAAGCGGACAGGAGATGGTTTGCTAAATTTATAACAATAAATTTAGGAATGTTGACAGGAAAGAAAGCTCACAGCACACTAGTTGCTTAAAGCAGTAAGACAATTTGAGACAGTCTTTAAAAAATGAAATAGCACGATGAAGGTTAAGAACGTCCGCGTAAAGGAAGGAAATGGAAATGAATCAACCGGGAAGGTCATTGAAGAGCAATACGAACAGAAGGAGTAGGAGGACAGAGCTGTGGAAAATACCAGATGCAAGATGAAGAAAAAAGAATTTCTAGTAAAAGTACGATTAGCGCCATGTAAGGAGAGCCACATACCAAAAATGCAGAAATTGCGCAGCTTATGCAACAGTACAGAATGATCTAACTTGTCAAATGCCTTTTCGAAATCCGTGTAGATGACGTCAGCTTATTGTCCATGAAATAACGAAGCGGGAACAAAAATGAATTATTTGAACAGTATATTGGCGTAGGCCGGCTTTTAATTAAGCCATGCTGCAGAGCAAATGGTTCGCGGCGCAATATTTCTTAATATGGATGATTCGTTCGGAAAATCAGGACTCAGTAATTATTTTCAGCGCACCGTAATTTTACGATCGGGAAAAAATTTGACACTTTCCGGACAAAACACCGCCAGACCAACTAAGATAAAAAAAAATTGAAAAATGGACACAAAATGGACAGAGACTTCACAGATTCAAATGAAATACTTTCTGGATCTTCAATTGATAGAACAAGTAAACAGTGCCCAGCATGTATGCAAAATTAACTCCCTTGGAATCTTTTTCGTAGCTCCTTATTTACGTTTGATGGCAAAGATATGACTTACACGAAACCTCGTTGAATATCTCTTAATGGCTCCAAATCATGCTCAATTAAATTCAATCAGCTTTCCCTACTCTGCATTTTTTCACCATTTTTCTTGGAAAATTCACATACAGCTTCGAAATACAATACAACCTACAATCTAAAAAAAAACCTCTTCTATTTTGTAACAGTCTTAAGTGCTTCCATCAAATAGCTCTGAACATATCAAATCAGTACTGAACATGAAAACTTTCCACTAGTCGACCAACAATCCCTTTGATGTTTAAATATTCCACCGGCGCAGAACAGCCGATTTCAAGTTACACATTGCTCCTCCGTCCGCGAAACGACCTGTACAAAAACAACAGAACAAGAAGTCAAGCAGAAACTTTTCAGGTTTATACCTACTTGATTCAATATAAACAACGATACAACCGAAGTAGGTCAAAATATTCCGAAAAATTAGGTAAGCAAGTCGAAGGTAGTTTCAGACATTTTGCTGGACGTGAAAATTTTCTACTTGAAATATCCACTTATTTCAGCCACATTAATCCTTGATTTGCTATTATGCGGAGCAATTGTTTCGACAATGCATAATTTACGCGATAACAACACAACACAGCTCAACTGAAGTATTTTTCGGCAGGCTTAAGATGGCCTGAAATAGGCTATTTATTTTCATGGAAGATGAGGAAATGACTTATGAAGCAACGGCTTGTGGATTTGGTCATTATTGCATGGGTTATGTTAACTTAGAAAATTTTCCGTTGCCTCGTTCAACTACAACCGACCCGCCTCCACAAATCCTTGGAATAATCAATGTAGTGAATAGGCATTATGTAAACAAATTCGAAATTAACGGGTTTTTGACTGGTGAATCGTTGTCGATTTTTGTGTCAATTATTCTAACTGTGCAATAAGGTTAATAAGATTAGCATCGAATTGGTTTCATTTGAATTGAGTAGGAAAAATGTTGGGAGTGAAAGGAAGTCAGTTGAACCAGAGGAGAATGAGTTTTTTTTCAAAAAAGTGATAATTAATGGAGAATAGAGAATAAATATAATATTTTCATTTTCATGTAGTAGGATACTATCAAGATGCTAAATTTGGAATAAAAAATGTTGATGATATGAAATTGACTCCACATATTTTGAATTTTAAAACCTAATTTTGAAGCGACTTTGAACCATTAATAAGCGTCCTTATTTGTGAAATCTAGTACACTAGCGGAGGTTTTTTATGCATTGAAATGTAGTTGCTTATGGTGACAATATTAAAGCTGCTCAACCAAAAATTATGGAACAACTCAGTAATTATTGATCATCTGAAAAATGACAACTTTCTTAAAGTACTGAACAAATACTCTAGTTAGCCTAATCGAAAAAAATGAGATATTGATGGCCTATAGATCGATTACACTTGCAAGCACTTTTAGTAAAATATTGAAAATTATAACACTATGATTTTTGTCTAAGCCACTTCTAGCTGAGAGCATCACCAGTGCAGCACTAATTAAAGCTCAGCATTATATCAACGCTCAGGTTTACAACTGCCCTTATGTCGCAGGTCAATAAGCATAAAGAAATCTTATATATTGGATTAATTCGGTATACGGGACTCAGCGATTAATCTAATAAAAAATTACTAACGCAATTGTACAATTTACACACAATGGAAAGAACAACTTAACAATAAGAAATTCAGAAATGCATGCTACGAGAGAAGAATCACCGACGGCGGTATGCAGCACTGCTTGCTGTTAGCGGTCTATCTACTATATGATACGGGTTCCATCTAGCGAATCCAATCCCGGGATCCCGGCCAATTTCTGGTCCCGAAAATCCCGGGATTGATGATTTCTAATCCCGGGATTTTCGGGATCAGAAATTGGCTGGGATTTCGGGGCCGGGAGTCAAGCATTATCGGCAATCAATTTACAACAAGACTCGAAAAGTGCAAATAGAATCCATATTCATGAGAAAACAATTAGCTCACATCAAAATGCGTAAAGAATAGAGCAAAATAAACCGATGTAACAGTTAACAAGAGAATACAAAGGGGTCTGTAAATAAATAAGTATGGACTGTTTCGCATTTAGTGCATTCGTTACATCGAATGATTTGAGGAAATTAATACTAGCGAATGCATACACAGATTTACCAAAATTCTTAACAACAATCAAAAAAGGTTGTTGGCTATGCAAGCAGGATAAAGAAAATAATAAAAAAAAACTCTAGCGCACCTGAACCGCTAGAAACACTAATGTTCGAAGAACAGTAGAAGAATCGTGCAGGTTTTGAGTGCATATTCCACCACATGTGCTGCTTATTACGGCCAAACTGTTTCAAATGCCACGTTTTACTTTAGTCTCAAGAATGCATTATGACTCATATGGTGGAAGGTTTCAGATATTACCACTGGCATGAATTTCAACGTTTATGAGAGCAAAACACGGGTTGATTATATTCGTTATCAGTTGCTTATTTCATATAATTTTGAAAGCAGCATCTCATATAAGTGCAGCATCTCAGTGCCTGCAGCACTGTAGCTGAAGTTGGTGTTTGGGGCTGCGATCCGAAAAATTTGCAGAACTTTGCGAATTGTAACATCGGTTATTTATTTTCATTGTAAATGTTTCCGGTATGTATACTAACTGTAAGCATTTATTGATACAAAAGTAGCACAACCGACTCGTGCTGGCAACCTTTCGCCAGTATCAAAGCCAAGAATATATCAAATCTGCTTCACGTTGTTTAATTACATTCGAAGTTATAGGAGTATAAAGAAATTTAGGGTTACCTGCAGCGAGTTTTTTCAAATGATCGAAAGCTCAATATTTGCTGTTTATTGTCACTACAATATCATTACCATTTGAAAATTCTACGATAAAACCGCTTAATAAAGATATTGCAATTAAACACAAAACCAACAATAGCTGGCAACCCTATTGTGGCTTTTCAACCAAATTTGGCCTGAATAATGTTTATGACAGGTTTCATTAATTGTAAGAAATTCGTATTGATTTCATGACTGCACTGGAAGTTATAGTGCAAAAAGTTTTATTTTCCTGAGCGATTTTTCAAAACCAAAGACACAAAAATTACCATAGCTGGCAGCACCAATCAAATTTTTTAACCAAATTTCCACCAAACAGAGATTAGAGTTAGGTTTAACTACTGTGTCAATTTCATGAAAATCTGGTAACCTATTCACATTTCATAGGGCAAAAAGCAGTTTTTTTTAATTTTTAATTTTTCAAGATGGCACCACTGGCACAGACTTGCCCACAATTCAAAATCGCTTCTATCAAATCTAGTCTTACTTAAGTCCAATGCATTCTGTAAATTTTAGCTGTATCTGATTATTGGTTCGTGAGTTTCCGTGAACAGAAGTTTTTGATGCTAAAAGTATAAGTTAACTGGGAGAGGGTTACCGTTCTTGTCTGACATGAAATTTCCAAAATTTTATTTTGAACGTGTAGATAAAACATAAGATTTATATACAGATTGGTTTTATTGTAAGAAACGGACTTTTTTTTGAATATTCGATGGTTTGAATGTTTTCACTTCCAAATTTTTTTTTTCAAAATGAAGACACCAAAATTATCATAGCTGGCAGCTCCAACCGAATTTTTCAACCAAATTTCTACCAAACGTGGCTTAAAGTAAGGTCCAGCAATTGTGTGAGTTTCGTCAAAATCGAACGATTCAATCAGAATTTATAGGGCTAAAAACAGTAATCTTTTTTAGTGGTTTTTCAAGATGGCACCACTGGCACAGAATCGCCCGCATTTCAAAATCACTTCTATCAGACCTGGTCCTGTCTAAAGCCAATACATTCTGTGAATTTTAAATAATTCTGCTCATCGGATCGTGAGTTTCCGTGAACAGAAATTTTTGATGCTAAAAATATAGGTAAATTGGGCAAGGGTTACCAGGCGTGCCCGTTATACCATATCTTTTTTTTTTTTTTTGGTTATGTAAACAAAGCACAAGATTTACATATGAGTGGCTTTTTTTGAAGAAACGGCATTTTTTCAAGAGAAACGATGATTTGGAGGTTTTCACTTTCAGTGCCTGCCCTAGCTACAGGGTTGCTAGCACGCTCATTAAAAGCTACACAAATCTACAACTAAATAATATAAATATGTTCTGAAAATTTTGTAATGATTGAATAGCTCTGTCAAAAGTTATCGATATTTAAAAATTTTCAAATTTTCCCGTCCTCTTTTTAGGCACCCAGCGCACACATAGGGTTAAAAAATTCCAAAGCATTATCCGATTCATATGTAAAACACGTTAGAAATTTATTTCGTTAACTTTATTTTTGCGAAAATTATTTGTGCACGAAATAATAGGTATATTAAAAATATCACTTAAATGGCCGCCGGCGCCAAAATGTTAACAATAACTGACATTTAAAGAGACCTGGACCTATTCTGCATATACACCAATGTATCCTGAAAGTTTCAGCTCAATCGGATGGCGCGTTCCCGAGATTATCTCACTGAAATTTTTTGATGATATATATATATATATATATATATATATATATATATATATATATATATATATATATATATATATATATATATATAGATATATATATATGGAAATATGAATTTTTGGCCGAATCGATTTTAATACTAATGTTCTTCGAACATTAGTAATAAGATATAACAGGCTAGTATCTCAGGTGAACGGTTCAGTTTGATGTTTGACGAATGGACCTTGACTGCAAATAGGCGCTATATAAATATAAACACCTACTTAGTAAATTCTTACTGGAGCTTGGTGGGAGTAAGAATATCAATGACAGCTGGAAACTACTTAGATATGAGTTTAATGTTTCTCTAGGAAAAGACATTGTTACCATCGTAACTGATGGGTCAAACGAAATGCGAAAAGTAGGCAGACTAGTTGGTACAGAGCAACATATTTGTTTGGCGCATAGCATCCACTTGGCAGTTTGCGATGTTCGCTATAATATGAGGTCCATTCCAGATTAAAGTGATTTCCCGATAGTCTGAACGACGACCACGAAGATTTGGATGGTCCTGAATCAGCTAACTACGTTGAAATCGGTCGCCTGCAAGATACGCTAGATCTGACGAAGGACATTAGCGGATGCATAAAGAAAGTTCGTTAGGTAGTTTTATATTTTAAAAAAGCTCCAACGAAAAATAATAACGATCTTTAAAACTATGTCGGATCCGAGCAAGGCATTTAACTGTCTCCTTTAAATTGACTGTAAAACAAGATGAAATAGTCTCTTGACAATGCTCGAATAGTTTCCCATTTTGAAAAATAGTATACATTAATAGGCCTGCAATATTCAGAGCAATTAGAAGCAACAGACTTTGATTCGATTCAGAAAATTATTGAAGTTTTACTCCCTGTAAAATTGGCTGTGACAGCCTTTAGTCGCAGACTTGCAAATTTATGCACTGCTAATACTTCATCAAGATTTGTATTTAGGCTGTTAGGAGAAAAACGGTCTATTCTTCTGAATGCTATGAAAATTGCAATATTGGACCGAATAAAAGAGCGTCAGTGTACCGAGCTATCTGGTATGCTAAGCTATCTCCAGAATCCACATTGTACCAGCGAAAATTTACCAAGTGAAATAAAATATCTATTTTTGAAACCAAGCAACGCAAATATTAAAAAAAATACTTCAATGATCTAGATGCTGAACCCTATGCTTGGTAGCCAAAGAAATGAAGAGAACCCAGTAGATACCCATATTGAATCAGAACAAGGTAGTCGTCAATTAACGCTACAAGAAGAGCTGCAAAAGTATGAAAATAATCAATCATGAAATGCCGCAAGAAACTAATCTAACTAAAACCATTGCAAAAGAAATGAATCTTTTCGAAAGTGGTGGCACTTGCATAGTTTGGAGCAGGCGTACCAATATTTCTCGACCGTTTCCGCGGTGTCCAACATCGGGAATAAATTTAGGAGCAGGCTTGGAGACGATACTTTAGATGCTTTGCTATTGCTTCAATGTTACTTCCGAAAAACCCAATGAACTTTGGCCGAATTTTTTATATGTTACTTTATTATGTATCTCAATTCTAAGAGTTGTGTTTTGTTGTTGTGGTTTTTGGTCGTGATTTTTTATTGTAATTTGTAATAGATGTAATTTTTAATATCTGTCTTCATATTGTCAACGTTTTGGATAATTAAAATTATTGTTTTTATTTGCATCAATAATATAAAAAAGGAATAATGCAATTTTTTATACAGTTTTGAGCTTACTTATTGTTGTAGTTTTGAAATGATGGCAAATAATATATCTGTTTACTAGAAACTTGACTTATTTTGTTGTGTTGTATAATGAATTTCAAATCCCGGGATCCCGGGATCCCGGGATTTGAGATTTTTTAATCCCGTAATCCCGGGATTGAAAATATGGTTCGGGATTGGAATCCCTAGTTCCATCACACCTGGACTGAAAAGAGTGTAAGAAGCAGCTGAGACAGCTGATGCTATTATTGGCTACTACGCAAATGTCCACTATGAGATATGAAGAAGCACCAGCATAAACGACAGAATTTAATTTTATTGCAATAGTAGTAATTTTTTACCCCATTACCTTTGTAATCAATTGAACTACACATTTTACTACTTTGTTGTGAATTTTGTATACATGAATGTCTTTACTACAGCGCAATGAACATGAGTGAGTTGTAGTATGTAATGGAATTGACTATTATTTGCAGAAAAATAGTAAATTTTCATCAAATTTGTAATAACATTCATGTTTTCATATGGAATTTCCGGAATAGTAAATTATATTATCCACTCTAGTAAAAATCACTGCCGAAATTTCTCTCCGTGTGGTGACTTCTAAAACCCAATCAAAGGCCTATCTTTTTACTTACTATACGTTGAAAGCTTAAATAATCTTTGATTAAACTCAAAATAATTTTTTTAGCCGGGCAACATACTTGCCCACGATACTAGTAGTAGTAGAACCCCCAAAAGAATTGGAGCAAAAAATTAGCTGCGACTTGTAAAAGTATTTCAACTGACTTTTGGCGAAAATTTAATTTTTTTTAGTAAAGTCGGTGATGTAAGCAAAACTTATTAGGGTTGCTCCTAATTTCTTTTTTTTTGCTCCTAATGTCGGCTTGCTCCAAAAATCGGCCACCCAAAATTTTGTGTCTCATAATATGAATCAGACTCGTCCAATCAAAATCTAAAGATGCCATTTTAATGACTTTGACCAGTGTTGTGAGACAAAGAAGCGTTGCAAGAGGCCAAATTTTAGGAGCGAAGCGGTTAACCTTTGGAATAAACATGGTGCTTAGTTTTCAAAAAGGAATATAAATCAGGCATAGTTAACTATTTCCATTAACAGGGAATGTACAGACAAAGTTGATACGACTCTATATTTAGGAATTTTGATCATTGGCAGGTTTTCTTGGTTAGATCCCACATGCTTCCTTGGCAGATTCTATAATTAGGTTCCTTATACGGAGGAAATATTTTAATTTATTATTCAGAAATATGGATTTTTATGCTTTTACGTAACGAATTGAAATACTTCGAGTCTGCTTAACGCATTCGGCTCATCAGCATTTCAACGATGCTCCACAGTTTCAGTTCAATTTTGTACTGCACAATATTGAAGCTCTAACGCACAGTAGATAACATCAAAATCCGATTTACATGATCTGACAGAATTATGATTTGTCCCGACGAGAGATAGATGATCTTGGAAGTAACAATCAGTACGGACTAATAGCGGCGGTTAAGTATCAGTATTACACTTTCAATGAACCAAAAATTCCTATTCGAACTGTGACATCAGTGATACAATCTGGTCAAGCTATTACTTTACTGCAGGATGGTGCTAACGACGGTGGCCACTTCGGGGGTATTTTACAAATTTTCGTACAAATTTTCGTTTATCACGTTGCTTTCGATACACCTGAAGATATGAAAAATCTGAAGACGATAAGAAAATGATGAAAAGAGCTGATCGCTTCAAGACTAAATTTAAGCTTGTACTCACAAATGAATTGAGTCCAGTTGACAATCAAAACTTTTGGCTACCTTGTCTTCTAGTTAAGACTTTAGAAGAACGAAGTTGTGTTCGAAATTTTTGCTCGAAGGTCTTATTTCTATAATAATTATCATAGCTTTTGCTGGTATTACCAGAATGTTCGTGGGTTAAAGCCCAGGTTGAACAACACTGTCTTCCGTAGAATCTTCAGATGACTTGCAGTTCAATTGTGATTGCTGAAATAGACGGACCTACTTTTGCTCTCTTAAATCCGAAGTTTGGTTTTGTGATCTCTTTTCTTTTTTCTTCGATTATTAACCATAAATGAAAAATAATTGGTGAAGTGGGAGATGATAATCTACCTCATGCTCATTGTTCAGTGATAAAATCCTTTTGCGATATGAATAAAATGCAAGAAAATGAGACCTAAATAAATCTTCCAACAACAGTAAAAACTATATCGATGAATTTTTTTTTTTAGATTAGAAAAGATTTTATTTTTAGTTTTCTTTTGTACATTATTAATCTAATTTAAGTATTATTTACAATAAAAAAAATTACTTACTAGCGGCTATAATATTTTCGCCTGCTGGCTCTTGAGTATTTTATTTTTATTTATGTTTATCTTTTGAGTTTTTCTTTTAATCTTACACGCTAATTATCATACCCAGCCGTGTACAGTGGCTGGGATTATCCTAGCAATAGCCACTTAAAATCTACTTTATGCTATGACTTAAGTCTAACTTATACCTAACTAAAACTAACTTAGCCTAAATAGACCTAATTCCTAATCGTAGGTCTTACATTTAGTCGCTTCTATTCGTTGGGAGGCCTACATAATTAAAAAGCGCATCCATAAGCTGTCGTTGACACGCTATTTTCGGGGGGCGCATAAATGGCTCATTAGAGCCACCTGTACGCCCAAGTGACCGTATCAGTCCGTTCTCATGTCCGTCTGTCAGTCCGTAGAATCTTGTCGTTAATTCTACAACCCGGCCCCGAAGTGGCTTCAGTCCCGACTCCTCATACCTTTTAGTCACCGGGTTGTAGCTACTGTTCCAGTACAGTAGCGGAGGATTCTCCTTTCGAATACCTCCGCTTCTGCCGTGGCAGTTTTGGAACAGGTAATCCAGGATGGGGAAGCATAAGTCAGGATAGGCCGGATCAGAGTCTGGTAGCAAATGGACTTAGCTTTGGTGGTCATGCCCATCTTTTTGGCAAAAAGAGGTCTGATGCGTTGAAATGCGGACTTAGCAGCTTTGATTTTACGCCGCACATAAGGATTAAACTTCAGGAATTCGTGGAAGTCAACACCGAGGTACCTTAGAGATGAGATTGGAGTAATTTTGGAGGTTTCAAACGAGACGGCGAGTTTTTTGGCCTTGTTGCGGATCATTTGAGATCCCCGATACTTAGATGAATTGCGAAATACACAGAGTTGTGTCTTACTGCTATTTGGTTTGATGCCCCATTCGTCAAAATAAAGACTTACTTCTGCCAAGTAGTATTCCAGGCTCTTCGCTGCTTTGAGCAGGTCTTTGCTCAATGCAAATAAGAGCGTGTTGTCAGCATATTGGAGGACTTGGACTTGAAGTTGGCTTGCTGGAGTAGGAAGATCAGCAGTGAATATTGTATAGAGAATAGGTCCAGTGACAGAGCCTTGCGGTACTCCTGATGTCACAGGCCCTTTGGTAGAATTTGCTCCATTAACGCTGACATAGAATTTTCTGTTGGTAAGAAAGCTTGCAGTGAGTCTTATAACCTCTTCCGGGAATCCAAACTTGATCAACTTAAAGAGAAGGCCTTCATGCCATACGGAATCGAAAGCCTTTTCGATATCTAAAGCACACACCACCGTCGGAGTGTTTTGCACATTCAAGTGAGACACTATTGTCCCGTGCCTGAGTCTAAAGCCAAACTGGTAGTCAGGAATCACCCACGTGAGCCGACAGTGATGTTTTATCATTTCCAGCCAAATTCTCTCAAAAACCTTCCCCAAATTAGGAAGCAGAGAGATTGGGCGGAAATTGCTGGCCTCATTGCTTTTGCCCTTCTTATGAATAGGAACAATTTAAGCCACTTTCCATGAGTCCGGAAAGTAACCATTGTTCAAGGCATTGTTAAACACAACAGAAAGAATTCTGAGCATAGAGAGTGGCAGATGTTTAATGATGAAATTAGACATTCCATCATGCCCAGAAGACTTTTTGCTTTTTATACCGCGCAGCAGTTGCACCAGGTATCCACTATTAATAAAGTGAAGCTGGTCATTTGCATTTTGCGGATCATCCGAAGGATTCTCAGATGTAAATGTGGCTGGTGGCTCGTGGTGTCTATTGAGAAAACGATTTACCTCCTCTTTTGCCATTTGGCAGCTGGGATCGGAATGTCGTTGCGAACAACTCTGCTTGATGATCAGAGTTGCGCACAACAACATTGTCAATCGCTACCGCCATCTCCTGGCTTTTGTAATTGCCAGAAAGCAGATTGATTTCCTTAAACATGTCGGGGCCTGGTCAAATGTCGGCCAGCCGCTGCACAAGACGCTCACTGCGAAAAATACCAACAATTTCAGCAATTATCTTGCTGAGGTAGTTGATACTCGAAAGTAGTGACTTGTACATCGGGTGATCCCTCCCATGTCTATGGAAAATTCGCTTCAACTTACAGCGCCAAATGTGTCTCACTTTCATGTGCTTAACGATTTCCGGCGGCAGCGCGTGATTCTGATATTTATTAAGTGTGGTCAAGCGTGTATTCCGGACAACGGTTTCATTTATAATCTTACTGACTGACTCTATTATATTATCGATCTGATGGTTCGTTAAATTTTCCGTCACACAAACGTCAAGATTTCCTACCGCAACGTCTATGTCGCGCTGAAATTGGCCCCAATCGGTGTTTTTAAAAGATCTTATTGTCTTGGGGGTCTTTTCATGAAGCTGAAGAAGGAGCAGAACTGAAGTCAGAGCTTCACGGCAAAGTGATCAGACATACCAGCTTGCGTCCAGCAGTGTGGTAGATCAATACTGCTGAACAGGTCATCTGACAGGAGAAAGAAGTGTATGGTCGAGTTACTACTTGGTCTGGTTGGTGAGTTCGGAGCAACTACTTGCAAGGAAATGGAAGGACTTCTTTGTTGCAGCCATTCGAGCAACACCCTGATGTTTCCATTTGTTACGAAATCTCCCCATTGTGGGTGTCTCGAGTTCAAATCGCCACCGATAAGCGAGTATTTATATTGTGATATGATTGAGTTAATGACTCCGAAATCATGCAACAGACTTGACTTTGATGAACTACATCGAACGAATAAAGATACAACAAGGATTTGCCTGTGATCTGTTGTTTTGATCACCGCTGCAGCAATAGCACAGCATTTTAGATCGGGAATCGTAACGATCTCCATGTCCAGATTACTCTTAACCAGGAGTGCTGATCCGCCATTTTGATTGTCAAAGACAGTGGCGAACCCTCTTAAGCGAACTTTATGGAATTCCGAGAGTCTGGTCTCTGTTATCATTACAAGATCCGATTTCAACTCATCCAGGAGGTGTTGTGCGGACGCTCTTTGCGCCATCGAGATGAGCGAAGCGCTATTGAATGTAGCCACCTGAACCAACTTACTTAAGAAGGGTAGTCAGCAGTTTAAGAGTGGCAACCAGCCCCTCAGCATCAGTTCTCGCTGCCAATACTTGAGTGATAAAGTTATTTATTAGCCCAAGATTGGCATTGGCTGGAGATGATCCCGACGAGGTTGGAGCTCGTTGAGCACCAGAAACATACCAAGCTGTATTTTCTACTGCCTGTGCGTATGAAATACCACTTCGCTTGTAGTTGGAGACGCTCTGCGTCACAAACTGCTGCCGTTCCTTCCGGTCCTGTTCGCGACAAATATTCTTCGCCTCGATTCTAGCCGCCATTTGTTTATATGCCGGGCATCCACGGTAGTTGGCTGGGTGGCCATCTAGACCACAGTTGACACAAGCAGGCTGTGCGTCTTCCAATTTTTTGCAGTCGCCACGTGGGTGCCTCTCCAGGCACTTCACGCAGCGGTGGACAATGGTGCAGTTGCCTGCAACATGCCCAAAATTTTGGCAGTTAAAACATTGCAGCCTTTCTTTGTTGCGGATTTTCTCCCAAGACACTCTCTGCCAGAGGATGGACCGTATTTCAAATACAGCAGCTAGCTCCTGAGAAGGCTCGAATTGCGCAATGAAGAGCCTGGACTGGGGTCTGAAGTCTTCAGCCGCTACCGACTTACTCAGTACCCGGTCTTTGCGGGTGAGGAAGTGCGATATTGAATTCACCTTCAGATCAGGGTACTGCGCCACTAGCTCAGAGTGTATATCCGCTGGTTGAACGCCCCTGTGTAGACCACGGATGACTGGTGCCTTGGGTTTTTCGGTAGCTGCCGTGTAGGTCGTTGCATTTCGACCAGTGGTTTTGATTAGTTCGAAGACCTTTTTGTGGTCTTCTAGGGAGGTCCACAGGATGAGCGATCTATCACTCGAAATAGTTTTAATATTTACTCTGATCCCTTGAGCGTGAAGCTCAGTGATGAATTTGGGAATATCCATCTTATAAGCTGTTATTGGCGGCACCTTAAGGGTTTTCGTAGGTGGGGAAAGCGAAGAAGATGTTTTCGCCTTTTGGGGAGAAACTATTACCTGTTCCTTTGTTTTCGTCGCGTTACCAGGTTGAACTCCTGGCTGTCTTGGTCGATTTCAATTGATGGTGCTGCAGCTAATTCTGCTGCTTTGGACGCCCTTGACGGCTCATAGACGGCTGGGGATACTATTTCTTCTGATCGCGGCCTTGAGGTATTAGAACTGCTTCCCTGTTGGTTTATGGCCAGAAAAGACTTCATCTGGCAACGCAACTCGTTGACTTCTCTCCGCAATGCGCGGTTTTCTTTTTCCAGGACTGCAAACTTCTCTATTGCTCTTTTATCCGTTATTGGCTCATCGATGTCCGATGCTTCAGGGGTTTTAATTTTTTTTTTCTTTTTCTGCCCATTACGGACTTGTTTCAAGATTTTTTAAACTTTGAATAGCACTGAACAAACCAGCTAACTGACTCTGAATTTTATTAGTCACTCACTAAGTTTGAATTAAAATTTTATTTTTACAATTCAGCGGTTGATAATGTGTGCGCTTCACTGTTTGGTATAACCAACTTAACGGCACTTAACTAATGCTCGGAACTTGTTTACTTTACAATTTGGCACTGGATATCAGTGAACGAAAAAATACCGTACCTTAAGCGTACTGTACGCGAAAAGTGCACATACCCTACCTCAGTCTATAATGTTTGCGTACATGTACACAACCGATATACCGAACGAAACAGACACGATGCAAATGTACGCTACGATTGAATACTGTACTGTACAAAGTACACAAACCTTATCCTCTACAATACGGAATGTGTACTCGTACACAACCCGTACACAAACGATATACACTAAACGTACCGTACGTTTAGTGTACTTTTGCGCTTCATTTATATGAAATGGAAAAACACTTTTAAAGTGAAAGCACTGAGTCAAAAATATTGAACTTCACAGGAGAGCATAATCAATTCATTTCGGCTACGGCATTATCACTTTTATCTATAATTTTTTCCCAGTTCATATAAATGAACGGCAAAAGTACACTAAACGTACGGTACGTTTAGTGTATATCGTTTGTGTACGGGTTGTGTAGGTGTACACATTCCGTATTGTAGAGGATAAGGTTTGTGTACTTTGTACAGTACAGTATTCAATCGTAGCGTACATTTGCATCGTGTCTGTTTCGTTCGGTATATCGGTTGTGTACATGTACGCAAACATTATAGACTGAGGTAGGGTATGTGTACTTTTTGTAGTGAATGTGTTTGCGTACGGGCATCATAAATGTACGGTACAGTACACTAAGGTACGGTACCATAAGGTTTTTTTTCGTTCACTGCTGGATATTAATAAAGAACACGACCGATCGGCTACGATGATCGCAGTGAACTGAATATCGATGGATATAAGTCGGAGATTGTAAAATTTGTCCCAACTAGCGTAAATAAAAATGTATGATTTCCAACTGCAAGTGGTCACATCAGTCAAGCAGGCACTGTGAGCTGGTGTTTGATAAAAATCAGTGCATACTTTCGAAACCACTTTCTCAAATAAAAATTTTCAATGTAAATAAACATTTTTCAATTTTAATCATCCCGCAAAAACAATTCCAATTTCAGTAAAAATAGTTAATTAGTGACGGTAATGTCACTGAAAATAATATGCCATCCCCCCATAGTCCCTCCGCCAATCATTGTTCAGAAACAAAAATCGAAAACCTTTTGTTTTACTTCCCAGCAAACGTGCGTTCAGCACTTTCGCATATAGTTGTAAAAACTTTTCCATGTGTTGATACGTTTTCTGATGAGTTTATATATTTTCTATTTCTCAATGATTATACATGCTGCTGTACAACTGCTAAACTCCTTAGCAGGCTGTCTAGTTGTTGTAGTTTTCTGACACGTTGATGAATCTCTTATATATTTACGTTTCCCTATTTACAATGAATATAAAGTACTGCTGCACTACTGCCAAACTGGTGACCAGATGGTGCAATTCAAATCGTTTCCCAAAATTCAAATCGATTTGCCCATACGTCAAGCATCAGTCATACTTCGCAAGTGATGCGTGAAATATTTTGAAATTTATAATTAAAACAGGTCTTTTTTACTCCAAATAAAGATGACATAAATACAAAGTCATGCAAATGTGATGACACGAATGCAAAGTAATGCGAATTTACTTTTGGTGACATAATAGCTGTGCAGCCATATCAATGTCCTGCTATACTGCTTCTAAGGCAGTAGTACAGCAGTACATTTTGCCTGCTGCTGTTTCACCACTTCAGCAGTAGTATAGCAGTGCTGTTGCACTCCTAGTATTCATATCGTTTGTCTTTTTCCTATTTGTGGGATGGAAACAACCAACCACGAAACAAAACATATTGCACGTACGCGGCTAATATGAAGTAAATAGGTGAATTTTGGGGTAAACTGCTATCTCTAGCATTAAAAGCATTCACGGGTTTATTCACGCCTTCTGCAGCACTTTAGAAGTAGTGCTGTGTTTGCTGGGTGATAACGTGATGAAAAATACATACATTGGGATTAAGTTACAATCATCTCCCAGCAAACGTGCGTTCAGCACTTTCGCATACAGTTGTAAAAACTTTTCCATGTGTTGATACGTTTTCTGATGAGTTTATATATTTTCTATTTCTCAATGATTATACATGCTGCTGTACAACTGCTAAACTACTGAGCAGGCTGTCTAGTTGTTGTGGTTTTCCGACACGTTGATGAATCTCTTATATATTTACGGTTCCCTATTTACAATGAATATAAACTACTGCTGCACTACTGCCAAACTGGTGACTAGATGGTGCAATTCAAATCGTTTCCCAAAAATCAAATCGATTTGCCCATACGTCAAGCGTCAATCATACTTCGCAAGTGATACGTGAAATATTTTGAAGTTTATAATTAAAACAGATCTTTTTTACTCCAATTAAAGATGACATGAATACGAAGTAATGCAAATGTGATAACATGAATGCAAAGTAATGCGAATGTATTATTGGTGATATTTTAGCTGTGCAGCCAAATCAATGTCCTGCTATACTGCTTCTAAGGCAGTAGTGCAGCAGTACATTTTGCGTGCTGCTGTTTCACCACTTCAGCAGTAGTATAGCAGTGCTTTTGCACTCCTTGTATTCCTATGGTTTGTCTCTTTCCTATTTCTGGGATGGAAACGATCAACCATGAAACAAAACATATTACACGTACGTGGGTAATATGAAGTAAATAGGTGAATTTTGGGGTAAAATGCTATCTCTAGCATTAAAAGCATTCACGGGTTTACTCATGACTTCTGCAGCACTTTAGAAGTAGTGCTGTGTTTGCTGGGCTTTTTGTGTTTCTTACGATAAAGTGCTGCTTATACTTAAAAAAGCTAACATTGAGTACTTTTTGCACGAACAGAACAGTAAAACGCATTCCAAAGCAGTTCTACTTGGACTTGATGAGTACGACCCAATTTATATTAAACTGAACTTTTAGCGAGCGGTTTTCAACGCCTTGACGTTAAGTCTGTTTTGCCGAAAAGGAAAAAGGACATCTGTTGCGACGAAACAGAACATATATATTGTATACGTTGAATGAGGCTCAACGACGTTGGCTAAGCTGAGACGAAGAATATTGTGTTTAACACAATCATCTATTGGGAATACAAGCGTCAAATTTGTCAATTGTCAAATGGTTGGGCATGGAGCCAAGCACTGCGATATTAAAACGTTGTATCCGAAGTTTGCTGGTAACCATCGCGAGGAGGACTGCACTTCGAAGCTCAATGTGCTAATTATAAAGAGAAACACCAATCTACTGACTCTAGTTGTATACACAGGCTGCACTTCGTGAAGATGCGGAAAAGAGTAGGAACTTGATTAATCACACCCACTTAAACAGCAAAATAAGTGCGCATCAAATGGACTCAACTGGCAATAACACAAACTTTAGTTTAAATGCAGCTGATTTTCCATCACTACCTGGAAAGTCAAATATTGGTCCAAGCAACGCAGCCTCTGACTACGCTAATGCGTTAAGAAATGCCAATTTTAGTTCAGCAGTCAGGTTATTTTCATTTAACGAAACTAATTACTGGCTTATAGAGTTACTATCCCTGTTGAGCTGCTGTAAAAATAGGTCTGAGCAATTTAACGTTATTTTTCAATTAGCAATTAAGTGCTTGTACAATGATAAATAAGCTTTTATCGCTGAAACTAATAGCCTGGAATGGTCGTGGTATTAAAACTAAATTTATAGAAGTATTGAACCTGCTAAAATCTGAAAACATAGACACTGCTCTTGTTACAGAAATCTATCTGAAGCCTGATTTCAAATTATCCATCCTACTGTTTTAATCGGCCAGACGGTGCAAAAGGTGAAGGAGTATTAATTCCCAGCAACAAAAAACTCAAATACATTGCCAGAATATCTCCTAATTTAAAGTGTATCGAAGCTGTAGGAGTAGTAATCGAATCGCACCCTCAACCAATTACACTGTTTACTTCCCAGGTAGAAATTTAAACTTGGGAAAGAAAGCTACGTTTCGTTGCGACATCGGTTAACTTATTAGCAGCTGTGGAAACGGTTTCATACTAGGTGGGGACCTCAACGTAAAGCACTCAAACTGAAATTGTCCAAAGTGTAATTGCTGGGGCAATGTTCTGTCCGATATGGTAACCTCTAACAACCACCCCCACTTGCTTTCTTCTATATATGCAAGTGCAATTACATATATACTTACTTCTTCTAAAATGAGACCTTTGGCAATTGATATCTTCATAACTGACAGCTACTTTGTTGTTAATCCTATAAGTCTAAATATTTTAGGCTCTGACTATCTCCCAGCTATGGTTACGTGTGCAGCTGTGCCTCATTTTACTGGCAGGCACCTCACATATACTTACTCTAGAGCAGACCGGTCGAATTACAATAAATAACTTAACAAATATCTTAAGGGGTTACACCACAGTAGAGAGCGAAAATTTAACGTTTTTCTGCGATTCTTTTTTAAGTGGAAGGAAAAGTAAATAAGTAATTCTCTTTAAGGATGTTGGTTAAGCATGTTTTGAAGTTTTTTAAAAAAATTGGTTAATTAAAAAATATTACAAAATGGCTGCCCAACAGCCGTTTCTGCGGAACGGTTTTTTTTGGAGGGGCTCCGCGGCACGCAGTAGATCTGCACCAAAAATTAATCTGGAACAAAATAAAAAAATCTTTCTTAAAGAACATTAGTATAGCTAGAGAAATACGTAGGGGATTTTGAAAATATTTATTTTTGTAAAATTGGCGAGCATTTGAAAAAAAAAGTGCGTTTTCCTTCAAAAAAACCGGCACTTATTTGTAGTTAAAAAGTCAAGATATTTACTTATTGAAAATCGGCTACGTATTTCTACGCGGAATGTTGTTTTAAAGACGTGATATTAATTTGGAGTGAAAAAATAGAAAATTGTTTGAGTTATGCTGCGTGCCGATTTGAAAAAACGCGTTTAAAGTTTTGACTCGTGTTTCAAGTATGATAAAATAAAAAATTTTGATCATTTAATTTTTTTTACCTTCAATCAATAACCAAATTTACTTTATACATCGATAACGTCAGAATCCACTTTCAATTTTTTTGCCAAAGCGCTGACACCGGCCGAATCTTCCTCCGCCTTATATCTGTTCAACGGTCGTCGTTTCGTCACATTGGTCCGTCGCCGCGTCTTATACGATATTTTTGAGCTTTTAAGGCTTGCATACACTTTCTTTTCACTCATTGTAACTCACATAAATGTAAAAGCTACAAATAACGTGTGAGAAATTAGCACTGCAAAAAACTCGTAATTCGAATAACTTCCACGCAAAATTTACGTCTTCTCTCAACATCAAAGGACACTGTACTACTGAACTTCGTGTTCAACATGCTTGAAAATGTTTCTAACGACTTATATTAATGTATTAGAGAAGTTGGAAATCGTATGATAAGACATAATGCTGTACCCAATGAGCAGGTGTCGTATCTATCGCAGGTAGTCATTTTCGAGCAGTCGGGAAGAGTCGAAAAAGTGCTCGAAATTTCTTTGAAAACGATTTCCAGCAGGTATGAAACCGTTTGCCTCTTATTCTAGAGGTTTCAAAGGATTTTAAAAGCCAATAAAAAGAAAATCAATTTTCTGAAATTTCTACTGTGGTGTAACCCCTTAAACTAACAGCATTTCCTTTCATCAATATTTAGTCCACACACGAAATTGATCAGATGATCACACTTTTTGTTTTCTCTTTTCGCAAAACAGCAAATTCAGCTATCCGCCTTCGTGATGTCTCTGATCTTCCACACAACTATCTACCTAGCTGTGTTGCTAATTTGATAAAACTCTGTAACGTTTGCTGAAGAAATTGGATTGGGTATCGCCTGCTCTATTACAAGCACCAATTAAGATATCTAAACACCGAAATCAAGCTCAAAATTCGTAACTTTTGAAATAAAAAGTGGAATCACTTTCTATGTTCCACTATTAAGGCCACTAATTAAAAAGAGAAATACCTAAACTCCAATCACCCCTGAAGAAAAAACAAATTCTCTTGCAAATATATTTTATGCTAACCACATTCTGTCTCAAGGCTTTTCTGGCACAGAACAAAAGGAGTTCTTAAATCCTCTAATGACTTCCTCAGCGGTATACAATTATCAAAATATTGCACATGAACTTGTTTCTATCTCAAACCTCAACAACTTGGTTACTTTTTTAACAGCGAAAAATCCCGTGGTCGACCACTATTCACTTTATTGGTGCGTGTCGCGTGAATAGTGGCATCGCCACTTTCTGCATGAACTTTACAAGAACCATTTGCAATTATGGTGTAGACATTTGGCAGCAGTGGGTGTTTGATTCAATTTATTTGTTGGTCTGATTGATTTTTGTGAGAGAAAAAATTCTTGGAAAATCCAACCAAGCACGTTTGGCTTATTTAAAATTATACGCTTCACAGTAATCGCAGAATGTGAGCAATTTCGAGCTGTGATATGTTCACAAACATACATTAGATCATTAAGCAATTAAGGTGGTGACTCCACCAGACAGAAAATCTTGCATCAAATAGATCGTGATTTTATGTTATGATATTTGATTTCGAAGTCGAGCTTCAACTTGACAAGAAGCAATCACACAAAATGATATAAAATGATACAAATTGAATTGTATGAGAGGAAACAAGGCGGCCAATCCATTATTGATAACGTTTCATTCATTTGAACGTTGAATATTTGTCAATTTGATAATATTCTCACTCCTTAGCTTAGCTGGTGTCATTTTGAAAATCAATGTGTCAAAGTTATGCCTTAACAGTTCTGTTTTAACATAAATTTGGACAGAAATGGTACGACATAAAAAATATCATAATATTTTGTGTCTCCAACAGACATTTCGTAGACTTACAGGAAATATTGATGTGTATTATATATAGATTTGTGGATTTAAATTGATGTGTATGCAACCCAATCGCTGTAGCACCTACGTATACACAAATCCTTCACACCTTTGACCATGCTGGTTTTTTTCTTGTTGCGAAAATTCAAAACTTTCATTGATTCACTGATTTTTATAGTCAAATAAACATTTAGAGATCTCCTAATCTCAAAGGAGCAGTAGTCCTTCACCAAATTACTTTTATGTTCAGTAGCTGATATTGCTGTTCGTGAAATCTCTCAGATTTGAGATCAGAGATATATGAAATTCACAGTATGTATAGGCGTTGAGTAGGAGCAGATATTATAAAAATTTGATGAATGTGAAAAATGCTCAGCGAAATTAATTTCTTCTAGGATACAAATAGCAAATAATATTGATATCGTAGTGAAAATAAGGTAAAAGTGTTTGAATTTAAAAAACCTATCACGTTTTTTAGGGTAGTAGTGCAAAAAACATTTTCACTTTTACTTCCAACACAGTCATTGGACACAATCAAAATTGATCGGCTAAGTCAGTCCTAACGTGAAGCTGTATACTAATGTATTTATAACGAGAAGAGTATACTTTCGGTTGTGCAGGAGGCATGTTTGTCATTTTCCCACCAACAATGCAACTTTCAAACTTTCATATTATATACATCACACAAAAAAAAATTACAAATGAGGATTTCGTTCATGGTAGGCAGCCCAAAATTATTTATATTTCTTTAACTTTTGATGGACTCATCTAATAAAAACGAAATGCACAGCATCGATTGTTCTTGAGCCAAGTTAGCAATGCGTTGTCACCACTTTGTGTTTTCATCACATTTGCACTACCAGATACTTCGAACAAAATTTCATATGATATACATTCTATGTAAAATGAAAATAAGTAGCAAGCATTGTAGTTCCCTTCATTGTGAAGGATAAAGACCTTGACTCCTACGAGAGTGAATTCTGCAAAGAAATGCATTGTCTTCTTAACAAGCTGATCCTAATAAAGATCACGTTTGGTGGAATATGCGTTCTAGATCTACTCATTTCCTCTATTTCCCATTGAAAATCAGTCTTTCTAGTGGTTCATATCAAGGCCTATACATTCTGTGAATTTCATATTCATCTGATCTCAAATCTGAGAGATTTAACAAGCTCCAATATCAGCTACTAAACGTATTACTTGGTGAAGGACTACCGCTCCTATGAGATTAGGAATTTTTTAAATGTATATTTGTTGTAGGCTGGCTGCTGATTGTTCATTTGATTCGGAGTGTCCGGACATCAAGCATCTAGTACCATTGTAAGCCACAACGCTCAGTCATAGCTTAAGAACTATATATAGCTCGGAAAGTACGTGAATTGCGATACAATTGCGAGAAGTAGATAGCAATATCCAAGTCCAAGTTGAAAAAAGGCACAAAGTACCCCGCCAAGCAACCCTGCTACGATCAAGTACGTTTCTCATTCCCACTAGGCAATATACATGTGCTTTGGCAAAGAAACTATTTTAACGAATGGCGATTTATGCAATATTGATTCTCTCAAAATATTTTCTGAGTATTGAAATGGTAAGCGAAAAGGTAGTTAACGCGGAATACTACTTTCGATACCTGTTGCGGCATAGCAGCGGCCTCTCCAACACGGGAGCCTGAAAGGAAAAACAACAAAAGAATCGAATTCAAGATACCAAAAATATATACTTATCTAAGGTCAATTTCCAATGTTCTCGATCAGTATTTACATTGATGACAGTTGCCACTTGACATTTGTCATTTGACACTACATGCTAAATGTCCATTCACAATTGTTTTTTTCACTTGATATTCACCGTGAAGAAGAATACTGGTAAAACTGGAAATATAACAAGAGATTTAGGAGAAAGTTGTATAACAAAAAGAAAGTACCGAAATCTTCACTTTACAGCTGATTTTTAAATATAGATGATATGCGTTAGAATTGGTCGTTAGAAAATTGAAATAGTTGTTGGAAATTTGAAATTAGTTATAAAATCTAGTTACAGTGAAATAAGGAATTATTAAACCATAATCCGTGACGGTGTTTAATTGGATAATTGGTTGTAGTTAGAACAATACCATTTGGCGAGTAAAAGGAATATCTCCGACACTTTTATGCAACCCAATACAGGAAATTTCGTTTGCTGCCAGTGAATGTTCGCTGCGCTTACTGTTTCTTGATGGGATTATACGCACGACAACACACTCTCACCTATCAGCTAACACGGATATGGACATTCTCACCTGTCTTTTGACAGTATACTTTTCTCACTTTCGCATGTGATAAAGTGATCTTATTTTGGTTTTATCTCTTTTAACGTGCCAGCTGATGGTAAATCTTTCACTCCCTGCTAATCTCTTCTATCAATGAATCACGTACTTTCAGGCCCCGGCTCAGTTAATTGCAGCGTATTGAAATATGCAACACAGAGCACTAAAGTGGTCTCCATAGCAATAAATACTTTACATAGTCGTAAATACTTTGCATAGTCGTAAATATTTTGCAATGAATGTTCCCAAATAGCAGCGCAGATGCTGCTCAGCTCACCGCGTCTTTCTGGGTAGAGAAAATCAAAAACTTCTTGCTTGTTCTTCCGCTAAATGGTCCAGAAATACTTGTGAATGGACGCAGCTCGATTTGCAGCGTTTTCTGTTCGGTTTCTGTTTTGATACAGAACGTGGAGCTGGTTTGCTTTGGGTGATTGAGTTTAGGATGTTATTTGTGTGTATGAATACTGTAATGGATTCATTGTTAAACATGGGCTGTTATTTGTATGTTTCGTTTCAGTTAAAGACTTATTACTGAGCTCAAAAGTTTGATGTTTGCTGTAGATTGAAATTCTTTTGATTTGTCTGTTTGCTTGTTTGTGCTGAAAGTGCGTAAGTTAGTATTGGAATGATTACAGAAAGATAGTTAATTTTTCACGTAAATAATACTAGAGTATTATTGTTCGGCATGCAACGTGAGGTTATTTCATCCCCAAATCTTAAAGACATGAAGCTGATTTTATGGAAGAGGTATGAAAGTATTTTATTAACAAATGCTTAATAATGATATATTTTTACACATAGAATAAACGAAATATTTGATCACATTTTATTTAATATATGTATACACAAGATACATTGTCTTATGGGGTAAATCTTTTCCCACCTCGTATGAGTGAGGGATTATTTGCACGTTGTATGCCGAAGGTTTAGTTCATTTTGGCTTGGAAATTGAACTTCACACCAGAAAATCCAATGCGGCATATTTATCTCTTAGACTATTTAAAGAGAAAAGGGTACTTTATAGATTTGTGGTGACCAGGACCACGAATTTCAGTTTTTATTTAAAAGAAAAATGTTCTAATTTGAAATATCTTGCATTGTAATTTGTAATCTTACACCATTTAAACATTAATGAGGTTGATGGTGATCAAAGTGAGTAGAAAAATCTCTAAATCAAACAATTGGAAATCAAATGCAACTTTTGATATATTTGCTGCGCTGAAATACCTACTTGTTTATCATAAAAAAAATATGCAAAAATATATCTGCTTCCCCGAGTCTTAAAGACCCGAGCCACCACTGGTACATATATACATATGTGATATAAAATATGAACATTACATATTCTATTACTGAAGTTTTCAGTTTTGTATTGCTAGTTGAAATGTGCGTCTTTGTGTGAAATTTCTGCATCTCGTATTTGCTGCATCAAGATTGTGTAAAGCTGTCACAGCTCATTTTAAATCTTATCGGGCATGTGTTCAAGTCATAGTTTGTGTGCAGTTCATAAATTTTTGAGAAATATGTTAAAAATGCATTTATCACTTAAATGCAGTCTTATATTCGAATATATGCATATTCGAATTGAAATTTTGGATCGGAATTTTCGGAAAGGTGAAAAGGCTTCATTAATTGCAAAAATACTCAATTTGCATGAAGCAACAATAAAAACCATTAGAAAAAATGAGAAAAGAATTATAAATGCAGTTACTGCCGGGTCTTTGATATCTACAAGTACTTAACTGGTCCACATGAGTCCGTTCTCGGGTTAGTAAAAAAAATACGAATTCTTCCTTGAACTCAGGTTTTCAATAGAAAGATTTTTCACTTTTTAAGCTTAGTTATTTTATCTAACACTTTTTGGAATAATACACACTTGCGCTTCAACTGATTGAATTGAATTGAGTTAAGCTGAACTGACTGACTTCTATTCTAATATTGTGCTATATATATATACTTATATAGGTTAAATTTTGCTGGCTATGCTAAACATGATTCTTTGTTTGATAAATGTTTGGTCAGCATAATTTGTTTATACAAAGATTTTGAATTGGATAAATGCAAGCTATGCATTTTATGCGGAATTTGATCATCGCAATAATGAGTCATGGCTAAAAGATAAGTTGTCACATACTAAAAGATGATACATACATTTCATATGTTGCATATATTAAAAGTTGTTATTTGATGAGTGATATCTATTAAGAAGAAAATGAAAGATGATCGCTATTTTGAAATTCATAATTGGGATTAGGTGTATGACCCATAACTTATGCGATCATAATTGAAAAAAAAGGAGAAAACACTTAATTTTTGGATAGATGATTACCGCCAAATATAATAAAACAAAAAGCACTTAAAATTTATAATTGGTTGAACGAAAATGGAGAATCTTCTACCAACCCCGATTTCTTAGGTTGCAAAGTATGGTCTTTTTACTACAAAGTTTGGAAATATAAGGCGCGAGTGCATCGGCTGATCGCGAAGCTGCACACACGTAGCCGAAAGAAGTTAAAACATTATTGAAGATGGAGGCTATTCAGCATATCAAGCTTCCATTCCTTATGAGACTGGGCTTTTTTGGAAGAAAATGTCAAACAAAACTTTCATTTCAAAAAAATGAAAAAACTGCGCCCGGATTTAAGGTATCAAAAGACCAAATAATGTTACTTTTCTGAGTTAATGCATTAGGAGATTTTATGGCAAAACCCATGTTTGTCAACTTATCCTAGAATCCTGAGAGCGTATCCAAAAAGTTTGATGACCGGAAATTTATTTAGAAAATGGGTTTTAAATTGCTTCGTCCTAGATGTCAAAAATTACTCTAAAAAGGAAAAATTTGGATTTCGATGTGTTGTTGTTAGATAACGCACCAAGTCACCCACAAAACTTAAGACACCCAAATGTTAAGTTGGTCTTTTTACCGCCTTAAACTACTCCACTCCTGCAGTCATTGGATCAAGGTATAATTTTTACTTTCAAAGCTTATTACATAATAAGACCTTAAAATGGATCTCGGATACTACTGTTAATACGTAAATGCTAAAGAAGCTTGGAATATATTTTCGATTAAGGATTGTGTTGACATCTTTGGTTTATTGTTGAAGGAACTGAAAAAGCCAACTTTGAGTGGGTGCTGGAGAAAGATATGGCCTGACAAAATTGAAGTGGGAAACATTAGTGAAGCGACAGAAAATGAAATTAGGGGAATTATTTGAACTTCAAAATCTATAGGAGTAATAGGTTTTGAGGATATTGCTGAGGAGGTGTACAATTTCCGATCACATTTTGAAGCAACTGGGGCCGTATATCGTCAATTACATGATTTATATTGGCTTATAACATGTCGATGGTCACTGTTTTGTCAGCGAAGACCATTGATTTCACACATTTTCACAAGAAATAATCTAACTGACTCAAATCTCACGATCTCGGTGGTCAATTGATAATATAATTTCCGAATTTTCCGTCTGGTATAAATCACATCTGTCTCACATTCAGCGCATATTTGGGAAAAAAAACTGGTTCGTCTTCGTTTATCATCGCAAAAACTGGTTTGTCACAATTACGCACTCACCGTTTTCATTTTTGAAAAATTATGATACTATAATGCCACAAGCATGGAGTGCAAAGTGAACAACACAGTGCATTTTCCTGAATGCAATTGTGTCTTCATCACTCCACGGGGATTTTTCTCGCTCCAGATGTGGCAATTTTGCTTATTTCCGTAGTCATCAAGCCAGAAACGAACCTCTTTGCTGAACAAATTTTTTTTGGGAAACAAAAGATCAACTTGCAGTTGATTTTCAGCCCATTCTCTAAACGTACTACGCATCCGATAGTCATACAGCTTTAATTCGTACACGAATTGGATCTTGTAAGCATTTAGACTAAAAAGATCTTGCAAAAATGTCCATACAGTAGACGGACACATCCCACCTTCGTGCGCACGTCTGCGAATCGACAAATCTGGGTTGTTCGGAACACTGGCTTTCACGGCGATGAGATTTTCTTCGGAACGCACTGTTCTCAATCCCGTCGTTGGACTATGGCAGGTGAATAGCATGTACTGATAAATGATTATGCGGTCCATAAAGCTCATGAAGCCATTTTTGAGTTTTCACAGCTGAACAGTAATTTCGGAAATGAGCTTCGGTGATTTGAGTAGAGTTGGGTCGTACTATGATTTTCACATACTAGTCATAACTAGTACGAGTGCAGAAAAATACCTGCTCCAAACACCTGTTCCAAAAATAGTAGCTAGTATCTTTTGAAGTATGTACACATTTCATTTGATTTCATTTTTTTACTTATTTTAGTCCTCCCAAATAAGATTTCATTACATATAATATAATAATTTAAGAATACATATATACTTACAAGACATCCAATTTGTAGTGGTGTTATGAAATGGTATGATTAGTCTTCCCCCAGACACAAAAATCCGAAGCTAGAATGGTGGTAGTGTAAGATGACCTTCAAAACATACCGAGTTAGTAGTCCTTGCAGCTTGTCAGTAACTGTCCAATGGTCGGTTACTTATTTGTCAAGTCTTGCTCCAGTATAGGAGCCATCTAAAGGAAAACAATCAAATTAAATCAATTTAATTTCATTCCCATTTTATTATATGCACAAAACACCTCCTGTATTCGATCAAATTGACAAAGTCAAAAAAAATTGTAAGATATGACCAAATAATCTTGGTGCCAACTATTTGACATTTCGTCGATCGATCTCTGATACCAATCTATTCTTGGCTAATCTTAAACAGTCGGTAATGGCATAAATGTCAAAGAACAAAAATTACATAAATTTTTAATTTTTCCCACCGTTCTCACAACATCCGAATAAAATAACCAAAGCAAATCCAAGTACGAGTACCCAAATACAACTTTTTTCAAATACAATATCGCACATACGAAATACTAGCTAGTACGAAAATACTGGGTAGCCAGTACGAAATTCCCGTGAGTATGAAAGTATGAAATACGAGAATGAAAGCACTAGCTAGAATGAAATACGAGTACATAAAGAATAATATTGAGATACTCTTACGGCGTTGTTTGTTTGAAATGAATCAAATAAAGGAAATTTATTTGATAAATTCATGATTATATGTATAGCTCACAAAAACAATCGTACCTAGTATTTTTGAATTTCATACTAGGTACTGGCTGTTCCGAAAAAATACCTGTTCCATATAATCGTTCCAGTATATACGCCAGATCTCCACTTTGTAGACGCTGCTGCGGGGTAGATCTGTCTAAGGCGATTCTTCTGACTTTATTGAGTAAAAGTGACAGTATCTTTGATAGCTCTCAACAGATAATTTAACAGTATAATTAATATATTATATAATTAATTATTTCTTTTATTAGTGGAGTTTAATTTAAAACCATTACTGAGAACACTGTCTTAATACCTAGTTACTTCAACACAAACTATTTACCAACTAGTAATTCCTATTCATTCAACCAAAGTTAATAAAAATATCTAAATGCATTCCAACCAAAAAAAAACTCTTTAAATTTAAGAACTTTAGCTTAAAAGCTACAAATTTATTCGACAATAAATGCAACCATAGAATTTTAATTTCATGAAATAAATTTTCTCAAAATCCTGAAGCAACATCTTTTCATTCCTTCACCATCTCCACTTTCTGCTCTCTATTGTCCATAGGAATAAACCACATCAATAAAGCGGCTCAATTACGCTTCAATTTTATTTTATTGCAGCTTTAAGAATGCACAAAATTGCCCAAAACATTCGGAAAAGTTCTTTAGAGCTTGCTAAAACTGGATCTGAGCGAAAATCTCATTCAAGAAATTACCAAAAGAAAAATGAGTCCCACTAAAATCTTCTGCTGCTGGCACTTTTCATGCTTTTAGAAAGCAAGAATAAAGTAGCGAGATTTTTCGAACGGCTTTCCTTCATTTCATTTTGCTGCTGAGAAAAATGTTGGCGTTTCAAAAATTATCTCTGCTTTTGGAATATGTTTGTGTTTGAATTTCCTCAGCTTTTCTGTGCCCTTCCAAAGAAAGTTTTTCATTGCTTTTGTACTGAATTTTCCCATTAGAGCATTGGGAATGGTTCCAGTAAATACATAAGAAGCCAAAATAAGATCTACTAAGTCTCAGCAATTATTATAAAATGTATCATTTTCTCGAAATGGCAAATTCATGCCCATAAAGGATAGGAATAGGACGATGGGAACTAACATTGTTGGTCGTTTCGCGAACAAAGCATGGTCAAAGCTCTTGCAAGCAAGCACAACCACGAATGAGAAATACAATGGCAAACATTATTGCGAAAAGTGATAAAGTAAATTTGTTTAAGTCGCCCCGAGAGGATAATTGAATTAAGAAAACTTCTCCTCGTCGAAATCGTTTTCGTTTTTCATTTCACTAACCCTACTTTGTTTCTCTTGTGCCAATGTGGCACTCCATCTATGTTTGCTTGATGACAAGCTCAAGTCACAAGCGGGAAGAAAGAGGAAAATCTCTTAGAAGAACATAATGCGAGGGTCATCTGACTGGTATAATCCATGCTTTTAGTTATTTTATCGTCTTTGGCATACTTCTTAAGTGCCAAGATGACAAAACTTCGAAGAAGTACAAACAATAGTCTTCATAGAGATTACGAGCAATACATTTCTCTCGCTGGCTTTCGGTTTTCAAAGAGACTTTCACAAAGTATGGTATACAGTGAAGGAATACCATGGCGGATTATTGGCTACTGCCATGGACAAGATCTTCAAAAATAAATTTTCCTTGAGGAAATGCATTAAAGATGTTTCAGACTAAAATGGCGACTTTCTTTCAGCAAATGTTTTCAGCAAATCACGCAAATCAGCATCGAACTAAAGAAGAGGAAAGTTTTCAATAAATTCAATGGGGGTCGCTGAGGTGAACTCCACAAGGTTTTCGACAAAAGTCATCCTGAACCTAAGGCCGGGTGTTTTCAAGAACTTGAAGGATTTGACGAAACTAACAGAATGCTTTGAAAGCATTCAGATAATCCTCATTAACGGCGATTATCTTTTAGTTAGTGACATTTTCATTTCAGTCCGGAAAAGTTTACGTTTGCCTTTCAATCGTTTTCCATAAACAAGTGAATTTAATTTCAGAAATGAACAAAGCTTAGCTTATGCTTACCTTACCATAATGCAGATAATCTGCTCTCCAACAACAGCGTTCGCAGTCGTCGAGGAAAAATTTTCTTGAAGTAAGCTTGCAACGTTTTTTAACACAAAGTACCTGTTCTGGTAAAAATATTTCATTCGGCCGGATAAATCTATGCGTTTTAATAAAACAAATAGTAGAGTCTCATTGGTACAGCTTATCGTAAAATCTATATTTAAAAGCCCGATTGGCATAAATACTCGTTTGTAAAATTCTGTTGAGATGAAATTCAGAAAATTCTATATAAACATGGCCTCGTGGTGCTACTTTGCTTGAAGAGGAATACTTTGAATACTTTGAATATCATATGCTTACGGTTGATGAGAGCGGTGTTTTCTGTGAACTCATGAAATTTTCCTCAAGAATCTGCCAAGGCTAAAACCAAGCAGCATAAAAGCATGATTCCAGTTTACCAGGATTCGGAAATTAAGTCGTGTAACAAAGTAAAATTAACTTTCTAGCTTATATGAGTTTTAGTAGACAAGCGTTCTTAGCTTTATTAAAAAGAGTTAGGTTTCAGGATACAGATAATTTTTCATCTTTCCTACACAAAGCTCCTTGATGATTTCATTTTTCCATAAATACATATGTGACAGGTATTTAAAAAGTCAATGATCCATTGCCAGGATTGTTGCTCATAGCATTCGAACAATGCAGATTCAACGCACAAGAAATTTCGTCCACCAATTGTATTTTTTACTGATTTTCGAAGAAAATTGAGTATTAAACTCGTTTCGCTGAAAATTTATATTTCTTTATATATATATATATATATATATATATATATATATATATATATATATATATATATATATATATATATATATATATATATATATATATATATATATATATATATATATATATATATATATATATATATATATATGTATATATATATATATATATATATATATATATATATATATATATATATATATATATATATATATATATATATATATATATATATATATATATATTTCGGAGGACATATATGTAAATAGTGGGTAGAATTAAAGCTTGTTACTGAGTGGGTGCTGAGTGCCTAAAAAGAGGCAAGAATTTTTTTTTTCAAATTTTGATTTGTTATAATTTCTCACAGAAACATTGGATCATCGTGAAAATTACAGAGCGTGTTGATTTTGATTTAGATTTAACAAACAACAATTTTCAAGATAGTGCAGGTTACCCTGTAGTTACGCCAGGCTCCTGAAAAAAAATCCTTCAAATCATCGACCCTCCTGAAAAAGTTTTGCATTTTGACAAAAACTTCAAATCATTGATAAATCTCAGCATTTGTTCATCATGTCAAATTGAAATTTTCACACAATATTTGGATCTTACTTGGGACAATATCTGGTGAAAATTTGGTTGAAAAATTAGAAACAGTTTCCAGCTAGAGTGATTTTTGTCTCCTAAATTTTGCAAATTTGCTCAGCAAAATAAAGTTTTTTCCCCCTATAACTTCCGGTCTAGCCAAATCATAAAAGAGCTACCACGTATGACCATTTGAGTAATTTTTTGGAAATTTCTCACTAAGCCATTATGTCATTAGATTTGCAACTGGGAATGATCCTGCAATGAAAAGTAACAGCTAATATTAACCTTTTGAAAATTTGAAAAGTTTTGAGGATGGTAGTCCTAAAATTTTTTTCACCCGATAGCTTCCAGCGCAGTGATTCAATCGAAATGAAATTCACAGGGTGGGGTTAACTTACCATGGTGCGGATTTGGTATATTTTTGCTGTGCTGCTAACACAGGGTGACCAGCATCAGACATTTTCATAAATATTGCACCAGCTGATGCTTCCACTACATATTCATATGCAAAGCATTTGAAATAAAAATAAGGAACCAATTTTTATATTTTTCGAGTTTTGAAATTTTTCGGATCGCAGCCTCAAACAACGTTTAACCACTGAAATTTTCGATGAAATCCTGCGATGAGAACGAAATTTAAAGGATAAGTTGATTTAGGTATGAGCTTGTTATGGTTAACTTATTACTGCTTCGTTGGAAAAGTGCTGGAAGCACTGAACATTTTCATAATATATGTTATAGTTGGGATTTGTTGCTTTCGATAAGGATTGGTTGATATGATACTACAAAAAAAGTGTATAAAGTCTTTCCGCATATGTATTTTTGTCACTCAAAGACAATTTCTTCGAAAATCAGTTTCCTAGCGGTTCTGATGCGCTAGACTTTTTATAAAGTAAATTACTGGCTGCAAATAATTTTGGTCACGCGAAGTTCATTTAGAGCAAGGCTGGACAACATTTTGTATACCATGCGCTAATTTTTTCACAGATGAGCTCAGATGCCCTATATATCTCAATTATCTTTTTCTTCTTAGGCTCACGGTTAGGGTTGGAAAGAACGTTTGGTGGTAGGATCGGCTTCATTTAGAGTAGAAAAGAAAATAATTTAATCATGCAACTAGATCAATTAATTTATACCAATTCAAAAGACCCACGTTTATCTGAGCACCGATTTTCAACGGTCAGTAATGATCTCCTGGATTAGAGGGGAATCGTGAAAGTATTTCCTCCTCCATTTGTTCTTGTGAAGATAGAAAAAGAAAAAAGCCGAATACATTGATGCGTGCACCATCAATTTTTTTACTAATTTTCTAATTAAAATAGTTTACTGATTCACCGTCAAAATTCATAATGTGTCCGAACTGATAAGTCATTGCGAGTAACAGACTACACGAATGCGGGTGTTGAGTTGACCAAGTGAGATGTGATTCAAATTAATGTGAAAGTAAAATTTTCCTGGAAGTTGTTATGTTTCTTAATAAAACTTATACAGTAGCACAGAATCAAAATTAAACAAGTAAATGAAAAAAAATGAATTAATGAATACAGGTTACGCACATGTTGAAAGAAAAATCTTCGTGCTTTCTAACAAATCAATAACAAAATGTTTAAATCTTCTGGTGGCAATTTTATAATATCACAAGCAACAAAATTTTTACAAATGAAAAAAATCAAATTCAGATATAGTGGAACATAAATAAACACTCATTTTTGAAATAATGTTACAAGGCTTTATTTATTTATTAGTACTAAGTTGATAATTCCTTCTGTTTCTTAACTACGTTAAGCCGATTTGGCATTGACTTATATAATTTCTTAAAAGAGAAAGACTTGATTTCGTTCCTTTTATCCATCAATACCGTTAGTAGCATCTAGATCGGGTGATTGAGGGTGATTTATTGCATGGGGACATTTGTTCTGATAAAAATAAAAAAAATACAATCCCCAATAATCGAGCACTTTCTTTTAGAATATATTAGGCGTGTGTTTTGCTCCCCCTATCCATAACAGAACAATGCGTCTGTTTTATAATTCTGTTATGAATAGGGGAGCGAAAAAACACACCTATTATTAAGATCTTTCTATTCACAGCCTGGTTAATTTTCCACCAAAAATCTTCATATAGATTTCCAGGTAAATCAGCCGTTATAGAACTCCACACTTTCTTTGAGGTACATGTATGATCTGACGACATTTGATCCGACATTCGATGTAAAAACCTCGCATTTGCTTTCTTTTGTGAATAAAACATGCTGCTTAAAGTCCTTTTCTTCGTACTTTACAACAAAATTCATTCTATTTTTTTCCGATTAGCTTTACTGACTAAAAGCTTTCTTCTCGCAACCTTACCGTTAAATCGATGCCACCGTAAAATTATCTACAGTGAACTGGGATATCACTTATAGAGACTTTTCATTTATCCAGTTTCCCAAATAGGCAGGTTAACATGACAGCTGTCTTATTTATAGGTGGTCCCACTATGAGAGGTTGACATGTACCCTTTATCATATAAAGAGGTGGAAAAAGTTGGCTGCTGGTCATTTTCGCTGCTATTACAAGCGGCCATAATCTGATAAATTATCTCACTTATATGGGCTATTGAGCTACGAAGATTTGAAAACTCCCAGTAACAGAGGTATTTTAATGCAAAAGTGTCGGAACCTCATTGTAATTATCAATAACAGAGGATTCTCACATACCCAGGGCCCATTTAACAAGGTTTCACTGTATATGATTTCAGAACTAATTTTTTTTTCTTATATGTTTTTCTGCTTTTACAGTAAATTTTGGAATACTTAGAGCCAAACTAAACGAGCGGAGCTATTGCCGCGTTTTTCCGCTGAGCTTTTGAGCTTGATAATAGGATACATGAGTTTATATGAAACAAACTACACGAGCGCGTTTTTAGTTGCGTTTTCCGCTGTGCTACTGCGTGCACGCTAAACAGCGCGCACAGTTGCGTTGAGAGCTTTTCCACACTGCGAATTTGAGTTTTCCTGCATGAAAAATGTGAGTTCTATCCCAACGGGAGAAGTAATGCTTCGGCATAAATTCGGTAAGCATTTCGCGTAATGCGTGGAAGCATTACCGAACCATTGCATGTTTATATCTTTTTAACATTGCATGTCATAGGCTGGGAAGATTTATACAAGGGAAAACTTATGCTTTTAGCTTTATAGCTTTATGTATAAGAGCTTTTTGGAAAGTACGACATCGTATTCTCGCATTTCCGTCATCTAGGGTGAATACGAATTGAAGCTTTGGCCTGCGGCCGATCGTATCCCAGCATAACCCGAAATGTGTGGTTATTGCATGCTGAGTGATTGTGACGCTCATTGGAAATTCCAATAGCGTATTCTCGCAGATACTAGCGGGAATTGGTACTCTTGTTTTTCATGCATTTTACTTACCTGTGATGATTTGAAATGCTCCGAAATTGTCATCTTCCCGCTTTATATAGCATACCACCCATAGCCGATGTATGTTCGCAAGTTATTTTCCCCTTATTTCTGCGAGTGATGTTCATTGGCCAGTCATGGACTTTTGGAAAACCCCTTGCAAGCGGATTACATTTTCATTTACAAGAATGTATGCTGCATATATTCTGTCCGGAATGCATTACAGTGATTCCCGTTGGGATAGTGCCACGAACATTTTCAAAGGTAGAAAAATTTAAATTTGAATGTGTAACATATGCATACACTTCATTATGCACATATTGTGGTTCTAAGCAAAGCTGTCATTATGCAGCGGTGTTGTAATGAAGTATGTTGTAACGTACAGTAAAATGATTGATCTGGAAAAATAATTTTTTTATAAAAAAATTTTTTTAACAACAAAAATTTTACTCTAGATAACAATATCACTTTATTCCAACTAAAAACAATTGAATAGCAAACAGTTTTTAAAAACCCCAATCAAATAGCAATAAACATACTGATACGTGCACAATAAATTCTAATATACTATAAGGTGTATAACAGGATAATAAATAAGTATAAATAGACACTCACGAACCATATGTTTTAAATGTATTGGATTAATTGTTACTCTACTAAATGCAATATTTCTCACCGCAGTTTAACAACGCTGCTTGAAACCATCTTTTTGTGGTTTGGATCTTCAGCGTGAAAAAGCTTGGCGAAAACGCAGCATTTACTCTGCTCGTGTATTTTGGCCCTTAAATTGGATTTTTCTTTTGTTGCATTACTTAAGGGCTTCTCAGACATAAGTTCATGTGTCCATGCGATCTAGCGTGTTTTGCTTACACGAGTCAATTCGATTTTGTTTATAAAAGTGGGTCTAAAGCAAAGGAGGAAGAGTATGCTTATGCATGTACAATAGATTTTATAGTGATTTCTTTCGCTCAGTGTCATGTGTGGATGATTCGTTGATGATCATTTAAATATGTTTTGTGGATGATTACTTTATTATATGATGATGTGGATAATAGCTTTTTTGCATCCTTACGTGCTTGAATTTGAGAATTTGAATGCATACGAATATCTAGACACAAACATATACATGTAGGTAAATATAGTCATATGAATGAATAAATACAATTTTCTGGTACCAATTTATTCGTACGGAGAAAACATTTTGAAAAAAAAATCGATCCACTAATCATCTCCAAATGACACAGAGCGAAAGTAAAGCAATTAAGTCGATAGGCTCGTATATTAGCCGGACCGACTTGGACTGACTTGGCTTAGAACGGATTGAAATGAAACTTCGAAGTACGTTTTTTGTGCGACTGGATTAACGTGGATTGACCGAACAAAATTCTGCTAGTTCTACTAAAGTGAAGTATATCGCATTAGAACGTCACATATATAAATAGAACTCAAGTGGGCTTTGCATTTTTCAATCCTCAATCCCTCGATCTGGGTCTTTTAACGCCCAAGTCGATCCGATCCAGTAAAGTTTCGTGATCGAATCGACTTATCTCAAATCAATCCACTGCGGGTATACGACGCAGCTTGACTAATCCTAATCTACTTTGAAACCACGTTATCGCCGTATCCGACCACTTCGAAACCCCGCCTTCAAAAAACTGGATTTGAGTTGACTTGACTCGTGTAATCTAAAAACGCATGGACGCGTGGGCTCATGTCTGAGAAGCCCTTTAGCGTTTATCTGGCAACGTAAACACTTTTCGAGAATTAGGTTTGGATTTACTTTAGTTAGTTTATAGTTTGTGGTGCTATATTGTTTTATTGTAAAATACTATTTTGAGAGATCGATCAACTATCCAAGCAATTTCGCGCAACGTTTTGCCGGTTTGAGAATTTCGATTTATGGCTTTTATTAATTCAACTGAAGTTTGAGCTCATTTTGAGACTATATTGCTACCGTTAACTTTCAAACTTAAGTTATGCGCAATAAGTGATGCCGTGACACTTTCCATGGATTCTCTACACCTCCAAATTAGCTAAAAGAAGTAAGCTCCAGTTCTATCAGGTAATGCAAATCATATTGATGCTGGGAATCATTTTGTCTTAGTTATACATTTTAAATAAATTATGTATATTTATTTTTTTCCAACACAACAGCATTTAATCTCACATATTTCGATTAATTACATAAGAAAACCCAAACAAACACATAAACAGTTTTTTTCTTTTCTATTACGTTTTTTATTTGGAATATAGAAATATATATTTGATCCATTTTGACTTTGATACACTGTATGAAAATCGGCAAACTCATGGCTTGCAATTTAATTCCTTTAAAATTTATAACATACATACATACATATTTGTATAAATCCATAATTATCTCTTCAGATGCGTTTACGGCTTGAATCCGTTTGTTGTGGGATAATTTCTTGAATGAAATGCCCGTTTTTAGTTCGGAAAACCTCAGCTTTTATACTTTTATTAACGCCTTATCTTCTTGTTCACTCTACATTCTCTTTTTTATAAAATCTCTTTTTTTGGAAAAACAGTCAGTCTACAATTCAAGAGAACGTACTTTCCCTTTCATGGTTACGATTCCGCATATGCTCTAATAAATTCAGTCGACACAGAATTCACAATAGCACCCAATTCCAATGAGATTTGCTTGGCATATCTGGGGTATCTTCAATGTGCATGCTATAGCTGCTCCAAAAGCATAGCATAGCATCACTTTAGCAAGTGTCGAAATTCGCAGTAGCTACGTGAAGCAGCTATGGATATTGGACAGCCAAGAGCTGGTACGAAGGTCAGCCTTTACACAGGAAATTCAAAAATAATTTTGTTTCAATTTTTTTATTGTAATTTTTGCATTTTCGTAGATCAGTTCAATACTTCCATTGCACTTTGGAAACTGTATGAAATTTAGGAGTTTTCAACATACAGCTGCACAATCCATTGCAATTTTCCTAACAAATATAAAACGTATCACTTATTTCTGGCTTTTGACGTCATATATGAGAAAAAGGGCAATAAATAATCGTTGAGAATTTGATAATACAGGAATTAGTGCACCCGGTCTGTTACGCTTCATGCTCGCTTTCTAAAAACTCAAGATGAGCTACGCTGTGTTCAAGTCAACTTAAAACTCGAGTTGAGTTTAAGTGTTTAAAAGCCCGTATTTAATTTATGCTGTCACTATTTACAAATTTATTCCTCATCTCCTGTGTCACAAAAGCGCAAAAACTTCTTTTCATTCCAATTGAAAATGACGTTTAAACTGCATGTCAGCTGTGTACGCACGGCCATTTTGCCTTAGCTACCTTCTTGCTATCCTCCAGACTGCGAGCAGCAAATAGCTGCTACGTTAGCAGCTATGCCGGAATCTTGGACAGCCCGACTGTCAAATAGCGAGCATCAGAAAATACATAGCTATTTCGTGACATTGGACAGCCAGAGCTGCTAAAATAGCAGCTAATAGCTGCTATAGAATGCACATTGAACACACCTCTGGTAGATTTAAGACTGATTCGGCCTCAAATCGATTAGCTCGTCAAAGTCATAATATTTTGTCTCCGGGTGAACGTACTAATCCACATCTACTAACTTTAAACTGACGAAAATAAGACGAACCGTTGATTTAAAAGGCATCATTTTGAAAATTTGAAAATCATCAGCATCATATATAAATATGGATTCTGGCCTACTTCGGAACAAAAAGTAGGCGCAAGAACGCGATGCACTACTTGTAACCATCTAATGCGCCATGTTTGACGCATGCGCAATGATTTGGCCACTTCTGATATTGAGCATATAAAATGCGCATTTATCGATTTTGTATAAAATTTTTGTTTAGTTATTATTGATAATCACTTATCATCTTACTTTAAATGTCAATTCGTCCCTTTCAAAAGCTAGATAATTTTCATTTTTTTTAAATAACCCTAACAATGGCTATTGACCTTGTTTTATAGAAAGAAAATGTTAAACTGTCCTTGAAATATCGATAAACATCGGTATATAGAGATTGAAAAAGGTCAAACTTCTAACAAAAAAAAACTATTTTTGAATTGAATCCTTTTTCTGAAGATCTTGATTTTTTAAATGCAACCGCTTATACTCTGAACATTACAGAAGAGGTGAAAAGATCAAAATCAGATTGCTTTATCTAGTTTAATACAGTGAACGTACTAGAAGTGCTCAGGAAATATTTTCATCCCTCTTATATAAATATATTGAATATATTAAAAAATATATTGAATTAAAATTTGCATTTTTACATATCGTTCCAAATCGATTAATGCTAATTGTTTTCAGATCGTGAAACTGTCACCCGTCTCCTGAAAATGGGTCTTAGACTTTCGTTAAGTCTGAAGGAGCAGCATTTACTACTGATCAAAATAAGCAGAAATTGATACAATCAGCGACTCAAATCCATACCAAGAAAACATAATGTAACCACAACTAGCATTCAATCATGCCATTACCATCAATAGTGCCGTAGCACTCCCAAATTTATATCCTTTACCGACCCGTAGCAGACGACGAACGACACAAAATCCCAAATTAGAATGAAAAGACATAAAATGTCTTCAGACTTCCTGAAGACAAACAATTTCTCGTTGCCACTACTACTACAATTGTTCAATCGAATTATCAAAGAGCATTTATTTCGATTTCGGACATTCACTTTGCCCCATTCCAGATATTCTTCCAAGAAGTTTTATCAAAGTGATAGTTATTGTCATCAATCAAATTGTCATCGAGTTTTCAATCAAACGTCTAATCGAAATATTCATTCGAGTTATAATAGTACACGATTGCGTCAGTGGTGGGCATATTTGTTAGTTGTAACAATAGTGATTGGTGGTGATAGTAAACGTAGTATGGTCCAGGCTTTAAGGTGCTATTGTAATCCACATGAATGTGATGTTATACGATCACAAGATTGTCCCGGCAAAGGATTTACCGTATGGGATCCGTGCAAGTAAGTATTGAAAGATATTAAACTTTTAGATCATAATCACTGTGAATATGACTGAGTACTGTCGAAAAGAATTATATATGTGTGTACACGTACAAACATATTTATTCAACTAAACATAAGATATTATATTTAACAATTCAACTTAATAAGTAGTATTTTTAAGGTTACTACGAAAATTAGGTAAAAAAATGAAGGTTCAGTCGAGAGGAAAATGAGGAGAACCCTCTTATAGAATAGAAATTTAAAACAACTAATTACAAACTACCTTACTTACTAGGTTACGATAGGGTCGAATTAATTATTTCAAAGTGATCTATTGACTGAACAGAACAGTGTATTGAAGTTATGCGAGATGAACAAGAAAACATTAGATAGTATAGGCGATGTGCTGATGCTCCACCGAAGTATAGGCGTTATAGTAAATACAAAATAAGATGTAAGATCTAAAATCTATGGGTTGGTTGATCTTTTTGGTAAAATAGCTAGTTTTATAGGGCATGGGTGGCAAAAGATTACTACTAGAGTGGGTTACAAGTAAGTAACATTATACTAATTTTGTTTTGTTTTACTTGTACTTTATTAATATGACACTGCATAAAATTTTCCAAAAACAGCAGTTCCTTAAAAGCGAACCGTTAGAAATATGGTTATGAAAAACAGCAATTTGTTGGCGGAACTAGTGTAAAAGATTTTAACCAACGAGCCGCAATTTTTGGTACTGAGGTCAATATGAATTCTGAAGGTAAGCCTTCTTGTCTGTTTAAACATATTCCGGGGTGTCTTACCTAGTCGGAGTTTCAAACAATAATATTGGCACTTAGTGTTAGTAGCGATGGAAATATCTCGGTTTTCCGGCAACGTGTGAAGAATTCTGCCTTACAGCGATTGATGTTGACCTTTCGATTCGTGAAATGCCCCCAAAGAGTGTTGAATTTATGTTTTAAATTTGTATTTATGCCATTTGTTACGATAACTGCCTCATCTGCGAGAAGCTAATAGTGCAGTAAGGTGGCGTTGAATTAAAACTGGGCTAAGAACGAAGACTTACGATACTCTGGCTTCATCTTTGATATGTGCATGATCTGTCAGAAAATCGAAAATGAACTTATCGTATGGTCTCTTGTGGTGGAAGGTGTTTGCCGAAGAACTGCAAAGTGATTTATTTTTCTCCGCAGGACGATCTTTCTTTGGAATTGACCATACGTGCGCGTCGTATCAGCGCGTTGTTTAAGGCGCAGTTTGCGTTTCATGTTTGTCAAATACATGACTCTAAATGAACAGTATCCTATGCATTTTACTTCCCTGTGATGTAGAGATGGGCAAAATGGCTAATGGTTCACCACTCATCTTTTTATTTTACACTGCAGGGCCTGAAAAAAGCACAGGATAGTCTGCGAGTGAAAGTTTTCGTTTGAATAAACTTAATGAAATGTGCAGCGAAGAGTGTTCTGCGAATACGGAGCAATACTGTAAAAAAGAGGAATCGGTGTGAGCCATGAGCCATTTTGTCCGTCTCTACTGTGATGATTTGAAATTCTCTGAAATTTTCATCTTGCCGTTTTATATAGCAAAATTTACCTCAGCCGATGTATGCTCGAAAATTGTTTTCCCTATATTTTTGCGAGTAATGTTCATAGGTAAATGCTGGACTTTTTGGAAAAGAGCTTTCAAGCACTACATCTGCATTACAGCGATTCCCGTTGGATATGATCAATCTCCGTGCTTCACAAACACAAGAGCAAAGAGAGACAGTAGGGTAAACCGGGGTTAGTAGACCCATTTTTCATAATTAATCTTATACAAATGTTACTGTTAAGTTTTTAGCCATAATAAATACGTTTTCGCTTTGATTACTTCAATGGGTTTTTTAATAGCTCCTTTTATTTTATTCACAGTAAGCTTTTCAAGTTGTATTTGCTATTTTAAAAAAAGCTTCCCCGTGAGTCTATTTACCCCATGCCTGGGGTTAATTGACTCAGTGGACGGGGTTATTTGACCACATCAATTTAATTAAGTATTGACCATGAAAAATACACAAAATTTTCAAAAAATAATCATTTATTACGATATGAAGAGAATTCACCATTATTAAAATAATCCATTGAATGAAAAAAAAAATAAAGCTTCACTTATATACATGTTAGATATCATTAGTGCCGACTCATTATACATAAAATAAAAAACTATTCATCAACGTTATCTGAATTGCAATTGTTGCACATATACAGCATCGAATTTCCAGGTACACACCTTGCATGAGCCCACATTTTGCACATCACACATTGTATCCATTCCTCTCCTGAAAGGCTATTCGAATATGATTCGGTACATACGAGACATATTTCATCATCAGACTCATCATCACTAGCCTTAAATGCAGTTTTTTGTGACTGTTTTACAAACTTTTGTTTCGATTTTCTTTTTCCTTGATCTTTCCCTTGTGTTTTTTGTTTTTTTACTTTACTTTCCATTGCTACTTTGCGTTGTTTGGCCAATTTTTCTTCTTCCAATTTCTTTTTTTCAGGGGTATCTGTGTATATAGTGCTTGTTCTTTTTCGGCGATTTTTTCTTGTTGTCTTACGGGGTCCAGCTTTTGGGAATGGTTTTAATTGCTCAGGTGTAATTTTCGCTCTCGCTTCATTTGCTTCAATTAGTGCAGCAGAATAGGATGTTGATGGCTTGTTGGTTAAATCTTCCTGTGGCAAAGAATGTGATGTGTAGTAATTCGTATTTATAACTTGCTCTTCAGGAGTCTTACTTGGATCACTCAATATCGAATTTCCAGTCAATAAATTATCGGTGCCGACATTTTCATTTGTTGGCAATAGGTTTTGCTCAGTGTTTCCAGGATTCGGCCTATCAGTCACGTATGCACCTAAAAACTCAGAATCAGGAAATATATTTTCATTTAGCGGTGATATCCCAGTGACTCTAAAACCTGCCTGAATATTTTCTATAGTTGCAGCTCGAGGGAGAGCAACTTTCACTACCTCGGGGATGTTGTAAATCGTGAGTGTTTTTCCAGCATTAGTAGCAAGCCAATTATCACATGCTGTATTTACATATCTTTTGAATGGACCATATACAGATCGGTCAAGTGGTTGCAGTTTGTGGCTGCAATGAGGTGGAAAAGAAAGTACTGTCGCGCCATTTTCTTTGAAGTAAGTAAGTGCAGCGATGGATAAATGCGAATCATGGTTATCTAGTAGCAATAGTATTGGTCTTTCCTTAGTTGGTCTAGCATATTGTACAAAGTGTTTAGAGAATATTATAAATTGCTACTCTTTCATCCATCCTGAAGGATTGGCAGCACCCGCGGATCCAGTTGGCCCACCTTGGACAAAATGGTCTTTGTAGTTGACACGGGGAAATACAAAAAAAGGTGGAATGAAGTTTCCAATTGCTGAAACTGCCACTGCAACTGTAACTAATGTGCCACGTTTAGCCGAAGTTATTTTTCCCAAATGCCTAGTCTCTCGGCGAGCTATGACACGGTTTGGAGAATGAACAGTGGTAATACCTGTTTCGTCGACATTCCATATGTCGGCGGGAGTCAAATTTAAGCAATCGTATACCTTTTTTAAATTTGTGAAGAATAATTGAACGTTATGTTTGTTAAAAGATGTAGCACGAGACAGGCTGGTGGCTTGGGGCGACCTAATAGACAACGTTGGGTTCCGTTTCAAAAAATATCCTAGCCAGTCTTCTCCTGCCATTTTCTTTAATTGCCAAGAGTCTGGAACTTTGTTGCTGTTGGCTACAGCAAATTCAAATGCAAATTTTTTGACTTCGTATGGTGTCATACCGTAATAAATGTCAGCAGCCTTCTTTATGTATTGCGCCAAAATTTGTTCTTCTTCGGCACGAAAAACTCTTCTGTTGTTGTAATACCCGACTTGTTCCAGTTTCAGCGCGGACTTTTCAATTAACGGATGTTTCTCAACTTCATTTTTCATTTTGACGACATATCTCTGTAAAGTTTTATATGGTATTCCGTACTTAACCGCCGTATTTCGAATACTTCTATCGTCATAAATAACCTCTTTGCAAGCAGTTTCCATCACCTCCTTAGATGTATTCGATCTTTCCGTTTTTCGTTTGTAGGTCCTCATCGTTCTGAATGTAAGATAAGCATGTGATTAGTAGTAACTTAAAAAGTAAGCAAAATAAAAACCAAACATGGGGCTAGTTAACTCATGAGTCGTCTAACCCCGCTATGCTGTGAGTCAATAAGCCCCAACCCGCCATTTTCTTTTTAAAACACTCATGACAAAAGGTTATTCCAATCACAGGAAAAACAAGCTAAGAACACTTTTAACCAATGCATACACTTTCAATTGAAACCAATAGACAAGCAAATATCATGAGCGTGTACATTATAAGACAATTTAAATCTGAAACAAAATTTTCACTCACGTGTTTGTAATTTCGTTTTTTTCTATTTTCGAACAACAAGCGCTGGGTTCGACGATTATTGCTGCACTGAGGTAGGTACTTCAACTGAATACACAGTCAAATTTTTACAGCTTAGTTGTCGATTTTTACTAAGTTAATCGTAATGAGTTTACATACCCCTATAGTCAACTAGCCCCGGTCTGCCCTACGCCAAACGGCTCAATTGGCAATGAGACTAACAAAGTGATAATCTTCGTCACTCTAGAACAAACTGGTGGGCAAACCTAATACTGGTGTGATCGACATAAATTGTTTTAATTTATACGCGATCGACTTCGAAAAATGGGTTAAATTAAAACAAATAAAAATTTAATTAAGGGCTTAATTGATATTAATATATTAAATACATTGTATTACTACTTTGTGCAATGTATTTTATTAATAAATATTTTGGATTAATTTTTGATGTATATGCGTGACTCCTTTTCATTAAAAAGCATTGTAGAGTTAGGCTTATAAGCACTGATGCACAATTGAATAGATGTCATTAAGTGGCCATCAGTCAGAGAACTCCTAAGTTGCGATTCGACGTTTTTCATTTTAGAAAACGTTGCTTCACATAGATAAATGGAAGCAAAAAAAATACAAATATCCTCATTGCCACCAATCTCAATAATGGATATTTTTTATAGTAATGAAATCCAAAAATAATTTCTATTTGCGCGTGCTATTGTTAAAATTTCTAACTCTAGGTCCGATGAATTCAATTGCAAAGTATGAGCTAGATTTGATGGAATATCCTCATTATCGAATTCTCTAAAAGGAAATGAAATAAATTCAAAAATCGGTTGAAGGTTATTTAGATTTGCAAATCGTCTCTCGAACTCTTGTTTACAATTTTCCAGTTCAGAACAAAACATTTCAATATTACATTCACCTGTAGGTTAGGTAAGGTTGTACCAGTTGGCACAAGGCCACACATATACCTATTGGTCCATAGTGGTACCAGATAAATGGGCCAGGAGAAAAAAAAAATCAGTTCAAGCGGCTATCGAAGGCCCCAGACTTTTTGGCGAACTGAAGGATGTCTTTCAGCTTTTGCATTTTACATTCACCAGTAAGTTTAATATGTTTTTCTAAATATGAAAAATATTTAAAAATTTAAAAAAATATTTAAAAAAGCTGTAACGGCTCATAATATCCGTAAGAAATGCTAATTTCTTTACCCATACTGGGTCTTCCAATTGTTCATGTTTTTTCTCCCAATGTGTCCAAAAATGCAATAATTTCAGGCAAAAGATTTAGAAATCTTTGCAAAAAGCTGCCTCAGCAAAGCCATCTAAAGCTTAATTCTGTTTTCGATTTCACGTTAAATTTTCATGCAAAATTTCACGTGAAATTTATTTCGGCAAAAATTTAGCTTGAAAATAAGCAAGAGTTGTACTCACTTTTAAGCGTGAAAAATTGCTTGGAACATGCTTTCGCTTTGAAAAGGCAGATAGCTTTGGCACATGTCTCCACTCATTTCACGCCAGTTTAGTATATGCAGTTCATTCTTTAGGCTAGTACTGAGTTAATGGTGAAGCTGCATTTTGACATGTTTCCATTATCTGGTCATTCTTTCGAGCGTAAATTTTGTAAATGGAGAAAAGCGGAGACACGTATCATTTCTGACGGATTAAATGTCAAAAATTTCGATTTTCGATCAATTTTGTTATTAAAAAGACATTTCCACAATTCAATTTTCAAATTCAAACACCAAATGTCAATTTTAACTCGAAAGAATGAACTGCACAAACTAAATTGGCGTGAAAAAGATTTTAATTTAAAATTTTATTTGATCTAAAATTGAGATTAACCTTTGTTGCGTTGTATGCGACAATTTACTATCTCGGTAGCAGGGAGACGAATGCAAATGCAGGCAAGGTGTAAAGGGGGAAGCAAAAATAAAAAGTGTGTACTTTAGAATAGAGAGGTTTAAGGAAATGAAACAACCGAATACGTATACGAGATTTAGTGAAGCAGTTTTACTAAAATGATATAAATCTATAAATTGCACAAATGCACATAGCTATCTTGGATTTTCCCTTTGGCTTTTCCGCCACAAAGCCTCTGTGAGCTTTTGTGTGAACTGAGACTGCGTGGACTGTCCGATTGGATCTATTAAGCCAAGGCCCATTTCAAAATGTACTGAATAAATCGTCTACTAAATTTTTAGCTCACATTTTAAATTAACGTAGTAAATTATTCAAAATGTCTGTGATTGACTGTCGAACTGTTTGTAATCGACCGGTTGAACGCGATCGACCGTTTGCCCACCCCTGCTCTAGAAGATACACTTTTTTTTTATTACATGGTGCTTCAATGAAAGTAAACAGCCGAAGTGCAATCCATGCAGCAAATAATTTAACTGAAAGTAATGCAATAATGTTGCGTGAATCACTTTGATTCACTGCAACAAAGCAAATGCATTGCTACCACGTGAATAACATTCATTTCAATTTAATTAGAATACTTTTCATTCGGATTTTTGTAATTCATTTTGATTTCAATGAAAAACTGAGATTCATTCCGTAACCTATAACAGCACTTATTCATTATTCTATCATATATATATATATATATATATATATATATATATATATATATATATATATATATATATATATATATATATATATATCTGTATATATATATATATATATATATATATATATATATATATATATATATATATATATATATATATATATATATAAATACATATAGACTAATAATTATATACATATACAGTGCTGTGAATAACTATAGACTCAAACATATTTTTCACATTTTTTCCAAAGCATTTCTAGGAAATGCATTTTTATGCCTACATGTTATTCTTGGAATCTGAGAAACCCTTTTCAATTATCTGCCTTTCTCTTTCTTTCAACTACGTTAAGTAGTAGGTAAAAATTCCAAAAAAATGCATTTCGCAGATGTGAATAATTATAAACTCAGTTGCTGTTCGGAGTTTGCCAAGAGAGTTTCAAGTGTGGATTTGAGTATTTATGTAGAGTTTTAATACTTTAAAGACGTGGAAGTGTCTTTTGGGAGGTGCAAAATTTTGTTGAAATAATATTAAGTGGATGTTGGAAAACAGAGAATATTAATTTGAAGAACTGTGGAAAAGCTCAGAGAGAAATCGCCAAAGATCGCCAAGTGTTCTACGAAATTTTTTGAAGCTTGGAATCGAAAATTATGGGAAACAGAAGTCATATGAACGTCCTCCAAAATATTCACCTAGTGTAAAACGCGCAGTTGCAAGAGAACTACCGAACACAGGAGCACAGGAGCTGCTCTCAACTTCTTCCTTTAATCTGGAAAGTATTATTCTTTCGGATAATTTCCCTATAATTGGGAGTTAACTGGTGGTCAGTAGCTTTTTAGCACTGAAAGATTTTTTTCTGGTCTTAAGATAGGTATTAATCTACATGTTTTCTAGCATTCAGGAAAATATTCAGTTCATAGGTATTTATTATAAATATTGTTTAACACTAATAAACTTGTTCTTGGTAACTTTTTCACAAGTATTGGACATATTTTGTCTATGTTTTCCAATTTCTTGGTTTTGAGCTGCTTGGCAAATTATGTAAGCTCATAGAATCTACACTCGTTTTCGTGTCCGAAATCAAAGGACGTGGGAATAGAATTGATTTTTATATCATCCACATTTTTGATGCTCCAGTCACTGAGGTCGTCGGACGCTGAATGAAATGATTGAAACATAGTCGCTAAACATTCGGCTTTCCAAGCAGAAGAGAAATGTTTTGTAACTCGGAATTAGATAAGTTACAAATAGATAACAAATAAATGATTCCTCAATAAATTAATGACAGTTAATAAAAAAAGCAAAAAAAAAATGGTGGGATACAGATGGCTTCGATAAAGAAATTTTTGTAGAATAATTTGGAAATGTTTTGGGGAAAAAAGTGTGACAAGGCCATAGAAAATCCTACAGCATTTATTTACCGGCTCATTAGCTACACATATAGTGGAATGTGGATATTCCTTTAGCAAGCGATTGAACTTTGGGGTCCTTGCAAGGATATTAACCGCCATCGTTTTTTCAGCTCATTCAACTCAAAATACGCCTTTAATGAGCGTGAAGCAGGCTTATATCACCATTCTTTTGGATGAATAAGTTTAAATGACCCAATCTAACCTCATAGGTGCTTAGTTTTCGATTTCGTAAGGGCTGTACAGTTCCCTCATGGCCAAAATAAAAAATTGTTTTTGTATGAACACGAGTCTCATCCTGTCGATTTTAAAGACTGAGTTTCAGATGATGCAGGTGTATTCGAGAAGAGAGGGCACGAGTGACGAATATTATGGTCTTTTGGCCCACAAGTGAAACCAAGTTTGCCGTCTAAGACAATTTCGAGATCAACAACGCAATCAACGTGATTTAATACATTGTTATCGGGAAAGTAGGTGTTCTGTGTAACCATGTATTTGCGGGTATAGCTTCCAATCTGGCATTTATCAATACTAAGTGATAGTTTATCTTTGTTGCAAAAAGTGCATCAGATTTAGATTCAAGGATATAGTACAGTTTGAGCTTACCTGCATAACGTAGGTGAGCTGAGTTTTACAAGACGTCAGGAAACTTGGAAACTAATATGTTGAATAGAAGCGGGACAACATAGCTACCATATGGCACACCATAGTGTAATGTGTAATGGGTGTAGTGTTGGGCCGCCTCCTCGCGGTGCACCCCGGGTAACGCCAAATGGCCCAACAACAACCGTTACGACTCGGCTTTTCCCATGGCTTTACGATTTGACTGATGATTGACATTTTGGTAATGGCAGGAACGATATATATGGCATGAATTGGCTTAGTTTAAACGGTTCAAGGCACGACCAACGATTAAGAATTACGCATTTGGGCTGGCGGTTATGGCATTCTGGACCTAGTCGCTTTATGTGCGGTAACGCCGGAGTGAAATCCGAGCGTGAACGGCTCCAGGCTGATGTCATGCCGTCTCCGTCCCTTTAAAACCTGGCAGGTCTCAGAGTACGTTCGAAGCCAGCACCGTTGAGTTGGTGGTGCAGGTTCGGTTGACATTGTTCCCGATTAGCGCTGACCTGGCTCTGAGATCCAGCCCCATGAAGGCTGGTGATCAACCCTCGCGTCGGCCTCCGTGCTTAGCATAGATTACCACGAGGTCATTAAGGCGACTGCACATCCGGGTGGAGATAGCGGCTCTGAGTTGGGACCCAATAAAAAAGATGACACAAACAACAACAAAACTAACAGACAAGACAGATGGACAACAAGACGTGAGGACGATAACGGTGACGCAGGGCGGAACAGGCGCTGCCATTGACCGTTTCGCGTTTGCGAGAAGACCGAGGGTCCAGAGGACACCTCCACCATCGAACAATGAAACGCGAGCTGAGAGAGCAATCGGTTCCGGGGGCGCAGTGGGTGCACAAGAAGCCAAAATTGCTGAATCCGACAGTAGTTTTGCTCTAGAGACTCCGAAGAGTCATCCTCAGGAGAACACCGACACGAGAACATCGGACCAATACACAACGCCAGCACGTGTTTCCCCTAAAAAAGAATATATCAAGCGCGAACGAGTGGCCGAGGAGGATATGTTTAAGAAGTGCCAACATATCCTTCGTAAAATGCTTCAAGCAGCCAAGGCTCAGCGAAATATTTCGAAGCACGTCAAGGACGGAATGCTGGAACTGGAGGAGGCCTTTGTAGTCGTACTCACCTGCCGGATCAACTGGCAGAAGGCTGAGATGGACTACCACCGGGGCTTGAAAGAACAGAAAGAAGTGAAGAAAAAAAAGAAAAATAAGAGTAGACGAAGACAGCGAGGAAAAAAAATAGAAGCTGTCATCGTAAAACCGGCTCCGGGAAAAACTTACGCGGAGGTTTTGGGGGCCATCCGTCAAAATGTTTCCCCAGATGAAACTGGTACGCTAGTAAGGCGTATCAGAAAGACAGTAGATGGGGGGGTTCTTTTGGAAATCGCGCGCTGCGATGACCGCACAAAATTGCAGTACTTGATCCGGGCTGCCGTAGATGGCCAAGGGAACGTGAAGCTTGTAACTCCCAGAGTCAAGATCGAGCTTCTCGACCTCGATTGCCTCACAGTCAGCGAGGAGGTGACATCCGCCATCAAACGCGAAGCTGGAGAGGAAGGAGCCGGCGAGGTGAAAGCCACGCTCTTCCCCCCTAACACAAGGGAACAAAGGAGAGCTGTGGTGGAGCTGGATGAGGCACCAGCATCCAAAATCCTCAAGTCTGGTCGAGTCCGCGTGGGAATAATTAGCGCCCGAGTACGAAGGTGGGCTGAGATGACACGCTGCTACCGGTGCTTAGGCTACGACCACACAAGACGTAGCTGTAAGGGTCCAGACTGGAGCGCCAGCTGCTGGAAATGTAGACAGGTTGGCCACCGGACAGCAGACTGCTCTGCTCAGGCTCAGTGTATATTATGCACAAAGAAACATGGCGCAAATGGCGCCAAGCATATAATGGGATCGAGTGCTTGTCGGGTTTTCAAGGACGCACTTGATGCCAAGAAAAAGCAGGGAAGGATATGAGAGTCCTTCAAGGCAACCTGCAGGGCAGTAGAGCTGCAGACGACCTCCTCACGCAGCTAGTCTGCGAGCATAGGGCTCAGATCATACTGATCAGTGAGCCTTATAGGGGAAGGAACTCGTCCGTTTGGCTGGCAGATGCCACGGGGTACGCGGCGATTTGGATCGCTGACGGGCAGAGGGCCTGCATCGGCGGTCGCGGCTCAGGCAACGGTCACGTGTGGGTGACATATGGGGAGATCACCTTTGTGAGCTGCTACTTGTCCCCGAATGACTCAATGCAGGAATTCGGAGACAAACTTAGCTCACTGAAGGACTCTCTCCGTGGCATCACCGGCAATGTCATCGTAGGGGGTGACTTCAACGCAAGGGCGTTGGAGTGGGGCATGCCTACCAAAAATACTCGCGGGCGGCGCATAGTAGAGATGGCATCGAGGTTGGGTTTGTTGGTGTTGAATACGGATTCAACACCAACATTCCGAAGGCCCGGATTTGGCGAATCTATTCCCGATGTCACCATGGCATCGGAGAGACTTGCGGCACACGTCAGCGATTGGAGGGTGATGGAGGATTACACTGTGAGTGATCATAATTACATCACTTTCCAAATCGCTGAGAGCAGACAAAAACACCACCGCTCTCCCTGCAAGTGGCTAGGCTGGAACGCCGGTAAACTTCGCAGAGACGCAATGACCGCATCGCTCGTTTCGAGTTTGGAAGGGGAGCCTCTAACATCTGGGTCCCCAGTGACTTGTGCAGCAGCAGAGGCCACTGCTGACAGAACCATGGGGTGGATTCGCAGGGCGTGTGAGGATTCAATGCCCAAACGGAAACCCTTTCGTGGGAGGCAACATGCGTACTGGTGGAACGATGAAATCGCCGAACTGCGACGTATCGCTTTGGCGTGCAGGCGCAGGGCACAGCGAGCCAGGAATAGACCGGGTGTGGCTGAGCTATCTGCTGCCCACATTGCGGCAAAGAAGGAGCGGACCAAGGCCATCACAAGGAGCAAACGTGCCAAATGGCTGGCTCTTTGTGAGGAGGTCAACTCAGATCCGTGGGGAGATGGCTACAAATTGGTCACTCGCAGACTTGGCTGCATGCGGGCTGGCACTCTTATGGATGCGATATCCATGGAGCGCATCGTTGGTTCACTGTTCCCAGTGCATCCGCCAAGGACTGATGATCCCATCATCGTGAACCAGGTGGATGTGCCTCCCTTCACGAACGGGGAGCTGAACAGTGCAGTGTCCAGGATGAAGAACCGGAAGGCTCCGGGGCCTGATGGGGTGCCGGTCGAGGCACTTAAAGTCGTGGCGGAGGTCCAACTGCGACTATTATTGGATCTGTATAATTCATGTTTAGTCGCGGGGGTCTTCCCGTCGCGGTGGAAAGTAGCTCGACTGGTACTTGTGGACAAGGGGAAGGATAACCTGGGTGGTCCATCAGCATACCGCCCACTGTGCATGCTGGACACTGCGGGGAAACTTCTCGAAGGGTTGCTCAAGCCAAGACTGCTGTCAGCAGTGAGATCTGCTGGTGATCTTTCTTGCAGGCAGCACGGCTTCCGAAAAGGAAGAAACAATCGATGCCATCTCAGAGGTTGTTGGGGCTGTAGCAAGAGCGGAAGAGGCATGCCATCAAGCTAGACCGGTCGTCCTGCTGGTAACACTGGACGTACAAAACGCTTTCAACTCGGCGAGGTGGACGGACATCCTGCGGGCTCTTGAGCAGGCGTTCCGTATCCCAAGCTACTTGCTAGCCATGATGCGGGACTACCTCAGGGACCGCTGGTTGCTTTACGACACTGACGAAGGAGTCAAAAGGAGGCCTGTCATTTCAGGTGCGGCACAGGGGTTGATCTAAGGGGATCATATCCGCAGGGCATGTGACAGGTGGACCCAGCGAAACGCGACGGAGGCTACTGATGGTAACGACCGATTCTATCTTGCTATATGGAGCCGAAATCTGGGGAGATGCGCTACGAACTGTAAAGTTCCGGAAGCGCATTGCCGGTGTCCAGCGCAGGGGTGCCCTGCGTATCGCTTGTAGCTACCGCACCGTCTCAGAAGAGGCTGTGATGGTGGTATCGGGAGTAATCCCGATCGACCTACTAGCGCGAGAACGCAAAAAAAGGGTACCTCTTTCGCTCAGAGCTGGGCAGAACTGAGGCTCTGACGCACGCGCGTATGCTTACCTTCAACTTTGGCAACAACGTTGGAGCGAAAGTACTAAAGGACGCTGGACGGCTAAGCTGATTGGTCTCATTGAGCCTTGGCTTAACCGGAGCCACGGAGAGGTAAACTTTTACCTTTGTCAATTCTTGACAGGGCATGGTTACTTCAGGAAATACCTGAACAGAATGGGTAAGGTGGTCACACCGTACTGCCGGTATTGTGTGACTGAGCTCGATGATGCTCAGCACACATTCTTTATGTGTAGTCGCTTCGTAAGTTTGAGGCGCACCATTGAGTCCACGATTGGCCTGGCAACGCCTGAAACGATCGTGGATGCAATGCTGCGAAACGAAGAGAACTGGCGCGTGGTCTCAACATATGTTGAAAAAGTGCTGCGCATAAAGCGGGAGGAGGGTTGTCTTACCGACCCATGAGCTGTGGTAGTTTCTGAAGTCCGTGGTTACCGATAGGTGAGTCAGCACGACCGGGTCGAAGCAGTGCTTAGGCGGGTCCCGACTCGGAACTTCGTGGGCTTGTAGATGGTCCTTGTTTTTAGTGAGTCAAACCTCACATATCCCGTGGTGATAGGTCACCCGGGGATCTGGTATGCAGATTTTTTTTTGCCATCTACACTAGGGGGGGGGGGGGGGGGGGGGAAACCATAGGTAACAATAATATATTTTTTGAAAAAAAAAACCTTCTTGCAATTTTACCTAGTGGATTTGAATGTGGAGGTAGAAACTGACGCAGCTGAATAAGGATCCGGTAAATCCGAATTTTTACACGTTAATGATCAGGATAGAATTTTCAAATGTATCAAAAACTGTACTAAATCAGTGCAGACTGTATCAGCTTGGTTCCTTTTTTCCCCTTACACAAAACGTTCGGAACTAAAATTATCAAATTTGTGGTAAATAGGCGACCTTTTTTAAAGTCATACTGTTGCTCGTTTAGACAAAAATCAACTAGTGGAGATAATTTATTGTAGACAACTGTTCCAAAAAGCATAAGAATCATTTAGCTGATAATGCCCGGATTATTTTTGATAAGCATCAATGATCACTTTTGAAAATTGGTGTTACATTTGAAAGTTTCCAACAAGATGAGAAAACCTCATATGGAAGTGAAGTATTGAAGAATAAATGCAGTTACGCAAGAACGTCGTTGGAAAAAATTCAGAATCCGGACCTTTGTTACATTCAAGTTCCAATATAGCTTTACATATTTTTTCACGTGATGTTTTTATGTGCTTGACAATAGCTGGCGGAGCTGACTAAGAAGGAAAAAGGTGTGGGTAAGAATGTTCTGGTGCATTGAAAACTTTCCACAAATTGCAAATCTCTTTAGGAGAACAAGAGGTGACTTTGTTATGGAACATTAAC
>OZ022263.1:102612433-102637433 GCA_963978885.1 Nemotelus pantherinus | reverse complement strand
TGCTTTACGGAAGCTTATTATTTGTTTGATTTTCATTTATCTACAGCATAACTTAAACGAATTCAGTATAAGAATAATTAATTTCTTTTGTATTCGTTAGTAAAATGAGTCTGTAAAATTTAACTATAACGCCCACTAATTCACATAATACTGTTAATTTGGAATCTTTTCACATTTGAGTCAGATAAAATTCTCCAGAAACACACAGAGGCTCTGGAAACTATGCCAGTGTTATTTAAGCAAGTTGAAACAAACCTGAAACCTGTTAGATCCGTAATGTTACCAAGATTCTCTGCATAACAAATAAATGGTGACTGGTACATCAGTAAATTATAGCAGACATTAATGAAACAAAATTAACTAAGCGAATCAGACTCTACATTTTTAGATTTCAGCCAGTTTTTCTTCGGTTTCGTTCCAATATATGCTGAGGGAAATGAAGAGTTCTAATATGCAAAGTTAGATATCAATGTTTTCTAGAAATTGAGTTATGAACATACATAAACATAACACACTGCCCTATTAAGCATAAACGTTCTATCCACATTTTAGTTCTGTCGAGGTATTCAATGATTTAAGTATTTCCTCGGGACGAAAGTTTAAACATTGATACAAATACGTTTATTTGAGATGCATTTGAGAAGCTTTTACATTGAAAATAGTTATGGAGAATAGGTTTTAAGCAAATAGGACTTTTTTCTCGTAACATGAAACGACAAACTGGCCCCATTACTAAGCATAAACGTTCTATTTACACATTAATAGGCATAAACGCTCCATCTATGGTAGATAGAGCGTTTATGCTTAGTAGTGTGACGTTTTTGGAAGATGGGGGGATTTTTCATTATTGATTTTAACATACTTTCACAAAATATAGATTTTTCATATTTTGTAGAATAATGTAATAGAGTATGTAGTTTCCGAATCAGCTCAAAAATGCAAAAATTGTAGATAGAAAGTTTATGCTTAGTAAGGCAGCATACCTACATCCCTCCCAGCTCTACAGATAATAATCGATATTCAAATTCGAAATTTGTTACATTTCACATGTTTATTACAGTCCCAAATTTCTTTCCTTTTCAACAGATGCTGCCATATGTGTGCTCGCACACTGGGCGAAGCGTGCGGAGGACCAGGCGGATTTTCGGGTACTTGCGAGCCACCACTTCAGTGCGTAGCAAAACTTCCACTTGTTGATGGATTAGGAGTATGTATGGGTAAGTTGTTGTTGCTTTTAATATTTCCATTGCTCCTTCGGTAGAAAACACCTCAAAGAAATTTCGAATTAATTAATTCATGTGAAGACTTGAATAAATCACAACTCAAATAAATTAAGTAAATTTTCCGTTATGAGAACGTTGAAAGGAAACATGAAGATGTACATGCGTTTTCTATGAATTATGTCAACAATGACTCTGTTTGTGTATATGCTTATATATTACTCGGGAACATTGAAAATACTAAGAACTCGCAAAGGTAAATAATGCTTTCTGTAAGAAGAAGCTAAAACGGATATCATCTATATGTTTTCCGTTCAGATTCGAGGCATTTTATATAAGACTGGGAATCAAATAAATCTGCTTTTGAATATAGCAGCCGTCACAGATAGGCAAGTGAATTAAGGTGTATTTGAAATTTGTTTAAAGTGAAATTGAATAAGATAGCAGGAAATTGAATGTGCTGGTTTTTAAATGACAGTGTGATGAACAAATATCGGACAGGTATCTATCAAACAGGTGAAATTTTTAAGAAGGACTTTTTTCGAGAACTCGATTTCATTTTGAAAATTATGTAACTAGAAATTTCAAATTTTAGCTATATTTTCTGAATATTTAATGTACCTACCCTACAAAATTTCATTCGCTTTAAAAAAGCACGGAGCATCAAACATACAGGGTCTGTCCCAAAATAAAGTTGAATGAGTTCAGGGGAAACAAAATTATTGCAGATATAGCTACAAGTGGCTAAAAAATTTTGAAGTAGGCTCCTTCCGCATCAGAGCACTGGTGCTAGTGTTCCTTCCACTCACGTTCTGGAAGGCGTCGATGGAGACCTCCTTCAAGCAACTCGTCGTAGCTTTTGGACCGCTTCTTAAGTCCCGAAATGGTGGCCCTTGAGGTATCTCTTGATACTTGGGAATAAAAAGAATTCCAAAGGGGCCACATCCGGGCTGTAGGGTGGCTGGAGCAGTATTGTCACACCGCGTTTGGCCGGTTAGTCGAGAATAATGAAAACCGTGTGCGACGGGGCGTTGTCATGGTGAAGATGCCAGGACCTCGCGATCTCCTTCCTCATGCGGTTCTGTTCACCGTTTCATGGGTTTCGAGCGAACAATGCCTTTCCACTCAAAGAAGACGATGAGCATCGACTTGATGCGCAATTTGCTCATTCGCACCTTTTTGGGGGCGCGAGAAAAGGCGCGTGTCCCCGACTCCGGGTCATATTCGAAAATCCACGTTTCGTCAGCCGTTATCACATTGTCTAAAAATCTCGGATTACTTTCACACTACTCTAAGAACTCACGAGAGATCCTTGCACGAGAAGCCGTCAGGTCATCGAAGAAGACCTTGAGTACCATCTTCGCGTAGACCTTGCGTATGCCCAAACCGTCAGTAACAATGCGATGCACGGTACTTTTGGGAACATACCACTCCTCGCCCATATTATAACGCTCATGCGACAATCTGAGTTGCACATGTCCCTCACTTTCTTCATTTTTCGTGGTTGTAAGCAGATGGCGGGCGTTTTCCAAGCGATAAATCATTTTTTGGGACATGGCATTATTGCCAAAAGCCTCCCGTAGCATAACAACAGTCTCGGCACCTGTTAAGTAAAACACAAAATTTTATCGCGAGGTGCTGCTCCACGGAACGAGACACCTTCAAAGTCTGGGGCGTCACTTCAACACGGTACAACAGCCAGCAGTCGACTGGCGCGAGTACCGTTCGCTTTACTAGACCTCACTGTTGCCAGATTGGGCGATTTCTTGCCAATTAGGCTATATTTCTATAGCATTTAGCGACGAAATTAAAATTTGGGCCAATGGTGACTTTTTGGGCTCCACTGACCAGCCCAAGTTTCAACTGCTAAAAATATATAAAGTTGAATTCACGATTGATTTCCTCAATCTTGAAGGGAAATCTCTCCACTTCATGCTTAAAACCTTCACTTCATGTTTTAAATTCCGGTCGAACCTAAACTTTATTTCTACCTAAGATGGTCCGTAATAAGATTGAAATTTAAATCTGTGCTTGTAAAACTCATAAGTATGAGCAATTGATTAAAATACAAAAATTTTGGGCAAAAACCAATGAAGTAAAATCTGCTGCTGAAAACAAATTTTCGAAGAAATATGCGAGCTCGTTTTATTTACTATATCTTCCTGCATCTAATACAATAGTCGATATATGTTTCATATGATAAATAATATAAAGACTAAAATTCGAAATGATATGAAACTAAATTTTTTGACATTTTTGATGCGAATTCTAGTTCTCTTGAATTTCAAGAAAATATGTTGCAACGAATATAAAATCCCACCAGACATAATATATTCTTAACAATGGATTCTTCAATAGTGGATTCTACAATTTACACGTTTACTAAATCAGAAAATGAAAATTGTAAATATAGCCCAGTCATTTTAGCAATCAACCTGGGAATGAGAGATAATAAGCTGAATTTTTGTATATACCTTCATTTTGGGGTCCTCAAAGTTGCCTCAAAAGTCTCATAAAATCTCGTGTCTGCGTCGCAAGTTATTCAAGGTCAAAGGTGAGAAAAAACAGTTTTTTTGCGATTATCTTGGTTTCTATTGCTCCAATGATGTTAACATATGGGATTAAAATTGTAGAACATAAAATTTGCGACAAATTTTATTTCAAGCATTTTTCCATGCGCCCAACCGTTTTTCCGATAGAGGGCGATAAGCGCACAGCACTCAGCCATATGTACTGTAATGCAAAGTCAACCGTGAAACCTTCAGTTTTGAATTATTTGTATTATATATCAGTAAATACATTTTATTTAATAACATTTTACATATATGTAATATATTTTACATATTTGAATCTATCAATCTTTAATAATTTAAATAACAAAAGTATTACTTTTCTTCTTCTTCATCGTCATCTTTTGGACGTTCGGGAATTTCTACATCATTCGTTGCCTTGAATTGGTGTTTCCAGACCTTCCTGAATTTCAGGGTCAAAAGCACTCTCTTGCTCAGAGTCACTTTGCAATGAAATAGCATTGAGGCAAGCTTGCCCATTAAACTGGCCACAAGCTAAAGGGCATTGCAGCCCCAATTTTCTACATCGGCACCGTGCACCACATCCATTCTTACAATTACAAAATAGAGTATTCAGTAATTCATCAGAAGCTGGTGGTAATTTTGTTGTTATTGGCTCCAGGAACTCATTTTAGAGCACCCAACCCCATTTCTGGGGCTCTAAATCATGCCCCAACAATTTTTGAACTTGGTAATAGACACGGTTTATATGTTGATGGGCCGCTGCACTTGTTGGTGGAAGATTAGATAATTGCACAGGTTTATTAAGTTTTATAGATTTAATGAACTGAGTATTCGAAGATGATCGATATTATCCTCAGATTTTGGAGCATTGTATATCGCTAGTGAGATCCGAATGCCATTATCGTATAATTGTTGGACAGGGCAGTTTTCTTCTAAAAAAAAACTTGAGCTAGTTTGTCCAAATTGTCAAGTTGTTCTAGTGCTTTTATGAAAGGTTTTTTTCCTCTTTTAAACAGCGCAGAAGCTGTATCACATCCACTGAATGCATGTAAAAATAAAACATGTTTTTTAGAAATGAAAATATTAAAAATAGGTAAAGTGCTATTAAATACAATGTATTTACTGATAAATAATACAAATAATTCAAAACTGAAGGCAGTATTCACAGCTATTCACGGTTGACCTTGCATTACAGTGCATATGGCTGAGTGATGCGCGCTTACCGCCCTCTATCGGAAAAACGGTTGAGCGCATGAAAAAATGCTTGAAATAAAATTGTCGTAAATTTTATGTTCTACAAGTTCAATCCCATGTGTTAACATCATTGGAGCAATAGAAACCACGATAATCGCAAAAAACTGTTTTTTCTCACCTTTGACCTTGAATAACTTGCGACGCAGACACGAGATTTTATGAGACTTTTGAGGCAACTTTGAGGACCCCAAAATGAAGGTATATACAAAAATTCAGCTTATTATTTCCCATTCCGAGGTTGACCCCTTTTTTATGCTAAAATGACTGGGCCAATATAGTGTTGCACTATATGAGAGAGTGGCCTTGTTTATGCCGTAGCTAAAATAGCGTTGCCAAACTGGCGCTGCTATAGTAGTAGCTTATTAACCAAAGCAAAAATGGCGTAATATCTGAAAGGAGCTCAATACTAAGAACAAAAACACCATTGCACCAAGGCTTCCAGATTGCGAATGTCACTCGAAACTAGAAATCCTATTTATGACTGTTCTAGTGTTTATACTACTGCTACCTTCACACTTATGACGGCGCTAAATTTTAGCAGCGCTAAAGTAGCGTAGCCAAAATAGCAGGCTCGGCTAATTTAAAAGTGGTTTATACCGCTGCTAAATAAGCAGAGCTTACTAATTTGGCTATGGCATAAACGCACTCATTGGTATATAAATAAACAAAAAATAAATACGCTTGTGAAAAACGATACAAACATTTATTTTTGCATCTAATAAGAAAAACGTTTGGCATAATTTTGGCCTCGACCTATTTTGTGGCAGTATTGGGCTCTTTTGAGCTACTTTGAAAACCAAATTGGGCTCCATGAACGAACATTTTTTGGGAACAGTGCTAGACCTCTGTCAACAATTTCCCCTGCATGACGCGCTACGTTTCCATCATTTCAAGATTACTCTATACTTTTGTTCACAAAGTAAGTACTTACTTTAGCAACGGCCGCTAATTGGAGTCTCCTGCTTTTAATCAACGTGGCACAACAGCCCGACGTCGAGCCTTGGCCGCCTGGATCGATCTCCTCCAATTGTCTCGGTCACGTGACCGCGTCCTCCAGTCTTGGAACTCCAATAGTTGCTCGGCCTTCGCATAAAATGAGCTCTCCTAACGAGCTTTTGGTCTTCCTCTTGACCTCGCTCCGTCGACTCTTCTTGCGTTCATGACACGTTTTGGCATGCAATCGTCATCCATGCGTTGCACTTGCCCAGCCCACTGTATCCGTTGAAATTTGGCGATTTTGGAGACTTCCAGCTCCTCGTACAGTTCGTAAAACTCATTGCTGTACCGGATGCGCCATCCATCTCGGTTGCGAACAGCCCCGAAAATCTGCCCTAGAACTTTCCGTTCGAAGGGTCCATGTTTCGCAGCCATAGCATAGCACAGGTCTTATGATAGTTTTATAAACGCAGAGTTTAGTCTTTCTGTGCACATATTTCGATTTCATAATGGGGAGGACCGAGAAGAATGTCTTATTTGCTAGTTGTATCCGCCGCTTGATTTCGTCATTTTCGTTGGCGTCACTCGATAGGTTGCTACCCAGGTAAACGAAGTTGTCCACGAATTCGATGCTAAGGTCCTTACGTTGATGGTCGTGTGTCCTCGTTGTCCTCGTTGATTCGTTGTCCAACTTCCTTTGCTGCGGTGTCAAGTCTAAGCAGGTCTTCTGCATCGGTCAGCTTTCGAGCCATGATTTTAATATCATCCGCGTACGCTGCTAATTGTGTCGACTTAAAAAGTAGCGTGCCGCTGGTGTTCAGGTTCATTGCCCGAATAGCGAACTCAAGTGCCAGGTTGAAGAGCGTCGGTGCTATTCCATCACCCTGCTTCAGGGCACCCAAAGTTTCAAAAGGATCCGTCAATCTGTTCTGGATCTGGACTTGCGAGACGGAGTTGGTCATTGTCATCTTTACAAATCTCATTAATTTGGCCGGCATACCAAATTGCAGCATGATGCTTTATAGAGCGCCTCGGTTGATGCTGTCATATGCTTGTTTAAAGTCGACAAAAAGTTGGTATATGTCGACGTTGTATTCTCAGTACTATTGAAAAATTAACTTGACCGTGAAGAGCTGGTCGATTGTGAAGCGACCAGATCTGAAACTGCCTTGATACTTGCCAATGTTTTCTTCCGCGAACGGTAGGCCGTACAGAGTAAGAAAATGCCTCTGTAATTCTCACACCGCAGTTTATCTCCCTTTTTATGTATGGGGCAGATGATCCTTCTGCGCCAATCGTCTGGAATCACCTCAGTTCCCCATATTCACAGCAGTAGTTGATGTAGCGCACTTAATAAACCCGCCTCACCAGACTTAAGTAGCTCAGCTGGTATCTCGTCAGCGCCCGGCGCTTTGTTCCTTTTCAGTGAACGCAAGGCGATATCAACTTCTTCTACTGTCGGGGGTTGTGTGGATGGGGGTTGACCAACGGTATCATCATGGAGGTCAGCTTCTGCTGCCAGGATATTTGATGGCGGATTCAAAAGCTTCGAAGAAGGACGCCCATCCTTTGCTTATACTTTTGGTGTTGTTGATAATAGTTCCATCTTTATCCTAACAGAGGCTAGTCCTGGGTTGGTAGCCGTTTTTGATAGTGTTTACTACTCTGTACGCTTGCCTGATGCTGTTACTAACTAAGTTTACATTAATATTGAGCAACTGCTCGTCAAACTATTTCCGTTTCTTACGCCTAACTATTCTATCGGATATTCGTCGTAGCTCGTCATATTTTTCCTTTTTGGCTCTGGTTGCGCATTGGATCCATTGACTGTAGGCCTCGTTTTTTGCGGCTAATGAGTTTCTGCATTCTTCGTCAAACCATTAATTTCGCACTCGTCGGGTTTTGCATCCCAAAACGTTTTCTGCCACTTCCTCGATTGTATTTTTGATCTCTTCCCAGAACTCGTGGACACCTACGTTGATGGAGTCGCGCAGCATTGGTGAAATTCTTTCCTCAAGCGCAGTCATATATGCCTGAGCCGTATAATCGATCAGCAGATTCTCAACCACGATGATTTTGGGAGGGCTCAATCAAGATTGGGGCACTGAGGAAATTCTGCACCGGTATGTTGTTTTCACCAGATGATAATCGGAGTCACAGTTAGCTCCGCGGTACGACCGAACATCCATCACACTTGATGCCCATCTCTTACTAATAAAGACATGGTCGATTTGGTTGACGGTATGTGCGTCTGGAGAATTTCAGGTCTGCTTATGAATGCGACGGTGTGGAAAGCAAGTTGAGCTTACAACAAGGTTCCTGCTGCAAGCGAAGTCAATTAGACGATGACCGTTATCGTTGCATTCTTCGTGGAAGCTGTGTCCTCCAGTGGTCCCCATGCCAATTTTCATTCCCGAATTTTGCATTAAAATCTCCCATCAGCATTTTTACATCATTTGGTGGAAGTGAGTCGAAGATAATTTCAAGGCAGGCATATTGATTAGGGCAATTTTACCAAAAAGTTTTTGATTTCACGCAATATCTAGCGCGATATGTTTTAATTGACTAATGTTCGAAGAACATTAGTAGGAAAAACGGTTTGGGCAAAAATTCATATTTTCATATATATAAATATATATATATATCTATATATATATATATATATATATATATATATATATATATATATATATATATATATATACATATATATATATATATATATATATATATATATATATATATATATATATATATATATATATATATATATATATATGTATATATATATATATATGTATATATATAAAAATATATATATATATATATATATATATATATATCTAAATATATATATATATATATATATATATATATATATATATATATATATATATATAGATATATATATATATATATATATATATATATATATATATATATATATATATATATATATATATATATATATATATATATATATTTAGATATAAATATATATATATATATATATATATATATATATATATATATATATATATATATATATATATATATATGTATATATATATATAAATATATATATATACATATATATATATGTATATATATATATAAATATATATATATATATATATATATATATATATATATATATATATATATATTTATATATATATATATATATATTACAACGACGTGCTTACCCTAAAATTACCAAGAGGGGTAACAATAATCGGATTCGCGGACGACATAGGTGTGTCGGTATCTGCTGCAAATCTGGAAGGAATTGAACTGCTGGCGGACGAGGCGGTGTACCAAGTCAGGGAATGGCTAGAAAGTGCTGGTCTAGAGCTCGCAGGGCACAAGACTGAGGCGGTATTGATAAGCAGCCGGCGAAAAACCGAGTGCTTTGAAGTCACCGTCGGAGACCAGAGAATCAAATCCACGGCTTCAATCAGGTACTTGGGCGTCATGATTGACTCAAGGTTGAGCTTCAAAGCCCACGTTGAGCAGGTGTGCAACAAAGCCGCAAACGTAAGCGTAGCACTATCGAAGATGCTACCGAATATCGGCGGCCCCCGTCAAAGTAGCAGAATTTTAATATCCAGAGTCGTGAGCTCTATCCTTCTCTACGCGGCGCCAATATGGACACACAAGCTGACAGCAAAAGCGAATAAGAAGAAAATGTGCTCGACATATCGATTAAGTGCTCTGAGAGTGATTCGCGCCTACAGAATAACACCAGGGGAAGCGGCATATATGATAGCGGGCATGATTCCGATAGAAATCCTAGCAGATGAGATGCAAAGGCTCTACAAAAATAACAGGGCGGATTCAAAGGCAGAGAGGCAAGTCTCTGTAGGAATATGGCAAAGGAGATGGGATCAATGCGCAACCGGTAGATGGACCTATAAGCTTATCCCCGATATTGCTAAATGGACCCAGCGGAAGCACGGAGAAATCACCCACGAACTTACGCAGTTCTTAACTGGGCATGGCGTATACCGGAAATATCTGCATCGGTTTGGCCTGGACGACTCCCTCAACTGCCCGATATGCGGAATAGACGAGGACCCGGAGCACATACTGTTTGAGTGTCCTCGATTTGCGCGACACCGAGCTAAGCTGCAAACTTCTACCAACCTGCTCTTATCGGCAGAAAACGTGGTGGAGATGATACTGGCATCAGAGGAAGCTTGGAAAGCACTGACGGAAGCACTAGCGCAAATTCACGCCGTTCTTCGAAAAGAGGATGCCAAGAGAGCGAGCACTAGGCGGCAGCCCGTGAACAGTTAAAGCTGACCCCACCCCACGAAGTAATACCTGTCGGCAGTCCCGTGGGGCGGTGGAGGATAAGGAGGTGGTTTTTAGTCGGTTAGCGCCCGACATAACCTTCGATTAGGTATCCATGCGGATTTTCCCCTCCAAGATAATAATAATATAAAAAAAAAAAAAAAAATATATATATATATATATATATATATATATATATAAATATATATATATATGTATGTATATATATATATATGTTTAAATATATTTATATATATATATATATTTATATATATACATATATATATATATATATATATATATATATATATATATATATATATATGTATATATGTATGTATATATGTATATATATATATATACATATATATATATATATATATATATATATATATATATATATATATATATATATATATATATATATTTATATATTTATATATATATATATATATATATATATATATATATATATATATATACATATTTATATTTATAAGTATATATCACCAAAAAAATTCAGTGACTATTTCTCGGAAACGCGCCATTCGATTGAGTTGAAATTTTCACTTTAAATATACCTATTATTCTGACAGCAAATAATTTTTGCAAATATTAATTTATCGAAATGAACTTTGAACGTGTTTTAAATATGAATATGATAATGTTTTGGAAGTTTTTAGCCTTATGTGTGCACTAGGTGCCTAAAACGAGATCGGGAAAATATGAAAATTTTTGAATTGCGATAACTTTTGACAAAGCTATCAAATCATTATGAAACTTGCAGGACATATTGATATTATTAAGTTGTAAACTCATGTTGTTTTTTATGAGCATGTTTGCAACTCTATAGGAGTAATAAATAAATCGTATGCTTATGCTCTTAGCCAAAGTAAAGCTTTTGAAATTTTACATAGGGCAAGAACGGTAACCCTTCCCCAAGTCACCTATATTTTTAGCATCAGAAACTTCTGTTCACGAAAACTCACCATCCGATAATCATATACAACTGAAATTCACAGAATGTATTGCTTTTAAGTAGATTTTGAAATGTAAGTCAATCTGTGCCAGTGGTGCCATCTTTACCAACTAAGAAAAAAACTGCTTTTTGCCCTATGAACTTTGAGTCAGTTATCAGATTCTAATGACACAATTGCTGAACCTTATTTTAAGCCACCTTTAGTAGAAGTTTGGTTGAAAAATTAAGCATGAGCTGAGAGCTATGGTAATTTTCGTGTCTTGAATTTTGAAAATTGACTCAGGTAAATAAAGCTTTTTGCCCTATAATTTCCAGTGCAGTCATGAGATTGGATCGAAATTCATTTGATAAATGGACCCAACTATAGGCAACATTCAGTAGGAAGATGGTTGAAAATGAATTTTTTGCTATATTTTTAGTAAGCGATTTTACCCTAAATTTTCAAATGGTATTGATCTTCAAGTGACAATAAACAACATATATTAAGTTTTTGTAAACTTGAAAACTTTCGCAACTGGTAATCCTAAATTTGTTTGTACTCATATAACTTCCAACGCAGTCATCGGATCAAAACGAAATTCACAGAAAAGGATGACTTTAACGTGAGGCAGATGTTATATATTTTTGGCTTTGATGCTGACAAAGGGCTGCCAGCACTAGGTGGTTTTGCTATTTTATTACCAATAAATGCTTACGTTAGGCATTCATAAAGCGAATATTTATAATGAAAATAAGTATCCAATGTTTAAATTTTCCAAGTTCTTGAAATTTTTTGGATGGCAACTTCAATCACTACTCTATCCCTATGACTTTCAATAAAATCAGTAAATGAAAACGAGATTCATTGATTTTGACAAGAAGCAGTTGTGGTAAAGTATGGCAAAGGGTAGGGGGTAACTTTTCGGAACACACTTTTCCATCTACCCCGGAGTCTGGAAGATAAGTTTGCTTGCATGTTTTTATGGGCCCTTTAAACATAGAAAAACAAACTCATAAACGTTCCAAATCGTAATCAAAATCGGATAATATCAACATGCCGTTGACAAAGTGGATACTGTGATTTACAAATGTTTAGATCAATATATCTCAAAAACGGTTATGGTTACAAGAAAAAGTTATAAAATCCTTTTTGTTGAAAATTTTTTAAGCTACAAACTCGTTATGCGCTATTTTTCCATAGACGTGACCGTTACTGACATATTCAGGGAAGGTTTCTTTTGATGACCTTTGACCCCGTATAAAAAGTAACGCAGCACTCGGATCGATGGGGACTTTTGACGTTTTGGCTCACACCAAAGTGCAGCTTTCCCCTAATTTTTCCGAAGTTTCGCCTTTTTTATGTCTAACATAAAAACATTGTCGAATTTCACTGGGCTATGTTTAGATATAAGTTGCATTCTATTTAATTTTTTTTTTTATTTAAAGATGCCAACAGCCTGATGGGAGCGATTGTAGTACCTTCGCAGTTAACTAAGCAGTATACATCTCCATGTGAAATTAATTACCGTAATGGTTTCACACAACGTTGTGTCTTATTTTCGAACGTGTCTTGTTACGTCTGCATGACAAAAAAATACACACTTCGCACTTTTTAATCATAGTTCCCCTGTTAAACTAATCTTCTTGTAGTAATTTTTCAGCAATAACGGCCCAGTTACTTTTCATCACAACTACTATATACTGCAATTCGCTTTCATCTTTTTATGCCGAACGCGGCGATGACATACTTTATGAAGCAACTTGTACATCATATCGTACTTTCAAATACACAAACACCAACACTCATTTCATGCCACGACCTTTCATTATTTTCGCATAATGACCTGACAAACAATCTATTCTTTTCGTTGTTTATCATCATCTTTGCTAGCGGCGCTTCAGCTATTCATTCACGATTATTATGATGGCTATGTATGCAAACAAGTGTTAAATGATAGTTTGCATCCCAAAGAAACTGCAAAAAAACAGTCTTGAAAAAGCAGCCAACAAGGATCAAATTCCTGTTATCTGCATCATTAAAGGAAACACGTTCAGCTTCTTTTTTGCTGTCAAGCGGGAGCGTGGAAAAATTGTGAATTTACTTCAGTAGACAGCAGGTTTACCAGCTTTCTTCTTTTAATGCTCCATTTGCCATTATCTGTTCAACGACCACAGGGAAGACAGTATTCCTTCATCACCATGATCATCGCCATCGTCATCACCACCACTACCACTAAAGCCTTGAATACTTTCGAAACTAGTTGTGATAGCTTTCTGCAATGCGAGTAAGTAGTAGCTGCACTGGCATTTTATTGGATGGCATCAAAAAAAATTGTTCGCTAGGAGAAAGTCCTTTGAAGCAAACTATGATCTATGAATTTCATGAATAAAAACAGTGTGAAGTCATTATAGAGGCACAGAGGTGCCTAGTGCATTTCGGAGAGTGAACTGATAAAGTGATGTCAAGCAGAGAGCAATTATTGCCAGTTGGAGACAGGAGTCAAGTGTGACAAACCTCAGAAGCAAGCAGGTGTTAGAATGAAACTAAAAAGAAATGATAATTGTTGTCGTCCCTAGCCTTGTTAAGTGAATAGGTGTTGCAAAAAGACAGTGTAATGATAACTAAAATGATAACGACGGCAGTGATGGTGGCGATGACACGATGAGGACCAAACTCAGTTAAATAAGTTCCCAGAGTGAACAAGTGGAAATCTCTTAGTGTTTTGAATAGTTTGGAGTTTGAAGTGCTTAAAAGATTCAGTCTCTGGTCCAGTCCCCTCAAAAGCTTAAATATATTTTTTCCTGTATATATGATCTCTATTATACTCCTTTTTATTTTCCGCCAAAAATTTTATTCAAGGATAGTTAGCAACATTAAGAAATTCTTAAAATATGTATCTGTTAATTTTGTCAAAATTTTCTAAAGACTTTTAAAGTTTTTATAATTTTTTAACACTTCCAAGAGCATCAAATCTGTTTTATATTTTATTACTGTCTAAATATGGCTTGATTTCGAAAATGATAAGTGCAGCCTTGTGGGTATAGAACTGAGCCTTATCTGGCTTGTGAAGTCCGTGGTTGAAATTCAGGTACGGTTAGGGGACCAAAAACCGAGGTTTGGAGTTAACGTATTATGTGTAGGCAACTAAGTCAAGCCACGGGCGAAATAAGGAATGATATGATTTTTTAAACGTATGTGAATTGAAATGGATAGAGTAACTCTGTAATCAAAAGCAATCTTGAAATTCATCAAGAAAAAAATTCACATAAATATTCCATTCACATAGATTCTAAGCTTAAATATCACTCCAAATTAAGCGAAATATGCATTTTAGTAACCACCGCACATTTCTACGTCGTTCTCATTATTTTCACATGGATAATTACCAGCCGTCAGCTTGTTCACATATGAATGCGAGCGAGATAGTGACATAGCAAGTGCCTCGACCTTGTCGCAAACGAAGATTTGGTGCAGAAAATGAAACGAAAGAGAAAGAGAGAAGATTCTTTGAGTTGCAATCAGCACGAACCGGAAACATGAAAGCCATATCTTTCTTCGCATTTAAAGCATCTGATTGTTTGATGCAAATTAGAGCATACTTAGCTCAAGTGTGCTCGATAGAACAAAGATACTCGTTCAAGTTGTAAGGAAGTGCGGTAGGTGATACCAAGATGAAGAACAAGCAAATTGTTTGTGAACATTTAAGTTGGTGTTTAGCACCATACGTCAATGCACAAGGAATAGATGGAATGATTTTCGAAAACGAAGTACCATTGGGTGATTATTTAAATGAGCTATTATTTTCATGAGGCGGGATGATCATTTATGCATAAATCAGCAGTCTTTAGTTGAATTGAGTGAACTAATAGAATACATTCAACCAATTAGTGCAGCAAACTGTTTGTGGGTATAATTCATTAATCAGGGATGATTTTTTTATTATTTTATCAGAAACAAGATACATTTATGCATTATTTTAGTTTAAACAAGCATCAAAACATCCTTTAAATATTAGTTTTAAGTATGTAGAATTAAAACGACAAAAACATCAAAATCTCAAATTTTAAGCGCTCAACGTGTGCAGATGTATGTACTTTAAGACAGACGAAATACAAGCGCATTTGCCACAAAAAAAACTTCAAAGCAACGCGAACAAATGATGAGGTTTCAAAATAATAAAGCAGTTTTGAAGTCAATCATATTTGTTTCAAAAATTATAAAAATTCCGAATACATACAAAAAATACACCTTATTTCACAACAATCTTTACTTTGAAAAAATTTAGTGTGAAAAAACATTTCAAAGAGGCTTCTCGTATTTACGTTGCAGTCTATGGAAAACTCATGTACCACGATTTCGACTATTGGAAACATTGGTAGCCTCTGCCATATAAACGTACTTATTCTGCATCGAAATTAAGCTGCGAATATCGAATCTTTGGTAAAAAACATTGATCTTTCATTTACATATATTTATTTTGCCTATGTTGGCTAGAATATTTAGCTATCAACTAAATTTCCAATTCGAAGGTAAAAATTTATCATGATTACGTTGATGTATTTTAGGCAAAAGGATCGACATCAGTATTATATCTAAAAACTAAATTCCGGTTACACAATCTTACCTTTTAGGAATACTTCTGTTGCGTTAATAGTGTTGGTCATGGGTGAGCTGCCTGGATTTTCTGAAAGCCGTCTCTTTATCGATTTCATTTCACTCATTGTCTTCGCTTTACGTCAAAGATGCCCAGCCCTTCCTGTCTTGCCGATGAGCCAGGATCGAGCACGGAACCTTGGAAAGCTTTCAATATTGGATGCCATCTGATAAGTATGTGACCAGCATGTGGTATGTTTTGCTGCCTATTTGGCACGGCTGCCATTCCTTGCGTAAGGTAGCCAGAGGCGACGGTTGTGACTGTTGGAAAAGATAGGTTGTCGGTCAACATGCGGTGCGGCTACCTCTTCCAAAAATCCACCAATTTGATTTCAGTTGAGGCCTCAGAGTGTGTATTTTTCAAATATCCCACTAGTAGAACCAAGTAATTATTTCTCTCGTATATTCGGTAGATGCAACAGATTCAGTTTGCTTGCTAGTTTCTCACGTTCCATTTTAGGAGATCAACTTGTTTTCTTATACCTTCTTATTTATTATCACCTTACTTTTGTCAAACTTTTTCTACATAAGTTTGAGATCATTTGTCTACTCACGTAGCACCTTAGGGCATCAATTTTATATAAATATATATATATATATATATATATATATATATATATATATATATATATATATATGTATATATATATATATATATATATATATATATATATATATATATATATATATATATATATATATATATATATATATATATATAAAACTTTTGTTGTACAAATTACCCCTATAAAAGTATTTTTCATAGACGTTCACAAGGAAATCAAATTTTACCAATTTATTAATTAATCAATTTTTTGTTTACGTCATTCCACTTACTTACTGCTTTACTTGTGATTAATATCATTCGAGGGTAAGTGCCCAAAACAAGGTCAAACAAATTTCCAAATTTAGAATCGGGATAACTTTTGACAGAGCCATAAAATTTATATGAAATCTACAGACGTATTGATGTTAACAAGTTCAACGTTAAGATGGTTTTGTAAGAACGTGGTGGCTGTCCTCTATCTATGGCAAGCACTAAAAGTCAAAACTTTCAAACAATCGACCGTCATGGAAAAATTCCGCTTTCTAGGAAAAAAGCAGCTCATAAATTTAATGATTTGTCTACACAGCCAAAGTCAAACTTTTGAAATGGCATATCGAACAAGATCGGAAGCCCTTCACCAAATTACCTATGTTTTCAGCATCCTTAATTTCTGTTCATGGAAACTCCAAACCCGGTTATCGGATCCAATTGATATTCACAGAATTCATTAGTCTTAATTAGGACCAGCGATAGAAGCGATTTAAAAATATGGCCAATCCTGCGGCAGTGGTGTAACCTTGAAAAATTACTCAGAAATAAATTTGCTTTTACTCTTTTAATTTCCGATTCAGTCACCAGAAATAGAATAGAAATAGAATAGAAATTTTCAGTCACCAGAAATAAAATAGAAAAAAAAACACAGAAATAGAATAGAAATTTTAGTTTAAAAACCAACTTTCCATTTTGAAGCTAACTATATTAAATGAACAATATTAATATTTAATTAAGTTAGAAACGAACTCTTGAGTCTTGTAAATTCGCACAGAAAAATAAAACTTTTTACCCTAAAACCTCCAGTTCAGACATAAAATCAAAACGAAATTCATATAGTAAGTGAACCTTATTTCAAACAAAATTTAGTAGGAGTCTGGTTGAAAACCCATCACAGGACTACCCTCTATGATAGCTTCTGTATTTTGTTTATAAATTCATTAGTATGGTATATTATCAACAAATTTTCAAATGGTAATGATCTTTTAGTGCCAGTAAACATAAAAAACTGTTATTTCAAAAATTCACAAATTTTTGTTTAACTCTAAAGTTTTTTTTACCCCCATAGCTTCCAAAGCAATCATCAGATCGAAATAAAATTCACAGGGTCGGTCGACCTTAACATGAAGCAAATGAAACAAATGAAAAACTAAGGGTTGTCAGCACCAGGTATATTTGCTACTTCCGAACTGGCAGATGCTAGCAGTAGAAAACATCTGCAAAGAAAATAAGTGGGCAATGCTTAAATTTTCCAGGTTCTGGAAATTTTACGGATGGAAGCATTAAACATCTTTCCATCCCTGTAACTTTAGCCGCGTCATCATTTCATCGTGTCGATGAGCACTTGTGATAGAATATGCACTCACAATCTGCAAGATTCCAATACTTTTCAGATTTCAGATATATCTATTTATATATATATATATATATATATATATATATATATATATATATATATATATATATATATATATATATATATACATATATATATATATATATATATATATATATATATATATATATATATATATATATATATATATATATATATATACATATTTATGTATATATATATATATATATATATATATATATATATATATATATCAGTGGCGTGGCGTTCATGGAAGCAAGGGAAGCATTGCTTCCCTTACATTTGGCTGACATAGATTTTAAATTGTTTTTTTTCGAAATCGTGAAATATTCGCGTATTAACATTTATTAAAAAAAAATTTTCAAATCAAATTGTGAATATCTCACACAGTTGATCTGGTAACGCCACAGAATGAAAATAATGAAAGCACAACCACGGCTTGGAAGCAACGTAAAAATTGCATCTACGACCATTTATTTGACCCCATATAGACTAGACAGTGACATCATTAAAAAAATGTCTTCATATGATCTGTTTGGAGGCAATGAAAATGTTGCTTCCTTGGGGAAATTATCCTCTCAAGAGAGAGACTCAGAGCGGAGCTGCGAACGCATGACTATTGGTGGAACATATTCCTGCGTTCCCCTCACTAGTAGCAGGGTAAATTTTTATTGCTATCATTTTACTTTGCTTGTACAGATTTTTGTGAATGAAGAATACTTGCTGTGAGCGAGTTTGAGTTACGATATGTGAAGAGCGTTGCCAGAGGCTGTGGATTCAATAAGTTGTTATTTTATGTATTTTATTTATGATTTATGTTATGACATTATTTTTTTGTATGTTCCAGTTTTGTATGTTCAATTGGCGAAGACTTTTAGTCACTTATAGCTTATAGGATTTGGTAGTAATAGGCGAAATTGTAGACTAGAATTGTACAGAATTGAACGTGTAAAATTACTGTGTAAAATTGCATGATACTTTTAATTGATATTTGAAATAGTGAAAGATTGAAATAGGTGAATGTGTTCACTTGTTCTGTGGGTCAAAATTTTAGAATTCGTCAACTTATTTAAATTTTATTTCATTGGATCTCGGTAATTTGCTGAAAAAAGGACATTATCAACCAGGACCGATCAAAACCGAATTTGAAAATTGTCTCTATAACAAAGAGGTATACCTACTCGACAGTTTGATCGCAAAATTAATAAATGAAAAACTCGGAACGGATGATCGGTTGTTATATTAAACAAAAAGATGATTTTCAGAGAGATGATTTTCAAAAAAAATATTGAAAGATATTTGCAATGAAATTTAGAAAAGCAAATTCATAGTAATAATATTAGAAAAAACAACCGATATATCATATCGATCACAACTTTCAACAACCTTTGGTTATATTACTTCTTCCGGTGCAGTTAAAGAAACTTTCATAAATCTCACAGATGTTTCTGATAACCAAACTGCGTCCCGTTCATTTAACCTTGTTTTGCATACTGTCCGAAAATTTAAAGCCTCGAGAAGCCTCTGTAATATCTGCAAAAATAACTGGGTTGCAAACATGTACAAAAAAAAAATGCATAAAAACGCAATATTTATTCATTTCTTCGAACATCGACTAAATTTGAGTTTATCTAAATCGTTCAATAGTAATAGTAATCCCAATCCACTACTAGTTTTTCAATAAAGACAATGAGTTTATGTGCTTCCAAAATTAGCTCCAAAACGTTGGACTTTTAATGGTCGGTTATTTTTAAAAAAAATTTCTATAATAAGGAGCAATTAAAACAGCTCATAGAATATATAACTGAAAATGATAGTGCTAATTGAGACGGAGAGATCGTTAAAAGTGAGAATGGGCTTTTTATTTTACTTAAAGATTCTTAGTTGATTTTTCTGTCTAATGTTTTTTCTAAAAAAAAAAATACATACTATTCGATATATTTCAGTCTTAACAAAGTAATATACTGTATCATATTCAGATCTAATACAATCTTTAAGAAACAGTTTCACGGAAATTGGGAACGAATTATGGTCGATTTGCATAACAGCACAACGACGTAAAACAGCAAGGTGCATAATTGACAACAATGAGAATGTTGTACCATTCTTTACAAGTGCTTATTTCGAAATATTTGGTAGCATAATCGTTAAAAGGTTTCATATTTTTAAACCTTTTCAATTCTTCGAAGTTTGGCCACTTTCAAAAATATTATATTTCTAGTTCTGGGAATGTTATTATTTTACTGATAAATATTGATATGGTTTCTTATTGTGTGAAGGACTGTGAACTTTTATTTTCATAAGAATACAGAATGTCTACTCTCACGTCCCCGTTAGTAATTCCTGGGTGCTTTTATAGAGAGGTTCTATTACACGTAACGAATTTGCGGAAAGCGTAATCAACAATGGACATCAACCAATTGCTTCCCTTCGGTAAGTTGTCACGCCACGCTACTGATATATATATATGTATATATATATATATATATATATATATATATATATATATATATATATATATATATATATATATATATATATATATATATATATATATATATATATATATATATATATATCTATACTAGCTGACTCGGACAAACTTCGTACCGCCTCAGAATCAATAAATGTTGGTTTAACTTATTAGCTGAATGAAATTCAGTTTTTTATTAGGATTAAAATGAGCTAAGCTTAGTAAATGTACAAAAGTCAAAACATATAATTTTAATTACAGTGGAATGAATGTTATTCACATGGTAGGAAGGCACTTGCTTTATTGAAGCGAATCGAACTGATTCACGCAGCATTGTTGCACTTCTTTCTGTTAAATTATTTGCTGGATGGATTGCGCTCGGGACGCTTACCTTCATTGAAGCACCTTGTAATATTAAAACATCATTTCTTCCTACACGACGAAGATGATCACATTGTTAACTTATACGATAAAACTGACGATTTCTCATTGCATATGGAGCAGTTTGACTTATTGTCTCTCTTTGCTCTTGCAAAGTCGGGCCATACTCAACGGAAATCGCTGTAATGCGTTTTAGCAGCATGCATTAGGCAAATATTTTCAGCAATGCAGATGTAGCGCTTAAAAGCTGTTTTCCAAAAAGTTCATCATTTACCTAGGAAGATTACTTGCAAAAATAAAAGGAAAAGCACTTTCGAGCGTACATTGCCTTAGGTAAAGTTTGCTATATAAAACGAAAAGATGAAATTTACAGAGCGTTTCAAGTCATCATAAGTAAGTTAAATGTGTAAGATACTCTTCATTTAGTCATGTAGGTGCAAGGTTGGCCGCCAGTCCAACCAGCAGCACAAATTCCCCTTAGTAACGTGTAACACGAGAATACGCTGTAATAGCCCGTCCAGACTACAGATACTTATGTATCCGCATACATAAGTATTGTCCACACTGCAGCGACATATGTACAATTAGCGCATACTTTTCATTGATTTTCATGGCAAGGGTAAAATGTACCTGTAGATGTCGCTGCAGTGTGGACAATACTTATGTATGCGGATACATAAGTATCTGTTGTCTGGACGGGCTATTAGAATTTCTAATGAACGTCGCAATCGCTCAGCACGGATTATCTACATATTCCTGATCATGCAGAAGTATGATCGGCCACGGGTCCAAACTTCACAAGCTGTCTTTACTTGCTATTTCTCATGGCATGGCTTGCTATGGAAATGGCTAGTCGAGACCGTCGATGTTATGCCTTATTTTATGGCATGCCATATAGTTTGCCATTTGCTTCGCTATCAGCTTGCCCACATGTTGACAGTTCTTGGTTTTAAAAATGGTGCTGAGCCTTGACCACGCTCTGTTTCGTATAAGCAAAAGTAGAAATTTTCAATTTACTGGGATTGTGAGATCTCGTTCATTGATCAAAATAGTTTCAAGCATATGCTATGGTGGGAAATAGCGAACATGCCAAACTGTGATGCGGAAATTCGGACTGATAAAATTAAATACTTATTAGTTTTGACAGAGAAATAATTTGAATTTTTAAGGATAAGTAAATAAATGAGACTGTCTTTTGACTTCTATCCCATCTCCGTTCATATCCCTGCAAATCAAATAATATTTTCACCTACATACGGAATTTTGCTCGCTTATCCAAAAATAGCTTTTCATCAAGAGCTAGGTCTCTTCGCTCCCCACTTTTCAAGAGCATTCTACGCTAAGATGAAGCAAACGTACTTTCCATTCAGAGGCATTTTCGAAATGATATGGCATGCCAAGGAATTGCCTACGCATCAGATGGCATGCCATGATCTCACACTCGTTGCCATCTGATATGGCAAGTCGAGATCCAGGGTTAGTACGCATTCCCCAAAGATGACGGGAATGAACGAATACAATGTACAAAAAGTTCTTTTTGTAACGCTATAAAGCTAAAAGATACCTTGCTAGCCTAGAACATCCAATGCTAAAAAGAAATAAACTGGGTATGGATATCTAATGCTTCCATGCATTATACGGAATGCTTCCGGAGAGTACGTTTACGAATTAAACTATTCCGTCACGACACGAAACCACAAAGAAAAATGTCGTGCGACAGTCGGTAGATCACCGCACACTATATTGAACCGACCGACACATCAGTTTGTGAAAAGTGTTCAAAAAATGCATTATGTTTAATGCAATGGAAAATGTATATTGTTAAAAATTAAAAAGAAATAAAACTGAAATTAATTGTAATTCTTCCCATCTATTTTTCTTCTTGTGTGTGTTGTAACTTTTTGAGCTTATTTCATACAATTCTTTGTACAGGGTGGCGTAAAACTTTCTGCTCTTAGATATGCAAAATCAACCCGAATAAATCAATGGGAAAAAGCTATTTTTCAAAATGTTGAGACCCTCTTCCATTTTTCTTAAACCTACATAGCTTTAATTAATGCCTTAATAGAGGTAAAGTAGAAATTTCATTGATGAGATCAAAATAATGACTGTTTTTATTTAAGAGTTACTTACATCGCTATTCTACCTGCTATTCCCAAACTATTTGAAACAATCATCTACTGAAAAATTTCTCCTCTGGCCGACGCTCGACTGAACGAGCAGCGGCATGGATTAAGGAAAGGTCGTTCTACTACAAGTAATCTTATGGTGCTTGTTTCTGATGTTTTGTGCAAAATGGAGAAAGGTGATCAAAATGACGCAGTCTATTAAGACTTAAGCAAAGCATTCGACCGAGCTGATCACTCCATTTTGAGCCCCAAGCTGAAACAATTCGGAATTGCAGGCTCTTTAGTAAAGTGGCTTGGCTCCTACCTACACGACCGCTTGCAATTCGTGAAATTCCAAGGTCTTATTTCTACGAAAGCCGATGTTAAATCCGGTGTACCTCAAGGAAGTCATCTTGGCCCTCTTTTTTTAATATTTTGATATCTGACATATCGGAGGTTTTATCTGACATTCCCCATTTACTATATGTGGACGACCTCAAAATCTACCATGTCATCAGGTCACAATCTGACGCGGCCTTTTTTCAGTCTAAACTGAATTCTCTATACCATTGGTGATCAGCGAACAAGCTCCCTCTTAACATTGCCAAATGCCGCGCAATCAGCTTCTCTCGCAAAACTGCACGCGTTCATTTTATGTACAGCCTCAACAACACGGCACTCAGCAGGGTTGACAACATATAAGATCTCGGTGTCATCCTGGATGAAAAGCTCCGCTTCAATCTACATTACGATAGAGTGCTTTTCCGAGCAAGTAAACAACTTGGTTTCATCAAGCGACGAGCTAAAGAGTTTAAGAATCTCTGGGATACTAAATCCTTATATATTTCACTTGTTCGTCCTCTTCTTGAGTATGCGTATATATATATATATATATATATATATATATATATATATATATATATATATATATATATATATGTATAATATATATATATATATATATATATTGTATATTTATTTTAAATTTAAATTCACTTAGTTATTTGTCATTTATTATTCATTTAGTTATTTGTCATTTAGCTATTACTTTAATTGTTATCTATTTGTAACTAGTTTATTTTTGCGTTATTTATTAGTCTTGTATTCATATATAGTTTTGTTTTTTATTTTGTTTCGTATATTATTTTATTTTATTTTGTTTCGTAATTTTATCCATGTACTATTTTATTTATTCTTCTATACGTATACACCTTGCTTGGTGAATAAATAAATAAATACAGGTACCGAAATTCACAGAAGATTAGTATAACGACCTTTTGTTATAACCTGAATAACTTTAGAATTCTTCAACGGATCGAACTGATAATAAAGGCAAATAGTCAACTTTATGTGAATGTTCCAGAAAGTACATTTTAGACTATGTTGAAAACAAAACAGGGCATAATTCATATTAATTATATATTACTTTGCTTCAAGTGTGTTAAATGTTGTATAGGCAATACTAAGGACAGAAACCTTTGGCGCCACCAGTAGTTTTTACTAATGTTCGAAGATTAGTGATATTTTTAATATACCTATTTTTCCGTACACAAAAAAGTTTTGCAAAAATAAAGTTGACGAAATAAATTTTGAACATGTTTTACATGTGAATCGGATAAAATTTTGGAATTTTTTAACCCCATGTGTGCGCTGGGTGCTTAAAAACAGAACGGGAAAACTTGAAAATTTTTAAATTGCGATAACTTTTGACAGAGCTATTCAATCATTACATAAGTTTTAGGACATATTGGTAAAATTTAGTTGTAGATTTGTATAGCTTTTAATGAGCGTGCTGGCAACCCTGTAGCTAGGGCAGGCACTGAAAGTGAAAACTTCCAAATCATCGTCTCTCTTGAAAAAAGGCCATTTCTTCAAAAAAAAGCCACTCATATGTAAATTTCGTGCTTTATTTACATAGACAAAAAATAAAATTTGATATGGTATAACGGGCACGCCTGGTAACCCTTGCCCAATATACCTATGTTTTTAGC
>OZ022263.1:102494933-102609933 GCA_963978885.1 Nemotelus pantherinus | reverse complement strand
TGAGGATACATTGGTGTATGTGCAGAATAGGTCCAAGTTTCACTTAATGTCAATTGCCTTTAACCCTTTGGTGCCGGTGGCCATTTAAGGGGGGAGATACATGTAACTGCTAAAACAAAAACGATTTTTTTTTTATTGCATCAAAGTGTTCGAAATACTCTTAAAATATACCAAAAAAAGTTTTGAAGCGATATTCGTATTAGTTCTTGAGTTATAGCCAGTTATAGACAGCGCGGCGTTCCCCAGGTCGGTGGAGCTTTAGAACTTTAAACGCGTTTTTCTCAAAGTAGTACTTTTTCAATTTCCGTACAAGATATCTCAAAAAATATTGAACCTATTCGGCTCAAATTTATATCACATGTACAAAAGAGTATTATCTCATCGTTGAACCTACATTTTCTTGTAATTTCGGAAAAATAATTAGTTAACCAATGTTTAAAACGTGATTTTGTTGAAAAAAAATCGATTTTTTTTTTAATCTAATATTAATGTAAAAATTTGATTTTTTTTTTTAAATTTTATTGGTTCACCTATGAATTATAGATCTCATTAGCATATTTTTTTTTCTCTGAACGTTGCAAGTTTCTCGGAAAAGGCGTTAAGTTGTACGGGGCTGTTTTTGCTGTGTTTTTTTCATTTGCTCGCATCGCCTCCCTTTTGTGTTAAAAAGTTATTAAAATAATATTTTCATTTACTATAAGATATGTACTTTGAGGATTTAATATTAAAAATTTTCTGAATAAACAATATATATATTTTAAGTCAATCTGAAATTAGCAATTTCTTTTCCATTTTACATGTATTTCCCCCCTTAAGTGATATTTATAAAATACATATTCCGTTCACAAATAATTTTTGCCAAAAATTAAGGAAGCGAAATGAATTCCGAACGTGTTTTAAATGCGAATCGGAAATGTTTTGGAATTTTTTAACCCCATGTATGCGCTAGGTGCCTAAAAAGAGAGCGGGAAAATTTGAAAAATTTGAAGTTGCGATAATTTTTGAAAGAGGTTTTCAATCATTATGAAACTTTGAGAACATATTGGTATTATTTAGTTGTAAATTTGTGTAGCTTTCACTAAGCATGTTGGCAACCCGGTAGCTAGGGCAGGCACTGAAAGTGAAAATCTTCAAATAATCGACTCTCCTGAAAAAATGTCGTTTCTTGAAAAAAAGCCATTCATATATAAATCTTATGGTTTGTCTACATAGCCAAAGTAAAAAATTTGAAATTTCACAACGGGCACGCCTGGTAACCCTTTCCCAATTTACCTGTATTTTTAGCATCAAAAATTTCTGTTCACGGAAACTCCGATCTGATAATCAGAATTTATTGAAATTCACGGAATATATTGGCTTCAAAAGGGACCAAATCTGATAGCAGTAATTTGGAAATGCAGGCGATTTTGTGCCAGTGGCGCCATTTTGAAAAATCACAAAGAAAACTAACTGCTTTTGGCCCTATAAATTTTGATTCAGTCACCAGATTTTGACGAAATTCACACAGTAGCTGAATCCTACTTTGAATCACGTTTGGTAGAAACTTGATTGAACAATTCGGTTGGAGCTGCCAGCTGTGGTAATTTTCGTGTCTTAAACTTTGAAAATTCCTGAGGAAAATAAAGCTCTTTACCCTATTGCTTCCAGTAAAGTCATTGAATCATGACGAAATTCAAATGGCAAATTTAACTTGTTGTAGGCAATATCCAGTAGAAACATGATTTCAAAACAATGAAAGGGTTGCCAGCTATGGTTGTTTATGTATTTTTTGGCATACCTTTAGTAAGCGATTTTAGCATAGAAATTTCTAATCGTTGTGATCTTATAGTGCAAATAAACACCAAATATTAAGATCTAGAAAATTTGAAAACTTTTGCGAATGGTAACCCTTAATTTCTTTGCATCCCTATAACTTCCAATGCAGTCATTGGATCAATACGAAATTCGCAGAGTAGGTTGACTTCAACGTAAGGCAGACGCGACATATTTTTTGCTTCGGTGCTAGCAAAGGGCTGCTAGCAAAGGGCTGCCAGCACTAGGTCTTTTTGTTATTTTCGTTCCAATAAATGCTTGCATTAAGTATTTTTATCGCAAACAATTGCAATGAAAATAAGTAAAGAATGTTTAAATTTTCTAAGATCTGCACATTTTTCGGATGACACCTTTCTATCGCTGTGTATCGCTTTCTATCGCGATGAAGTCACCGAAATTAAAATAAGCTTAGATTCTTTTATTACTTAGGGTATATTAGTTTTAAGTAGGAAAAGTATGTAGTGGTAGAATACACACTCAAAATCTGCACAAATTCTTTACTGTTCTTCTGTGGATTAGTTTTAAGTAGGAGAAGTAAAAAGTGGTAGAATACACCCGTGGCGGCGCCTCAGAGGGGGCAAGGGAGGCAGTGCCTTCTCGATAAAATTTACAAAATACGTATGCTAAATTAATCAATAAATAATATTTAAATTCATAACAAAACCAGCATTTTACTAAGTCTCCTCTTTTTTTTGTAATTTGTGCATATGCAAACATTTAAATCATTTGAGAGCAGTGCCTCTACCTAAGCAGCCGAAATCAATCCTATACCCAGACCAGAGCAATGCCTCAGCGCAAAATATAAAAAAAACACAGAAATAAATTTTGTACCCAGAGTGTAAAAAATAAAAAAAATGATCCATCAATCCTAGTTACCATATAGCCCGTCAATTTCAAGCACAACGAAAACGAAGGTAGAGAAATGAAAATGAGGCAAATTCACATCTGCCTCATCTACTGCATTTTTATCAATGAAAACGTTGTAGTTTTTATTTTCCCGTCATTCATGAATAGTCAAATTTTCGAGTGTTCAATATCGTAATAGCGAATTTGAAGAGGCAAGCCTCAAAAGCAGCGATGTACGTGCTGTGTTGTTGTTTGACAAGGGTAGTTATTTTAGGGCAAAGGAGGAAAGTAGTGGACAAGGTGGTTTGCATTTTTGTATGCAGTTAATGAAATATTTACAAACTTCCGAATAGAACGATAAATAATTGATATATGAAGAGAATGAATAATATTATATAGACATTTCCGAAAGAACCTAAAGAAATTATTTGTTTGTATTTTGAGGAAACATTTTTTTTTGTATTTATGTGCTAATTTTTGATTTGGTAATGAGGTTGATCTGTGGAATTTAGTTTACTGCCAGTGTGAAACGATTACATGTTGAAGTTCAAAGTATTTTATCGTGCAGTTTAAATAGCATTAAAGAACTTTTCTTGAAAGCTTAAACTATTTTGCTATTATTGATTTCAATTATTGTCATGTAAATCAATTGCATATATAATAATAATACTAAAAATGAATTTTATGATGACTCACAAGTTATTCCATTCAATCAATAAACTTACCCGAAACGTTATTATTTAAAAATAATAGAAAGCCAGCTCCAGAGTTCAAAATCTGTTGAGCCGATAGGAATGAGAAGCTTTCATTTAATATAAAGTGGCATAAAAAATTGTCAAATAATGTAAGTAGTATTTTGAAATAAAAATAAATGATTTAGAAAATCTAAATGGCACCATACAAAACGTAATTAAGCTCACTCGAATCGAAATCCAGGTAAATGAAAGATGAAAAATAAATTAAAACATTAATCGCTAAAACTGTTTATTTACTTTAATCACGTCTGGACTTGCCATTTATAGGTCACAATGAAGCAGAGGCGTGTAATATATTTGGCTAGACAAAAATGTTGGCCAAATTAAGTTCACAAAATGAACTTTTGAGCCTTTTGGATATAACTCAGTCTCTGACTTTTCAAAATATGTTTCCTCAACCTTTGTTTGAGTGCGTGTGGCTCATTTATGGTCTATTCTTCAGCCGAAAAAACTTAAAAGTAAGCTCTTTGTTCTATACGTTAATAAAATAATAATGAAAAGTTACTATTATATGTAGATAAGTTAACCATACATAATAAAGTTAAATTTAACAATTCTGGCCGCTTCAATAATTATTGAGATGCAATTTAATGCGAGAAAAGTCAACACGATTATTGGAGCTATCGCTACGAAGTATTGAAAAACATTTTTTCAAGAAATTGGAGGATCAACGCAGCTGCGTGAGAATGTCTTTCAACATTTTACCAAAAGAGAGTAAAAAAGATTTTGCTGTCAAATTAAATGTTTTTACAGCGTAGTTTACATCGTATTTCATTACCTCACTCCAAAGCCCCACAATATGAATTCGATATTATATTATAATAATATTATTTGACTTTGCTCGAATGATTCTTAAATTCATCACCTCCCTGTTTCTAAATGTCACGAGCCGCCACTGGAATACACACTCAAAATCTGCACAAATCCTCTACTGTTCTTTGAACATTAGTGTTTCTAGCGGTTCTGATGCGCTAGTATTTTATTTTGTAGATATTTTTGTTTTCTCTTATAAGCTAGGCAGAGGTCTGTTTAACGAGTGTATCATCATTTAAATTTTTACGATGGTTAATATAAATTTGGATTTTTTTCATCGGTAATTCAATTACTTTTTCTAGATTTGATTTTGCTAAATATCAGAAATTCTTGTTTTGAACTGCTAATTATTTTAATTAATTTAAATTAGTTCAATTATGGCAATTTAATAACTAATGATATCTCATTATGATAACATTAATTATTATTTAATAATTAATGTTATCATTAACCAAATTTTTGAAACGCCATTTGTGAAATATTAGCTTTTCGAACAGCTTCATGAGATTTTCGGAACCAGATATATTTCGAATGCTGATGATTTATACCTTGTGATGTAATTCAGGTGGTCGTCCAGGCTTACACTGAACTGACAGATATTAAGCGCTAAGAATGAAACTACACAGTCGATTGGAGTAGAAAATTCAGTTGCTATCTAGTTCTGGAAACTTGTTTTTAATACTTCTAGCGTTGGCGTAAAGCAATTTCATACATATAGAAAGCATATATGAATTTGACGCTATCAAGGTCTTTGAAATCAGCAGTTCACTAAAGAGATACCTGCTGAAGCCGCAGAAGCAATTTCAGATACGAACCGAAAACTTTTATTTTCGCTGCGGTACACAGCTAGTGCAGCGTTTTCATGATCCCGCCCTTTGATAGCGTGAAGGTAGTTCAGTGGCGGTCCCTTGATGTCCTGTCCCTCACACTGCACTATATTACGCTACTATCAAATCATAAATTTTCTTGAAAATCATTAACGGTGCCTTCCTAATTCCGTTTTCAAAGCTTTTTTAGATCAAAGCCTCATCTACTGCAACAATAGCAATTTATGTACTCGCTTGCAGTGCAGATTGCCCTCTGCACTATCGGCAGGAAGATAAAAAGATATGGTCTTTAAACTACTGATTAAGATCCGATCAATCGATCGATCTAAAGACATCTACTATTACAATAATTTTTGTCCAAACTTATAATAAATACATCATCTTACATTATGGTTCAATAGGGAAGGAAAGAAAGAGTTCATTTTATGTAGTAATCAAGCCAACAATTAGTTCCTCGAACATTTCTAGAAGTTTTCAAATAATATACTGCACAATATACTTTCTTCTAAAAAAGACCAATTGTTATCATGCATTAAAACAAACCTTCCCCAAAAAACACGAAATCAATCAATTCTCACAGCAATGAAATCCTTACATCTTTTCAGACCTCGTTAATTTCATTATTTTTATCCAATTCACTTAACCAATTTTCCTTTGAAAGCTATTCAATCTTCCAATTCCTTTCATTGCCCCATACATATGAAAGTTCGTTTGCTATGCTGATGGTTTTCACACATTTCGTCACTGTCTCGAACAAACCAATGAAAACACTTCAGACCTTTTTGATAAATTTCATCTCATTTTCACGAAAATCTCTTTCCACCTAAGTGGCTGGCTGCTAGCCTGTATGCCTATGCTCATATGGGTATTTCATATAAGAGAAAACGTAGAATGTGTCCCAAGTTGGATCTTGAGATATTGTCGTTACCATTGTCGCAATTCAATGTCGTCGTCCTTGTTGCCCACTTCGCTACCATTGACGACAAAATATGAGTTTCATGTACGGCCATTAGTCACCAAATAACCTGCGACCGTCCTTGAACGAATTGTAAAAGGAAATAATTTTGTCGTCATTTTCATTTAGTTTCAGCGCATGTTGTTGCTTCTTATATTGCTGTTGCTGTTGTTTGAGCTGCTACTGTTATTCCGGTCCACATCCTTTTTAGCTTGTACTGTGTCGTCGGAAACGGAATTAATCTATCAGCACATTTACCATGTGACACTTTTGTGAGTATGTACATAAATACAACTATGTGTCTGCACGAAGATTGACATCGATTCGGATTCGGGACAAGAATGTTGGATGTGAATCTATTAGCAAGGTCACAATTTTTCTCATCAAGAACGCCAATCATGACAGAGGTAGCAGAAACTTAAAGTAATATGTCATGTGTGTTGTAGAGTATCCAATTATGTGTGAGTCATGTGTGGTTTCGAGCGTTATCGTCCTTTTTGTTGTTATTGCTGGCGTTGCTGGGAAAATATCTCGACTACGAACAATTGACAAATGTGGCAAATTTCTAGATGCCTAAGTCCGGCACCGTACGCGCCAAAGGGGGAAATTAATCTTGAACCCTTCGCCGGCATTATGGAATGAGGACGAATTAGAACGGATATAGAATGACACAACGATGGATGGATGACAGGTGCGAAAATAGATCGCTAAATGATTACCAGTTTTATGTGTTGACTAATTAGAATTTCATGAGAGCTAGGTAATTCGATGTGAAAGGATGTGCTGTTAGAATTCCGAAATTTCTTAGATAATTACGGAATGGTAGGCACTATTGTTGGCAACGATGAGTGAAACCTTTAATTTGAATTTAATAGAATTACGTAACATTGCAAATTGTAGAATTTACAAGCCAAGAAAAATAAAACGTCAGATTAAGCAAAGTTTGCTTGTGTTGTCGTTGAATCCGAAAAGTAGCACTTTTCGAAATTGAAAACTTTTTAAACCTATAAAACTGCACTTCAGCCATGATTAACGTAACTAAAAGCCAATTAATTGACCATGCACTCATCTCACAAGCTCACCACATATCCAGCCAGTATAATTTTAATTCTTTGAAACCTTTTAAGTAAAACATACAACTCTCATTTTCAAAATACAAAATAAATAAATACAAAAGGTCTAATAAGGAGTGTAGATTACCGAAACGAAATGAAATAAATAGTCTTCTCGGAATCATGCCACTGTCCTTGAGGGTTTCACAAAGACAAAAAAGTTATCCGTTTCTGGTTTAATTCACTGCCCCATTCGAGACAATTTTGAACTTGCCTCCTTTTTTTCCTGTAACCATTAAAATTAATCCGTTAAAACTCTGTTTGTAGAGAAGATGCGCTGGTAGGCAACAGTAACTACCACGAGATTCATTAGTGAAAGAAACGCGCCCATTGTGGGTCTGTGAGGTACATTCCTAAGTGAAACATTTTGAGAAGACAATAAAATAATTTTGAAGTGGTTGTTTTAGGGCATATTGCTGTTGCTTTTGTCTTGATGAAGGGAAAACATATCAGGCAGTAGAAGTTTTGAAAAAGCATAAAGGAGAGATGAAAGCAGAACATGAGTGTATGCTATATTTGGATACACCACTTATTCGTAATGAGAATGGAATTATTATTAGCAAGTAGGAAAATGTGAACCAGATAATGTTAATTTCGTTTCACTTTGACCATTAGCTGCAAAAGTATATTTTTGGCGTTTATTTGTTTGTTCATATTATTTATGCAATAACTTCAACTCTTTTAGCAACTCTAGGGCTGAAGTTAGGCAGCAAGCATTCAATTTTTACTAATATTCGAAGAACATTAGTATTAAAATTGATTCGGCCAAAAATTCATATTTTCATATGCATATATATATATATATATATATATATATATATACATATATATATATATATATATATATATATATATATATATATATATATATATATATATATATATGTATATATATATATATATATATATATATATATATATACATATATATATATATATATATATATATATATATATATTATGTATATATATATATATATATATATATATATATATATATATATATATAAATATATAAATATATATATATATATATATATATATATATATATATATATATATATATATATATATATGTGTATATAACGCGCCATCCGATTGAGCTGAAGCTTTCAGGATACATTGGTGTATATGCAGAATAGGTATAAATGTCAATTATCTTTAACACTTTGGCCCCGGGGGCCATTTTAGTGATATTTTTAATTTACCTATTATTCCGTACACAAATAATTTTAGCAAAAATAAAGTTGAAAAAATAAATGTCGAACGTGTTTTACATGTGAATCGGATAATGTTTTGGAATTTTGTAGCCCCATGTGTGCGCTGGGTGCCTAAAAAGAGAACGGGAAAATTTGAAAATTTTTAAATTGGGATAAGTTTTGACAGAGCTATCCAATCATTACGAAATTTTCAGAACATATTGGTATTATTTAGTTGTAGATTTGTGTAGCTTAAAATGAGCGTGCCGGCAACCCTGTTGCTAGGGTAGGCTTTGAAAGTGAAAACCTCCAAATCATCGCCTAGCTTGAAAAAATTCCGCTTCTACAAAAAAAAGCCACTCATATGTAAATCTTGTGCTCTGTTTACATAGACAATATAAAAATTTGATATGGTATAACGGGCACGCCTGGTAACCCTTGGCCATTTACCTATATTTTTAGCATCAAAAACTTATGTTCACGGGAACTCACGAACCAATAATCAGATACAACTGAAATTTATAGAATGCATTGAACCTAGGTTAGGTTATGTTAGTAAAGAGGGCTGGCGGGAAACGCGGCTTGCATTAGGCCACCAGTTTTGGCCCATTTGCCACCCTCCGCTGGCTTTTTAGAGCTGCCAAGTGACCGCTTCGCCAAACTTAATCAGCTGACTCAGCGTGACGGTCCTGGCCACCTCTGCTAACCCTTGAAAGTGGTATGCACCAAAAATTTTGAGGCGTTTATTATTTAGGGCCGGATAATCGCAGAGAGTATGCTCGATGGTGTCCTCTTCCATCTCGCACCTCTCTCATAAATTGCTGGATGTCAGTCCCATTCTCTTCGCATGAGATGCGGTAAGGCAGTGCCCTGTGAGCAAGCCGACCGTGGCTCTTAAACAGTTTCTGCTGAGCTTGAGCAGTTTCCTGCTTTTGCTTGGATCAGGTGATGGCCATAATGTCCTGGCCACCCTGCAGTCCAGCCTGTTTTCCCATTCGGACTTTAGTTTGGCCCATATGGCGGCATCAAGCTTGTTTGTGGGGTGAGCGATTGACCGAGGTACAGTGATGCAGGGGCAATTGCTAGCTCCTGAACCTTTTCCGCCAATTCATCAGCTTTTTTGTTGCCTATGAACCCACTATGCTCTGGCACCCACATAATCTGGATAGGAATATGCCTTGCCTTTTCATTGAGAGCCACTCTGCAAGCGTTAACAGTTTTTGAAGAACATCTGTAAGACGCAAGAGCGAGAATGGCTGCCCTACTGTCGACGCAAATGGTCATTGGTCTGGTTGATATTCCGCTAATGGACTCAACTGCCATGCGTATAGCATGTAATTCAGACTGTCTACACCACATGTTAAGGCTCAAACCCGCAGAAAACACGCCCGAGGCAACTCCTGTGTCCATCTTTGACCCGTCCAGTCTGTTCTTGTGGGTGTCTTGACCTGGAAATTCCTGCTAAGATGTATTATTTTGTTCATGTGGTCCGAGACTTCTGCAACGAGTCCAAATCTTTTGCGGCATTCTGTAAGAATACCGCTGTGGCCCCACTGATTGGAATCGTTCCACATGCCTGAACTTTTAGCGAGTATCGCCGCTAAGCGTGCGCTTCTAAAGATGAATCGATCTAGGGGTATGAGTCCCAAAATCATTTCCAACCCAGCCGTTGGGGCAGTTCTTAAAGCGCCCGTAATACATATGCAAACTAATCTTTGCAGTGTTGTTTGCTCCTTGATATTAGTTTTACTCTCCGCTGCTTTCCACCACAAGACCGCTCCATACACCAAAATCGGCCTGACTACACATGTGAATATGTAATAGGCCGCCCTAGGTTTAAGACCCCAGGTTTTGGAGTAGGCGGACCGGCAAGCAAAAAATACTGCGCGAGCCTTACCAATTCTGTGCTTCACGTTAGCCCCCCAGTTCAGTTTCCTGTTTAGTATAAGGCCCAAATATTTAACACTATCAGCAAGTTCCAATGTTTTTCCGTTGAGGTTAGGCGTGGCAATAGCCGGTACCATGTGTCTCCTTGTGAAAAATACAAGTTCGGTTTTTGTCGGGTTTGCCCTAAGACCGACTTTTCTGGCCCAGATTTGGATATGGTCCAGCGCCGATTGCATAAGGTCCGACAAAGTTTGTGGGAACGCACCCCTCATAAGTACCACAATATCATCGGCATACGCCACCACCTCAAAGCCACTGGCCCTTAACTTCTCCAATATTTCGTTGACTGTCAGGATCCAGAAAGAGGGAGCTATAATCCCTCCGTGTAGTGTTCCGGTTCCGACTATTCTTTCCGCTTTGGCCTCCAAAAAGGTAGCCTCAATCCGCCTGCTCTTGAGCAAGTCAGATGCTCAGGTCGCCCGAGTTTTATCCACTCCATATCGAACCAAGGCATCGATGATACTCGCGACAGTGACATTATTGAAGGCCCCCTCAATGTCTAAGAAGGCTGCCAACGTGAATTCCTTCTGCCGTAAGGATTTTTCTATTGTACCGACAACTTTGTGTAATGCCGTATCTACTGATCTGCCCGCTAGATACGCGTGTTGATCAACACAGAGTCTCGCGACATCAACCGAGCTTTTGATGTGCAGATCAACAAGCCTCTCTAGTGTTTTGAGCAGACACGATGTTAAGCTGATTGGTCTAAAGTCCTTCACGTAATGATGATTCAACCTACCAGGTTTCGGAATGAAGACCACCCTAGCTTTTGTCCATTGCTCGAGTACTACCCCGAGGCGGAGGCATGCGGTAAAAATACGCTACAGAATGGGAACATTGGATTGAACCTAAGTAGGACCAGGTCTGATAGGAGCGATTTTGAGTTGTGAGCAACTCTATGCCAGTGGTGCCATCTTGAAAAATTGCAAAGAAAAAAAACTGCTTTTTGCCCTATGAAATGTGAATAAGCTGCCGATTTTCATGAAATTGACACAGTAGCTGAATCTTACTCCAAACTTTCTTTGATAGATATTTGGTTGAAAAATTCAATTGGTGCTGCCAGCTATGGTAATTTTTGTGTCTTTGGTTTTGAAAATTCGCTCAGGAAAATAAAACTTTTTGCCCTATAACTTCCAGTGCAGTCATGAAATCAATACGAATTTCATACAATTAATGAAACCTATCATAAACATTATTCAGGCCAAATTCAGTTGAAAAGCCACGATAGGGTTGCCAGCTATTGTTGGTTTTGTGTTTAATTGCAATATCTTTATTAAGCGGTTTTATCGTAGAATTTTCAAATGGTAATGATATTGTAGTGACAATAAACAGCAAATATTAAGCTTTCGATTATTTGAAAAAACTCGCTGCAGGTAACCCTAAATTTCTTTATACTCCTATAACTTCGAATGTAATATAACAACGTGAAGCAGATGTTATTTATTCTTGGCTTTGATACTGGCAGAAGGTTGCCAGCACGAGGCTGCTGTGCTACTTTTGTATCAATAAATACTTACAGTTAGTATTCATACCGGAAACATTAACAATGAAAATAAATAATAAATGTTTCAATTCCCAAAGTTCTGCAAATTTTTCGGATCGCAGCCCCAAACACCAACTTCAGTTACAGTGCTGCAGGCACTGAGCATTTTCTTCATTGATGTTATATGAGATGCTGCTTTCAAAGTTCTGTGAAATAAGCAACTGATAACGAATATAATTAACCCGTGTTTTGCTCTCATAAACGTTGAAATTCATGCCAGTGGTAATATCTGAAACCTTCCACCATATGAGTTATGCATTCTTGAGATCAAAGTAAAACATGGCGTTTGAAACAGTTTGGCCGTAATAAGCGGCTCATTTGGTGGAATATGCACTCAAAACCTGCTCGATTCTTCTACTGTTCTTCGAACATTAGTGTTTCTAGCGGTTCAGGTGCGCTAGAGTTTTTTTTTCTAGTCAATTTATAAACTGTTACATGCATACAAATAGCTTCAGTTAGCTGAAGAATTTTACATATAAGCAAAAATTATGACCACCCGTTACAGTTGAAGTTTAATACTGGGATGAGTGTTTAACCTGTCAACTGGGGAATAAGCTTTTGCTCAACTCGTTTCACAATGGGGGCTTTTTTCTTCGCAGTATAAACATTAAGATTCAGTGAGTATCACTCATGGTTGCGTCACCTGCTCGACCTGAAATTTTGAGGACACATTGATGTAAAAGTACTAGAAATTGGTCGGAATAAAGATCAAATTAAGATACTATTGACCATTTGGAGATTTTGGTGAGTTATAAGGTACTTATGTGTTTCTATGGAAATAAGAGCTTTGGAAAAAACAAGTATGCAAAATAGTAACTAATAATGCTTTCAACTTGTTTATGATACCGTTTTGAAAGCTTTTGACCCTTCGTGGGCGACGAGTGGGTTAAAGTAGACACAGAATATTTTTCAAATTCTGAATTGTGATAGCTTCTGACAGATTCATCAAATCCTTACGAAATTCCTAGAGCATGTAAATGGTTTTTAGAATAAAATCTGTGAGATTTGTGATGAATGTACAATCAGGCAACCTTGAAAAAACCCTTGAAATCATAGTCTCCTGATTTTCGAAAAAAAAATAGTATTACTCTTTTTGCCCAAATGCACTGTTTCTAAGATAGTCTTCCTTTCCGTAACAAAAAAGACTCATCTATGGATATTTCCTTATCTGGTATGTTTAAAACCTTGAATCTATTTTTCAAATCATTAACTCATTAACTTTCAGAAACTAAGAAGAATAAATCGCGAACCAGTCAAATAGACAACCAGTTTTCTAGGATAATCAAAAGTCCCTTTTTAACTTGAGTACCGTAAGAGTTACAATAATTATAATGTGAAAGAGATTGAAAGCCAAATTAAATCACCAAAACAAGCGTCTATGCAATGTTTGATATGGAGAGTCTAATGGATCAGTTCTCTTCAGTTCCAAAATTAACAATGGGTTAGTATTCTCTTTGCTCCCTTGCTGAGATGCAATCCATTACTCCTCTGCAATCGTTTTTATTCCACATGATTAATGCAGACTAAAGTTACAGAAATATCATAAAGCTTCGGTGATAGTTTACAGTATATTAATGGTAACGTGAATGCATTTGGTCAGAAAAACCAGGGCTCAGGATGCCATAACTGAATCTAAATGAAAGCGTATGTGCAAACAAAATTGTAGCTGTTTTGTCACTTATTGAGAGATCAGTCTGAAGATGGCATACAGTATATTTCTTTGAAATACACAATTATGCGTATGTCATTTAGTAGTAAAATACCTTTTGTATCTAGCCTTGAATGTGCAGTCAGTTAAATAGGAGAAGAGTGTTTGATGGAAACTTTTCGGAAGCCTCGTTTAGGCTTTGAATAAGAATTCATCAAACCAGACCTTACTGAAGGCTTGAATCATGTTTAAAAAGCAAATATTGAGAATGAAAACCTATGATGCTTTATGTTTACTAATGATACAGAAATTTGAAATGTGGAACCCTCTGCGGGCGTCGAGTGCCTAAAAGTAGGTAGTAGTACAGGGAAATTTCACATGGTGCTTCGGAAAAGTTAGGGGAAAGCATAATTTTGGTGTGGACCTTGATACTGGCGTGTTGAACAAAATTTCAAAAGCCCCCATCGATCCGAGTGCTGCATTACTTTTTATACGAGGTCAAAGGTCACCAAAATAGACTTTTCCTAAATATCTCAGTAACGATAACGTCTACAGAAAAACAATGTACGTCAAATTTATAGCTTGAAAAATGTGCAACAAAAAAAATTATACAATTTTTTCTTGTAATCATAACTGTTTTTGAAATATTTGGATCTAAACAGTTGTAACTAACAGTATCCACTTTCTCAACGGCATGTTGATATTATCGAATTTTGATAACGACTTTGAATGTTTGTGAGTTTGTTTTTCTATGCAAAAAAAAACATGTAAACAAACATATCTACCACACTTCAGGATAGGTGGGAAAGTGTGCTCCGACAAGTACCCCCCCCCCCCCCCCTTGCCATAAAACTTGTAGGGACATATGCTCGGTACTCTCTTGTCGGATATAAACTGTATTTTTGCATTGTGTATATGATATTCCACGAAAGAGAAGGAAAAGACAACAATATTGCGGGTGCAAACAGGTTTTATAACGTTTCATGGCCCTGTGACGTCATGCACAGGATAGGAGTATGAAAAAGCAAGATAATATCACGGCATAATCATGTCAACGCTCATTCTTGATATTATAGGAGCTCAACTCCCTGCAGACTATCCCCGAATAATCAGTTTTTTTGCCAATCCTGTGAAAAGTGCACAGCGTCAAAGCTTCGAACCCAATTTTTACCTGAAATTACGTGACCTTGCCCTGATCATTCATGGGATAAGACGGTATGAAAAAAAACTACAAAACCGGTTATTTTGGGGAGGTTCGTTCGCGGGGGTGGGTAGGATGTGGGTGTGGGGGTGATCTTGCAAGGTCAAGAATAGGCAATTGACAGGATAATCTAGTGATGTTATCTTGTTAAACCGTGGGCAACGAGTAGGCAACGAGCTCATTCCTGAAGATTGGGGATGGAAATTTGGAATACCATTTTATGGCAAAAGAGGAAGGAGACTTTTCGGAGCACACTTTTTCACTTAACCTGAAGTTTGTATTCCAACAATATACATAGTACGAAATAGTAAATGGCTATAGTCTGTGGTGTAGAATTATGTTTGTTGAATTTAACAATTGTAGAGTGGTTCGCTTACTATGAAAATTGTTGATAATTCAATATTTTGCAGTGTTAAATGAATTGATGCTTATTTTCCGGTAGATCAGCTATTTATCGTAATTATGAATTCAAGGATTTAACTGTGTTAATCCTCGAAGGTTTCCATATTTTTTGTATGAGCAAAGCCAACTACTTTTGTATGGTCAAGTAGAAAGAACCTTTTTCCGTAGTTCATTCGACAAATTTGAATGAATTGTTGCATTAATCAATAATAGTTAATTCAACCACGACTTTTTCTTTCAGTGTAGGTATGAGTTTGTTATAGTAAACTGATTGTCGCTTCGTTGGACAAGTGTTGCCAGCACTAAACATTTTCATCATTTGTGTTGTAGTTGAGTTTTGTTGCTTTGGATAAGGAATGGTTGATATGATTTTACAAAAAAGTGTACAACATCTTTCCACATTTTTTTGTCGCTCAAAGACAATTTCTTCGAAAATTAGTTTTCTAGCGGTTCTGATGCGCCAGAATTTTTTTGAATTTCACTTCATTTCGGCTTCCTAACTTCGAGCTTCCATTCGGTTGTTGAAATATATTTGAATATAGTTATAATAAATTTTCTGCAAATACTGAAGGAGTCAAGCTCCGTTTTCATCTCATCAGTATCAAGTTCTATGCCGTTAGTATCACCAGCAACATTGCAGTTTTTCAACCAATATGTAAATTAGCAGTGACAGGACGTCTACCAACAGCGACATCTAGCAACACGCGCATGCCATCCAACCCCATTTGCTCGGGCCACATGAAATCAGCGATTCCCGAATTGCATTTCCCCACGTCTGGAAATTATGCCAATTCAGAGATCACTAGACAAGTGTGAACTTTCATTAGCTTTAAGAATAACCTTGTCTTTTAGTTCTAAAGAAGCGAGCATCGAATAAAGTTGTTTTTTTTTTTATCAAAATCGTCTTCAATTTGTCAATTGGCAGTCAAACAGGGACGAGCGTTTTTTTTTCTAATCGTTCGCAAGCGATTTACGAAAGGTACGTGCGGAACACCGAATACGAACCTCCTTGCTCAGCCCAAGAGGCAAAGATCAATTGAAGAGCTGACGACTGATTTCCAGAACATCCACTTTTAGGCTAACGAGATCTTCGTTACATAACTTTGAATACACGACGAAGAGCGGAAATTTACTGAGGTTTTTTTAGTTGAGACGGGATCGAATAAGAATTACATACCACCAAATTGCGGGAAATTTGCCGTCTCAGTGGAGGAGACTTAAAGATTACTCACCACGTACTAATAAGTTTTTTCGGTTCACTGATTCCATCTTTAAAATTTTGTATACTACCGACCCTTAGATCCTTTCATGGTATCGTCAAAAATGACAGTCTTAATGAACTCGATGCAGTTATCCACACTGCTGGAAATTGTATGGTGATTAAAAACGACATCCGCGTCCCAATAGAACAGCACGAATCTCAATGGGTTAAAACCATCGACATATGAACCTCTCATTTATCTGAGTATCAAAATATCAGGATCTTCGATATCTTCCGCAGACATCTTACTCTACTCTAAGAATAAATTGTCTGAGCCATGGCTTGATAGGGACCTTAGGCATATGCGAAATCGTAGGAACAAACTTTATAAGCTTATTAAAGAAAATACCGATGTTATTCCTGCTATTCAGGAAGAATATAATGAAGTTGCTAAGCAATTTTTAGCAAAGTCTCATGAGGCTTATGACACTTACATTAGAACAACCGGCGAAAATATAGTCCGCGACCCGAAAAAATTCTTTGATTTTGTTAATGTGAAGCGAAAAACTACTGGCTATCCATCGTCCATGTTTCTTAATAATATAACGTCTTCCTCTCCTAAAGAGATATGTGACCTATTTGCTGATAGTTTCCAAGAAATTTTCAATGCACCAGACCCATCAAACTCACACCTTTCTTCCGCTGATTCAGCTTCAACAGCTTTTGTGAACCATTTAGAAATTTCCCGTGATGAAATACGTAAAGCTATTTTGGATCTCGACTGCAACAAAGGCCCTGGGCCTGATTTTCTTCCTCCGATCTTCTTGCGCAAGTGTGTAGAGCAGCTTATAGATCCCTTGAATATTTTCTTTAATAGATCACTTTCGTCGGGAATTTTCCCATTCTGTTGGAAGCTTTCGTATGTCACACCCATATTCAAAAATGGTGATCGACGCTGTATCCGAAATTATAGGGGCATTGCCATTTTGTCTTCGATTCCGAAACTTTTCGAAAAGGTGGTATACGATAAACTTTCTCCGCTTGTTGATTCCCGTTTGAACGAGCAACAACATGGCTTTAGAAAAGGTCGCTCAACTACCACGAATTTGACAATTCTAATCTCTGACGTTCTATGCAAAATGGAAAAAGGATACCAAATTGACGCAGTCTACACTGACTTCAGTAAGGCGTTTGACAGAGTTGACCATTCTACCTTGATTCTAAAGCTTCAGAAATTTGGTATTGCCGGGTCTTTACTCAGCTGGCTGACCTCCTACCTTCGCGATCGCACACAATGTGTAAAATTTCAAGGATTTTTATCGAAAAACGTTAGTGCTACCTCTGGTGTACCCCAAGGTAGCCATCTTGGCCCACTTCTTTTTAATATATTTATTTCTGACTTATCTGACGTCCTAGCAGGCATACCTCATTTACTCTATGCAGACGATCTCAAACTTTATCAGACTATTGAATCGAAATCGGATGCCCCCTTTCTCCAATCCAAGCTTAATTCACTTGATCAGTGGTGCAATATAAACAAGCTCTCTCTCAATATCAGCAAATGCCAAGTTATTAGTTTTTCCAGGAAATGCACGGTCACACACAATACGTACTTTCTCGGCAATAATATGCTAACCCGAGTTGATAACATTGCTGACCTCGGTGTTATCTTAGATGAAAAACTCCGCTTCACCTTACACTTTGATAAAATGCTTTCTCGTGCGAACAAACAGCTAGGTTTCATCAAAAGACGTGCCAAAGAATTCCGTAGTCTGTGGGTCACAAGATCCTTATACACTTCACTTGTACGTCCTATTCTCGAATACGCTTGCATTAGCTGGAATCCCGCTTTTGAAACCTACAGTGACAGACTCGAGTCAATACAAAAACAATTTCTACTTTTCGCCTTGAGAGAACTGTACAACCCTTATGATTTTAATAGCTTACCCCCTTATGAGTTTCGACTGGGTCATTTAAACCTATCGACACTAGCCTCCAGAAGAATAATGATATCGGCCTGCTTCACATTCGACGTCATTAGAGGCGCTATTAATGTAGAATTCCTGAATAGTAAAATTTCGATAAATATCCCTGTGAGGAACACCAGGTCCAATCGTTTCCTAAAAGAATATTCACATTCGACGACATATGCAGCAAATGAGCCTATAAATAGATGCTGCAGAATATTCAACAGCATAAGTCACTTATATTCCCCTACGATTTCCAAATCATCCTTCAAATCCTCTCTTTTGCATGCCATCCATACCCCTAAACCTTAAGCCATAGCTTATATGTCAATGTTTTTATTTATTGATTGTTATTTATTAATCTTTTTGTTACTTTTTTCATTTGTTTGTTACTTATTTAACTTGTTTGCTTTTACTTTTTACTTCACTTTACTTTTCCATATTATTTTTATTTTGTTATTTTATGTAAGATTTTGTACCTTGTTTGGTGAATTAATAAAATAAAATAAAATAAAATAAAATAAAATACTTGCTGAGCCTGACGAGAGCCTAACCTTTACTTCTACTGTCTAAGATGAAATTCGCACAAAAGACGATAATTCCGTCTACGCCAAAGCGTGAAGCCAATGGTGGATAAAGAAATAACGAAACTACTACAGGACGGAATAATAAAACCATCCAAATCGCCCTATAAAGCCCCTAATCTGGGTAGTTCCCAAACAGAAAGATGTTTCCGGTTAGCGAAAATACCGTATCGTCGTAGACTACAGGAAATTGAATACGGTTACTATTCCCGACCGTTATCCTATTCCCGAGATCAATGATATTCTGGCAAATCTAGGGAGAAATAAATTCTTTTCGGTTATAGATTTTAACAGTGGATGGAACCCACTCTTCAAATTTATCCTTTGATATCTTCGGATACAAAAAAATGGCATTCTCCGTTAAAAACGGAGTTTATTTGCTCGTGTTTGTTAGTATGAGTTTGTTCGTTTGCCATTTGGGCTAATGAACGTACCTTTCACATTCCAACGAGCACTTGACGATATTTTACGTGACCATATTGGCATTAGATGTTGAATTTCTAAAATTTGTCGTTTCAGAGGATAGAATCAGAACAAATCCCAAGAAAGTTGAGACCATTGTAAAATTTCAACAACGAAATCCTGAAGGAACTATCTATACGGCCCAGGAATATGAAAATATTCACTGATCACCAGCCTCTTACGTATGCTTTGAGTAACAAGAGCACGAACAGCAAATTAAAAATATCGAAAGCAATGCTAGAGAAGTATAACCATGAGATTATTTATGAACCAGGGAAACCAAACATTATTGCCGACTCACTCTCTCGATCACCCCCAGAAACCAATATTCATTCCACTTCTGCGTCTATTCATAGCGACGATAGCTCGTCCCACAGCCTTGTACTATCCGTCGACACTCTAATAAATGCGTTTCGCAACCAGTTAGTCCTAACGCTAGGCACTCAAATAGAGTATAAATTTTAAAAATCATTCCCAAATTATCTTAAACATACATTTACGGAGCCCCAGTATACAAAGGAAAATCTCATAGGAATATTCAAAAGATACCTTGTATCCTAACTGAAGAGGAGTTGATGGGTAAAATACAAGAGATCAATCCACTAAATTTCACAGACTACAGAATAAGGTTTACCAAAAAAGAAGTTCAAAACGTTTCAAATGAAATTGAAGAAGACGAAATAATTTTCAAGGTCCATAAAAGAGCCCATAAGAACAGTAATGAGAGTAGAATACAAATTTTGGAAGAATACTATTTATAATCTTGACAGCAATCGATAAATTCTCCGAATATGCCCAAGCTAAACCCTTAAAATCACGCACAATTGTGGACGTAAGAGGCCCTTTGAGGCCCAAAATCAATCGAAATGAATGGAGAAAAAGCCCTGAATCCAGTCTTCATTTTATTGATGCTACAATACCAACTAAGCATCGAGGTCTGCAAGACACGCGCTTATACGAACGAGGTGAGCGAGCAGGTTGAGAAATTTTATTCCACATTGTTGGAAATAATGCGATGCCTCAAAACAAATGGTATCCATAGGTCTTTCGAGGAACTTCTAGAGCGTTCATTTTACGACTATAATTAGACTATACACTCTGTCACTAAGAAAAAACCGATCGAAGTATTTTACGGTAAGATCATCTCTACTGACCCCGCACAACTGGAAAATTCGAGAAAAAAAAACAACAAATAGATCTAAAGGTCCGCAACGAAAATAAGAATCTACCCGTAGAATATGACCTAGGGCAGGAAATCTTTGTTAAAAATAATAAAAGGACAGGTTTCAAGCTAACAAAAAGATACAAAAAAGAAGTCGTAGAAGTAAATAAGCCAACATTAGTCATTACAAGATCAGTGAGAACCATTCAAATCAGTCATATTAAAAACTAAATCTATTTCAGGTTCCTCATTCCTCATGCCTACACGGATGTGAAAATCATCAGCTACACGAACACGCAACTGGTCACATAAACAATGGCGCAGCAAAAATTCAAAACGGCAACCTAAAAGTCGTCCGCATCTTCCAAATGAACCAGTTTTCAGAATTCGTATCCGAAATTTCAGTCTAATGAAACTTATATATATATATATATATATATATATATATATATATATATATATATATATATATATATATATATATATATATATATATATATATATATATATATATATATATATATATATATATATATATATATATATATATATATATATATATATATATATATATATATATATATATATATATATATATATATATAGGTATATCATCAAAAAAATTCAGTTACTATTTCTCGGGAACGCGCCATCCTATTTAGTGAAACTTTCAGAACACATTGGTGTATATGCAGAATAGGTCCAGGTCTCACTAAATGTCAATTATCTTTAACCCTTTGGCGCCGGCGGCCATTTAAGTGATATTTTTAATATACCTATGATATCCGTCCACAAATAATTTTTGCAAAAATTAAGGCAACAAAATGAATTTCGAATGTGTTTAAAATGTGAATCGCATAATGTTTGCAACCCTGTAGCTAGGGAAGTTGTTAAAGTGAAAACCTTCAAATCATCGACTCTTTTGAAAAAATTTCGTTTCTTGGAAAAAAAGCCAAACATATATAAATCTCATGCTTTGCCTACATAGTCAAAGTAAAAAATTTGAAATTTTAGCACGGGCACGCCTGGTAGCCCTTTTCCAATTTACCTGTATTTTTAGCATCAGAAACTTCTGTTCACGGAAACTCACGATCCGATAATCAGAATTAGTTGAAATTTGCAGAATATATTGACCTTAAGTAGGACCAGGTCTGATAGAAGTGATTTTGAAATGTGGGCAATTGTGTGCCAGTGGTGCCATTTTGAAAAATCACTAAGAAAAATAGCTGCTTTTGGCCCTATAAACTCTGATTCAGTCATTTGATATTGACGAAATTCACACAGTAGCTGAAACTTACTTTAACCACGTTTGGTAGAAATTGGGTTGAAAAATTCGGTTGGAGCTGCCAGCTATGGTAATTTTGGTATTTTAAATTTTGAAAATTCCTGAGTAAAATAAAGCTGTTTGCCATATAGCTTCCAGTACATTCATTGAATCATAAAGAAATTCAAATGCAAATTAAACTTATTGTAGGCAAAAGTCAGTGGAAATTCAATTTCAAAGCAATGGTAGGGTTGCCAGCTATGGTTATTTCTTTATTTTTTTGGCATACCTTTATCAACGATTTTAGCATTAAGTTTTCAAATCGTAGTGATCTCATAGTAAAAATAAACACAAAGTATTAAGATTTAGAAAATTTGAAAACTTTTGCGAATGGTAACCCTAAAACTCTCTGCATCCCTATAACTTCCAATGCAGTCATCGGATCAATACCAAATTCGCAGAGCAGGTTGATTTTAACGTAAGGTAGATGCGAAGCAAAAGGCTACCAGCTCTAGGCCTTTTTGTTATTTTCGTTCTAATAAATGCTTGCATTAAGTATTTTCATCGCAAACATTTGCAATGAAAATAAGTAAACAATGTTTAAATTTCTTAAGGTCTCCACATTTTTCGGATGACAACCCCAAACACCTTTCTATCACTGTTACTTTCAATGAAGTCACCGAAATTAAAATAAGCTTAGATTTTATTATTACCTAATTTTAAGTAGGAAAAGTAAGTAGTGGTAGAACACACACTCAAAATCTGCACAAATCCTTTACTGTTCTTCGAACATTAGTGTTTCTAGCGGTTCTGATGCGCTAGGGGTTTTTTTAAAAATAAACTCGTCTTTAATTTGTTAACTTATATAGCACTGGTGACGCTGGGAATCTAGTTCTGCTTTGTTTTCCTGAATATTTCTTCCAAACAACCCTTGATTTTGGTCTGACAGACGTCGCTACGTTTTCGTTATGGTAGTTATTTTGACATAAACATGTTAGCTTAGTAATTGCTTTGTCTCTTTGTATCTGCGACTAAATGGTAATATTTATTTCTGGGTGACGCCTGGTGTTAATTGGACTTGGACATTTTTGCCTCGTATTTCAATTTGAGACAAATGGAGACTTCACCGTCATTTGAAGATATCAAAGTAGCGATCGAGTCCCTTTTTCTCTACCCTTTTGAGGATTTACTATTCCGAGCGAGGGAGTTTTGTTTGCTTTCTGCTCGATACTGAGTATGTAACTGTCTTGATTCAAGTGGATTTCAATGTAATTCACGCTTCTGTACTGTCTCTGCTCTTCTGTGTCATCCAAGGCTCTATTTCGCACGAATAATGCCACAACTCAACGACGCTATAAAGAAACGCGTCCACAGCTTTAGTGGCAGTGAGTCTAGCTCGTATTCCTTGCTCTATGATGTTTGCTGCAGACTAGTAGCGAAGAAAACATAACAATGTACTATAAAAAAAACGAACAGTATTTCTAGAACCTATTTTTCGCTATGCTGGAAAGATAAAAAGCTAAATCCGATGTATCGATTTTGAAATATTTTTTTTGTATTTAATTTTCAAATTCCTAATGAGAAAAAAAGGAACCAAGAAAATTAAATCTTTATTTTTACATGAGCATCAGATTAAATCTACATACTTCTTTTTGCAGAACTCACCAAAACTTTATGTTGCAGATTACCAGGATGGCTATAATCACGTCTACCAGAAGACAACTTTTTTTTTTAATGTCCACTTCACCGGCATGTACCTATTTCAATTTCAATTTTGATTTTTTTTGTTTTTTGAATACATTTTGTACTTTTCAGATGTTAATGAAAAACTTATATAAAAAATTATTCTTATATGCCTAGTGGTTTTTTTCTATTCTTCCGTAAAATCACCTCAAAATCGAGCCTCTAAACCCGAATACCCCTTAAGAATGAGTTATTAAACGATGTAGAGAGAATTTATTCGTCAACTGGATAAAAAAAGATATCCTACTACAAATTGCATGATTTTTAACAATCTATTTTGTTGGTCTCTTTTTCGCCTTAAGGTAGTGTAAGATTAATGAAATATAAGTGCAAAGTATTTGCTGCTGTGATGCAACAACGCATGGCGCCAGTAGTTTTTCAAAAATTCGATGAATAAAGCATATTTTCGGAAAGGTTGTTGGAAATATATCAAAGGCTGCAAAAGAAACGGTCAGCGTTTTCCGAACTCCAATGAAAACTCATGTGGAAAACGTAGGAATATGCTCCTCTAACGCGATTAAATCTTACGGTGTTGTATGGGCAGTACACTATATGGAGTTCAAATTTTGTAAAACCAAGCTTAGGCGTACTGGGTTGTATGCGTTGTATTGAAGCCAAGTCAAGCGAAACTCCGCATTAAGTAAATACTTGTAATCAAGTTAATTTGTTCCCCGTTCTGATATAAAGCGCACTGTCAGAACAGGAAGCTATGACCCATACAGCTATAAAATTGAGGTTCACTTTGAATATGCATCCTGTTTTTTCATAAGCAGGTGTGATATAAAAGTACAAATCAGCGTACTGAAGGATGTATGTACGCATATGTAATATGGGCCAAAATTGTATGTTAACAAAAGGCAAATTTACAGTATACAGCTCCATCAAACCATTAATACAAATCTTTCGTCACTTAAACAACAAGTAAGGTTTATTATTTCAGTACATACGGTTGAAATAGCATTTAATTTTAAATATTTGAAACAAACAGCATTTCTAGCATGCAATAGGGGCTAATGGTTCAATTTCCGAGCAAGCTGCTAACCCAAAATTCTTTCCACATTTGAATAAGGATTCACATTGTAAATGTTTGATAATATGTCCAAAAAATAAAAATATTCACATTTGTTTTTTCACTTTATTCCAGAACTGCCCGAATCAATATCAACAACCATTTTAAATTGTACAAATGAAGAGACAATAGTAGTAAACCCAGGTTGCGAAATCACAAATAACAAATGCCAATGTTGGCCTGTTATAAAAATGTGCAAAGAAAATCGACCGACAAGTGGCCGATGGCATTTTAGAACATTACAGGTAAATCAAACCATTCCCATAAAACTCATCCTGAGAAACACCTTAACTACACAAAAAAACTAATTCCACCCACCATGCAGATCATTTGCATTTGTTGTGAAAAATTTCATTATTTACCTTAAGTTTCTTACTTCTGTCGTTTACAGGACTGTCAGCTAAATTTGAGAAATTTAATTAAAACACAAATGGAATTCGACGAAGATTTCACAGTATCACCGCGAAGTTTTACATATCGAAAGGTCCGCGGGAAACGACGTCGCATCAGAAGAAGAAGGTAGGTGGTACACTTAATTCAGAAAAAGACACGAAATGCTGAACATGTTTATTTTCTTCTAAATTGTTGCAAGAATATTTCCGGTATGTTTCGCCTTCAGGGAATGAGTGGCATTTATTCAAAGAATATGCCAAAAACGTGCATGTTTTCTTTTCGCTTAGAAAAGACATGGGCAAAAAAAATATGGAAATATTTCATTTAAATTATGTTTTGGTGCTGTGAAATATAGCATAATGACCTTCATGAAAACTCTCGTGTAGCGCCCGAAAAGACTGTGTTGAGTAATTTCTTAAGGACCTGAGTAAATATTCGCATAGCGCAGCTAGACAATAAATTGTTTTAATGTCTCCGTTAATATATTTTATATTAATTTTTTTGCAGTTTACTAGATATCAGAGAAATTCCTTTTCGTTATCACTATGAACAATTTGCATTTTACAGCTATTCGACCCCTACGACTTTTTTCCGTTTGTCAGATACAATGTCCACCGATCTGAGCTCTAGTTCATAGACAATAAAAGTGAAAGTATGAAATAATGCAAAAAGATACTTTCGTACCCTTTCCCACATTACCTTTATGTTTCGAAATTGCCTTATTCTTTTCTGTCATCTTCGCTAAATGCCCGGCGGTGCTTAAACCACAGGGCCAAAATGTCATTTATCTTTTGTTATCATGTTTCCAGTATACATACCCTCGTACAATGAATGGGAAGACCAGCTACAACACGAACAGGATAATAGTCTCGACGTCATGATCTAAAGTGACTTCGACGTTACTACATCTTGTTTCCATCTCCGGGTTGTAGAATGTGATGTTGCTGTTGTAAGTCCTACCCTGCCCTACTAAGCATAAACGCTCTATCTATATTTTAGTACTTTCGAGATATTCCATGATTTGTGTTTTGATTTGTACTGGAAACATATGGAGAGTGCATTTTTCAACATTGATTATAACATACTTTCACAAAAGATAGATTTTTAAAATTTTGCAGAATGATGTAAAAGAATATGTAGTTTTTGAATCCGGTATTAACTCAAAAATGAGAAAAATACAAATACAACGTTTATGCTTAGTAGGGCAGCACTGGTGTTTCGTTCATTTCGTTTCGGATCGTGTCAGTTGCCGTTCGCCTTATCAAAATTTTGCCCCTGGACAATCTTATCATCTCATTTTCATTCGAATTATTCGTTTTAATATCGCAGAAAAATGGCACGGAACCAAGGCGTGTTCCCTGTGATCTCTGAAGGATTTGCTCATCTTATGCTGTTTGTTGGTATCTGGTCGTACGATGATGGCGGTAGGTCTTATTCAGTCAAAGGAAAGTATCCAAATGCTTCGGGGTGAACAAGCTCTGTACCATTTGCACATTTACCAGAATTAAGATACTGGGTATTATTTGCACGACGCAACGGACACGAAGAGAAAGTTTCTGAGTTTTACTCGGGTACGAGAGGCAAAAGAATCCTTCACAATATTATTACGTATTTCGTATCTTCAGGGATTACTGTGCAAAGAAACAGTGCTTTTACGTCGGTCCATGTGCTAGGGGTGATATTTTCGGGAGCAGGAATTAGGTTTCACGCGTACAAATCACATTTATCAGATTGATATGATCGGATTAGGCTAGATACCTGCTTGGACGCTAGGAATAGAAAACAGGAAGCTGTAGGAAAAGATTGAAAATGTTGGTCCAGATTGAAGAAAAATTACGAAGTCCGATTTTCGTAAAGCTAAATTATGATTATCAATACTGCCGTGCTTAGCACAAACCTTCTATCTGACACTTTTTTCATTTTTGAGTTAACACCGGATCCTAAAACTATCATTCTAAAAAATATGAAAAACCTTTCTTTTGTGCAAGTAGGCTTTAATCAATAATGAAAAAATCCCCCATTTATCTACAAAAAAACGTAGCATTTGTATCCATATTTGAACTTTCATCCCATTTTAAGATGTGTGTAGCATTTAGAAAAACACAAATCATTAAATATCTCAGAAGTTACTAAAATGTAGACAGAGCATTTATGCTAAGCACGGCTGAATATTTATAATGAAATCGTTGTCAATATACAGGGTCTCTGGTACTCAGATGACATTTTTGTAAGAAGGTACTCCTTAATATATTTTGAGCAAAAAATCGCTTTACAGGGTGGTCCGGTTTTCAAAATCTGTGGAGTTACAGAGTGGTCAAGAAAAGTGTTTCGGACCTGTACCCTGAGCCACTCAAACCGTTATATCTTGAAACTAATAATTGCAACGGAAAGTTTTATTGCTTGCTTTTTTATGGAATCAAATTACCTTTAATTTGATGTAACATTGTAAACTCTAGCTGTACCTGGTTTTGAGGTATTTACTTCAAAACACAAAATTTGGCACATCTACCTCAAAAATTATGTGTTCTATGTTGTTTTTTCTCTGAAAACCTCCAAAAATATGCCATTTCAATTTTATTTTTTTATAGGCCACATTATTAGCTAAAAAAGTTGCATACATATTTATGACCTAGATTTTACCATTTCGCAAGTAGTAAGCGGTACTACATATCGCTTAAAAACTTAATATGTCATAAATTGGCCACCGTTGTCGATCTACACTCTTTGCTTGAACTGAAAGAATTTAATAATGGTTTTTATGCTTTCTTTCAAAATTTTTGAGCTACAGTAAATGTTCTAAATGGCCACCTTCATTCTGAATACACGCTAAATCTCGTTTCGCAAGCGTTTTGTTCGTATTCATACTTGTCAGCTGCTGCCTCACTTATGCTGCAGCCGCATCGATCCTGGTATATAGATCTTCCGATGTTGATACTGTCGTTGTTTATACAACGTCCTTCATCCGTCGTGATACGAAAAATCCATAACTGTTAAATCAGGAGGTCTCGTAGGCCAGTGTATTGGTCCATTTCTACCGATCCAGCGATTGGTATAATTGGAATTCAACCACTCTCTGACTGGTCGGCCATAGCGAGCTGGAGCACCATTGTGTTGGTAAAACATGGAAGCCAATCGTTGCAGGGGAGTATCCTCCATTAAGTCCTGCAGATCATGTCTTAAAAAATGTAAGTAACTGGTACTATTTAGGGTAGGCGGGAGCCTAATTGGTCCAATAAAATTGTTACCAATCACTCCTGCCCATAAATTTACGCTGAATCTATGCTGAAATGATGAAGCTATTCTCGTGTGTGGATTGTTCTCAGCACACGTCTATAAATGGTGAAAGTTAGTGATACCATCCCTGGTAAATAAGGATTCATCATGAGCGTGTCCAGCCTCGATTTTAGGTAAAATAACGGCGAGAAAAAAGAGGAATAACGAGGATTTTTTGTTTCATTCGTATTTTTGTCAAGTACACATGTATTCGTTTAACCACTACTACATTTTTTTAATCAAGCCAACAGTAATTTACGTGGATTTTTGGCAAACGTTTTCAGTATGCTTTCTTGAAATTCCGCTTTGTTTTTGTTTACCATCGTGCGGTGGACACTTAGCTTGCACAATCCTGCAATTGTTTAAATTGAAATGAAATTTAAAATAATGCAAAAATTGATGAAGTTGAACTAGATTTGAAATTTTTTTTATACCAACCATAGAGCCGATTTTTGCTCATTGTTGACCTGAGCCAAGTTTTGACTCTTTTCAATGTACTGAAAGATCGTTCGATCGTGCATGTTGTGCAAGGCAATGTCAACGAAATTTCCAATGCTTTGATGATAGACGGGAAGAAAGTTTCAGCTTCGTTCATTATTTCCGCTGATTCCAATTTCTTCAGCTGCTCTTTACCCATATCTTTTTCATTGCACGTGTCATATCATAATTCAATTTCCCCAGACAAATCCAAACTGTAGAAATCAGAAAATTCACGAATATCTTCTTTCAACTCTTGAATACTTTTATTCAACATGTTTATGAGTGTAGCATGAGCAGTGAGAATGCTGGTGAATTGTTCTTTGGAAATTTATTTGTCAGTGAGGTTCTTAGTGAATCCAAATATGGGATTAGCAGTGATGTCTTCCAATAGTCATTGAAATTGGCTATCGGATGATTGGCTTGATGTTGCTGTCGTTGAGTTAGTCTCGGTAACGTGAGTTTGACATCGATTTTTTCCGCTTTTTCCGTCGCTTCTTTCAAAATATCTTCAATTACGGTATCTACTGTTTCGTCGCGATGACGGGAAATGACAGACAATCAATTGGACATTCGAAAATAAAATGGTTTTTTCAAGGAAATTTTTCGCTCGTTTTTTTTCACTCGTTTTTCGAGGATTTTTTGAGGAATTTTTTCTTAGCTAATTTTAATTTAGTTTATTTTTTTGATAGTTTAAATAGTAATTAATGGGCAGTAAAATTACTTTAGTACAAATAGCAATTTAAAATTTTCTTCTCAACGAGGGCCACTTTATGACATATTTACTTTTTAAGCGATATGTATTTTCTCTTACCACTTGCGAAAAGGTAAAACCTATGTCATAAATATGTATGCAACTTTTGTAGCCAATAATATATCCTATAAAAGGTAAAATTAAAATGGTATATTTTCATGAGATTTTCTGGGAAAAACGACATAGAACCCAGAATTTTCGGGGTCGAAGTGCCAAAATTTTGTGAAGTAAATACCTCACAATCGGGTAAAGTTACAATTTACAATGTTACATCAAATTAAAGTTGATTTGATTACATGAAAAACAAGGAACAACACTTTGCGTTATGTTTATTAGTTTTCAAGACATAACAATTTAAGTGAGTCGGGGTACAGGTCCGAAACACTATACTGGACCACCCTGTAACTACACCGATTTTGAAAACCGGACCACCCTGTAGAATGATTTTTTGCTCAAAATATATCAAGCAATACCTCCTTATAAAAGTGTCCTGTGAGTACCAAACACCCTATATATACTTGTCAAATATCACCCAGATTGTACATTATCTGGCGTTTGACATAGCTATCTAGTTTTTAAAAGCTAAGTGAATTCACTAAACCAAATCTAGCTTAACTAGATGTAGGTCTTTTCATTCTCTTCGATTCGTCGGGAGGCCAATATTATTAAACAGCATGTTCATGAGCCGCCTTTGTCCTGCTATCTCCGCCGTACGCATATATGGCTCATTAAAGCCACTCATGTGTCCAATACTTTTTGCTTTCGCACTCACTAGCTATCCTTATCAAGCTCCCGGTACCACGCCCCATGTGACCTATATGTATTGAAATTCACCTACCTTCTAAACCACTGGCCATCCCATTCTAAAACTACTATGATAAAATAAGTATACTTTAAGTTTTGTTTTGTTATAAAAATAAACAAAATTAACCGGGTCGAATTATTCAAATAACGATTTGAAATGTTTACGTTGAGCTCTACACTAGAAAAAAAAAATGAATTTTTGTAATCTTCTTTCAAAATTAAAAAGGACAGTTAATGTTCTATGCCCATCATTATGTTTAATGTTATTAAAAATTTTTTGAATCTCAGAATCCGCTTCCAAAAACACATTTCATCAATTTCGTCAATTATTCAGAAGCCCATATCTCGGCAACTAAACCCCATAGAAACAAACACTTGTGTATACACGTTCATATCCTCTAAAAGTACCATTCTGCATAATTTGAACGAAACCCAGAACCTCGACTTTTTTTCATTGTCCGCTTCACTTGAAATGCCCCATTTATCAAAACAAAATCTATGGTTGACTAAGTAATTTTCAAGGTTTTCCGCATCTTTGAGTGGGTCTTGGCTAAGAACGAATAAGAGCGTGTCATATGCATGTTGTAGGACTTTAACTTGAAGATTGTGGAAAATTGTGTAAACCGGTTCAGTGACATTGAATAGGTTGAAAGGTCGGCAACTCTGCTCGATAAGGCGCCGTTCCGAAGTAGCGTGTACTGCTTGCGGAGCCAAGTCTCGTCCAATGCTTATGAATACATTTGTTTGTCTTCTGTTGTTCTAATACCAGCACTCCACTCATTGAGTGCCACATAATAGCTTTAGCGGTGACTGTGCATAGCACCATCAATTCAGAAGATAAGAAAAAAAGTCTGGCACTTAAAGAATAATGGAGTAATTGAAATCGGGTTCTCCCATATGTTTTTCTCTACAGCCATAGCTTAGCATTTGCTCCTAGGAGTAATTAAAATACATGAATAGTCATGATATCTTAACATATTACTTTTTCATAACATATTACTTTTTCCCACTTATATTAAAATACACAAGGCTGTCTGCTTTCAATGACTGTCAAACACAAAGAAAATGGCTTCACTTGCTCAAAATTTGACAGTACTCTAGTAATAGATGGCAGTTGGAGGGAGCAGTGTTTTATTCAAAGTTGCTGCGAGTAGAGATGGGACTGAGGTTTGTAAGCATGTACATTAACATAGCAGGCTACATTGGTTCACTCAACGTTGAAAAAGACCAAATGCTGGTGAAACTACATACTCAAACTAAGGTTAATGACGAAATACTCACTGAAATTACCAATCAAATCGAGAGTATAACGACTGCCTTAGATGATCTTTCCAAAGCCACCAAAAGAAATACTGACAAATCTGGTGAGCTTACCGTTAATTTGAAGCAACTAACTTGTTCAGTTACCTCTCTATCTACACCCACCTCTAATTGCCAAATGAACGATAGAGGCTTGCTCAAAATTATTGATAACAAAATAGCGACACTTATGACAACTCAGATTGATAAGCTGTCGAATAAATTGTTCGATGATATTCACGCTACCGAAAAATCAATCAGCAATAAACTAGAGAACATTGAAAAGTTTCAAAAAAAGCTATCTATGGAACTTGGGTCGTTTAATCCTATTATCAACGAGCAGTCGCTTCACGAAGAAATGGCTAATGTCAATATCAACGTTGATGTACCAAAAGAATTCGCTACTCAGGATGCAGCAACCTCGCCCATCAAAGAGCTGTTATCGAGCACGGAGACTCATGCTGGTTTTTCGCCACGGAAATTACAATTTCAATCCCAAGCAGGGAAATCCTTGAAAAAAATTTTTATGTTCGGCACATACTGGTCAGAAGATGATTGGTTCAAACGCATCGAAAAAATCAAATGTTTGAACTCAAGTCACTACGATTCTCAACATGACACAACATTCTCAAACAAAAAAAAGGTGCCATTTTTGTCGAAGAAGTCCCTATTTCAACCAACGTTTCTCGGCTTGGAAGACTCATTAGAAGTCATTTTCGTATTAATGGATCTCATATTCAGCACATACCTCAACATGACAATAGAGCATCTAAGCACTATAAAGTCTGGATCCCCGAAAAATACGCCTGGCTTTTTACCAACGTTGACGGAAGCAGCAGGAGCTTTAACTGGAAAAGCATCAAGTTTTCTCCCTGGAAGTCCACCAACAGCAGCAACAATATTAGCAATATAAGTAAAAATACTAATGTAACCAATAATTGTACAGTCCGCAAATTACGAATAATGCAGAAAACTCCTAGGAATCGTCAGAAGAATAATATACCCATATCTGTAGTTCCCACCACTGAATGTTTAAATATTCCAGTCCAGAATATCTATAGCGTTGAATCCAGACGTTCGCCTACGGACATATCTCCTCAAAGTTTAACGTAAAGCTGCAGGGCGTCTTCTATCAATAATCCTCCGAATACCACTCTCTCAAATACAACTTCGGATGAAACTCATCCGACTTCAAATTCTTTGCAAAAACCCCGGTATAACGTTAGGTATCGCTCCTAACAAGGTGTGCTCTCGCAAGTGCCTCAGAATTTTTTACCACAATTGCAGTGGTATGAGAGGCAAATTGAATAAACTCTACCTTGACGCCAAATCATGCCATTTCAACGTACTTGCCTTCACTGAAACCTGGTTAAATGAATCCCATATTAATGAAGAGATCCTCGATAGTAGCTGGACAATATTCAGAAATGACCGTGATTGTGTCGCCACTGGCCAGACAAGAGGAGGTGGTGTTTTACTTGCTGTTAACAGTACTTTCTCATGCGAAATTGTCAACATAACCCCTCAAAAATTGTTTCAGCATAAAGTTATTTGAATATCATTTGACAGGACATCGGTATATATCGGTTTATTTTATGTCCCGCCTAGATCTGACGACTCTGTTTACAATTATATATGCGAATTTATATCTACTTTCATGGCAACTCGTAGCGCTGAGGATCAAATTATTCTACTTGGAGATTTTAATCGCCCTAATTTACGTTTCGTTCTTGATGAAACTGATAATTACCTAATTCCTATTAACCATCTTGATAATTCTGATTTTAACCTTGTGAGTACTTTGTATGGTAATGATTTGCAGCAAGTTGCTCCGACTCCCAATAATTATGGTAATTGGTTAGACCTTATATTTCCAAACGCTTATGACAAAGTAGTGGTTAGCCCTACTATCGACGTGGAGAATCTTTTCTCTAATAGCCTTCACCATTCTGCTCTTACTATTGATTTATCCACTACTGATTCTAATATCTTTCAAACGTACAATAATACCATTGTATACGATTTCCGTAATGCTGATTATTATAGCATTCACCATTCTCTTGACAATGTCGATTGGACAGATACGCTTGCATCCCAATCTATTGACGACAATGTAAATTCATTCTACAATATTCTGTTTGACGCGGTCGAAAGATATGTCCCTAAAATTAGGAGAAAGGATAAACTTTCTGAGCCTTGGCTCGATAAGACTCTTAGACGTATGATAAATCATGGAAATAAGCTTTACAAATCAATAAAAAATAATGTCGACTCTAGCCATCGTATTAAAGAAGAATACAATGCAGTGGCCAAAGAATTCCATTACAAGTCTCATGAAGCATATGACAGATTCATTAAAACTACCGGCGAGAATATAATCCACAACCCCAAAAAGTTTTTTGACTTTGTGAATGTGAAACGGAAAACAACTGGCTATCCCTCTTCTATGTTTTATAACACCTCAATGTCTTCTTCTCCTCAAGAAATTTGCAATTTTTTCGCAGATAACTTCCAAGACGTTTTTAATCCAGCAAGTACTTCATCATTTTGTCATTCCCCAAGAGTAACTAGACCAATTTTCGCTGAGGCTATAACCATTTCCAGAGATGATATTTCTAAAGCTATCTTGGAGCTTGATAGTAAAAAAGCCCCTGGACCTGATCTTCTTCCTCCAATGTTTCTTATTAAATGTGCCACACAGTTAATCACTCCTCTTCACATTATATTTAATACATCTCTTTCCTCTGGGTACTTTCCGTCGTATTGGAAATCCTCCTACGTGACACCAATATTCAAAAATGGCGATAGAAGATCAATTCATAATTATAGAGGTATTGCCATTTTATCAACTATTCCTAAACTCTTCGAAAAAATCATATGTGCTAAACTATCCCCTCTGGTCGATTCTCGACTTAACGAACAGCAGCATGGTTTTCGGAAAGGACGTTCTACCACTACCAACCTAATGATGCTGGTTTCACATGTTCTTTGTAAAATGGAGAAAGGTGATCAAATTGACGCAGTCTACACTGACTTTAGCAAAGCATTTGACCGTGTTGACCACTCCATTTTGATTTCCAAGCTACAGCAATTCGGAATTGCCGGTTCTCTACTAAAATGGCTTAGCTCTTACCTCCACAACCGCTCACAACATGTGAAATTCCAAGGGCTTATTTCTAAAAAAATTCATGTCAATTCAGGTGTACCTCAAGGTAGTCATCTTGGCCCTTTACTTTTTAATATTTTTATGTCAGACTTGTCAGAGGTTTTATCTGATGTGCCTCATCTACTCTATGCGGACGACCTGAAAATTTATTATACTATAAAGTCGTCTTCAGATGCCAGCTTTTTTCAATCAAAACTAAATTCCCTCGAACATTGGTGCAGCGGGAATAACCTACCTCTCAACATCGCAAAGTGTAATGTAATAAGCTTTTCTAGAAAAAGTACGCGCGTACATTATACGTACCTTTTAAGCAATACGGCACTTAGTAGAGTGGACAATATTTTAGACCTCGGTGTGGTGCTCGATGAAAAGCTCCGCTTTAATTTTCATTACGACAAAATGATTTCTCAAGCAAGTAAACGACTTGGCTTCATTAAGCGACGGGCCAGGGAGTTTCAGAACCTTTGGGCTACAAAATCACTTTACACCGCGCTCGTTCGTCCTCTTCTTGAGTATGCTTGCATTATCTGGAACCCAGTTTTCGAAATTCACAGCCAGAGATTTGAATCTATTCAGAAGCAATTCTTGCTATTCGCTCTTAGAGGTCTTTACTATCCAAGTGATTTTAGCAATTTACCGTCGTATGAATTTCGCCTTAGACTTCTAAACTTATTACCTCTTGCATCCAGAAGATTAATGTTATCTGCCTGCTTCAGTTTCGATGTCATTAGAGACGCTGTTAATGTCGACTATATACAGAAAAGATTTGTGCTTAATCAGCCCTTGAGAGTCACTAGATCCCGACGAATGCTAGTTGAATATAAGCATAGCACCGCATATGCTGATAATGAGCCAATTAACAGATGCTGCAAAATATTCAACAGTATGAGCCAACACTTTTCCCCCACGATATCCAAAGTGTCCTTTAAAAATAGAGTTACCAAGGCTCTCTTATCCTACCCTCCCTAGTCTACCGGCCTAGTATCTTCTTATGACTTAGGACTATTTTCATAATTGTTTAATTAGATAATTAATTAAATTCGTTTTTGCGTTTTGCGTATTTAATATTGTGATCTACATGTAAATTAGCTTTGTGTATTTATTTATCGAATGTTTATTTATTTATATTATATTTGTTTGTATTTTATACCTATTTTAAACCTGTTTTTTTTTTAAATTTGTCTGGTTTTTTTTTATGTTTTATATTTATTTCATTTATATGTATTATTATCATACCTTGTTTGGTAAATAAATAAATAAATTATCATAGAGAGAAAACTTTCTGACACGCCGCATGTCATAGGTCCCCGAAGTGAATTTATTTCATCGACCCTTACTGTTGCCAATGAAGCTTGCGGCGAATCGAGTTACTACTTCCAGAAATCCCAGCTTTATTTACTTGTATAGATGACCTTGGTGCCATAATATTTCGAAAGTAATCGATATCAAAGACACAAACAACCGTTGCAATGTTTGGTTCATTCAAATATGACCCAACCTGACCGTACAGGTACAAGATAGCCTGCTAGGTTTTATGCTTGCGGTTTAACTGGTCAGTGGCTTTTTGAATGAAAGATTTTTTTCGGCAAAAAAAACATTTGATTCTTATCATAGTCTCCTTATAGCGAGATACATTAAGTCCAGCGTTTCTTTAATTTTGTTTTCTCTTCCGAATACTTTGTTTCCTCAAAGCCTTCAAAATAATTGTTTGTTTTGGCGATGACCTCTTCACTCAACCCAAATCTGTTGCCGCCCACCCATTTATTCAGGTTTGGAAACAGGAAATAGTCGCAGGGGACTAAATCTGGAGAATATGCTGAATGGGGTAACAGTTCGTAGCCCAATTTATGGATTTTTTCATGATAAATACACACTTGTGTAGATACATTGTCTTGATGGAACATTTCTGCTTCAAATCAATATCGAATTTGTCCAAAAGGTCTGAATAGTATTCTCTAAATAATATTTCAACGACCTGGTTTGGGTGACCTGAACATTCGACGTCACTTAGGCTGTTGCGACCACAATGGAACTCAATAAATTACTTTTTTACCATTAAAATTGATGGTCCAGAGTCTCTAGCATTTATCAAGCCTTACTTTGGGTTTGGAAACGGCTTTATTTCGCAAAAACTAATGCTTGAATAGAACACGAAATTTACTTTTTCCTATTTATATTAAAATACACAAGGCTGTCTGCTTTCAATGACTGTCAAACACAAAGAAAATGGCTTAGCTTGCTCAAAATTTGACAGTACTCTAGTAATAGATGGCAGTTGGAGGGAGCAGTGTTTTATTCAAAGTTGCTGCGCGTAGAGATGGGACTGCTCCTGCGATCACTGCTACTAATCGCACTGCTCTTTGAAAAGAGCAGTGAGCAGTGCGATTGCTCTCTGCTCATGCTGTTCAATTGCTCACTGCTCTTATGCAGAGCAGATAATTTTATAAAGAGCAGTGAGCAATTTGGTTGTGTTTTGCTCATGTTGTTCGACAGCTCATTGCTCTTTTGCTGAGCAGAAAGTTTTGAGGCGAGCAGTGAGCAATTTGATTGTTTTCTGCTCATGCTGTTCAACTGCTCATTGCTCTTTTGCAATACAGAAAATTTAAAATGCTCATCTATTCAGATTCTTTTCTTTCTACCCTTGCGAGTATTTTCGGACTTGCAAGTATTGTATTCAATTATTCAAAAAGTTTTTAGGGCAAAAGTAGCTGAAATCGGACAAAATCGGCCAATTTTGGGTTAAAGTGGTTTGGAACATAACGGGCCAAAACCTATTGCTGTGATACCAAAATTTCGGTTTTGTAGGGGAGTAAGGGGTTTTTTGGCCATAGTTTGGCAAAAACTGCCCTTATGGCGCTTTCGATGATTGAAAGTGGTCGGGGAGTATATTAGTGATATATTAAGGGCGACAAAGTTTTTGATAGGGGAAATTGGGCAAAAACGTCCATATTTTCCAAAAAAAAATTTTGTATACCATGAATTTGGGGACCTTTCTGAGTTGTTTCGGGCGAAATTTCCATATAAATCTGGGAAAAAGCGGCCTGGTTTCTAAGATACGTCAAAATCAAATCTGCCCGAAAAACTGAAAGTGGCACTAAAAATGTTGAGATCCTTTTTGGTTCGCCAGTTGGCTTCTGCGGCGGTGCTCGTGACTGCACTCCAACCCTACCGGGGTTGTGACTCATGTCCAGCCTTACCGAAGAGATTGGCCCCGTAGTGGGTGCATGTTTAATACACGTAAAAATTTTGTTGTCATTTCTCCAAAAAAATTTCCACAAACTTCATGCTTCGGTGAGGCGAAGTGGAAAACCGATTGCTTTAGTTTAGCCAGGAGAAATAAATCTTCGAAATTAAATTACATACTGCATAATACTGTACATGCATAATAACATTTCACTACGTTGCTTGCATCCAATGTATGACATTTTGAAAACCACGAAACTACTAAACGATTTACCAAGCACTTGGCAAAATATTTTTCTGCAAGGAAGTGCCGAATTAATGCAGGCAACGCATTCCCAAACATACAACATCTGTTCTAAACATGAGCATCCATCGCCACGGAAAAACATTGTCAGCATACAATTCGATTGCAATCTGAGGCTAGAAATTGCTGTATCAAGCACAAATCGAAGGCGATGAGAAGGTAACGAGCAAACACTGGCAATGAGCAATCAAAAGTAGCGAGCGGTTTTTCGTACGCACGAAACTGCAATCGCAATTGCGATTGAATAGCTGCTACTCTAAACTGCTCTCTGCGATCACTGCTCAGTAAAAAGAGCAGTTAAGCACATCTCTAGCTGCGCGGGAAGTTAAAAAAACAGGGACTTATCAAAAATGCCTTTGTATAAGCGAGTTAAATAAGGCAGCAGAAATTTTAGGGTGGAAATTGCAGGGCTCATTGCTTTTGCCTTTTTTTGTGAATAAAAAATATCTTTGCAACCTGTTTTTTGTGAGGAAAGTAACCGTTGTTGAAGGGTTTGTCGAAAATAAAGGCAATTATTCGGAGCGTATAGATTCGAAGACGTTTAGCAGTACGAAATACATCCAATCATTGACAGATGACTTTTTACCTCGCAGCAAGTGCACAAAGAATTCACTATTGACAAATTTAAATTGGTCGGTTTTGAGCTACGGACCGTTTAATAGATTTTCGAATGAAAATGCGACCAGTGCCTTTCTGTGAAAACGTCAAATATTTGGGAGTGATTAAATGAAAGTATTCACAAATTATAGAAGCTATGAGTATGTTGTCACTTTAACAGTTTGCATATTTATATCATGATTGCTACAAAATTAACTGCGTTAACAGTTAACGGCTACAAAGTCAAATAGTTCAAATTAATTAAATCACAGCATGTTAATCATGGTATGTGAGAAATCGAATAATCTTTCAAGCTGGCAAATTTTTTTGATTCCATTTTTGTCTGCGAGAAAGAGGGATAAATTGGGGGTCGTAGTGGAGTCCAAATTGATGTATTTTTGATTATAGAATGAGCTGTCGGAATTCTTAGATAGCCGCGCCATTTGTCAAGTTTTAATTTCCGAGGATCATCAAGCAGACCGATGATAATGTAATTTTGATCCAAGGCAGTAGAATACAATACTAAGATATATTATCCTAAATACACTAGACACTTTTAAGCAGAACAGAATATACCGATCGACGAACCAGCTAGGGTATATTCTTATGAATATACCCTATCTGGCTCAAGTGAAATGCTCTGAAGTCCGGAGCACGAATAATATTTGTTAGCTGAAAACTTGTTAAGCACAATGATAATACAATATACATGTGTTTGTTGAAGCTTTTACTAAGCCGAGAAAAAGTGTTAATGATAAACTCATATACACACATAATATAATTTAATGTAAAAATAAATCCGCTGCTTTTAAATTTTATGGTCACAACATTTCCACTTCAAAAACATACCAAAAAAACAACGATTATCGGACACATCTATGTACTATTATGGAAAATCAGGTTAGAATTAATTATCGTAAAACCGCATGTCGGATTTTCTCTGCTTGGTGACAAAAGAATGTAATTCATCAAACTACGACACTACAACCACACCAGCTTTCTTCAATTTGTCACAGTCAATCCACTCAATAACCGGATCAAGTCACAAATTACACGGCAGTGAAGCAGTAAATACTGGAAGAAGATAAAGTTAATAAGTAAATTTACATGATGGTTATATTTAAGGCTTCCAGCTATTTCCTGCTAGACGAGGTAGAGAAAGCCAAGACATTGTCTGACTACGAAGTCGAAACATAGATAAGCCCTATAGATATATTAAAAACATTATGCCATTTCTTGTTCCGCGACCCAAGTTCCTTCTTTCCATACTCATTGTAGCCAAAATTTCAGCTTTCATGTCTCACATAAACGTGTTCGCAATCACTTTTTGTCTGTCTTTCCTTCATAGATAAGAAGCGGAAAGCATAGTCGATTTTTCGAAATTTCCACAATACCAAACTTTGTATTATACACACTCGTAGGTGTACTCTCCAGCGAGGAGATGTCCTCTCACGATGTCCTGTAATTCGGGTATTAACTGATGGCATTATACAGAGTTTGGTAATAACAGCAGGCCCCGAAACAAAAGTAAACGGAACTAACAACAATCATGCCCAGCAGCTACCATTTCCTGGTCGGGCGTAATATGAATAAGACTTTCCGCCTACTATCGTTTACAGCAAACAGGAAGTTTGTCTATCCAGTTGTTAGAGGCCGATTGAAGTCTGCCAGTTGCTTTATGGAAGCCAACACGAGAAAATTTGTATATATTTTCTACACATTCTCACTCAAACTCTATAATTTTAGTCCCTGACTTTTCCCACATTGCCACGTTCGTTTCAGTTTAGATTTGACAATTCTCACGTCAAAACACCATTTTCGTATAACGAAACGAGTCAACCGAAATGAAAATGCTATTCGAAACCGCAAAGAAACTTTACGACTCTGACGTGTTTTTAACAGGAAAGTTGAAGCTAAGGTATGTGGAGACTTTTGGTAGACATCTGGTTGATGGCACAACACGGTTGTTAGATTCATATGAGAATTTGAATATGAGGCAGTTTGTCGTGCTCCATTACCGGTGCAGTGTAGTTGAATTTAATCATTGTATTTAAGTGCTTCTAATGTAGAGATGTCGGGTTGTCACAAATGTTGATGTAAGTGACATTTCGATAGAATATTGTCAGGAAAAGGGTTCTCAAGTTTGTTTGATTTTATTTGGAAGGTTAGTGGGAGAAATTATGTTGATTTTTAAGATGCAAAATGAAAAAAAGTGCAACGAAACACAGGATTTGATACAGTGATATTGAACCTTTGCACAACCAAAAAGTTACGTCACTATTCTACCCGTCATATCTTTACAGCTCTGACTTTTCAATATTCCCGTCCTTTCTTCTTCTGAAAACTAATTCGCAAATAATCGTTGAGCATCCTAAATCTAATTGTGCATTAAATCAATTGATCATCAATAGATGTAAGAGTCAATAAAAATTCGCAGAAACTTCTCGTTTCTTAATTTTCAAATAACATCAAGTGAGTGGTGCCAGATCATTAATATGTACTGCATGCACCAAAAGTTTACTTTTACAATTTACAATTCAAAAATCACATTACCCAAAAGTTCATACATCTCTTTTCCTCTAAATATAAATATATATATATATATATATATATATATATATATATATATATATATATATATATATATATATATATATATATATATATATATACATATATATATATATATATATATACAGGGTGTCCCATAACGCAACGTCAAGCCGGAAAGGGGTGATAGGGCAGGTGGTGACAGTAATCAGAAAACTATTTAAAAAAAAGTTAGCTGCGTATTTTTTGAGATATTCGCTTTTGAAAAAAAATTGAAAAAATGCGTACCCTGTGACAATCTTTTCACTGCTACATCTACAAAAATTTTTTTTTTTTTATTTTCTTTTTATAATATAACCCCAGATAAATGCTCTTTAAATTACAGCCAAAAATTAAAAAATTACTGTTTTAGTTTTCAGTGAAATAGCACTTCTTTCACCAAAGATGTACTAAAAAATAACTCTTCACCCAACTTCATCTAACCGTACTGAAAAAAAAATGTACTAAGATATTTTGGCAAGTAGCTTTAAAAGATAGTCTACTAAGTCCTAATTCCAAAATGGTATTACACTTGCTTCTTAATGACTTAATTGAGATGAATATAAATTTTCTAACAGTCCGACATCCTAAGTTTGTTTTCGCACTATTTGATATAAGTTGAAATTAGAAATCAATTATTGAACAGAAATTACTTACTTTACTTATAAAAGGTGTTCGAAATGCTTGCCATCAGCGGCAATGCAGGCTCTGCATCTTCTTAAGAACGACCTTGAAATTAGGCGGGCAAAACTTCTTGAGTTTATTTCGTCGACCGCTTTTCTAATTTTAGTACGTAGCTCTTCTAAGCTTTGTATTTCAGTGGAATAGACTTTTTCCTTTATTGCGCCCCAATAAAGGAAATCCAAAGGATTTAAATCGGGTGAACGAGCTGGCCACGAAATTGTTCCACCCCGTCCTATCCACCTCTCGGGATACTCACTGTTGAGAAATTCCCGTACACTTCGAGCATAATGTGCTGGGCAGCCATCATGCTGGAAATACATGTTTCCATAAATCCTCAGTGGTACGTCGTCCAATAGTTGTGATAATTGGTTTTCCAACATATCCAGATAAACTTCGGCATTCAAATTCCCCGCAAGCTCAAATGGCCCAACAACTGAACCATTAAGAATGCCCGTCCACATGTTTATTTTAAATCGGTGTTGAGATTTGTTCTGTCGCATTAGATGCGGATTCTCCACGTGCCACTCGTGCAAATTATGGAGATTCATGTAGCCATCCTTGGTGAATGTTGACTCATCCGTCCAAAGAATTTCGTCAAAGAACCGCGGATTTTCTCTATACTTCTCCAGCATAGTTTGACAAAACTGAATTCTCTCCGGGTAATCTCGCGGAAGGAGACTTTGTACACGTTGTACATGGTATGGATGAAGTTGGTTTCTCCTTAGAATTCGCTGAACTGAGCTCTTGGGTACTCCTGTAGTCATCTGAATGGCACGCACCGAGGTTGACGGTTCTTCTTCAACTGCTTCCAATACAGTGTCCTCGTAGAGATTCCAAGGTCTTCCCGCACAAGCCATTCGATGGGGCAAGCGACCCTCTGAAAATGCCCGATGCACGTTTATGAACACTCGATGATCTGGATACCGTTCAACATTTGGGTACCTCTCACGATAAAGTCGTGCTGAAGCAGAAGCATTGGATCTGCATTCCCCATAAATTAGGTGCATATTAGCATATTCCTGTGCACTATATCTAAACGGCATTATGGAATTCACACTTTACACTTTCAATAAACGGAACTACGGGAGTATTCTCTTATTTGCTAGAAAAATGCACACTTATCAAATGACCGTAATCCACTATAATGCCACGCAAATAGCAAAATAACATAACTACGCATCTAATTTTTCCATCGACCTATAGGTAACGGTTTTTAAGAAGAATAAAGTGCATTAAAATCATTTCAAATAACTAATAGCAATTAACTGGGAATTGGTTCTCTCCAAGGTAAAAACGTTATTTTTCCTTAATTAAGAAATAAAGAAGCAAGTGTAATACCATTTTGGAATTAAGACTTAGTAGACTATCTTTTAAAGCTACTTGCCAAAATATCTTAGTACATTTTTTTTTTCAGTACGGTTAGATGAAGTTGGGTGAAGAGTTATTTTTTAGTACATCTTTGGTGAAAGAAGTGCTATTTCACTGAAAACTAAAACAGCAATTTTTTAATTTTTGGCTGTAATTTAAAGAGCATTTATCTGGGGTTATATTATAAAAAGAAAATTAAAAAAAAAAATTTTTTGTAGATGTAGCAGTGAAAAGATTGTCACAGGGTACGCATTTTTTCAATTTTTTTTCAAAAGCGAATATCTCAAAAAATACGCAGCTAACTTTTTTTTAAATAGTTTTCTGATTACTGTCACCACCTGCCCTATCACCCCTTTCCGGCTTGACGTTGCGTTATGGGACACCCTGTATATATATATATGTATATATATATATATGTATATATATATATATATATATATATATATACATATATATATATATATATATATATATATATATATATATATATATATATATATATATATATATATATATGTATATATATATATATATATATATATATGTATATATATATATATATATATATATATATATATATATATATATATATATATATATATACATATAAATGCAAAAAGTTTTAGTTAGATTATCTTTGATTTTGATTATGGCGGCTATTTCCAAGTTTGCGCATATAGTCCAGTGAAATTCGACATTAATAAGGCGTAACTTCGGAAAAATTAGGAGAAAGCTGAATTTTATTGTGAACCTTAAACCTCGATACAAAAGTCCCCATCGATCCGAGTGCTGCGTTACATTTTATACGGGGTCAAAGGTCACCAAAAGCGACCTTTTGCAAATATCTCAGTAACGGTAACCTCTACAGAAAAACAATGTATGACGAATATGTAGCTTAAAAAGTTTCCCACAAAAAAGATTTTGTAGCCTTATCTTGTAATGATCTCCGTTTTTGAGATATTTTGATTCATAAACTGGTAATTTTTATTTTTCTCATGAAACGTGCACTCCATTCCGCACTTTCTTTGAAGTAGAGTACAAAGTGCGATTTTTAATGTGGTATCCCCAGTAGGCCTAACTCACATTTATTTTTGTTTGCAAAATGCTTATTTGTTAATAAATTATTATGAATTTATTAATTATTTTCTTTTTGGTTTATTTTAAACAGGAGTTATTAGTTTCAATAATTATTCCTCTTTGGGCCCTATTTCCTTGTTTCTGTTTTCCTCTTCATCATGTTCTTGTTCGTTTGTTGTATCCTGTATTTTCATGGATTCATTCAGGAAACAAGGTGGATCTAAATCCTCAGTAGAGTCGTATTCATTGATGTTATTCATCTCGGGTGATAAATTTAAGCACGCCTGACCAGGACAATTACCACAAACTGGTGAACAATACAACCGAACTTTTCTGCAGCCACAGTTTAAGCTGCAGCTATTGGTAGCAATTTAAGCTGCAACCAATTGTATTTAGCAAAATTTCTGGAGCAGGTGGAAGCAGAGTTTGAATTAGCTCCAAATGGTATCCCTGAGCTTCCATACCCAATCTTCAGGAATGAGCTCGTTGTCTAGCCATATTTGAACTTGATAAAAGACCCGATATAAATGTTGCCAAGCAGCACTAGATGTCGGCGGAAGAATAAATAGTTGAACAGATTTTTTGAGTTGTGTAGATCTTATAAAAGTTGAATATCAGTGAGTACCAATAGATACTTCTTGTGCTAGAGCTTAGTTTATAGCCAGGAGAAAACGAATCCCATTGTTCCCAAACGAATCTCTAGGAGAATCCCAAACGAATCCCCAGGAGAAAACGAATCCCATAGCACGATGTAACAGAATCTCTCCGTCAATAATACATGTTTTTTTGTTGTATCTTATTCAATATTTACCGATTCAAAGCATTACAAATAGCCGACTTCCATTCTCATCGTAGTTCATGCTCCAAAAATTCTTGAAGTTGGGTGTCAAATTTTTTTATGATACTTATGCGTTGAAATAGTAATAAAGGATCAATAAAGGATCAATTCATTGTAAATTTTCATAGAACTGGACACTGTTAAAAGAGGAAGGAACTCTTTTCGCACGTTTTAGTTTAATGCTATCGAATTTTTGACCAATCATGTTTATCAATGGAGATTATCATCTCCGACGACTCCACATTTTATAAGCATTATCTTCGGCATTGCTGAAAAAGGATTATAGCTGTTTTCTCCATCTATCCTGGAGTGTGGTAGATATGTTCGCTTACATTTCTGTTTTTTTGAGCCTCTCAAACATAAAAAAAACAAACTCACAAATATTCCAAGTCGTAATCAAAGTCGGATAATATGAACATGCCGTTGAGAGAGTGCATACTGTTTGTTGGAACAGTTTGGATCCATATATCTCAAAAACAGTTATCGCTACAAGAAAAAGTTGAGATCTTTTTTTGTAGGAAATTTGTTAAGCTACAAATTCGTCATACATTGTTTTTCTGTAGAGGTTACCGTTACTGAGATATTTCTGAAAGGTCACTTTTGGTAACCTTTGACCCCGTATAAAATGTAACGCAGCACTCGGATCAATGGGGACTTTAAACATTTTGTTCAACACGCCAGTACCAAGGTTCACACCAAAATCCAGCTTTGCCCTAATTTTTGCGAAGCACCATGTTAAATTTCCTTGTGCTACAAAGCGAATAGCATATAACATAAATATGGTATGAGAAGAATGAAGCAATTTTCGACCTCTGGCATAGTTTTGTGAGCGAGAGGTTGAAATGTGTTTGTATGATGAGGGCGACGTGAAATATTGTAATAGTGAACATAGTGAACTAATGAATTTCACATTGTTATTTAATGCGATCGGATGTTCTTCCTGAATAGACATAAATTGCTTGTGGTATTTGTTGATATAGAGGAAAATGTTTTTTTCTGTAAATATTCGTTTATGAGCAGACGCAAATAATGCATGAGAAAAAGTATTTTTTCTGAATTACCCGCGTTATAGAAGGTTTTTTATTAGGACATCAAGGTGGAGTTTGCACATGCGTCCATGCGATTAAACCTCTATTTTCAAAAGCAGCTGTTTAGAAGGCTTCTAAAAATCGGTTTAACCGCATGAGCTCATGTTTGAAATCCTCTTACAAGGTAAAGGAGAATTTACACTTGATTCCATGCATCCTTGTGTCCAGATTGGTTATTTACAAGGCGGGAGTGAAATGCAAGTAAAAATTCAAATACCCGCCTTCTTCCACCTCATTTCAACCTACTAAAAAACCGGGTTGGACATATACACTCATGTGTAAACATTCCTCAACGTTCGCAACATTCCCATTGTATGTAAATCCGTGTTTACATGTGTCAACAGCCAACACTAATGTAGGGCGTAAATTCAGAGAAAACCAACCGACTAAGTAAACTTTTTAGTGCCTTACGGGCTAATGAAATAGAAAAATGCCTTTAGTTCTTGAAATGCTCTACATGGATACAACAATAACCTGATGTATAGACAGTATAAGAAATACGAAACTGAAAAAGTAAGTTTGCGTACCAAATTAATCATCAAATCTTAAATTCCCTTCGAATCAAAATTATGTACTCCCAAATGTCGAAGTAGTGTACAAGTATCTGAAAGCAAACTGAATATTGTTTAAAATTGCGAACTAAATTTTTGGCGACCAAAACACTTGTTTATTTAATTTCTACCAATCGGTTTGCCTACCCACGTAACATAAAACATCTACACTTAATATATACAAACGACGCGTATATAATTTAGCATCATAATCTGCACGTTGCATTCCTAAATAGTAGGCGAAGTCAAATTCAAAGTTTGATTGTACTAGTTAAATCGTTTATTTACATCGTTTTTCATTGTTTTCAAATGATATGGTTGGCCAAACTTTATCACCCTGTACGCTATCAAGCTTTTCCCGCCTATGACCAAAAGCGATCAATTAAAATTTCAATCGGGCGGTTTGACACATGTTTTATTTTCGTATTTTAATCAATGAATAGTGTAAATGTTTAGATTCGTCATTAAACACTGCAAAAGTAAAAAGTGTTGTGCATCAATTACAAACAGGATTTTGCCCTAGAATATCTAATGTGAGCACAAATTCAATTCGAACCAATGCATCTCTTTTTACCGGATTTAGCATAGAAAGCTTTCGTCTCGTGGAAAGAAATGTTAAGAAATGTTAATGTTAAATGTGTGCAAGCAAATTTCATTTAAAAAATTTGATTAATTTGGATATTTGTGCCCCGTGTGATACATATTTTACTTTCCCCGCTATCCCAAGTAATGCCTAGTACTATACTCTTCGCGAAACGAATTCAACGGTCAAATCCCATACAAAAAGAGCTTTTCAATTCGTCAGTAAAGCTCTTTTGTATGGGATTTGACCGTTGAATTCGTTTCGCGAAGAGTATAGTACTAGGCATAACGCGTAAAGCGACCATGTTGAAAACAATAGAAATGTATGGAAATGTATGTTTACATAGAGAGTCTACAGCGCAGAAGGATAGATCGTGTGGCATTGAGGAGAAAGCTTTTTTGCAGAGAGTAAATTGCATTTGTAGTAAAATTGCCTCATTAACGTACGGGTTCATGGATTATGATTGCGTATCAGTTCTTCATATATCTTTGGCGTAAAAGTACATTCGAAAGGGAACAGACCAAGAGAGCTCACGTAGACAAAAACGCAAAAATTTTCTTCGTTCTGGTTCGATGTAGTCAATATGTACCTGCAGATAGGTTGCCCAAATCAAGCACACATATTCCAAGATTGATCACCCTACAGCATAATATGGAGCTTTTCTTGGGGTACGGACAAGACGGAGCGACGAGAGCGTCGAGCCGAGCATAGCGTCGAGTCAAGCATGGAACAGCTCATTGAATTGCGTTCATGTAGACGCGACGAGACGCAAAATTGTAAACGAAATTTTACAGTGGCAGTCGAAATAACGAACTCTTCAGTGTCGGATGAAGAGTTTTTCTCACCACAATACACCAAATTGAAGTCAATAGACCGCTGATAATATAAATTAATAGATTTTTTCTGATCACTGCTAAAAATCTAATTGACTATGTGGAATTCTGCACCGTTCAATCATAAAAAAGTACCCAAATTTTCGAATTACCCAAGAAAAACCCATTAACGCAATTTGCCTACTTGCTGTTTGTCATCGAAACACATTTTGCAACAACAACATACATTCCGCTCCAAGCAGTCGAGCAACGAAATCGGTTCGAATCAATGTCGTCGCTACTATCAAATTTCTACTCTTTGGTCGCTGCTTCGACATGGCCACTTCCATTTGAAAGTATATTACCGATTTCGGCGCGTTGCTTGATTCGACACTCGCGACGATCTCGTCGCTCCGTCTTGTCCGTACCCTTACATAAACATCGATCGTCTTCGTATGATGCCCAACGCAGAATTGGCTTTTGCGACGATGGTACGAGTAATTATATGATTGTCACTAGTGAAGAAGCTGTTCAGAAGTACTCCTAAATTGAATGGTTTTTTTGAATATGCTAAGACATTCTCTTCGAAGAATACTCATATTTGAGCGAAACTGCTCTTATCCGTGAACGATATGACCGAATTTTCGTCAAGGCACATTAATAAGCGATTCGTGTTACACCATTTTGAAAAATTATTTAAGTCAGCTTGTAGACCAAGACAGTAGTGTACATTGGATACTTTTTTGAAGGTTTAAGCATCATCTGCATAAATTAATATAAATGAATTCTTCAAGATTGATTTATATTTTTTATTTATTAATTTATTTATTTGGTGCGTAGTCAATACAACAGGCAAACTGCCCAACAACAGATTGGATAAAATGAAAAAAAATAAAATGACAAGTTCTAAATAAGAATATGTTAACATAAATATATAAAAAAAAATACAAGAAGTTCTTAAAGTATTAATTAATAAAGTAAAATTAAGTTTAGTAAAAAAGAAAAGAAAGAATCCATTATAAACAATAATAGAAAATAAAATTAATTAATTAGAAGCAAAAATGTTGCTTCGAAACATATTTTTGAAACTGGCAATAGATTGTGGAAGAGGACCAAGTTGAAGACTGTTGTGAGTGCGTAAGAGTCGTAAAACGGGAAAGTAGAAGAAAGTGTCAGTACGAGCATGCGGCACTTCAAATATAATGGAGGACCTGATTGGCCTTACGGATTCCCGCTCAATGAACAAAAATGCTAATGAGGAAGATAGGTAGCCACCACAGATTTTGAAAAGGAAACTCTCATCCGAGTAAACTCTGCGCTGCTCAAAGAGAGAAATGTTAAGAAGAGATAGACGTTCACTATAGGGTAAATACGGCAGGCTTTATTTAAAAAACAAAGTACGTGTAAATCTGCGCTAAACTGATTAAACAGCGTCAGAGAGGTATTTGAAACGAGGACACCACACTTGACTGCAGTATTCAAGTACAGAACGGACTAAGGTTATAAAAAGGTGGACCTAAGTAGAAATACTAAATGAATTGTGGCAGGAACGAACCACGAAACCAGCAATTAGAGAAGCTTTTCTAGTGATAGTAAGGACATGAACGTCGAATTTCAGTTTGTGATCAAATGTGACCCCAAGATCTGAGAAATGATCGACACAAGAGAGGATAGTGCCATCAGTAGCATAAGGAAAGACATGAGTGTGAAGCTTAAGGGAAAAAGACATAGAAAAACGCTTGGAAACATTAAGGGACAAACAGTTCCAGTTACACCAACCAGAGAGAGAGCATACAAATTATCCTGAAGAAGCAGAGAGTCAGCAGTATTTTTGATGACTCGGTAGATTTTTAAATCGTCTGCATATAGAAAACATGAAGACTTGAAAACCGTGGGAAGGTCATTGATAAATAGATTGAACAAAAGAGGTCCTTAGATGGAACCTTGAGAAATACCAGAAGAACGAGAGAAAGGTGAGGACGACAAGCCAAAGAAAGAGATGACACAAGTGCAATCAGTTAGAAAGGAAGACATCCAGGAAAGCAGAGGTTCGCGAATGCAATAATGCTTCAGTTTGACAAGTTTGATGGTAAATAGTAAATATCAAAACAAAAAAAAAGCGTAACGTGTGGAAATATGGTGATTTTTTATGACAGTGCACCACAAAAATGCATATAAGTAGATTGCGGAAAATCCAGTTTGCAGCAATCTAGTTAACAAATCGTGGGACTTGACGACCCAGCCTTTCCAACAATGTTTGCCACATGATACAATGAGAACAAGGTAATCTATTGCACATGTATATCCCTGTCCCATTCTCGCGCTGATGACAACTATGAGTGATTGTAACATTGGGCAAATTCAAGGAGGGCTTTTAGGGTATTAATGAGGCGATATCACCATTTTGATGATAGGGTTTGAAGAACTGGTATGTGCTTTTAAATATTCTTGAAAATCTCGAAGAAAAAACTATTGTACAAAGCACAAAGAGGAAAAACTCAAAGGCTTATTTTTGCGAAAAAGCTTTGAATTTCACTCAGTACGACGATTCATTTAGAGCTTTTTATGAGCACCATGCTAGTTGTATGTACCTGCGATGCCAGGATGAAGATTTATCCAGTCCGATAGGGTAATACACGATACAAAAAAAACAAGAGGCGTTTTTTTCCCCCCTATCTATAACAGAACAATGCAGACGCATTGGGAACAACAACAACTCCTCCTTTCCATAACAGGAGTTGTTGTTTCCAATGCATCTGCATTGTTCTATTATGGATAAGAAATATATTTATATATGTATATATATATATATATAGATATATATATATATATATATATATATATATATATATATATATATATATATATATATATGTATATATATATATATATATATATATATATATATATATGTATATATATATATATATATATATATATATATATATATATATATATATGTATATATATATATATATATATATATATATATATATATATATATATATATATATATATATATATATATATATATATATATATATATATATATATATATATATATGTAAATATATTTATATCAGCAAAATGATTAAGAGAGATACTTTCTGGAGTGGCTGATCCGATTGAGCTGACAGTTTCTGAGAAAGGAGTAGGCCCGGACTTGTTAAATTTAAGATATCTTTAACATTTTGGCGGCAATGGGCCCTTTGGTGAATTTCGATGTACCCTATATTTCAACGCAAAGATTGTTTTCGCTAATAATTAGCATTGCAACTGAAAACGGATAATTTTTTGTGCTTGCTCATGATAAATAATTGGATTTTCAAAACCCTATGTGGGCACTGAGTGCCTAAAAGTTTTCAAAGTTTTTTTTTCCAATTTTGATTAGCCATAAATTGTAACAAAATCGCCGCATCGTCACCAAATGTTCGGGGCGTATTAATGCTGGCTAACGCTTTACATGACTAATTTTGAGTAATATTTAACAGCGTTTTGATTTTCCGAGCAATCTTGTAGCTACGGCAGGCGCTTAAAAAAATATTCAAATAATCGACCCTCCTGAAACTCATGGGCGGATAATAAAATCAATATTAAATTCACAAGATATTTTAGTCCTAAGTGGGAGGAGAGCTGATTGAAATGGTTATGAAATATGAGCATCCCTATAACAGTGGTACCATTGCTAAAATAAACTCAGAAAAAGATGCTCTTTGCGCTATACATTCTGATTCAGTCTCCCGATTTTAAGGAAATTCACATATTCTGGATCTTAGTCTGAGCTTAGTTTGATAATTTGATCATAATTCGGCTGAAAAATTACGATATACCTGTCAGCTTTGGTAATATTTTTCTCCTGCATCTAGAAAATTAAGGTGACAAAATAGAACCTGTTGTCTCATCACTTCCGGCACAATGATGAATTCAAATCAAAATTGATATGGCACATATACCATATCATAGGCCATATATGGAAGGAATTTGGTTGAAAAATCATGATGGGACTGCCAGTCATAGTAGTTTCTGTAATTTTTGTCATATCTTTACAAAGCAATTATGTCATAAAGTTTTCAAATGATAATGACCTGGTAGTGACAATTAACAACAAATATCAAGATTTCAAAAATTTGAAACCTTTTGCGGGTGTAGAAATTTGTGGTTGATTTCAATGCAGTCTTTAGTTTGGAAAAAAAATGCACAGGGTGAATTGACTTCAACATGAAGCAGATTTGGTATCCTTTAAGCTTTAGTGCCAGCTGAGAGCTACCAGCACCAGGCAGTTTTTGTTATTTCTGCACCAACAGATGATTACAATGAAAACAAGTAACCAATATTCACATATTCCAAATTCTGGCAATTGTTTGTATGGCAGCGCTAAAAATCTTTCTGTCCCTGTTACTTTCAATGATGTCGTCGGAAGAAAGCAAAATTCACGAAGTTAGATGATTTTGACGTGAAGCAGTTGCGATAGACTTTTGATTATAATGCTAGTAAGATTTTACGTTCATCAGCTCATCATTCATGTTGAAGGAGATGAAGCTGTCAAAGAATTGTAATATAACCATCCGATAATGAATAAGAGTAACAAGTGTTTGACTTTCCTAACTTATGAAATTCATGCAAATGGTAACCCTGAAAACCTTTCCACCCTTTGAGTTTCAATGCATTCTTGCGATCAAAGAGGTGAATGGCCTTCAAAGCAGGTTGGCTGTAATAAGGAGCACGTGTCGTAAAATATGCACTTACAATCTGCACGATTCCTTTACTTTTTTTTCCGGACGTTAGTATTTCTAGTTGTTGCTATGCGCTAGAGTTTATTGTACTTAAGTTATTAGGCCGATACTTTCTTTGAGATCGCGCTTTGGCTAGTTTATGACATATGGACCTCTTCAATATCGTTTGATTCAATTTTTTCTATTCCAGATCAAATACGAATATAAATCCAAATATTTTCGTTTCTAGCTTTTTGCTTGAATTATAAGTTATCATTAAGGACCACCTTAGTATCCTTTATCTCAGCATCATCCACAAAAAGGACAAAAAGGATAAAGAATCAAGGATATTACCTAAAATCTCTCGCGGCGAAGCAAAATCGCACATCTGGCCAAGAATTTTAGCTAAAAAAACATGCTTATCATTAATAGGTATATTAAATATATCACTAAAATGGCCGCCGATGCCAAAGGATTAAAGATAATTGACATTCGGTGAGACCTGGAACTATTTCTATTTCAGCTCAATCGGATGACGCGCTCTCGAGAAATAGTCACTGACTTTTTTTGATGATATATAAATATCTATATATATATATATATATATATATATATATATATATATATATATATATATATATATATTTTTATATATATAACTATATATATATATATATATATGTATATATATATATATAGAACTATATATATATACATATATATATATATATATATATATATATACAATATATATATATATACATATATAAATATATATATATATATATATATATATATATATATATATATATATATATATATATATATATATATATATATATTTATATATATATGTATATATATATATATATATATATATATATATATATATATATATATATATATATATATATATATATATATATATATATATATATATATATATATATATATATATATATATATATATATATATATATATATATATATATATATATATATATATATATATATATGGAAATATGAAATTTTGCCCAAATCGATTTTAATTAGCAAAAACGAGTTTAATACTAATTTTCTTCGAAAATTATCAAAAATTTGGATATCAAAACAATTCAAACTTCCATGATGGATTGGAAATTATCTAAACCCAATGTGCCAATTTGTAAATATTCCATATTAGTAATTGCGGTTAAGATAAAAGCTTCCAATTGTGTTCTCGCCGATGAAGCGAAACTTGGAGAGCTGGGACCATATGAGATGCAAATAATATATTTTTTATTAAATGTATGTTATGTTAAATGTGGAGTAACTGAAAACATTTTGAGTACAATAGTAAACGGAAATGGGTGTACTTTAGATTCAAGTTATATCCGTTTTTACTGTAATTAATGTAATTATTATGGAAATGTCTGTAAATAGATTTCTATACTGGTTACAGTTTCCCGATATGTTAAGTAGTAGGCAAATTGTTGTTTTAAGGCTAATGAACAAGTTGTAGTGCTATGAATATGATTGCTGGGTCAAACAGGGTAGTAGCAAAGACGTTGACTCGATTACACATGCGCTTTTGTACTTGAAATTGAATGGATTTTAAGTAAACTTGTGGTAATAATGCAGCTTTTGATATTCGGTGTGATGTTTGTGATTTGATTGCGAATGCGACAAATAATAGTGAACGTATATGAATAACGCATCACCAATATAAAATAATTATAAATATATATATATATATATATATATATATATATATATATATATATATATATATATATATATATATATGTATATATATATATGTATGTATATCAACAGAGTCAAGTTTAAATTAGGCTATTTTTAAAATTTTGACGGCGGCAGGTATTTTAAAGTTTTCAGGTGCCCCTATATTCCGGGAAGACGAAATCCGGCAGTAAACAAATGTGAAAATTGATAGTGTTGATGAATTTTAGGGAAACTGGTTAGTGCATGTAAAATAAAAAATATCTGAAATTTCCAAATCACAAAAGTTTTGCGATGATAGCCTAATTAAATGTTGTTCCTACATTTTCGCAAACAATTGCTATTTTTTTAAACCATTTTATTTTATTCCCTGCAGAGGATTGAGACTTCTGTTCAAGAATATTTCTGTTGAAGTTTCTGTTCATACGTGGATACTAGTTTCATCATCACGTAATAGGCTAGCAATTCTAATCAAATGATGAACCATATACATATATGAAGTTTACCCTGGCTGTTCTTTTAAAATGAAAGTATTACTTCGCATAAACATGCTCATGCAAGTTTTTCATTTACATGAGGAGAATTTATCAAAATTTTTCCGAAATTGACTTTATAATGAATTATAAGTTTTTTTCACACATTTAATTATGATCATCTGAGCTGCCGACCTGAAAACAAAGAACTTAACATTATGGTTTACACAGAAACATAGACATCGGGCTGGAGTCACGCAAAGGAACTCTTCGGGGGAGGGATGAAAGTTTCAACGCAAACAAAAATATTTTACATACTTTTACTTAGACAACTACAATAAGCTAGAGTACAAATAAATTATTAGTATTTTATTCATTCAAGTTTTGAAATAGGAAATCTGCTTTATACACAATCATTATGTTGATTTACAGATTAATCCATGACTCCTTCTTACCTCATTTTTAGTGAAAATGTTTCTTCGCTTTATCCTTATCTAGTCCGGGGAAATCTAACATGGTGCATCGGAAAAATTAGGGGAAAGGTGAATTTTGGTGTTAACTTTGGTACTGGCGTCTTGAACAAAATGTCAAAAGTTCCCATCGATCCGAGTGCTGCGTCACTTTTTATACGGGGTCAAAGGTCATCAAAAGTGACCTTTCCTAAATATCTCAGTAACGGTTACGTCTTCAGAAAAACAATGTGTGACAAAATTGTAGCTTAAAAAAATTGAAACAAAAATGATTTCAGAACTTTTTCCTGTAACCATAACCGTTTTTGAGATATATTGAACTAAACATTTGTTACTAACAGCATCCTCGTTCTCACGGCATGTTAATATTGTCCGATTTTGATTACGACTTGGTATTTTTGGGAGTTTATTTTTCTATGTTTAAGAGGCGCATAAAAAAAACATGTAAATAAACTTATCTACCATACTCCAGGGTAGATGGAAAAGTGTGCTCCGAAAAGTTCCCCCCTGAATATGGTGTAGAAGTATTAAATTGCAATCGCTTTTTCTGTTCTTATAATAGGTGCGTTGTTTTTCGCACACCCGAGCAGATCAAATTTTGTTAAGTATACTGAAATTCAAATCAAATTTTCTTAATTATATTGAATACAATAACAAAATCCTGCACATGTGCAGGATTTTGTTGTTGAATTTAATATAGATAACAAAATATGATTTGAATTTCAGTATACTTTACAAAATTTGATATGCTCGGGTGTGCAAAAAAACGCACCTAATACCATAGACAACGTATGTCGGCCCTAAAGCTTTTCCGAGCGTAGAATATTTGATGCGGGAACATGGATCATTTCGCGGATAAAACCTCCGAAAGCATTATCAAATAGAATTGGTTTTTGATTGCGAGACGATCCAAAATTAAAATTTAACGAATTAGTTTCGAAAGTATGTACTGTTTCTATAAAAATCAATAATCTCCCACTGCAAGTGGTTACATCAGTCATGTATATACTATGAGCTGATATCTATTAAGAAACAGTGTATGCCTTCGAAACCACTTGATTAGATTTGAATTTTTGATTTTGGAATAATTTTCAGCCCGATATTTTAATTAATCGGTGTTATATTTAAATACAAAATGATTATGTCTTTACTGAAAGCCCCTGTACAATAACTAACGTTTTGATGGCATTAATACTGTATTTGAGTCATATCTTGCGGTCTCGCAGTCATAGTTGGTGGACGGTTGGGGTTATGCAGTGATTGCTTTGATAAAATGTCAAGTATTTCTATCAAATATTTATGAAGTTGGGTCATTAAGTTCGTGGAAAGGGGAGTAAGAAGTGCAAATAAATAGGCAAATTTATTTTTCTTTTTCAATATATTCACCTGCTACTCTGATACATTTTTCGGATTTTTCAATTAGCTTATACAATACACCTTTTCAAAAATGTTTTGTTTTTGTCTCCTTTTTTTGATGCCTTCTTTCAACCACTGTAGAAATGAAGCGTTATATTCTCAGGTTTTGGAGACGACTCTATTTTTAAAATGTATCAAAATACAAGATCCGTTCTGAGTCCCAAAACGGCTGCCATGACTTTCCCAGCAGACTGGGACACCTTGAACTTCTTCAGTGGTGATGTGTGTATTTGTGTCATTGCATAGAGCCTTTTTTGGACTCAGGCTCATAATGATCAATCCAAGTTTTGTGTCCAGTAGCGATTCGACTCAAAACTCCACCCTCGTCTTCACTATAAAGGTCCTCGTTGTGGTTCGCCTTCAAGTAAGTCTTTTTCTGGTTTAAAAAGACGGATGTAAACGGATGTCATCGTTTCCATTATAGTTTGAGCCGACTTTCCTTGTTTGGCGAAAAACTTCATACCGGCGGGGTAGTTGATTAAATTTTACACTTTCATCCAGATTGAGTTGCTTGGTTGAAGATAGTTCAAAAACTAATGGCTCGATGAAAATAAAACCTGCAATTGATACTTATTATGTGTCTCTAAAGCCATTACGTTTCATTAAACTACCCCCATTAATGACCTACCTACTCATTTTTCAAACTTTTTTTTTTTACGAACCCAACCTGAAAACATTGTACCGTTCAATCGTACAAATCATTTTAAGTGCAAATATGATTAAATAAATATTTAATGGCTTATGCAGCATGTATAGGGTAAGTATAGGGCAATTCAATTCCGGCACATCACACAGTTTTTTTCTTCATTGTTACACACCGTGCTCAAAATGCATACACTAAATTTAGTTTAGTTTGATTTGAAATTTAAGTCGTTGCACTGAAAAAATTCAAGTCATGTTTTTGGTAGTGTCAGTTCGATCAAGCCAAGCCTACCAGCTGCAAGAGTATCCAGAAGAATCAAATAAAATAATTCTAATATGGATGAAAACATTATTACCACAATAACTGACAAAAATCGAATTTAAAATTTAGTTTAAAAAAGTCTAGCGCATCAGAACCGCTAGAAAACTAATTTTCGAAGAAATTGTCTTTGAGTGACAAAAAAATGTGGAAAGACGTAATACACTTTTTTGTGCAACCATTCCTTATCCCAAGCAACAAAACTCAACTATAACACAAATGATGAAAATGTTCAGTGCTGGCAACACTTTCCCAACGAAGCAGCAATAAGTTTACCTTAACAAGCTCATACTTAAATCAACTTATCCTTTGAATTTCGTTCTCATCGGAGGATTTTATCGAAAGTTTCAGCGGTTAAACGTTGTTTGAGGCTGCTATCCGAAAAATGTTCAAAACTCGGAAAATTTAAAAACTGGTTTCTTATTTTTATTACAAATGCTTTGCATATGAGTGTGTAATTTGAAGCATCTGTTGGTGCAATATTTACGAAAATGGCTAATGCTGGTTACCCTGTGTCAGCAGCAGAGCAAAATCTATACCAAATCTGCTACACGTTAAGTTAAACCCAACCAGTCAATTTCGTTTCGATTGAATCACTGCGCTGGAAGGTATACGGGTGAAAAGAATTTTAGGGTAATCACCCTCAAAATTTTTCAAATTTTTAAAGCGTTAATATTTGTTGTTAATTTTCATTGCAGGATCATTCCCATTTGCAAATCTAATGACATAATCGCTCTGTAAAGAAATTTCACAAAATTACATAAATGGTAATAGCTGGCAGCCCATTCATAATTTTTGTACGAAATTCCTACGACATTTGCTTCACATAAAGGTCCATTTACTGCATGAACTTCGTTTTGATTTCTACATTGGACCGGAAGTTATGGGGAAAAAAGCTTTATTTTGCTGAGCAAATTTGCAAGATTTATGAGACAAAAATCAGTTTTCAGCCAAAGTTCTCAACCAAATTTTCACCAAATGTTACATAAAATAACATCCAAGTACTGTGTGAATTTTGTTAAAATCTGATGGCTGAATCGAAAATTATAGGCCAAAAAGCTGTTTTTTTTCTCAGTTATTTTTCAAGATGGTACCACTGCCACAGGATTGCTCGCATTTCAAAATCACTTCTGTCGGACCTGATCCTAGCTAATACCAACATGTCCTGTAAATTTCATTATGATCGGATAATCCGGTCGTCGGTTCTCGTGAACAGAACTTTCGAGTGCTGAAAATAGAGGTAAATTGGTGATGGGTTGCCGTTCTTGTGCAAATCGGAATTTTAGAAATTTCAACTTGACATGATTAAAAAATTTTTCAACTTGACATGATAAAAACGATAAACAAGCAAAGCTAGCATAGATTAAAACCGATAAACCAATGCAAGCTGCGGGACATCTATCCGAAATCTCCTTTCATATGATGCAAAACAATATATTTTTGACCATGTCTTTAATTTTAATGTGGGTTGTTTGTTTAATTTTGGGGTAAAATCAACAATGGAAATGTGTATATCATGTGCAGTACCTATATCATGTGCAGTAACGCATTTTACGTTAATTAGCACGAACATATGCATGCTGTTCGGATTGAAAATGCATTTAGATATCTTAGTAATTGAACTTTGCATACATATTGTTTTTGTAATGTTGATCACTGCCTGCAATTTCCCCATTATGTCAGTTTGTAATCAAATGGCTGCTACAAGGCTAATGAAAAAGTTGCAATTTCGTTATCAAATTTATAACGTCGGGATAGAGAATTATAAATGACGTTGACTCGATGTGCACTCGCACGTATGAATGAATAGAAACTAAGTGAATTTGGAGTAATGATGTCATTTCTTATATTCGATAGGATGTTTACACAACCTTTTCACTCTCGACCATTAAAATGAAACAACTAGTCTTGCTTGCACATGTTTTCTGAGTTGAGGTTTTTGGATCTAAATTTCTTCCCAAATTAAAAATGTGAACATTGTCTCTGACAACTCTCGTTTTTTGTTCGAACTGGCTAAGCGGATACAAAGACAAAAAGTATTTAGCGGGCTGTTATGCCATAAACCATCAATAGTTCAAAGGCTCAGGCAAGTACATGACTAAATATTAAAAGAGGAAATACTTTTTTGGTCAATCATATTACTTCTTGTACGTTTTTACTACTCAATCACCAAGTTTAAAAATATTTTACATTTTTTTTCTATGGTAATACCAAAGCTCAGAAGATTACGTTTTGAAGTGAATGCTTAGCTATGAAGGCAATTAGACACATGTGGGGAAAGCTGATATCAATTAGCCGATATCGATTCCATTATTCTTTTTTTAAGTGCCACATTATTTCTTATTTTCTGAAGCGCTGGTGTTATGCCCAGTCGTCACTAAAGCTATGATATGACAATGGAGCGCTGGTATTATGCCCAGCCACCCGCTATTAAGACAACACAAGCCAAAAAAATACAGCCATGAGCATACGGCGGGATTCGAAACCTCAGATAGTAGATTGCTGCTTCGCGAGCTGCCACCTTCTACCCCGACACCTCTCATACCCCGGTCCTGGAACTCTCATACCCTGGCCCTTTCATAACCTAGTCTTACCATAACCAAGAGTATTTTACATTTGATGTTTTGATATATCCCTCTCTCTCTCTCTCTATATATATATATATATATATATATATATATATATATATATATATATATATATATATATATATATGTATATATATATATATTTATATATATATATATATATATATATATATATATATATATATATATATATATATATATATATATATATATATATATATATATATATATATATATATATATATATATATATATATATGATATATGTTTAAAATGTCCCCAAAATTCAAGTTTTCAATAGAACGGTTAAGCGGTCATGCAAACATTCATCGAAAGATAGTTGCAGCGTTTTCCTAAATTATGACCCCTACCATTTTTCTCGTAAATTTTTCCACACACAGATTTTCTTTTTCAATTTCAAGATTGCTTATTTATGGTAATTTAGAACACGCGGAGGTTCGATGTTTTGAAAAGAATTTTCACGTATCTGTTCCAGCTAATATGTTGCCCAAATATTCATTTTAAATCAGAATTGTATATTTTTGATAGGCATAAATACTTCCTGTAAATTTCGTGATGATCCGATGTTTTTCCCAGGAGTTATGACAAATAATATCTTAGAAAAAAAAATGTTGTCTATTTTTAGGCAATCAGCGCTCACATAAAATTAAAAATTACCAAACCGTTATCAATGCCTATCATAAAACGTTATCAGTTTTCATTCCCCATACTTACTTCCTTAGAAATATGGGAAAAATTCACTAAAATGCCCACTGCTGCCAAAGCGTAAAAGATGTTTTCATTTTAACTTGACATGGACTGACCTAGAATTTCAGCTCGATCGCGTTACGCACATTAAATAATCTCACTAAATCTTTTTTCTGATTTATATACACATGTAAAGAAAAGACAAGGCAAATTTATTATTAATTATCTTTGAAAATCAATAAAAATATGCCGTGAATTATTTCATGTGGCTCTTGGTTGTTTTTAAGTTTTCTCCGGTACCATTTTTAATTCGAAATTGTTTAACGATATTCAAACACTTATATTCATCAGAATCATTAATTGATGTGATTTGCCAAACCTTTACGTATAAAATCCATTACCTCCAGCATTACATTATCACTCTAAATTTACTCAGTTTCTATTCATCCATCCGTGCGTACCAACATATTTATAAAAACGATAAATCAATAAAATAATCAATAATAATATAAAAGATATGGAGACAGAGCGAGCAGTGAGCCAGATTACAATATCAATATGCATGGGCGTGTTCAGGTGGGGGCAGAGGGGGGCAAATGCCCACCCCTAGAAAAAATTCCTCGAAAAATCCTCCAAAAACGAACATAGATGGAGGCGTTCAAGCCATTTTGGTAAGGAGATTCAAAAAGCATTATTTTTCCACTGTGTCAGTCATAGATTAAATCTTGTCGTAATCGATTTAAACTCTGTGTCACAAGTGCGAGACACAATCGCTACTGTTAAAGAAAAAAAAATACACGTAAATTACTGTTGGTTCGATTAAAAAAGTGTTGTAGTGGTAAAACGAATAACTGTGTACATGACAAAAACAGGAATGAAACAAATATTTCCTCGTTTTTTCCTCGTTTTTTTTTCTCTCCTTGTCTTCCTCGTTTTTTTAACTAAATTCGAGGCTGGACACGCCCATGTCAATATGTATGATTTAATTACAGTTCCATTTCTAGCTTCATGCAAATGTTCGTGCTAATTACCGTAAAAAGCGAACTTAGAATTAAAAATTACCAAACCGTTATCAATGCCAATCATAAAACGTTATCAGTTTTCAATCCCCATACTTACTTCCTTGGAAATATGGGAAAAAATCACTAAAATGGTCGTTGTTTGACAACGTAGACAACCGAAATTGACAGCATAAACAGCCGTTTGAGAGCCACTGAATTTTACTAAATCTATCGCCGATTCTCCCTCTGGTGGCGAATACCGCAACTAGGGGACAAGTATCGAAGTTTTACCGTTTGTTTGTGCACAAGAATTTTCAAATACTGCACATGTAAAAAAGCTTTATCGACATAAAAATTAGCACAGAAATACTGGAAGGAAATCGAGCGTAGGCGCCAAAAATTAATGTAGTAAAAAAAATATATTTCAAACATTTGATTTGTTTGGCTAAGGCTCAATACGCAAATAAGCAAAACGCTTTCGAATATGCCTGCGCACTTACCATTATTGAGGACATGGGTGTAAAGTGAAGGATGTGTTGCATATAGGTTCATTATCACTTTGACAATTCATATTGTTTTTCGTAGATTTGTTTTCTTCACGTGGATTTGTAGATTTGTTTTCTTTTTCATCAACAGCAGGTTTCTTCGCTCCCCACTTTTCAAGAGCATTCAACATTCAGATGGACCACACGTCTTTTTCATTCTGAGGCATTATTAAAATGATATGTCATGCCATTGAATTGCCCAGGAATCAGATGGCATGCCATAATTATATTGCTATCGGATATGGCAGGGAAAATGGCTAGTCAAAACCGAGAGTAAATACGCATTCCCTATAGCTGACGAGAATGCAAAAATGCACTGTACAAAAAGCTATTTTTATAAAGCTATACAGCTGAAAGATACCTTGCCAGCCTAGGACATCCAATGTTAAAAAGAAATGAACCGGGTATGGATCTGTAATGATGGGTCGTCCTTGATCGTTCTAAAAAATAAACAGCCCAATCACACCACCGGACCATAATGCGCACCACACCGTGATTTTCTTCGGATGTAATGGCCTATCTACGATTACTTGTGGATTTTCTGAGCCCCATATTCTACAGTTCTGCTTATTAACGTATCCATAAACCGAGAAAGGGCCTCAACACCGAAATTTTTTTTTCTCGAAAAATCAGGGTCAACAGCTTGTTGTTCCAACATCCAGTTCACCTAAACTCTGCGTTTACATTCTAAAATGACAAACCTTCAACTAAATAAAAGACAGCGTGGTTGATGTGTTTCTTTGGCAGATGTCGGTATATAGGGTTTGACGTTTTCAATGACAAAATGGATCTTTAAGAACGGTTGAAGCCTGGATAGAAAACCACGTTCTTAAATAATTACATAAGTAATTACAAAAAGTAATAACTTACTTAATTACTTAAGTAATGACAAAAACTGAGATTCTCATGCTACCGAAAAGAAAGATATCAGCAGTCGTATACATGACGGTTGGCTTCAAAGTAATCGAAACCAGAAAATCTGCCAAGTATCTCGGAGTAACTCTTGACTCAAAGCTGAATCACGGGGAGCACATCTAAATAGCATGCTATAGGGCACTAAGCCGGAATCTCACAAACCCGGAAACATTTCAGAAATATTTCCGAAATATTTCAGAAATATTTCCGAAACATTTACACATATCTACTCAACTTCGTACCATTTTCGGCATAGATATCACAGCCCTGCATAGCTATAATTACCATGCTTGGCTCCACAAAATTAAATTTTTGAGAAAAATTTACACTTTTCATCAAACTTGCGTGGAATATGGCAGCATTAAACAATGTAAATTTTCTGCCTTTTGATTTCCCAGACTTGCCGATGGCGGGCAAAAGTCTCGAACACAATACCAGGCACATTCACGACACATCGGCAATTCCACTGCGCATATGTCCACAGCAATGCGATCAGCTGTCTAAACTTTCCGACTGTCTCCGACACAAAAGGATGTGACATGACGGCACAGTGCTACCGGTAAGAATGTAAATTTTATTATTTATTTATTATTATTTAAATTTTTTTTTCATTTTTTTTTTGAATTTTCATTCAAGATAATTTGTGTGTGACCGGAAATCGTAATTACAGCTAGATATGGCTTTAATACCCTTGTCGAAAATAATATGCAGCTAGATAGATGGCCGCATTGACGCTTTTGCTGATTAATGTTGAATACATATGCAGCTTCTAAAGTGGCAGCTCTGATTTTGACTACGTTTTATGCTTATCATGAATGAACTTCCCTGACTTGGTGTGGCTGGGACAGACTGAGACTACGCGCGAAAATGTCGGAAATACTTTCAAAATGTTTTGAAAATATTTCTGAAATGTTTCCGAGCATGTTTGGTACCGAGGTTAGGAGCTGTGATCTCGCAGAGTAGACGCACACTTCCTATGGCGACATTTTATTCAATGCTGCAATGGTACGAAGCTATGGCAGAGCATATATACTATAGATAGCGAGGAAATAACGTGATTTTTGATACAAATTGCGATATTTCCCCACTGATTGCGAGAAAGAGAGAGCAATATCAAGCAATATCCAAGTCGAAAGTTGAAAAAAGACAGAAAGTACACGACCAAGCAGCGCTGTTATGATCATATATGTTTGTCAGTCCCACTCGGCAACACACACGTACTCTGCCAAAAAGACTCTTTTAACGAATGGCGATTTATGCACTATTGATTTCCTGAAAACCTATTCTGAGCATGAAAATGCTAACTGATAAGATAGTTAACGCGGAGTACTACTTTCGATACCATTTGACGAGTAAGCTGGTGTAAGCTGGTACTGAGTTAATCGTGCAGCTAAATTTTGACATGTCTCCATTTTCTGGTCATTCTTTCGAATGAAATTTTCGATAATTCAGAAAAGTGGATATACTGTTCATTTTTGACAGATAAAATGTCAAGAATTTCAATTTTCGATCGCGTTTCTTATTGGAAAGACATTTCCACAATTCAGTTTTCAAATTCAAACACCACATGTCACTTCATAACTCGCAAAAATGAGCTGCACATACTAAATTGGCGTGAAATGATTGAAGACATGTGTCAATGCCATCTGCAATTTCAAAGCGAAAGCAACTTACAAGTGATTTTTCACGCTGAGACCTGAGTACAACTTTTGCTTATTTTCAAGCTAAATTTTCGCGGAAACAAATTCCACGTGAAATTGAGGACAATACTAAGCTGAAAAGGATTATCTCCGACACTTTTATGCAATCCACTACAGAGAATTTCGTTTGCTGCCAACGAATGTTCGCCGGGCTTACTGCTTCTTGATAGGATTATTGAGATATGCTTCTCTCACTTTTGCGTATGATAAAGTTAGCTTATTTGGTTTTGGTTCTTTTTAGGTGCCAGCTGATGTTAAGTAAATCCTTCACTCGTTAACCTTCTCTTCGATCAGGCAAATATCACACAATGCCGTTCTTTCCTATCTTTCTATAGTATATACGATCTGGCTATGGTCCATGACTTTAAAATTTGAGAAGTATCGAGCTAGTATGGCAAGTGTTCAACGCAAAGTATGGCAAGTGTTCAACGCTATCTTTCTGTAGTATATACGATCTAGCTATAGTCCATGACTTTAAAATTTGAGAAGTATCGAGCTAGTATGGAAAGTGTTCAACGCAAAGACACAAGCAGCTACCTTACGGTGTCAAATGAGGCCGAGATGGTCAGAGCAGCATAAGTAAACTAGCGTTAGGAGACTTTCTTGAATAGTTTAGAAGTTGGAAATGATGAAGCGATTGCTCAAGCACGAGCGTAAACTCTTAAGCCTTGGAAGGAATGCTCTGCGGCTAGGCTGAACCACACGTCAAAGTTTAGCCGCGATCATGATTAAATAAATTTCTACCTGAGTCACATTCAATCACGAAAAGGGATAGTGAGAATGCAGTACTGCAACTACTGCACCAAAATGTAGAGAAAGATGAGTGAGTCAACTCCTTCCATTTAAAAAAAAAAACATTTATACCTTGAAATTGCGCCTCCATTTACGTAATGCATTATGTGGCAAAGCAACCTGAGAGTATGTTGCTATTTTTAGCGAGAGTAAGCCGTATGTAAGCAACGAAAAATCTAGCCTGAGTATGTAGTTGTCTAATCTTATCTTACATCTCTTTCTGTTCCATGCAATTTCTTTCGACTTTCCAGACTGATCAGCAATACAATCTCAGGCCGGTTCACTGAACTTTTGGTCCGCATACATATACGGAGTTGGCACGCTGGCACAGCGTAAGAAGTTAGTTCTTAACCAGCGTGTTAACTCCATAGGTGTATACAGACCAAAAATACAGTGATTCGGCCTGCGATTGTATTGTTGAACAGCCTGGAAAATTGGAAGAAATTGCATGGAACAGAAAGAGAAGAAAGATAAGATTCGACAACTACATACTCAGGCTAGATTTTTCGTTCAAGGTAAAAAAAAGTTGTTTTTGTTTTTTGGAAAATGGAAAGAGTTGACACGCTGTTTAGGAACTAACTTCTTACGCTGTGACGCTGGTTAGAAACTAACTTCTTACGCTGTGAATGCACTAAGTAAACTGCGGCATCGCCTCTACAAACGGCCTGTGGAGGCGTTGTTGCGTTCAGACAATGCTTGGGCCCGTATTTGGGTATGCATATGTATGTCGAGACAGTATTACGACTGTGTAGAGAAAAAGGATGCCTCCTGATAAAAGTAGTCGGTGCATCTGGTAGTTGCTAGTATCACGGCTGAGCCGAAGTAATGCTAGGCTTGAACTCTCGTTGTCAGCAATAGATTTTTTTTAGTGAATAAGAATCCCACATAATTAATCATAGATCTCAGAATCAATCGATCAAAAAAATACAAAAAAAAAATCTGATAAGTTACAGAATCTCAAAAACATCCGCATTTTCAAATTCATCTCAAGTAAGATATCACGAACTATTTCACATTCTGTTAATTTGGTATACCCTTTTTTGCTAGCAATCTGTGATAACACCATATTTAGATTCATCAGTTGAATTTTCTTTCATTTCAGATTGGCAAAAAACTAATACGCGGTCTGTTTTTCATTGAATGTTTTGCTCTAAAAAAAATACTTTCACAAAAAGCCTAATTGTAAACGCTAATTCAATATGTTAAAATAACTTTTACAATAAGATGACGCAACAAGGAGTAAAAATTCGCTTTCAGATCATCAATGGAATTCACGCAACATTTTCGATTCCATCGAAATATATAGACTGTAAACGCTACATTTTAACAACTTATTCATTAAACCATCAACAATCTCAAAATCAACCTAGCGAATTATAAGCTACTCTAAAAATTGCATTAACTCATAAATCCACTTACGAACATATTAGAAAAAATGTATACTATGTGTATATTCCTCAACGCCGTGGATACGGAAAGCCGTAAAATCAAACCGAAGATCGATTATATTAAAAACCACTACTATGCAGTATGTATATCTAAATAGCAATCACAAAAAAATCCAACAAATTCATTAAGATAGCATTAATGTGTATATATGAATAAAAATTGCGAATCCCATTCCAACTAATTCAGCTATGTATGATAAAAATTGGTTTTCATTCATTTAAATTTCATTTCGCTGAGTATACAAATGAAAAATATCAATAAGCTAAACATAAAAATGTGGAAAATTGAGAACATTTAAAAAATAACTATTTCAATCTGGAATTGCCAATTGTCTTAAAAAAGCTCAAGATGAAAGAAACGCGGCAGCCATTCTATAGTTCTTGTAATGTTTAGCCATAATAAGGAAATGAAAATATTGCAGAAAATAGATATCACTGACAAAACTGTGAACAGCGAATAAATGTAATATATTTGAATAGATATATAATGTAGCTAAATTTGAGTATTATAAATGTCTTAAGTTGATTTATATAAATTGTATGAGCATGTAAGAAAAATTACAAAAAGTGTATTAACAATAAACAGAAAACCGTCAAGGTGGCTAATAATAATAATAATTACTATTGCTATATTATTATATATATTGTGTTAAATTTAAAAGAAAAACAACAATTGCAAAGCTGATAAGAGAAAAAAATGTAAAATAATAAAAATGTTACACAAATGGATATGTGAAAAAATAATAAAGGTATGCTCAACTGAAAAACTATGGAAAACAATATTTTTTTGATATTTTTTTCAGGTTTGATCGATGAACAAATGTATTTTAAGTCAGAAATCTGAGCAAAAGCTCTGAATAAACTATCATTAAAAATATATGCCAGAAGTACTTGTATTTTGTTGTTTATAAATCATTTTTAATTTGACAGAAGTTCAGAGAATCAACAAAAATGTATGGCACTACATAATATTCTGTCAGAAAAGTAGAAAACAACTAGCGATAGACTTTCTTGCATAGAGAAAAGGTTTTTTCGGATGCAAATTAGATATGATCAGTCGAAAAATGACATTGATCGATGAGTATAGACTTTTATAATTGCAACATTTTAACATTTTTTAACATAATTTAGTGCTAAAATTATTAATTCACAATTTATTCCGAAGAATTGACGTAAGTATATTTACAAAGACAGTTATACTTTTCATATAGATTATATTCTTTTGATTTAAACTCATCTGGCCAACAGTTATGAGTCCATACATCGTATTCCATCACTCGTTTCATTATATTATTCGTTAATTAAATTCCGCAATGTATTATGTATACACCTCCCTACGATCCTCAGAAACTTTTATCGTTCGGCGAAATATATTTTCTATATTTTCATCTGATACAACACCTAAAACCATTTGCTTTGATTCCATGTATTTGTCTTCCAAAAATAGTATTGATTATTGTTGCATTTTTCATTTCTGACTCATATTCCCAAGATTGACAGCCTGTTGAGTTTGATTACGAGAAAATTTTAGGAGAAAAAAAACAATAGTGACGGCAATAGTGACGACGACGATGGTTCTGACGGTGGATATATTGGCTGCAATGCGCGGAACGCGAGCAAGAATTTAAACATATTCTCGGGCTGTATAGCCTTCCTGTTCTAATTTTGTTGGGCCGATCATGTTATTGTTTGTGATTGATTAAAGGTGTTGGAATTTATTTAATGTGTAAACATTTGTACATATTATGGAATTATCGAACCAAATTCTTGTCCTTGAAAGCAGCGATGTGAAATTGCATTCCACAGATATTTAAAAAATTATTGCTCTTGATATTTTTGGATGACATTGAGTTATAGGTCAAGTTTTGGCCAAGTTTTATCGCAAACGTGAGAAAATGCAGTTTTGGAGTGTTTGGTAGCCTTGTATACTAAATTCTGTCTTCATTAGAGTGAACGAAGAAAATGAGTTGGATAATTGTATTATGAAAATTGTTTCTCTGCGTTAGGAATATAAAAAATTGAGAAATTAAATAAAAACCCTTAAATCATCAAAAGCTTTTCGATTTCTGGATAAGAAGAAAATATTGAGCTAATTCTATGTTTTATGTAAGATCTACCTCTCAGTTGAAGAAACAAAGATATTAATGATAAATTTATATTGTGCCCATATGACTATAAAGCGGTAGAGTCTTTTAGCATTAAATTAGTATCGTCCGAAATCAAACTACTATTAACGATGTAACCAGGGCCGGGGCTTCCATAGGCGCGTATGGAGCAGTCGCACCGGGCGCTGACGAAAAGGGGGCGCAACTAATCAAACGTAAAGATTTACCCTCTCACTTTCAAAAATTTAATCTTAAGTTATCAGTCACTTAAGTCATGCTTATTAACTTTTTCCGCCTTAAAGAAAATAGGTTCGAATTTCTATTTCTATTTAAAAAATCAACTCTTCTCAAAAAATAGTTTCTTCTACCCCACAATCCCATCAGGAAGCAAAGCAATATATGAAATCACCATACATGACACAGTCATTACCTGCAGTGCAGTCGTATAATGGTTGAAAGCTGTTTTGCTTCAAATTTATGATATACATATGTATGTAAATTACTTGCAGCAAACACTGCCTTCACATGCAAGAATAAGAACTGCCTACACAATACAGGCAATGCAAGAAAACACTTTTAATTTTCCCACAAAAATAATTTCCCTTAACAGCCGATGACATCGCTCGATAATAAAGAATTAAACTAATTTAATGTAAAAATATAAGTCGGAGATGTTAAAATTTGTCACAACTAGCATAAATAAAAATGTAATGATTTCCAACTGCAAGTGGTCACGCCAGTCAAGTATGCACTGTGTGCTGCTGTCTGATAAGAATCAGTGCATACTTTCGAAACCACTTTGTCAAAATAGCATTTTCAATGTAGATTAAAATTTTTAATGTTAATAAAAAAGTTGAAATAAAACAACTCCAATTTGATTCTGCTTTCGGAGGCTGATTCCGCAAAACGATCGAGTTTCCCGTTTCAATGTTCTCAGCTTTGATAAGCTTTAGAGATGACACACGTTGTCCATGCTGATTTATAGACAAGAAGGGAACCGTGATCAAATTCAATTACCTTTACTAAGTACAATTATATCCATGGATATAAGTCGGAGATGTTAAAATTTGTCACAACTAGCATAAATAAAAATGTAATGATTTCCAACTGCAAGTGGTCACGCCAGTCAAGTATGCACTGTGTGCTGGTGTCTGATGAGAATCAGTGCATACTTTCGAAACCACTTTGTCAAAATAGAATTTTCAATGTAGATTAAAATTTTTAATGTAAATAAAAAAATTGTTCAATTTTAATCATCCCGCAAAAACAATTCCAATTTAATAATATTGTTTTAATGTTTCCATCCTAAATTGAAAATTTACATAAAATATTCTTGGACATTACTTTTCTCGTTGGGATTTGACTTAATCATTAATACCCGTACGCAATGGTGCACTATTTAATGCTGCCTCCTCACTGTGGGCCATCATGTGGTGCATGTGCGTGGGCCATCATGTGGCCCATTGTGTAGACGGGCGATGGCTTGCAGTGGCCGACAGTGGCGAAGCATGGAAATGCCGATGGTCGAGGATGGCTTTCGGAGCGGTTTTTCGCACACATCAAAGCGCGCCATCATGCGCAACCGAAAAATCATGACTGGGCCATCTAGCGGCCCAGTGTGTGGAGGCAAATTTGAGATGATGACCATAATTGTGGCGATCATTGCGACCATTGCAGTGGCCGATGATGGCCCACAGTGAAGAGGCAGCATAAAAGTAGCACCAGAACATTTTGCTCCATACATTTTCCATACAAGCACTATGCCTAGAAAAATATGATTCGATCGATCGATCAGCAGCGAATGGTGCACTGGACGAAGTTTGCGCCACAGAAGTTTTTACTAATGTTCGAAGAAGAACATTAGTATTAAAATCACTTTGGCCAAAAATTCATATTTCTATATATATATATATATATATATATATATATATATATATATATATATATATATATATATATATATATATATATATATATATATATATATATATATATATATATATATAATCAAAAAATTTCAGTGAAAAAATCTCAGGAACGCGCCATCCGATTAAACTGAAATTTTCAGGACATATTGATGTATATGCAGAATAGTGCCAGGTCTCACAAAAAGTTAGTAATATTTAGCCCTTTGGCGCCGGCGGCCATTTTAGTGATATTTTTAATATACCTATTATTCCGTACACAAATAATTTTTGCAAAAATAAAGTTGACGAAATAAATTTCGAACGTGTTTTGCATGTGAATCCGATAATGTTTTGGAATTTTGTAACCCCATGTGTGCGCTGGGTGCCTAAAAAGAGAACGGGAAAATTTGAAAATTTTTAATTGCGATAACTTTTGACAAAGCTATTCAATCCTTACGAAATTTTCAGGACGTATTGGTATTATTTAGTTGTAGATTTGTGTAATTTTTAATGAGCGTACTGGAAACACTGTAGCTAATGCAGGCACTGAAAGTGAAAACCTCCAAATCATCGTCTCTCTTGAAAAAATGCCGCTTCTTCAAAAAGAAGCCACTCATATGTAAATCTTGTGCTTTGTTTACATAACCAAAAAAAAAAATTTGATATGGTATAACGGGCACGCCTGGTAACCCTTGCCCAATTTACCTATATTTTTAGCATCAAAAACTTCTGTTCACGGAAACTCACGATCCAATAAGCAGAATTAATTGAAATTTGCAGAATATATTGATTCTATATAGGACCAGGTCTGATAGAAGTGATTTTGAAATGCGGGCGATTCTGTGCCAGTGGTGCCATCTTGAAAAATCACTAAAAAAGATAACTGCTTTTAGCCCTATAAATTCTGATTGAATCGTTCGATTTCGACGAAATTCACTTAGTAGCTGGACCTTAATTCAAACCATGTTTGATAGAAATTTGGTCGAAAAATTCGGTTGAAGCTGCCAGCTATGATAATTTTGGTGTCTTTAATTTGAAAAAAGTAAAAATTTGGAAGTGAAAACATTCAAACCATCGAATATCCTAATAAATGTCCGTTTCTTACAATAAAACCGATCTGTATACAAATATTATGCTTTATCTACACGTTCAAAGTAAAACTTTGAAAATTTCATGTCGGACAAGAACGGTAACCATCTCCCAATTTACCCATATTTTTTGCATCAAAAACTTCTGTTCACGAGAACTCACGAACCGAAAATCAGATACAGTGTAAATTTACAGAATACATTGGACTTAAGTAGGGCCAGGTCTTATAGAAGCGATTTTGAATTGTAGGCAAATTTGTGCCAGTGGTGCCAGCTTGAAAAATTACAAACCAAAAAAATAACTGCTTTTTAACGTATGAATTTTGATTGAGTAACCAGATTTTCATGAAATTGGCACAGTAGCTGAACCTTACTCTAAACTCTGTTTGGTAGAAATTTGGTTGAAAAATTCGATTGGTGCTGCCAGCTATGGTAATTTTTGTGTCTTTGGTTTTGAAAATTCGCTCAGGAAAATAAAACTTTTTGCCTTATAACTTCCAGTGCAGTCAATACAAATTTCATACTATTAATGAAACCTATTATAAACATTATTCAGGCCAAATTTGGTTGAAAAGCCACGAAAGGGCTGCCAGCTATTGTTAGTTTTGTGTTTGTTTGCAATATCTTTATTAAGCGGTTTTATCGTAGAATTTTCAATTGGTAATGATATTGTAGTGACAATAAACAGCAAATATTAAGCTTTCGATTATTTGAAAAAACTCGCTGCAGGTAACCCTTAATTTCTTTATACTCCTATAACTTCGAATGTAATATAACAACGTGAAGCAGATGTGATATATTCTTGGCTTTGATACTGGCGAAAGGTTGCCAGCACGAGTCGGTTGTGCTACTTTTGTATCAATAAATGCTTACAGTTAGTATTCATACCGGTAACATTTACAATGAAAATAAATAACCAATGTTTCAATTCCCAAAGTTCTGAAAATTTTTCGGATCGCAGACCCAAACACCAACTTCAGTTACAGTGCTGCAGGCACTGAGCATTTTCTTCATTGATGTTATATGAGATGCTGCTCTCAAAATTTTGTGAAATAAGCAACTGATAACGAATATAATTAACCCGTGTTTCGCTCTCATAAACGTTGAAATTCATGCCAGTGGTAATATCTGAAACCTTCCACCATATGAGTTATAATGCATTCTTGAGACCCAAGAAAAACGTGGCGTTTGAAACAGTTTGGCCGTAATAAGCAGCTCATGTGGTGGAATATGCACTCAAAACCTGCACGATTCTTCTACTGTTCTTCGAACATTAGTGTTTCTAGCGGTTCAGGTGCGCTAGAGTTTTTTTTTTATATGAAGTTTTCTACATGGATAGAAACTATCATGAAGATCATATACGTGGGCATGGCGCAAGATCTCAATATTGCTCCATTTACTATGGTATGCCATTCAGGCTATTTCAGAAAGTATTTTGTAATGAAGAGTTGTTTCGCTAAATGCTAATGAAAATTTTTGAAATGCACATTGATTTGTAAGTTTATTAATGAATTGTGGGGTTGAATATTGATGCATGTTTTTAATGATTAAGATCAAAATAAAATATCTATGTGGGGAGTATATATGAAAACGGGAGTAAATTATAAAAGTATTTTGCATGTACTGGCAACAATTGTGTAATAAATTTGCTTTTCATTTTCCTGATATTCAGTAACGGTATTTTGCAATGCCAAGAGTATAGTGTTATTAGTACAATGCTAAGAGTAGTGCTTGCATTAGCTGATTTTTCTGAGCAACATTTATTGGTAAACTATTGCCTTTGTAGTTGTGTTGTTTTGCTGTTGTATTTTATATTTATGAAATATTGATTATCTATTAGAATGTCATCAATTGTTAGCAGAAAATTGTCGGGTAGTGCAAATGGGAAACGAAACTGGCTCTTAGAGCAAGCGATAGTGGGGGATAAAGGATCAATCCGTAAGTTAATTTGAGCAGACGAATCAGTAAGTGCATCTGCTGATCAAGTTCATCAACGTTGAAATTGGGGCAGTTTCTACCTCAAACAAAAATGCTAGCAGTGCCCTTGATAAAAGTCACAGAGGGCTGAATGCATCAGACCTTGAATTTGAAGATCCTTGTTAGTAACTAGAACTAGACGATAAAGTTGTACAAATTATAGTTGAAAAAGGTTCCATTCAATTAAAAAATTATAATTTTCCCTCAACTAACAAAAGGAAGTTGGCCGTACAATTTTACCAAAAGATCTTCGAAAAACGGGAAATCTGTACCTCGTCAATAGCTTGTATATTTGAAGTCAGCGGATGCCGTTTTATTTTTTTTTTGCTGCATGTTTCGACGAACAATTTTTCTAATACTTCGACAAGCTCTGGATTTCAAGATTGGGGTCATTTGAACAGATTGGTCAAAGACCATGAAAGTAGTCTGCTGCTTATGCAACATTTTAAAAAGTGGAGAGATATTGAAAAAGTTCTTAAAGTATGTACTACTCTAGATAGAAAATTGCAAAATCAAATATAAAAAGAAGTGGAACATTGGCAAAATGTGCTCAAACGTCTCATAATTTTTATTAAATTTTTAGCTTCACAATCTTTGGTTCTAAGAGGAGAGTCTGACAGTTTCTATGGCAAAGCTAATGCAAACTTTAAGCAGCTTGTAGAATCGGTTGGGAAGTTTGACTTAGTACGCGCAGAGCATTTGCGGCGAAGTCATAATAATGAAACTCGAAGTTAATATCTCAGCAAAGATATTGAAAATGAGCTAATCTAGCTTCTTTTAAACGCAGTTAAGCTTCTTTCAAACTCAAATTAAATTATTAGCAAATTTTTTGTTTCTTGTTCATCACACTCTATGAATTCGGTAGTTTCAGATGCTGCACACTGCTCTACAGTTGCAGTTTTGTTTTTTTGTTACAGTTGAACATTTTCACGTCTTTTTTTAAACTCTACAGCACTATGGCGGGTTTTGAAAAAGTATATAGTGTCGCTGGCCTTTCAACCGTTGTGTGAAACGAGATGGGAAAGTATAATAAATGTTCTTAGACTTTTGGCTTTTAATTTAGGCAAAGTTTACGGGGCTTTTGTCGAACTTTCGCGAGGCAATGATGCGAAATTCAATCACACCGCTAAATGCTTAGGTAATAAAATTATAGAATTCCAATTTTTGTGTCGCATTTTGATCTAGTAGACATTTTAAACAAAATAAATTTACAAGTAAATATTTGAAGAGTCCTGAAATTGGAAGCAGAGGTTGAAATATTGAGCTCTACAAAGATGTTTTTAAAGCAGTTACGTTCAGAGAATCAATTTGTAAAGTTTTTAGGTAATGCAAAATCAATTGCGTGTGACTTGGATATTCCTTGTGAATTTCAAAGTTTATCTGCATTAAGATCAATGTGAAAAATACCTCTCTTTCATTACAAAGGTAGAGATGTAGTGGTTTTGGATCCTCAGGAAAAATTCAAAATTGATTTTTATTTTAAATTATCATTTTCTGAAAGGCTCGGCCAAATAATTGTACACAATTAAATACTCAGTTGCTTAAATAATACATATTAGCAAAATTCAATGCACCCCAGATATTATTTCCTAAGACTGTCTCAGTTTGGAGGAAACATTGATTTTAAATTGTTAATCTGATATAAGTGGATCTGAGCTTTTTGAGGAGATAGAAATGTTTTCTGTAGTTATGCTTCCTAACAATTCACCAACGAAAGTGTTGTCTTTTATTTTGGATAGACATTTGGAAACAATGTGTCGAAATGCAGCTATAGAGTTGAGAATATTTTTAACCCTTCCTATTACAGCCGCACCTGGTGAGCGCAGTGTTTCTAAATTAAAGCTGATCAAGAATTACATGAGGTCAACTATGTCTCAAGAAAGATTAGTGGACTTACCAACAACAGCCAAACAAGAGGATTTGTTGGAAGAGCTAAATTATGATAACCTCATAGACTAATTTGCGAATATGAAAACAAGAACGGTACAGTTTAGCCAGGCCCGTGCGCAGAAATCAATTAAGGGGGGGGGGGGGGGTTGTGTTTTTGAAATAAAAGTTTTTTTTTCAATAATATGTAAAAACACACAAACTATTATTTTATTTTTTAAAGACGTTTGCATGTAAAAACTTCATATTTATTTCTCATTACTTAACAGATTAATTCTTCGAGGTAACGAAAAAAAATCTTCCAGAATTTTTTGCACATTTATCTCAATTTCACGGTGTATATTGAGGGAGGCTAAGCCGTTGAGCCGATCTTCAGATATTGTCGATCTAATGTACGTTTTCAGACGACGCAATGTTGAAAAGGAGCGTTCATTTTTCGCTGTCGTCACGGGTAAAATGGCCATAATGCGAAGCATTTGGTGTACGTTCGGGAACGCGTCTGCATTGCAAATTTCAAGGGCTTCGAGAGAATTTTTGATGTCCTTTTCAATAATGCGTCGTCTCCAGAGTATGACTTCATTCACCCATGCGTCACGCGAATCATCGTGTAAAATTGAAGAGTAGGGTTCGAATAATTTTTCACATGACTCTTCATCAAATTTTTTCATTTTGTTCGGAAAAAGGCAAGCGAAATTCGATAAAATATTGCGATGATTCAGAAACCAGTCCTGTAAATGTGTCACAAACGAATCAAGGTATGGTATATAAATCGTAATTCGAAAATAATCTTCAACTGAATCAGTTTGCACGTTAGAACGTTGCGTTTGTCTTGAAGCTGTCCTTGGTTTTTGCAATTGAATGTCGTATTCTTCGCTGATTTGGCTTACAGTTTCGAAAAATTTTCTGAAGTTTTCTGTGGCGTTTTCTCTTCTTTTTGTCAGTTCTTCTTTTGCAGCATTGGCTAACTCAACAGCTTCACCAAGATCCTGATTTTCTGTTTGAAGTACTCGACTCAAGCTTGAAGTCAAAGAATGTACTGAGCTCAAAATGTGCATGGATATCTGAAAGTTAATATAAATACACTTAACATTTTGAGATGTTACTCACAAAATTTTTTAACATATCAAGTAGATATGGAGAAAATGTGTCAAAAAAAAACTCTCTGCAACTGGTCACGAACTCAGGCGCCCGAGGTGAAAGTCTAAAACGCTACCGTTGAGTCAAATCGTTGTCTGATAAACTAGAAAGAATTTTTTTCAGTTCAAAGTTAAAGAAGACACTATTGAAGTCGATAGCAGTCAATAGTCAGCAATATGAGTGAAAAGAACTTCACAGTTCCCTTTGAGAGTTTTGAAAATTCAGGTATGCTTTATAAAGGTTTTGTTTACTTTATAAAGTTTTTGTGAAAAATTTTCACATTTCATGAAATTCATTATTAAAATTAGCTACGTTTCATAGAGATCCATAAGTTTCAAAAACTTGATTTCTAAAAACCCCAAATTTTGTTATCATCTGGAAATTTTATAAGGGATTTTATAGAAACTTCATAGAACTCGAGTTACCAGGTTTGTCATTTCATTTCAGTACTTACATTTTCGACTTCTATCCGTGGTTTTTTGCACAAAAAGCGACGGATATCCATGTAAAAATTCACCTTCAAACAAATAAACGCTAGAAATAACTGTCAACAACCGTTAATTAATGAACAAAGTCGAGCAAACAACAAGGAAGAAAATGCACTTTCCTCATGTCATTGTCATATGAAGATTGACGATGATACAGCGACAATTGACGATCACCCACAATCGATAGAGGTCGATAGCACGGAAATTGAAATGAAAAGTGTGTTATACTTTTCCAATCCAGTAAATTTATCCTCGTACAAGTGTTAAGTGAATAATTTATATAAATTATTTATTTATAACAATATCTTTAGCATTGTTTTTGAATAAAAAGTACAAAGAATTATTTTGTAGAACTGTACAGTTAATTTAAGAATCCAAAATATAACTTTTGAAAATACATGAAATTTTCGTGGAAAAAAACTTTAATGATGATAGTCATAAAGTACAAGAGAGTCCTAATGGGGGGGTTCGAACCCCCAAAACCCCCCCCTTGCGCACGGGCCTGAGTTTAGCTAATACGAATCAAATTAAGCTTTAATTTTATCATTTACTTAAGGTCAGAATGAATTTTAAATTGGGTTTACAACTCCTGCGATTTTTATTAGCGTATATATGTAAATTTATCAAAATTTGAAGACATTCTTTGAGTTGTTGTTTTATAAATTTTATTTATTGTCAAAATATTTATTTTTGTATATATTAGCTGTCGTAAGCAAGCTCTCGGTACCACGCTCCATGCGACTTGTATGTATTGAAATTCACCTACCTCTTAAACTACAGGCAGTCTCATTCTAAAACTTTTATGGTAAAATAAAAATACTTTAAGCTTTGTTTTGTTATAAAAATAAACAAAATTAACTTGATCCAAATTATTCAAAAAACGAGTTGAAATTGTTACTTCCGGTTTCACACAAATTTTTACTTTCGGTTTTCAAATCTAATTTCAAAATTCAAAAGAACAGTTAATTTTCCACACCAATCAGTATTTTTGAAGTTTTGTAGATTTTGTTTTTAATCCTAGAATCCGCTTCCAAAAAAAAACCTTTCATCAATTTTATTCATTTTTCAAAAGCCCATAACTTAGCAACTAAACCTCATAGAAACTAAAAATTGTGTGTTCACGTTCTTATTCTCTGGAAGTACAATTATGCGCAATATGAACGAAATCTAGAGCCTCGACTTTTTTTCATTGACCGCTTCACGTGAAATGCCCCACATATATTCTGTACATGTAGGTATATATTCTGTATATGTTTTCTTACTTACTTCACTTGGCAAAAAAAGTCCGTGAACACCAATCAAAGCTGACGAATATCTGCTTCTGTAAATTCAGCTGCATTCAATTATGGATTTGGATGGGTTTTTTTACTCAATAAAGCAATAAAATTTTGCTTGGTACAAAAGGTCATTAGGATTTTCCATTTAAGGATCTTTCACATGACTTTGAGTATATACGCATCTCACTAGGCTAGACACATGGCTTAGAGACGTAGAAGATATGAGTCCTTTCAAAATTTGAATCCATTTTAGTCCTTCGAGAGCTACGAAAATGGGAGTTTCCGAATCGGTTCGAGAATTAGTAGTTAACCTACGAAGAGAGGAAAAATGTGTCCGCGAAAACGGCAAAATTGTCAGAAAAAATCCGTCTACCGTACATAAAATTAGAAAACGGTTTAAAGAATCAGGATGCGTGGCCAGCAGGCCTCGTACTGGACGCCCGCCAAAACTGAATTTCGCCCATAAACGAGAGATTTTAAAAGTGATTCGTGAGAAACCGGGTACAAGTGCATTGACAATCGCGCAAAACATGTCGCAGGATTATGGAACGACAGTTACATCACAAACCATCCGTAACCATTTGCACAAAAGTGGCTTTCACGGTCAAGTCCCAACGAGGAAGCCATTTATAAATAAACTTAATCGGAAACGCCGTCTCGAGTTTGCTAAGGAACACCTATCCAAGCCTCTTTCGTTCTGGAAACGTGTTATTTTTTCGGACGAGAGCGAATTCAACTTATTTGGGTCTGACGGACGACAGAAAGTATGGCGAAAACCGAAGGAAGCCCTACAACTAAAAAACGTCAGACCTACGGTGAAGCACGGCGGAAGAAATATAATGGTGCGGGGGTGTATGAGTCCTGGAGGAGTGGGTTAACTGCACATAATTTAAGGTATTATGAATCAGCATATGTACCTTGATATTCTGAGCGACAATTTATTTGAGAGTGCCAGAAAATTTGCATTAGAGGGAAATTATGTTTTTCAACAAGATAACGACCCCAAGCGTACTGCCCGAAAGGTTTAAGAATGGTTGCTTTACAGAGTAAGTCGACTTCTCAAAACCCCTCCACAATTGCCAAATCTGAATCCCATTGAGCAAGTGTGGGATGAAATGAATAGGAGAATTCCGCTAAAATCCTTGCACGATTTGAAAAGAGTCATCATGAAAGAATGGGATCAAATTCCGGCAGAAATTACAACAAAACTAGTTGGATCGATGCAAGCTCGTCTCGTGGAAGTAATCAAAAACAAAAGTGTATTAAAATCAATTTGGCCTAAAATGCATCTTTCCATATATATATATATATATATATATATATATATATATATATATATATATATATATATATATATATATATATATATATATATATATATATATATATATATATATATATATATATATATATATATATATATATATATATATATATATATATATATATATATATATATATATATATATATATATATATATATATATATATATATATATATATATATATATATATATATATATATTTATATATATATATATATATATATATATATATATATATACATATATATATATATATATACATATATATATATATATATATATATATATATATATATATATAAATATATGTATAGATATATATATATATATATATATATATATATATATATATATATATATATATATATGTATATATATATATATATATATATATATCACCAAAAAAATTCAGCGACTATTTCTCAGATACGCCCCATCCGATTCAGCTAAAACTTTCAGGACACATTGGCGTATATGCAGAATAGGTCCAAGTCTCACTAAATGTCAATTATCTTTAACCGTTTGGCGCCGGCGGCTATTTTAGTGATATTTTTAATATACCTATTGTTCCGTCCACAAATAATTTTTGCAAAAATTAAGGCAACGAAATGAATTTCAAATGTGCTTTGAATGTGAATCAGATAGTGTTTTGGAATCTTGAACCCTATGTGTGTGCTAGGTGCCTAAAAAGAGAACGGGAAAATTAAAAAAATTTTAAACTGCGATAAATTTTGACAGAGCTATTTAATCATTATAAAACTTTCAGAACATATTGGTATTATTTAGTTGTAAATTTGTGTAGCTTTAAGTGAGCATGTTGGCGACCCTGTAGCTAAGGCATGTACTGAAAGTGGAAACTTTCAAATCATCGACTCTCCGAAAAAATTTAGTTTCTTGGAAAAAAGCCACTCATATATAAATCATATGCTTTGTCTACACAGCCAAAGTAAAAAATTTGAAATTTTACAACGGGCACGCCTATTAACCCTTTCGCAACTAACCTTTATTTTTAGCATCAAAAACTTCTCTTCACGAAAACTCACGATCCGAAAATCAAAATTAATCGAAATTTACAGAATAAATTGGTCTTAAGTAGGACCAAGTCTGACAGAAGTAATTTTGAAATGCGGGCAACTTTGTGCCATTGGTGCCATTTTGAATAATCACTAAGAAAAATAACTGCTTTTGGCCCTGTAAATTCTGATTCAGCCATTCGATTCAGTAGCTGAACCTTAACTTAAACCACGTTTGGTAGAATTTTGGTTGAAAAATTCGGTTGGAGCTGCCAGCTATGGTAATTTCGGTGTCTTAAATTTTGAAAATTCCTGAGCAAAATAAAGCTCTTTGCCCTATAGCTTCCAGTGCAATGAGTGAATCATAACGAAATTCAAATGGCAAATAAAACTTATTGTAGGCAATATTCAGTAGAAATTTAATTTCAAAACAATGATAGGGCTGCCAGCTATGGTCGTTTTTGTATTTTTTAGGCATATCTTTAGTAAGCGATTTTAGCGTAGAGTTTTCAAATCGTAGTGATTTGATAGTGAAAACAAACACCAAATATAAAGATCTAGAAAGTTTGAAAACTTTTGCGAATGGTAACCCTAAATTTCTTTGCATCCCTATAACTTCCAATGCAGTCATCGGATCTATACGAAATTTGCGGAGCAGGTTGACTTCAACGTAAGGAAGATGCAACATATTTTTTGCTTCAGTGCTAGAAAAGGGCTGCCAGCACTAGGCCTTTTTGTTATATTCGACCCAATAAATGCTTGCATTAAGTATTTTCATCGGAAACATTTGCAATGAAAACAAGTAAACAATGTTTAAATTTTCTAAGATCTGCACATTTTTCGGATGACAGCCCCAAACACCTTTCTATCGCTGTACATTTCGATGAAGTCACCGAAATTAGAATAAGCTTAGATTCTATTATTACTTAGGGTGTATTAGTTTTAAGTAGGGAAAGTAAGTAGTGGTAGAACAAACACTCAGAATCTGCACAAATCCTTTACTGTTCTTCGAACATTAGTGTTTCTAGCGGTTCTGATGCGCTAGGGTTTTTTGATTTTCAGACTCTTGGGAATTTTTCAAGCATAGAAATATTAATGTTTAATTTCAGAAATATACTTTGAGCTTTTTAAGATACAAACAAAATGTTTTTCTTTTGAAAATATTGCTTGTGTGACCCTTGTAGTGAATTCAGATCATTTGCTAATGAGTGTTTACGAACTTTTTTGCCCAGTGTATATATTTTGTCATTATATATTTACAATGTAAAAGATTTTTGCGTTCAGCAATCTAAAGCTATTCACGGGACCCTTGAAAGAAAGATTGTTTTAAAACTGTCAAAATTAATAATGATCTCTAATGTTGCATGAGGTTTTGGTAGTTTTCTTTACATACACCTTCATCTTCGCTTTTATAGAATTAACTACAGTGAGAACGGCCATATCGATTCCAAAAATATTCTTTTGGGAAAGCTTATAAGAAAAGGAAAACTGAAATGACAGGGTATCATACTGGTCAACAACTATAAGATATAAAGACTCACAAGACATCCTTATCAGAAAATTGTTTAGAATGCACAGTTAGTGTAGTAGCTGGTAAATTGAAAGATATTATGTATTTTGAATAAATTTCCGTTATTTTTTAGAACAAATATAAAAGTAATATAGATTATGCGGCTCCAGTGACTAAAAAGTATGATTTAGACTGACTGTCTGAGATTTCACGATTTCACTAAATCACTTACAATTCGTTCCGTTCATTTTTCATCAAGGTTGGCTTTGCATTGTTCGATTGTGACATAATGATAATAAAAAATATTGTTGTTTTTTCTGAATGTACAAATGAAAAGTTCAATTTTCCCCTGATTAAATAAAATAAGTTGTTCTGATGTACATTTTTTGGTGCCTCCTGTGAGGAATTTTGAGAGAACATTTTGAGTGGACTGTGGCAGAACAAACGAATTGGTGAAAAAATTTTAATTATTGGTTTAAAAAAAAAACGGCTTGGCTGAATTAAGAAGGCGAACTGCGGCGTTCAACACAATTGAACGCATCGCAAAGAAAGTGCTGAATGCAGGCTATCAAGCTGATGGGTTCGAAATGGCAGAGGAACAAAAAACCCTCGAGGCTGCCTTTGAAAAATTTACGGCTGTAAATGAGGAGTTGATCGAAATGGCGGAGAGTGGCGAGGTGGCAGTCCATGAGGAGTTGGCTGCAAAGACTGAAGAGACATATAAAAGGTCTATGGCACAATTAAAAAGGAAATTGGCCACTGGCGATATGGGAGCTGCATTAGGAGTTAATCGGTCTGTATTGCCCAGTGAACATGGCATGGAGTATGAAATGAAATTGGAACGACTTTCCGTACCCAAATTTGATGGCACTTTGAAAAATTGGCTGGCATTTAAGGACGCGTTCGAAACCCTTGTCCACAATACACCAGCACCTGAAGCATACAAATTGGCCAAATTACGTGAGGGAGTTCAAGGTGATGCAGTGGCGCTCGTTGGAGGAATGTACACTGGCGGATATAATGAAGTTTGGCAGGCATTGCAAAAGCGATATGACAGCCCGAAGCAATTGGCGGAAATCCATGTGGCGCGGTTCATTGAACTGGAACAAAGCTCAACTGAAACGACTTCGGAGCTATTGTCTGTGGTGGATACAGTTCGTGAATCGTTTCGTGCCTTAGCAGTAATGAAATTACCAGTTGAACACTGGGATGCACTAGCAGTTCCGATAGTGACATATCTATATGTCTCAAAGTTACCGACAACGACACAACAGGCTTGGGGAATGAGTCTGACTACGCAGAACATTCCTAAACTGGAAGAGTTGCTATCATTTGTGGAAAAACGTGCGAACAGCATTTCAACAGGCGTAATCCAATGGCCAGGCAGCTCAAACAACTCAAATAATGCACCTCATGGCAGGACGACTTCAGCTAGTTCTATTCAACAGAAGGCACGATTGATAAAATCAAATTTGGCAGCGACATCACATGGACATTGCGAATACTGCAATGAGAACTCACACCGCATCGGCAAGTGTTCAAAGCTCACATCGCTTCCAGTGGTTGAACGCTTTAATAAAATCAAAGATTCAAACCTTTGTTTCAACTGTTTGCGTCCCGGACATTCAACCAAAGTTTGCACCTCCATAAATTGCCGCAAATGCAATGGTAGACACCACACATTGCTCTGTAGATCAGCATCATCAACTATGGCTTGGACCCAGGCGTCGAATCTAACAACAAATAAAAAGGCTCCGACTTTGGCACCGTCAGGATTGGGTGGCCCACCCCGTAATATAGCATGACTTACTGAACCAGTCAAAACATTCGCGGTCATTCTTGACCAAATTGTCCTTTTGGCAACGGCAATCGTGCAGATATCTGATGGCTTTGGCAACAATCATCCGTGTCGAGTACTTTGCGATCCTGGTTCACAGGTTAGTTTTGTTACTTCACGCTTTTTTAATGGTTTGGCTGTTCGTAGGCAACATTGCGAAATACAAATTGAGGGAATCGGAGACTCAATCCATGCTTACACACGTGGCAAGACGCACGTTACACTAACGTCGAATATAAATCCGTCATATCGAATTGGCATCGATCTCTACATTATTGACAAAATAACTTCACCGACTCCGTTGGCTCAGATCAACGAAAATTGTTGGCAACATTTACGCAACTTGACGTTGGCAGATCCAACATTTGGAATCACTGGAAGAATTGATGCATTGATTGGTGCTGAGGTATGGGGTCAATTAATTGTTTATGGTATAATACGTGGCAATGGTAATGAACCATGCGCTCAGGCGACTCAACTTGGCTGGGTTGTGTTCGGGCCTGCTGAAGTGCAGTCGGTAACCGATTGTACAACTCGTTCATTGGCAATACGTAAATGTTCACTATCAGTAAATATCAACGACGACGAACGCACTGACACACTACTGCGACAGCTGTTCGAAGTCAATGAGACTGAATCCAATAGGGATAATTTACATGAGGCAGACATATGTGAGGACATTTTCATGAGAACGCATCGCCGTGACAAGAATGGTCGATACTTTGTGAAAATTCCATTTTGACCTGATGCACCGGTACTTGGAAATTCTCACCAACTGGCACTGCGACAGTTCTACCAGCTGGAACGGAGATTGTCATCTAACCCGAGACTACGGGAAATGTATATTGCATTCATGCGCGAATATCATGACCTTAGTCACATGCATGCGATTAGCGATCAACCTGGCGATCCATCGCAATCATATTTCATTCCACATCACGCCGTGCTCAAGGAAAGCAGCGCTACGACAAAACTTCGCACAGTTTTCAACGCATCGGCTAAATCATCAAATGGTGTTTCTCTAAATGATACACAAATTGCTGGCCCTATCATCCAGGATCTACTGATTAACATTTTGCATCGCTTCCGACGATTTGCTATTGCTATATTTGCTGATGTAGAAAAAATGTTCAGAATGGTTTATGTGGATAAAAGACATCGAAAGTGGCAACAAATACTTTGGCGAGATTTCCCCAATGAACCGTTGCAAACATATCAATTGGCAACTGTCACGTATGGTACAGCGAGTGGCCCATATATTGCTATACGTGCAATGCAGCAATGTGCTAAAGACAATTGTCACATTCTCATTGACTTACCACGAATTCAGGATGCTCGAGAAAGCGTGTTACGAGACTTTTACGTCGATGATTATTTGAAAAGTGTCCCAACGAGAGATCATGCTATACAATTAGCTCGTGACGTAAGCACAGTGCTGCGACAAGGATTATTTAATCTGAGGCAATGGCGATCTAATGATGCGATATTCTTGGCTCAGATAATTGGCAACTCCACTGATACCAACATGGAGTTTTGCTTGAGTGAAACCACAGTACTTGGTTTACAATGGAATCCGCATACAGATGAATTATTTTATCGCATCAATTTAGAGGTTACACCATCCACAACTAAGCGTCAGATTCTCCGTGAGGCAGCTAGAATTTATGATCCAACTGGCATGCTGGCTCCCGTAACAATAGTCAACAAAATGTTTATACAAAGGCTGAGCAAGGCAGGATTAGAATGGGATACGTCGATTCCAACCGAATTGCTCGACGAATGGCTAGCGTACCGCCGCGACTTGGTAAAATTGGAGCAAATACATATCCCCAGATGGCTTGGCATTGTTCCCGATGGTACATTACTATTGAATGGCTATTGCGATGCTAGTTCCAAAGCTTTCGCAGCTGTGATATATATCACTACGCACGTAGACGAAAACCAACGCACAACAAGGCTTATTGCAGCAAAAACACGGGTGGCTCCAATCAAGGAAATCACAATTCCAAGGCTAGAATTGGCTGCAGCACATTTGCTCACAAAACTCATGATGGACACTAGACAGGCTATGGAGCTCATGAATATTCCATATTCTATGTGGAGCGATTCAAGCATTGTACTTTGTTGGCTAAAAAAATCGCCCTTTCAGCTAAAACAATTTGTGGCAAATAGAGTGGGCTACATACAACAACACACAGACATTGGTAATTGGCACCACATTAGCACGCAGTTTAACCCGGCAGATTGTGCAAGTCGTGGCATTGGCGTAGAAGCATTAATGAATCATCCGCTCTGGTGGAATGGTCCAGCTGATGTTATGGAGATGAATAAATCACAACCACTCCGAGAAGATGATAAAATTGACATGGAATTGGAGCTGAGACCAGTTAAGGTTAAACTTACACGTTTCACCCAAAAATTGTTTATTGAGACTGGACAAAAAATTGGCAATGAAATAATCCGTTTCAATATACTCGATCGATACAGCGATCTAGGAAAGCTTCTACGCACCACAGCGTACATCTTTCGATGGCTTAAGGCAAACAAGCTTATACGACTACAACCAGTCATTTCCGTAAAGGAAATGGAGGAAGCATTGGACTGGTACATAATGGCTGATCAAAACAATTACTTCGGTCCTGAAATATATCAGCTACGCAAAACAGCTGGTCTCACCATGGCGAGCAAACTGAACCCTCTCAATCCATACTTGGACTCATGCAATTTACTACGAGCAGCGAGTAGGCTGCAGAATGCTGAACTTCCCGTAGAGCAACGAAGACCAATCATTTTGGCGAAGGAAAGCGTTCTTTCTAAACTCATCGTACAACAGGCGCATAAGGACACATTGCATGGAGGCATTCAACTCATGCTACAAACTCTTCGTCAGAAATATTGGATCTTATACGCGCGTACACTTGTTAAACAATGTATTCATGCGTGTACTATCTGCCGAAGACAAAGACATTCCATGATTAACCAACAAATGGCTTCACTACCTCGATCGAGAGTTACACCGACACCACCGTTTGCAGTGGCTGGAGTGGATTATTGCGGTCCATTCCACATTCGCATTGGCTCCAGGAGGGTTCGAACTTCAAGGAAAACATACGCTGCAATTTTCATTTGCATGGCGACCAAGGCAGTGCACATTGAATTGACGGAAGATTTATCAGCAGAGGCATTCATCAACGTATTCACACGATTTGTAAGCAGGCGAGGCCCATGTCATAAACTATACAGCGACAATGGAACAGCTTTCGTGGGTGCAAATAGAATCATGCAAGAAGATCTTAAGGAATGGCACTCTACATATACACAACAGCAATTGGCAAATCGAGGTACAGAATGGCATTTTATAACACCTGGAGCTCCACATCACGGAGGACTGTGGGAGGCAGCGGTCAAATCCGCTAAAAAGCATCTAGTTCGCATCATTGGAGCAAACTCTATCTACTACGATCAATTACACACATTACTAGTTCACATTGAGGCTTGTTTGAACTCACGACCATTGGTGGCTTTACATGATACGCTGGACGAACACTTGGCGCTTTCGCCAGCTGATTTTTTGATTGGCAGGTCGATTGTTGCGGTACCTGACAAACCAGTACTCGACATACCAACGAAGCGACTTTCGTATTGGCGTCAACTACGGCAAATGCAGCAACACTTTTGGAAACAGTGGCATGATGAATATTTGGGGACTCTGCAGCAGCGACCAAAGTGGCACAAAGCAACAGACGACTTGAAGGTTGGCGACGTCGTCATTATTCGGCACGAAACTTTGCCCGCAACACAATGGAGACTTGGCAAAATAATAAAATTGCATCCAGGCGATGATGGATTAACCAGAGTAGTTACAATCAGGCATCAACAAGGTGAATTCAAGAGACCGATGCAAAAGGTTTGCAAACTATTGGATCTCTCTGAACATACCTGTTCAGCCGGGCAGAATGTCTGAGATTTCACGATTTCACTAAATCACTTACAATTCGTTCCGTTCATTTTTCATCAAGGTTGGCTTTGTTTTTTCTGAATGTACAAATGAAAAGTTCAATTTTCCCCTGATTAAATAAAATAAGTTGTTCTGATGTACACTGACATAGACGAAAATTTAGCAAAGAAAGGTCTTTTATCTCCTTTAATGAAGCATTGCATTGCCGCAAAATTAGTTTAATTAAATACGAGGCATTCGCTGTTCAGCTCTTGAAGAGAACAGACGTATTGAAAATCGCAATTTTTCCCCATTTTATTTTTTTTGTAGTGCTTTCGATAAAATTTTCGATTTGTTCACTTCGGTTCTAAGTGTCTTAGTGACTCTTGGAAAAGGTCAAGGGAGGACACGTCCCCCGAATACCTAAGGAACAAGTTGAAAATCTTACGCGGCTACAATTTCAAAATGACCGCAAGTAGCAGCAACCAGTTCCAGCTTTTAGCCGACATAACTGGAGAAGACGATGCTTCGGAGACACTGAAGAGCAACACTACTACACCGAAGAAGGTAAAGCCTCCTGCAATAATGTTCCCCAACTTGCAAAAGCTCTCGATTGAAGCGATCATGAGAGAGCTTTTAATCGAAAACTTCGATGTGAAATACACCACAATGGGCAGGAAAGTGATTCTTTCGGATATCACTGAATGGGATAAACTTAACAAACACTTCATTCAGAAAAAAGTAAACTTTTATAAAAATTCCCTCTAAAAATTCTTTTTTCGGGTTTACACGACATAACTTGTGAGGAACTGAGCAAAACGCTAAAGTCAGAACACAACTTAAACGTCATGGACATTCAAAAATTTAACCCGTCAAAGTCAAGGTACGTTGGGTAAACGTACTACATTTTATTTTTTGCGAAAGGTACAGTGAAACTACCCGAACTGCGAAAAATTAAGTCGATCGAACACACCATAGTTCAATGGAGCTATTATACTCGCAGTAGTAACAATACAACACAATGCCGTGATTGCCAGCTTTGGGGCCACGGATCATCTCTCTGCCACTTACCGCCGAAATGTTTAACTTGCAGTCTATCGCATGACTATACAGAAAGTCCTGCTAAAGATACAAATAACATCAAGTGCTCTAACTGCCAACAAGCGCCCATAGCTTCTGATGATCATTGCCCCAAACATGCAGAATACATCGCAATTCGCGAGAAACTCTCTAACCGAAACACTAATCGCTCGCGAATTACCAAAAACACTATCAACCACCCGGATCAAACACTAAAACTACACAAACTACGCAATCACTTTCCCCTGCTCTCGAGGAAAGGTGTAGTCCACCGCAAAACCATCATACAGTTCAATTCTGAAATCCGAACATACTTCCACAAATTCGTGTCGACGCGAACAGATCAGAACTATTGACGGCCGATCAAATTCTTCAGCTATTTCTTGAGCTGATCAATGACTCATCTAGATGTAAGAATAAAACCGACCAGTTTAACGTAATTGTAAACTTATCAGTCAAGTTTATGTATGACAACTAATCAAAACTTGAGAACCTTATTACGGAACGCACAAATCGTCAAAAACAAATCGTAAGAGCTCTTCAATCTCGCTATCGACAGCGAATTAGATTTGCTTGTGCTTACAGAGACTTGGCTGAGAGGTAATCTTATCTTTTCCTATCCAAAATTCGACGTGCATCGTTCAGATAGAGAGCTTACAGTCGGCGGCGGTGTAGCTATATGTGTCAGGAAGGGCATAAAGCATTATGTTTTACCGTCTCTCCCAACGAAAGTTTTAGAAACTATCATCGTGAGGCTGGATGATAGTAATATACACTTAATCGCAGCATACTTCCCAGATACAAGGTTGGACAGAACTAAACTCACTAGCTTTGAGGCTGATTTAAAGCTTATAATCAAATCTTTTGATCAATTTATTTTATGTGGAGACTTAAATGCCAAACATAGGCAGTGGAACTGCTTGAGAGCGAACAGAAACGGGAAAATTTTATTTGAATTGATTTGCTCCAGGAACTTATTCATACATGTTCCTACTGAGCCCACCTACTTCTTGTCTAGAGGGAATCCATCAACACTTGATCTTGTTGTCAGCAACGGATTAGTTAATATTTCTCAGCCTATCACTTTGAATAACCTCTCATCGCCACATCTCCCAGTAGCTTTTAGCATTGAATAGGTTAGCAATTCGCATGCAACCAGTGTGTGTGGATATCATCAAAAAAAAACCAACTGGTTTGAGTTCAGAAGAGTTTTAGATAGTTTAATCACCCTCGATTCTCGTGACCTTTCACTAATTCAATCTAATGAACAGATAGACAGATTACTTGACTCATTCTATAGTAGTGTCCATGCTGCCATTACTAATAGCACTATGAATGTAACCAGGTCTTCGACACACTCCCGAAGTATCGATGATGAAACACTAGGATTAATAGCTATTAGAAACCGCTTCAGACGTCTCTGGTAAAGATCGAGGAATCCCGAACTCAAAACATTGGTCAATAGACTCACAAATCTAGTCCGCTACCGCATTCTTGTACTGCGCAATGAAAGCTGGAACTCTAAGCTAATGCAACTTAGCAACAAAAGGAACAAGGTTTGGGCAAACACTGGTCGAAATGCAACAACTTACATTGCAGCTACGGTAACCTTGCTAACCCAAGTCTCTTGTTACCCGCAGCTTGCACAGTAGTCGGTAGTGGCTGAAGATTTCAGACCCCAGTCTGGGCTCTTCATTGCACAGTGGAAGTCTTCTCAGGAGCTACCAGCTGCATTTGGCAGAAGATGTGTTTAGAGAAAATACGAAACAAAGAGAGGCTGCTGTGTTATAGGTCCCAAAATTTCAGCTTGGCACATAAGGAAATGTCAACCAGAATTGAAGCGAAGAATATTCATCGTGCTCGGACTTGCAAAGAACGTCAGAAATTTGTGACACAGAGCATCTCGAATTAAAGGCAAAGTGGTACGCATACGTAGGAGAAAATACTCCTTCTCTTGGTTCTGGTGCTCAACAAGCTCTTAACCCCTCGGGATCATTTCCAGCCAATATAAATCTTAGACTGATAAATAACTTTATCACCCAAGTATTGGCAACAGGAACTAATGCTGAGGGGATGGTTGCCACTCTTAAACTGCTGTCTACCATTCTTGAGTAGGCTGGCTGAAGTGGCTTCATTCAATGAAACTTCGCTTATCTCGATGGCGTAAGAAACGTCTGCTCGACATCTCCTAGATGTAATGAAATCGGATCTCGTATTGAAAATGGAAACCAAACTCTCTGAATTCCATAAGGTTAGCTTTAAAGGATTTGCCACTGTCTTTGACAAACAAAATGGTGGCTCTGCACTATTGGCTAGAAGTAATCTGGACTTGGAACCCGTCACGGTTTCCGATCTTTAATCCCGCTCCATTGCTGCAACGGTGATCAAAACAATGGATCACAAGCAAACCTTCATCCAAACTTCGCGCGTACATACAACTAGCATCGTACCCACAAAAAACTCGAAACGAATCGTTTTAGTGAGTGCATTTAAAAGCTTTCTCGCAAAAATAAGCTATTGAGTTTTTCGTCATTGTGCTTTGTACAATAGTTGTTTCTTCAATATTTTTAAGGGCATCTAAGAAAACATATCAACCCTTTAAACCCTATAATCAAAATGGGGATATCGCCTCATTAACACCCCAAACGCCCTCCTTAAAGTTGCCGAATTTTACATTGGCTTAAAGGCAAATAAATCATTGTTGTCACCAGCGCAGAACGAACGAGCTTTGGTGCTCGGAATAGACTACCTTGTTTTCATTGTATCATGGTCCACACTGTTGGACACACGCTGGTATGTCTGATCACTTTGCCGTGAAGCTTCAACTTCAGTTTTGCTAATTTTTTAGCTTCATGAAAAGACCCCGAAAGACAATTAAGTATTTTGAAAACACCGATCGGGGCGAATTTCAGCTCGGCATAGACGTTGCGGGAGGAAATTTTCCTGTTTGTGTGACGGAAAACTTAGCAAACTCTCAGCTGGATAGCCTTATAGAGTCTTTTAATAAAATCATGAACCGAACCATTGCCCAGAACACAGCATGATCACACTTGAACAATATTAGAATCAAACGCTAACGGAGGAAATCGCCCAGCACGTAAAAGTGACACATCTTTGGCGCTGCAAGTTCGAGTGAATTTAAATTTTCTCAGCGCTAACCTAAAAAGCCCCCGCTTTTTTTCGTTGAAATTTAATATCATTAAATTTCAAGGCAGGCGATATTACATAGCATTGTCGCAAATTTATAATTCAATTATGCAATATTTTTAAAAATTGATTAAGCACACAAGTCACTACTATCGAATATCAACTATCCCAGCGAAATCAATAATCATAAATCATTCATCGAAATCATAAAGTTCGCAATGAGCATCTTGTGGAGCGGCTGGGCGATATTCGACCAGGTTCCTACATTTTTGTAGAAATAAATTTGCTTTCTGATAAATATGTGGCAACCCTTCTGAGGAATATTAGTTTGCGTCAGAGAAAACGTAGCGGCCATAGGTTTTTGGAAAAACATTCGATTCGATTGTCAGTGGCTGCAGAGATAATAGGCATAGTTCCCCGGTGAACACGTTATATAATTAATATCAATTTTTAGATAAAGTTATTTACAATTAGGTATAAGTTAGATTTAATTCGTGACTTAAGGTAATTTTAAGTAGTAACTGCTATTGTACAGGCTGGGTATGGCTATTACTGTGTAAGAAAAACAATTGCTTAAAAAAATATTAAAACAAAAAAAAACAATAAGTTCCAGCGGGCTAAAAAAAATATAGCCGCTAGTTTTTAATATTGTATAGTCAGTAATTCTTACGTCAAGCAAAGAATTTGCAAATTAATATATAATAAAATATTTTGCAATTAAATTCAATTCAATTCTTCGTTTCGAAAAAACTCCATTTAACAAAGTTGATCGCTCAGCATCACATGACGATAAGCCCAAATGTAAAGCCCTATTTTTTTGCATAACAGTAAAGTAATCCTACGACAACTCTTGTTGGGTTATGGGTTGAAGCTGGTAGAGAATTTCATCCACAAATTTACTGTCACGGTGAATACGAGTGTGGAGTGATTAGTTAACTCAGGTACCTATTCAGAGCTAGGTGAATTCAAAGCTCAATGCGCGGTCCCTCTCCCGAACCTAGATTTGAAACCAGTGCTCTACCCACTAGGTTACTCAAGCTTGGTTTTTATACATATCATCATTAAAAACTATTTGTTCGTGCATTTTGACAAAGAAACACATAATTTTTTTCGGAGTTCTATGAACTAGTGGAATAATAGTATGATTTTACTATTATTTAAAATGAATTGATTTTGGTTGCGAGACGACTGAAAATTGAATTTAAAGTAAGTAGTTTCGAACACATGCACTGCTTGTCATCAGGCATCAAATCATAGTGCATATCTGACTGGTGTGATTACCCAAAGCTGCAGATTTTATATTAGTTGTGACAATTTTTTGCTGTTTGCTAGTTTTATGCATCGATAATAGTTTCACATAGAAGTATAGGGTGGCCCATCTAGTGGTTTCTTTTTAAATCATAGATTATTTTGACACTGAAAGGCAGTTTCCCGCTCGAAATTTTGTCAAAAAGTCAGTATCATAACTCCGCAGAACGAAATGAGTCGCTTTGCGCTTGAACAATGTCGGGCAATATTGAAAACTTATTTCCAAAATGGTTGGTGTTTAGCCCAAATAGTGAGTTTTTGAAATTTAGTTTTGGCCGAAATGAAGCAAGTTTAACTGGCATGCTAGTGGACAACACTCATGGCTTCGTCGTCGTACGGTGTGCACAGACGAGAATGTGGCTGCTGTAGCCAAGAGTGCAAGACTCACTCCACAAACATCAACTCGCCGTCGATCTCAACAGCTCAACATTTCGCGCACCAGTCTGAGGAGAATTCTGCACGAAGATCTCAATTTATTCACTTACAAGATCCAATTGACTCTGCAATTGAAGGCGCATGACCATTTGCTTCGTAATCGCTTTGCAATTTTGGCCTTAGAGCAGCTTGAATTGGACAACGATTTTGGACAAAAAATCATCTTTTCTGATGAGGTGCATTTTCATCTCGGCGGATACGTTACTGCCGCATCTGGGCCTCGGAAAACCCACACGTTGTTGTCGAGAAGCCAATTCATTCACAGAGAGTGACAGTTTGGGGCAGATTGTGGAGTGGTGGCATCATTGGACCATTTTTCTTCAAAAATGAGGCTGGAAACAAAGTTTCAGTCAACGGCGAATGTTACAGAGCCATATCATCATAGGCGCGCCGTAGGGTGGGCCAGAGGGGGCCGGGACCCCCCCAGACCCTAGGTTGGTCCCTCCCAGAAAAATAAATATTTCCAACAGCAGACACTTAAGTTTTCGCCTCTTAGATTTTTGTGGTTACAGCAAGAGCTGTGTAGTGCAGTAGTGTAAGCCTATACCAGCTTACACTACTTATAACATAGAGACTGTGTTATTTGCGGAATTAATTACGATGTTATGGGACTTATTTCGATATATGGACGGCAATATTTAATTTCGATAAGTTATACGTTAAGAAAAAGACGAGAAGCGCCTCGCCAATCATCCTTTTTTTATTAAGATTATCTGTTCATTCCTACTAGGCAGTATACAGGTATTTAGATAAGAACACTTTTATAAACTGGCGTTTTATGCAAAACATAGTCTGAGTATTAAAATGGTATCAACATAGAATACAATTTTCGAAGTCATTTGGAGAATAAAAATGGTACTGCCACTTTTATGCTATTTTAGAAGTAAATTCTAATTTGGAAGTAAATACTTCCACTGAAAATTTAATTTTAATGTTATCAAGAGATATACGTCTTGATAGCTTTTTACAAAATATATTATTAAATATTTTTATTTACATTTTTCTTAGCCTACTATATAAATGAATTGTGGTGTATAGTGCTGTGTGGATATGTGATTGTGGGTTGTGTTATGTGTTCCCACACTATCTATGACCTAAGTGTAAACCAACTCAGGTTAAATATGTGTGAATTTCATTATAATTTGATAACTGCATCAGAAGTTAAAAGGCATAGCACTTCAATTTCACCGAGTGTTTTTTCATAGTGACACAACCACCACATGGTTCTTATCATATTCATTAAACTTTTTTCAGACCTGTATCTACTCAAGACCAGTATATACCGATTTGGAATTTTACAAGTTTAGATTTGACTGCAAAAATATAGTTTCAAATGCATCAATCTTTTGCATTTTATTCTACAAGCTGTGTGAAAGATTTGTGTTTACGTACTTGTGGTAGCTACAAGGTTGCCCATAGATTATTTAAAAACTGCAGAAACTTATTTTTTCTGCCCATTGATGAGTTTTGTAAATTTTGTGATGGTCTGATGACTCAGTGTGAAGCTATCACAATGCGAAATTTTCCATAGAATTTCCATTGTCGCCAAAAATACACCAAAATTTCAACTCGACCAAACTTCGCGATCCGAATAAATTATCCGGATGGAAAAATTCATTCACAATGTGAAAACTCTAATAGTGCTTGGAAGACAGTAAGTGATATGGTGCTTGAACAGTCTTGGAAAATTGTCAAGATTAACCGAAATTATTTGGAAAAGGTTCTCGACCTTGCGACGTGTCTCAGTCGCCAAAGACGTGCATTCAGAGGACATGATGAAAGTGGTGCCAGTGATAACCGTGCATTTTTTTTGGAATTTTGTGCATTATTCGCGAAGCATGATTCAACTTTTGAAAATAATTTTAAAAACAAGGTTGCGAACAACTGTAGTGGCAAAACACAAAATGAATTAATAAAAATAATTGCTGAAATCGTTCGCGAGGACAATCCAGCTGAAATACAAGAGTGCGGACTGATGTCCATTACGGTAGACGAAGTAAGGGTCCACAAAAAGGAAGAACTCTCCGTGGTTGTCAGATTTACTAAAGAGCTAGTAGTCGAAGAAAGGTTCTTAAGCTTTGTAAACTGTTCAGGAGCTAGAAATGCCTCGTATTCAGCAGATATAATTTTCAGCCTGTTAGTCAGCTACGGACTTAGCGAATTGCCTGTTGTTGGACAGTCTTATGATGGTGCTAGTGTCATGTCAGGACAAAAAAGTGGTGTACAAATCTAAATTAAGATGAAACACCCTGCAGTCACATTTGTACACTGTCTAGCTCATAAAATTATCCTTTTTTGTGATGGACACATTTTTCGCAATCGAAACGTGTGCATCCTTTTTCTATGCCATCGAATCCCTTTACCTACACTTTTTGAAGCCATCACAGCACGAATTGTTGAAGCAGCTTGAAAAGGCAGTTGGTCTAAATTCAAGGCGTGGGATGAGAAGTTTAAGCTCGACTCGTTAGTCAATGAGATTTCACAATTGCAAATATGTGATCGATAGCTATGGGACTAGAGGCTTTAGAAAAAGAAATGAATGAGGGAAAATACAATGGGGATCATTGGGGATCTTTCATTCAATCAGTAATTCTGAGTTTGTAGTAAATCTTTTCATCTTTCACTATGTTCTTTTTATAACGAACGTGTTAAGCACATATTTCCAAACTAAAAATGCAACTCTTAGGGGTGGGATAGATCTTGTGAATGGAACAGTTAAAACACTACTAAGTGGGCGAGAAAACTTGTATGTAGTTTGGGAAAAAATTAAATTATTCGCAGACAAGAATTGCCTGGATCCCAGAGGGTCGCGAAAACGAAAAAGGTTTTGCTGCTTCAGCTAGCCTTGGACACGCAGTTCAGGCTACGAAGATATCCCTGTAAACCAAATGGCTCGAAAAGAGTAAGTTACAGCACTCTTCCATCTTGCCAAGTTATTTATACTTTTTCTAGGTTTTCTAGGTAACAAAAGTTTGAAGCAAGAGGTCAATTTTTTCCTTCTACGCTTAATAGGTGCCAATTTCTTCAAAGATATTTTGAAACTTATCTATCCTCTTCTTCAAGTATAAGTTGAAATATATTTAGCTTCTAAACGAAAAAATAGTCTTATATTTTCAATTATTTCCATTCTATTCCCGTATAATTCGTACAAGCGTTCATTTCTTAGCGGACCTAGATAATTCGTGTGTAGTTCATATCTACCGTTCACATTATATGCATGTGGTAGTAGCTCATACGTATTCACAGACATGAAGTTTATTTGATAATGCATTATGCATAAGCAAATAACAAAGAATATATTAACAAATATATAATGAATTAGTAAATTATATAAGTTGTATGAACAGTACGTGTACCTTACGGAAGACAAAATCATCGCATATCTTGAGCCTTTTGGTCCCTGGCCCCTGCCGGATTTTAGGTCACGGCACGCCTATGCATATCATCCGTGTTTTTTTATTGAAACTTTATGCAGGATGGTGCGCCATGCCACACAGTCCATACCACAGTCGATCTTTTACGCACCAAATTCCCAAATCGTGTTATCAGCCGTCACAATTTCAAAAATCAGCCGATTAATTTTTGTGGGGAACCGTAAAGGACCGATGTTATGCCAACAATCCAAAAACGATTCAAGTACTTAAGGCCAATATCATCCAAGCAATCCGTGAGTTACAGCTCGAAACCATCAGCAAGGTTTTGGAAAATTGGAGTGACAGAATGCGCTACTGCGAAGCCAACCGAAGCTGCCACTTGAACGAAATTGTGTTCCATCATTAATGGGAATGTTTACTCTTACTAATCAGTATTAATTCTAATTCAACAAATATTTTTATGAACTAAAATTTGTCTCTCTATATATAATTATATGTATATATATATATATATATATATATATATATATATATATATATATATATATATATATATATATATATATATATATATATATATATATATATATATATATATATATATATATATATATATATATATAGGATCAACATAATTTAGTGGCTATTTTCTGTGAACGCGTCTGTAAATCTGAATCACTTTTCGGCTGCCAGGTATTTTAGCGAATTTATAGGTACCCCTATATACATATCTATAGAGAGTAAATATTTGCAAAAACCTTAGCTTAGTAATGATGACTTGGAAAGTCCCTACTCTGTGCGAGCACGAAATGCTGGAAGTAGGCGAAGAAAATTAGTAAAAATATCAAAAATTCGCACATACAGCATAAAAATATCAGAACGGAAAACAGGGCATACTAATGAGTACAAAATATGTACTTTATATACTATTAATATAAACGTGTAGACATCTCCATAGCTAAAGCAAGTATATAAACAGAAAACCTTCAAATCAGCAAACCTCCTGATTAATGTTTGTTATTTTAATAAAATTCCAAAAACTTCTTCAAACTTGGAATACGGGCAAATCAAAGTTATTGATTTTTTTCGTACAAACACGATAACGCATCAGCAAATTACAACTATATTTAACGCCCAAAATTCGTATTCACGGGAGACCAAAATGAAATTTACAGCATGTATTCAAGTTTCGACCATATTTGATATAATGGTATTGAAATGTAGGTGGTCATCCTGTGGTAGTGGGCCATCTTGAAAAATCACTTTAAAATAAAAAATTATTGCCCACTTTACCACAGATTTTAATGAAATTCACGCAATAGGCCTTACTCCAGGCCAAGTTTGATTTGATGAACTTCCTTTCGATTGAATGAATGCTCTGGAAGCTATAAGGGTGAAAAGAATTTCAGTGTTACCACTCGCAACTTTTTTTTCAAATTTTTGAAAAATCAATATTTCTTGTTAATTGTCATTGCAGGATCGTTCCCACTTGCAAATTTGATGACAAAATAGCTCAGTAAAGAAATGTCAGAAAACGTTTATCAGTTTTCCTCGGTCTCCCTCGCTGTTTAGGTACAGAAGCATTCTTTGCCCGACGATAAGCTTCCTCCTTTGCTCATATGAACTTGTTCAGCAATTTCTTTTAATGTAAATTTATCCTGATCACGTAATTGAACAATTAATTCTGCCATATTATCAGTTGTTCGCACTCTTGAATCCATACTTTTACCACTCTTTAACTTATTCGCGATGATTTAACTCACTACGCATATGATTCTATAGTGCACATGAAACACTTTCCAGATTATTGTCCGTCGCGTAAAGGGTATCATTTCAGTTTGTAACAGTTTTTTGTTATCTCTTTTTGATAACAGTGAGCACATGTTTTATACAAAAAGGGCGGAGCCTAATTAGTAGAAATGGATAAATGCCTTGTTTACTCTCGGAAAAAACAAAGAGTACCCCGTTGCCATACATGCAGGTAAATAAGTTCTCAGAATTTTGTCCGCTACTGTTAATACTAGACAACCGTTATTTCTTATTTCATTTCTCAGCTGAGACACATTATTATTATTTTGGCGAGATCATGCTTAAATATTCGCCTTTACAACTCAAACTTATAATATATCATTTATAAATTTTATTAATGTGTTTATCTTTTAATTCAATATGCAGAGGAAAATTTTACAATAAACTTCATTGGTTTGGTTAAGATAAAACTTAAAGCCCCCATTCATGAGCAGACCCAACGGCTTGAATCCATTTGGCTTGAGTCCGTTTGGACTAAGTCCAAAATAGCACGCCACATACGACAGAGCCTCCATCCAGTCAATCCATTCCATTCAGACAGTGTATTTATGTCTGTTGTGATTAGGGAATCCAATCCCGGAATCCCGGCCAATTTTTGTTCCCGAAAATCCCGGGATTGATGGTTTCTAATCCCGGGATATTCAGGACCAGAATTTGGCCGGGAGTCAAGCATAATCGGCAATCAAATTACGGCAAGACTCGAAAATCCATATTTATATGAAAACAGCATGCAGGCTCACATTAAAATGCGTAAAGGATAGAGCAAAACAAACCAATGTAACAGCTAACAAGAGAATACAAAGGGGTTTGTAAATAAATAAGATGGAGCTGTTTTGCATTAAGAGTATTCGTTACTTCGAATGATTTGAGTAAATTAATACTAGTGAATGCATACACAGATTTACTGAAATCCTGAATAACAATCAAAAATAAGGCTGTGGGCTATGTAAGCAGGATAAAGAAAATAATAAAAAAAAAATGAGAAAAGACAGGCTAGAATCTCAGGTGAACGGTTCAGTTTGACGTTTGGTGAATGGACTTCGGCTGCAAATAGGCGCTTTGTTAATATTAATATCCACTCAGTAAATTCTTACTGGAGCTTGGAGCGAGCAAGGATGTCAATGACAGCTGCAAACTACCTAGAGATACTGAGTTTGATGTTTCTCTAGGAAACGACATTGCTGCCATTGTAAATGATGGGCCAAAAGTAATGCAAAAAGTAGGCAGGCTAGTTGATACAGAGCAACATATTTTTTTGGCGCATAGCATTCACTTGGCAGTTGGCGATGTTTTCTATAATATTAGGTCCATTCCAGATTAAAGAGTTGATGAAACAGCTGATAGTCTCGATGACGGCCACGAAGATTAGGACGATTCTGAATCAGCTTTCTACATTGAATTCGGGCATCTGCAAGACATGCTAGATCTAACAAAGTATCATGACATCAGCGCATGCAAAAAGAAAGTTCGTAAGGTAGCTTATTATGTTATAAAAAATTTTCAACGAAAAATTATAACATTCTTCAAAACTATGTAAAATCCAAGCAAGGCAAACAGCTGTCTCTTTTACTTGATTGCAAAACAAGATGAAATAGTCTCTTCACAATGCTCAAACGGTTTTCCATTCTGAAAAATAGTGTATATAAGGTGTTTGTAACTCAATTAAACTACTTTGATTTCGGAGATGGAATGAATCTTCTTTATTTGGTCTTCTCTATTTATGCCAATTCATTGCTGACATAATTTACTTCGAAAAATTCTTTCCCATGGTAAAAATCCCAAATCAGCAAATTCTATGTTTGTCTACGAATGTGCATTGCATCAACGAACAATGCACATCCATGGTGTCATGTGATTCTGCCTGGGAATGTGCATGACAGTAAACAGCCATGCACATTCGCGGACTCGGGTTTCATTAGATGTTTTGATTCATAGACGAGTGTCTTTGCACGGTATACCATGGGGATATGTTGTAATTTTGAAAAATATATACATTGTTGAAAATATATACATGTTTGAAAATATATACATTAACTAAACTCTAACATCCTCTCCAGGGGCGGCTCGTCGATGTACGCAAAGAAAGCAGTGCTTCCCTTGTTAAACCACAAAATTGATTAAATAATCAATATGTAACAATCAAAAGATTTACAATCAATATTTAACAATCAATCTAATAACATTTATTTTCTTATGTTTTATGGTTTTATTTTATAACAGCCCAACTACAGGGCCTCGACGTTAAATTTACAGTGACGCAACAAAAACTCGAACGTTTTACTACAAACTACAGGCACTGCATACCATTCAATTCAAAACATACAGCTCATTGAGATATACTACACAGAACACTGAAGTGATCTTGTTTCAATGATCAAACTCGTGGTTTTCGCATAGATCTACTTAGATGCTTTGCTTAAATGATGCCCACAAAAATTTTACAATCAGTGTACTCAAATAGTATCGCGGACGCTGGCTCAGTTCACTGCGTCCTCATGGATAGAGAAATTCAAAAAACCCTTGCCCGATCCACCCGCTCAACGATCCGAAAATCTTTGTAAATGAATGAACTTAATACGCTGCAAAGTTATCCGCGTCTTCTGTTATGTTACTGTTTCCCCTCATGGTTCTGTAGATTCTCTTCTGATCCTCTTCTTACGAGCCGTTCCCCTAAGGAATTGATGCATTTTCTGCTTTGTTCACATGTACACATGTACGGTGCAAGCTATTGTGATGTTAATGTGGGGAATAGAATAGTAAGAGTTACATTTTTTCGTGTGCAATTTTCCCCAGATCGGTTTTTATGTCTGCTTTGGGTTTGCTTTTCAAAAGACGTAGTTTTTCGGTTCTGGTGCTTTGGGTGAAATGACCACTTGATTGCTTTGGACGCCTATGTTGACGCTGAAAAGTCATTCGCGTCTCTTTCTGTTTCCCGTCATGATCTACGTTACAGAATTTGTAGATTCTCTTCTGCTCCTTTTCTTACGAGTTGCTCCTTTTCTGATTTGATGCCTTTTATGTTTTGTTCGCATGGTGTATGTACGGTGCAAGTTGTAGCAGTTAAATTGTTTCGAGTGTAATTTTCTCCAAATCGATTTTTTTTGTATCTGCTTTGGGTTTAATTTCGCAAAATGAGTTTCTCGGTTCAGGTGCTTTGGGTGATATGACCACTTGATTACTTTGGACGCTTATGTTGACGTTATTTCTATGTTAAATTTCTGTAGTGCTTTCTTTAGCATTTATAGTTTACATTAGGTGCGTTTTTTATGTCTTCTCGCAAAAAACCCACCTGTTATAATTCTTTTGACTTGATTTTTTTGTATTGTCAGTATTAATACGGTCAGTTAAAGATAGATAAAAGGATAGTTTTTAAAGTAAATTATAACATAAAGCTCGTTAAAGTGAGAGCGTATTGAATATATTCTGTTTCGAAAAGTTAATATTTACCCGTTTAAGATGGATTTTAATGTGGAATGTTGATGTGATTGTGCCATAGAGTATTTACTGCGGTAGTCTTTTTCATTGAGGATCTTATTGAGTCTTGGCAACCAAGACCACTAATTTCGCTCAGTCAACTGTTTGCAAAAGGTAACTATATTAGGCACTTTTATTGCAAATTATATGAGGAATTTATTTTTATTGTGGCATTGGCATTATAATTAAATTTGCTAAAAGATGAATTATATCCTCTACTTTGAGCTATTAAAAAACTTTCACCACTTATTTAACCTGTAATATGTTTTCAATTTAATTTTTTTTTTATAATTTAAAAAAAAAATACAGAAATTAGTATTTTTTTTTGCTTTCAAATACTATACATAATTTGAACTTTTGTGATATTTTTGATATTAGTGAGTAGGAATATCACTGAAATAAGCTATGCTAATCACTAGCTTTTAATGCAAATATGGTCAGCGTTGAAATACCTAAGTGATTTTTTAGATGATATTTCAAAAAAATCGCATGTGTAGTTTTCTACGCGCTTCATAAGTATGCTTATCTATATGATATGTTTATATATTTTGCTGTGCTTCCCTTAGTCTCAAAACCACGAGCCGCCACTGATCTTCCCCCACTTGAAACGCTCTCGGGAATGATTCAGCAACATTCTCTATTTGAAAATTCTCAGTGGATTGTAGTTCGATAGTCCTTTGCCGGTTTGACTTCTGTACCTTTATTTTTCTTTTAATTGGCCAGATAGCTGTAATTATGATGATGCTCAAAAAGAAGTAGCTGACGCCATCATTGTGAGCCTCGTGCAAAGAAATCTTTTCTGGAAGATTAGCTTGCTTGATTTGATTTATCTTTTGTTTGAGTTGCAACCACAATTGTTGGTCTAGGTTGATGTTCGAAAGGTTCATACGATATATTGGCTCTATCGTTTCTTCGTCCACGTGCTGAGAAACATTTTCCATGGGGTTAAATGAGAATTTCATAGATTCTAAAAACTGAGTATGGCCGGCGATGGTCATGGTTCGATGATTCAAAGTGCATCTTGAATTTAGTTTTAGGATACCGCTTCCTTGAAGCTGTAGGGGCTGGATGCTCTTTCCACATATTGCATCAAAAGTTATTTCTTCTTTCACGACGTATATCCAATGGTTGGCGGCACTCAGCTGGATCCAGGTATTTTTGCTTTCGGATATGTGTACAGTGCAAGATGAAGAAATGTTGGCTGTATTAATTAGAAACGAAATTTCACAATCATACAGGTTGGATTGAGCAGTATAAATCGGGTGCCGTTGAGGACAAATAAGTTCGTTTTCTGTTAGCTGGAGACACCTTTCACGTTCTTCTCCTGACATTGGAAAGAAATTGTCTCGCTTCAGGTTCACTGTTAAATATGTGGTAGATGGTTGAATGGCAGTAGATACATTTTTTAGTACGGCTGGCACAGAGTATAGCGCGAGTAACTGACACTCTTCTGCTGTGGTTAGGGGTATTTGCATATCAAATATCAAGTTGTTTTCTGTAGTTCTGGTTCGGACGATAGCTATGCTGTAGAGTTTATGTATTGATTCCGGCGAATTAGAGAGCATTTGATTTTCTGGTAAATTTTCTCTGATTATTTGCAATGGTTTCCTTAATTGTGTCGGTGTTATTAATAATGGATTTAGCTTTCCTTGATAGGTGCTGGTTATTACTTGTACTTACACATTTTGTATGTCTTTGAAGTTGAATAGCAAGATTGTGGTATGTACAGCAACTGAGCCAAATATGTTATTGATAGGGTCTCAATTTGTAGCGTCGTATTCGTCAAATGCTCAAATTGAGTTTCGATAAATTTAAATTGTTGATTGATATAACTATTTTCTTTTACCAATATGCTTGATGTACAATCAAGTATCATTGTTTGATTTTTTTATCAATTCCAATAAATATGCTTCATTTTGCTTTACCTTCCTTATGTCTCCTTCATACTGGTTGGCGAATTCTTCGTCCAGTACACCAAACAAAAGATGTGCGGCCGATCCGATAATATTTAAGGGAGATCTTCGGACTCGCCTTTGTTTTTGATACAATAGCTCATTTTTTAGCTGGATTTCAGAGTGCAATTGATGAAATTGGGAAGCAATGGAATTGCAATATTGTCCAATGTGAAGCAATTTGTCTTGAGCTGAACTTATTCCTATGAGCCTTGTAATGTATCCTGCTAACTTGTCAGTAATTGGTTAGATCATTAAATGTAATTATTTTCCAAGTGCTCTCTGTTAGCTTGATTCGATTGATTTCTTCGAAGTAAATGCCAGGATTGTTTTTAAATGGTAATATCTCTGCCGTTCCTCTCATATGTGACATTTAAGCCTCGCCGAAAATTGGATATGCTAGCAGTACGCAAATTAATGTCTGAAGTAAAGTACTTCTTCCTCGTTTAGTGGATATGGGCTGATTATTGACTTCTGCTCTTTTCCGTGATTTACTTTCCATGATTTACCAGTATCAGATTGGAACAAACAGGAGCAATTGAATGGATTTTTTATTGCATGGTTTTCTGATATTGCATGGTTTTCTGTCATCTTACGCTGTCAACCCTGGTGTTGTCCTCTGGCTCCAAATTGACAAAATTATCTTCAGTGCATGATAACAAGCTGATTGTATTAATTACTCGCGAAGTTATACCCGTAGCTGTTTTTACCTCAACTACTCTTACTTTTTTATCTGGTCCCTGAATGACCTTTATTATTCGTCCCATACGCCATTTCAGTGGAGGAAAGTTTTCTTCGTTTAGAATGACTAGTTTCACAGGCTCTATAGCTTGTTTGGCTTGTTGCCATTTGTGTCTGGGCTGCAAATCTTGTAGGTATTGTTTAGACCACCTACGCCAGAAGTCTGCAGGAACTGCTCTTACGAGTTCCCATCTGGTCAAAAGGGGGATTGTGTCAGGATGCAGCTGCGGGTCAGGTATAGTTGTTAAAGGTCGTCCTATGAGAAAATTGCCTGGTGTTAATGCCTGCAGATCGTTGGGATCTGCCGACATTTGATGAATTGGCCGAGAGTTTAGCACAGCTTCGACTTAACAGATTACGGTGTTTAGTTCTTCATATGTCAGTGACGCGCTTCCTGCTACTCCCATTAGATGGTATTTTGTGGGTTTGATTCCGGCCTCCCATAGTCCACCAAAATGAGGGGATCGTGGGGGGAATGCGTAGCCATTCAATTCCTTCATCTGCACAAGATTTTTCAACTTCTTGAAACTGCTTATTGAAGAGCGTATAGAGTTCGTGGAGCTCTGAATTCGCTCCGACAAAGTTTGTAGCATTGTCACTGAAGGTTTTAGCTGGTCAACCGAGTCGTGCAATAAAGCGTTTACGGCTCCCAATAAAGACTGCTGATATCCAGTCAGAGACAAGTTCAAGGTGAACTTGCCTTGGTAGAAAAGCAAACGAAAAGTGCTACATATGCTTTGACTGGTTTTTTCCCACAAATCTTGAAGTGGATTTGGATGGGACCACAGAAATCAATTCCCACGTGAAGAAATGGCCTCGATTGCTGAACTCTTTCAGCTGAAAGGTCACCCATCAATTGTGTCAAGAGCTTGGGTTTAAGCCGAGCGCACAGCATGCATTGCCAGACAGTTTTGTTTGCCATTCCCTTTCCGTTTCTACACCAGAAAGTTTGCCGAGATATGTACAAAAGTGCTTATGGTCCTACATGTAAGTATTTCTGATGAAGGTGTTTAAAAATCAGTGAAGTGAATTCATGAGTAGGAGAGATCAGCAAAGGATGTTTGGCTTCGAATGAAAGATTCAATGCTTGCTTCATCTCTCTTGCGTCAGGTGTTCTGCCATACATCCTTCTTTCTTTAGGTAGTTTGCAGTTTCGAATGAACCGTAATATAAAAGCGGTCGTCTCCTGGAGTCGTTTGAAATTGTTGTTATGTTGTATGAGCCGTATGACTGATGTTACTGCTGTACCAGAGCTAACTAATACCATTTTTTGTCTTCGTGTTTCAGGAAGCTCAACTGCCGATAGCTCAAATGTAGAGGTCTTTGACGGCAGTGACTGGTGTAGAGAAGATGGTCCCTCAAACCAAAGTTTATTTGACAGTAATTCGCTGAAAAACATGCCCCTTGAAATGATGTCGGCCGGATTGTTTTGCGAATCAACGTGCTGCCATATGCCTTCTACTGTCAAACTTTGTATGTACGCCACTCGGTTACCGACGAAAGTCATAAATTTTGACGAAGGTGATGATATCTATTGCAGTACAACTTGCGAATCGCTCCAATAATATTCGCAGCCAATATTGCTTGCATGGAACCCTTTACTTTTCGCATCAGCTGAGCGAGTTATTTCGCAGCACAAAATTGTAACCGTACAACGATCATTTGTTTGGTTGGTGCGACTTGGCTTTTTGCGCACACTAGTGCCACATCAATTTGCCCAAAGGTATCTTCAGTGCGCATGTAGACGCATGCACCGCCAGCTTGCTGGCATCAGAAAACCCATGAAGCTGGGTACTTCTTCGTTTCATGGTAGTCATTATGTATCGTGGTATCTTTAATGTGCTTAGTATTGAAAGCTGAGATCTGTAGTCGTACCAACTCTTTTGCAGTGTGTCTGACAATGGCGTATCCCAATCAGTTTTCAGTTCCCACAGTTGCTGCATAAATATTTTTGCGAGCACTACAATTGATTGACTAGTCCAATAGGATCAAATAACTGTGACATTTTTGCAAGAACAATTCGTTTTGCTATTGGCTGTCTGAAATCTTGGGTAGTTATGTCTGTGTTGAATTGATCAGAAGACGGATTCCAGATTAATCCCAACGCCTTCACCCCACAGTTCTCTTCGAGCTTGGTAACATCAAATTTTGTCGCTCTATCATTTGCTGCTATTTGGTAAAGCAGAGTTGGATTATTGGAGCACCACTTATGTAAATGGAGTCCTCCCCGCTTCAGCATATCAATTAGCTGTTGCTTGACAGTAAACAGCTTTGCACATTCGCGGACAGAAAAACATCCAACTCGAAGCGTCGTCGATACTACAAATTGGCCGATACCTTCAAATATATCCCTGGCTGACACTAAATTCAACAAACCTAAAGGTATAGATATGTTGATTGGTGCAGAGCTATTTTGCTCTCTGATGTGTAATGAGAAAATGTCAATGGTCACGGTCACGGTCGCCAATGAATAATTAATTAATTAATAAACCTGCAATATCCAGATGGATTAGAAACAACTGAGTTTGACTCGATTCAGAAAATTATTGAAATTTTACTCCCTGTAAAATTGACTGTGGAGGCCTTAAGTTGCAAAGATGCAAATTTGTACACTGCTAATACTTCATCAAGATTTTTATTTAGGCAATTAGGAGAAAAACGGTACATTCTGAAAATTGCAATATTGGACCGAATATAAGAACGTCAGTGTACCGAAAGTATGCTAAGCTATCTCCAGAATCCACATTGTGCCGGCGAAAATTTACCAAGTCAAATAAAATCTCTATTTTTGAAACCAAGCAACGCAAATGTTAAAAAAAATTACTTCAATAATCAAAGATATGAGGAGAACCCAGTAGATACCAACATTAAATCAGAGCAAGGTAGTCGTCAATTGACGCTACAAGAAGAGCTGCAAAAGTATGAAAATAATCAATCGTGAATTACCGCAAGAAACTGATCTAATTAAAATCATTGCAAAAGGAATGAATCTTTTCGAAAGTGGTGGCACTCGTTGACATAATTTGGAGCAGGCGTACCTATATTTATCGACCGTCCCACCAACAAGTATCGAGTCAGAACGAGTTTTTTCCGCGGCGTCTAACATCGGAGATAAATTTAGAAGCAGGCTTGAAGACGATACTTTGGATGCTTTGATATTGCTTCAATGTTACTTCCGAAAAAATCTAATGAACTTTGGTAGAATTTTTTATATGTTTCTTTATTATGTATCTCAATTTTAAGAGTTGTTATTTGTTGTTGTAATTTTAATATTTGTCTTGGATAATTAAAATTATTGTTTTTATTTGCATCAATTACTTAAACTAGTAATTATGCAGTAACATATTTTTTATACAGTTTTGAACTTACTTATTGTTCTAGCTTTGTAAATATTATCTGTTTAGTAAAAACTTGCCCTATTTTGTTGTGTTATTTTTTTAATCTAGAATCCCGGGATCCCGGGATTGTCGATTTTTTAATCCCGTAGTCCCGGGATTGAAAAACTGTTCCGGGATTGGAATCCCTAGCTGTGATGCACTTTGTTTGTGTTCGTTCATTTATTGAGAAAGCATTAAAAAAATGTCAGCAGACATGGGCGCGCCGTAAGGGGGAGGGGGGCAGGGTGCTGGGACCCCCCAGACCCTAGGTTGGCTCCTCCCAGAAAAATAAATATTTCCAAGAGCAGACACTTAAGTTTTCGCCTCTTTGGTTTTTGTGGTTACAGCAAGAGTTGTGTAGTGCAGTAGTGTAAGCCTATAGCGTAGCGTGACTTAAAACATAGAGACTTTATTATTTGTGGTATTAATTACGATGTTATGGGACTTATCTCGAGAAATGGACGGCAATATTTAATTTACACAAGTTATACGTTAAGAAAAAGACGAAAAACACCTCGCCAATAATCCTTTATTTATTAAGATTATTTGTTCATTCCTATGTTATTAGGCAATATACAGGTATTTAGATAAAAACACTTTTATAAACTGGCGTTTTATGCAATAATGTTTTTCACAAAACATTGTCTGAGTGTTAAAATGGTAGGCAATAAGGTAATTACCGTGGAATATAAGTTTCGAAGTCATTTGGAGAATAAAAATGGCATCCCTGTCATTTTATGCTATCTATTCAAGACAGTGTTGTTTATTGCGAGCGATTTTTGCTGCGCTTACTCTTTCTTTATGGGATTATAGACAACTAGCACATTCATACCTAACATTAAGCGAAACAAGCACAGTCTCATTGCATATTTGAGAGCATGTTTCTTTGATTTTTGCGTATGATAAAGTGTACTTATTAGGTTTGAGTCATACTGAATAGCTCGGAAAGTCCAACACTGAAAGAAAAACTCTTGGTTGGTTCAACTATTTATAATAGTATTGCAACGATTCATTCAAAATCGTTAAACGAACTACGGAAAATAGTTATTTTAACTATGTTAATATAGTTAATTTAACGATATAAAAGTAGTTGGCTCTGGTTATACAAAAAATATCGCAACGTTCATGAAATCAACTGTTTTAATTGTTTCATAACCACGAAAAATAGTTGATCAATAGAAAAATATTCATCAATTCACTCAAAACTTCAACGTTTCGAATTATCAACAGTTTTTATGGTACTTAAACTACTTTGCAATAGTTGATTTCAACAAACGTAATTCAGTGAGCAACGTCTTTTGAATTATTCTACGCAAAGTAGAATGGTTTCAACATTTGGACGTTTTTCATGGTCCGAATTAAATTTTTTTTGTTTATCAACCACGCGTCATGGTGCATAAAAGTAATCAACAATTTTCTTATAGTTGTTTTAACTATAGCCCTAGTTGATGCAAAAACAACTAAGGAAAACTGTTGATTTTTCATACTCCTCATACTCATGCTCATACTCTATCATAGAAGTTTCATATGATACATGGCAAAATTGTGTTCGGTTTGCTGTTCGATATAATTCATATTAATGTTATGCTGTGAAGTCTTTATATTACGTTGTATGACGCTATTTTACTATTACGTTAATCAACTCTGTTCTCAACTCTTATCAACTCTGTCTCTGAATTAACTCTGTTTAAATTAGGTTGAATGATCTGGTGGAATAGACAAGCGATGGCTGATGTGTATTGTGATAAGCCAACCTAATCCTCGTACAACAGGATGCAGCAATACAAAAGAAAGAAAAATGAATTTGGTTGGTGCCTTGGTTGCATTGACAGCGACATTGTCGCTGCATTGTGATTCACCAAATTCAACTGCGGCATTCACGCCTACCCCTGTGGAGCACTGCTTTTGCCGCAGCGGAAAACTGTATTGTGATTAACCTATATTTCGTACTATGTATATTGTTGGAATACCATTGTTTGTGGTTGCTTACTTTTTTTGCACCACGGACGTTGTTTATCAACCACGCGTCATGGTGCATAAAAGTAATCAACTATTTTTTTATGGTTGTTTTAACTATAGCCCGTAGTTGATGCAAAAACAACTAAGGAAAATTGTTGATTTTACGAAGATTTTTCTTTCAGTGAATAACCTTTTGACACCACAACAACAAAGACTATACCAAACTTGCCTCCTGTTAAAATAGCTTACCCTATTATTTTGGTTTTCATCCGTTGAAAGCGTTGGAAGTTATGAGAAAAAGGCGGTATTTGTAGTTACCTTCCGCGAATATGTTAAAATTTAATATTACCGATTTCTAGGACAAAAATGAATCAAATCGTTTACGCTGGCAGTGCGAACCTAACATTACAGCCAAAACTCTGACCTACTTTTTTACACTCAGGTTAAATGTGTGTGAATTTCATTATAATTGGATCATTGCATCGGCCTATCATATTCATTAAACTTTTGTCAGACCTGAATCTAGTCAAGACCAAGATATGCTGTGAATTTTATCTGGTCGCAAGATACCGTAAACCCAAGTTCCAGGTGCTAAAAATATAAATAATTCGGTGAAGGGTTACGATTTTTGTGCGATTGGGAATTTTAGAAGTTTAGATTTGCCTGAATAAATATTCATCAATCATTGCATTTTATTGTAAAAACCAAAAAAATACCAGAGAGTCAATGGTGTGAAAGATTTGTGTTTACGTGCTTATGGTAGCTACAAAGTTGCCCAGACATTATTTAAAAACGACAGAAGCTTATTTTTTATGCCCATTGATGAGTGTTGTAAATTTCGTGATAATCTGATGACGCGCTGTGAAGTTACCACAATGCGACCAAACTTCGCGGTCCGGATAAATTATCCGGATAGTCAAATTCACGGACAATGTGTTCAAGGACATATTGCAAACAATAATAAAAACTTTACGATAATAAAACTGTAATAGTACTTGGAAGACAGTTAATGATATGGTGCTTGAACAGTCTTGGAATATTGTCAAGATGAACCGAAATTATTTGGAAAAGATTTTCGACCTTACGACGTATCGCAGTTGCCAAGGACTTGATTTTAGAGGACATGATGAAGGTGGTGCCAGTGATAGCCGTGCTTTTTTTTTTGAATTTTGTGAATTATTCGTGAAGCTTGATTCAACTTTTGAAAAACATTTTAAGAACAAGGTTGCGAACTACTGTAGTGGCAAAGCACAAAATGAATTAATAAAAACAATTGCTGAAATCGTTCACGAGGACTTTACAGCATAAATAAAAGAGTGCGGACTGATTTCCATTATGGCAGACGAAGCAAGGGTCCACAAAAAAGAACAACTCTCCGTGGTTGTCAGATTTGTTAAAGAGCTAGCAGTCGAAGAAATGTTCTTAAGCTTTGTAGACTGCTCAGGAACTAGATATGCCTCGTATTTAGCAGATATATTTTTGAGCCTGTTAAAGGACTGTTGTTGGACAGTATTATGATGGTGCTACTGTCATGTCAGGACAACAAGGTGGTGTACAAACCTAAATTAAGATGAAACATTCTGCAGCCACATTTGTATACTGCCTAGCTCATAAAATTATCCTTGCTGTGATGGATACATTTTCACAATCGAAACATGAACATCCTTTTTCAATGCCATCGAATTCCTTTACCTACACTTTTCGAAGCCATCACAACACCAATTAATGAAGCAGCTTGAAGAGGCAGTTGGCTTAAATTCAAGGCGTGAAATGAGAAGTTTAAGCTCGACTCGTTAGTCAATGAGATCTCACAATTGCAAGTGGGACTATATGGGACTACAAAAGAGGCTTTAGAAAAAGAAATGAATGAAGGAAAATACAACGACTCAGTTTATGCATTGGGGATCTTTCATTCAATCAATAATCCTAAGTTTGTAGTAAATCTTTTCATCTTTCACTATGTTTTTTCTATAACGAACATTTTAAGTACATATTTCCAAGCTAAAAATGCAATTCTTTGAGATGGGATGGATCTTGTGAATGAAACAGTTAAAACTCTACAAAGTAAGCGAGAAAACTTTTATGTAGTTTGGGAACAAATTGAATCATTCGCAGAGAAGCACTGTCTGGATCTCACATTTTCCAGAGGATCATGAAAACGAAAAACAGCAAAAAGCACTAGTTTGAAAGGTTTTGATATTTCATCTAGCCTCGGACACGCAGTTAGGGCTGCAAGCCAAATGGCTCGAAAAGAGTAAGTTACAGTACTCTTCATTCTAGCAAATTATTTATGCTTTTTCTAGACTTTCTAGGTAACAAAAATTTGAAGTAAGAGATCAATTTCTTCCTTGTAGGCTTAATATATTCCAATTTCTTCAAAGATATTTTGAAATATCCTCTTCTTCAAGTATAAATTGAAATATATTTAGCTTCTAAACGAAAAAATAGTATTATATTTCTAATAATTTCCGTTTTATTCCCGTATAATTCATGCAAGCGTTCATTTCGTAGTGGTCTTAGATAATCCATGTGTAGTTCATGCCTATCATTCACATCATATGCATGTGGTAATAGCTCATACGTTTTCACAGACACAAAGTTTATTTGATAATGCAATATGCATTAGCAAATACCAAAGAATAAATTAACAAACATGTAATGTATTACTAAATTGTATAAGTTGTATGAACAGTACGTGTAGTGTACCTTACGGAAGACAAAGTCATCTCATGTTAGAATCTTTCGGTCCCTGGCCCCTGCCAGATTTTAGTGCACGGCACGACCATGTCAGCAGAGCATATGGATGAATCAAACTCTATGCTTACAATAGCCGCTTGTACATACATTAAAAAGCAAAAACCAAAAAGGAAGTGACAAAAGGATGGCTTGCAGATTGAAAACGAATGAATTATTTAAATTTGGTCAACTAACTCACAAGGTGACATAAGGATGGCTTGCAGATCGAAAACGAATGAGCTATTTAAATTTGGTCAAATAACTCTCACTGGAATCTTGTGATTAATAATTATTTAGGAATGGATGAGACGAAATAC
>OZ022263.1:102332433-102489933 GCA_963978885.1 Nemotelus pantherinus | reverse complement strand
TCCACTTTATTATAAAAATTTTCTTTTCAAATCAAAATTTTTCATCATTGAATGAAAAAGAAAACGTATATGGCGCCAAATCATATTTGAACATTTTTGATTCAAAAATGTTCAAATATGATTTGGCGCCATATACGTTTTCTTTTTAATTCAATGATGAAAAATTTTGATTTGAAAAGAAAATTTTTATAATAAAGTGGAATTCGTACAAGATTTGCTTTTTATTTCAAAGTGATATCAACTTTTGATTTAAAGTGATTCTAAAAAAAGTGACATTTTTCTGAGTGTAAATAAAAAAAAACTCTAGCGCACCTGCACCGCTAGAAACACTAATGTTCGAAGAACAGTAGAAGAACCGTGCAGATTTCGAGAGCATATTCTACCAAACGAGCTGCTTATTACAACCAAACTGTTTCAAACGCCACGTTTTACTTTGGTCTCAAGAATGCATTATAACACAAATGGTAGAAAGGTTTCAGATTTTACCACTGGCATGAATTTCAAAATTTCAGTTCCTTATTTCCCAAAACTTTGAAAGCAGCATCTCATATAACATCAATGAAGAAAATGCTCAGTGCCTGCAGCACTGTAACTGAAGTTGATGTTTGGGGCTGCGATCCGAAAAATTTGCAGAACTTTGGGAATTGAAACATTGGTTATTTATTTTCATTGTAAATGTTTCCGGTATGAATACTAACTGTAAGCATTTATTGATACAAAAGTAGAACACCCGACTCGTGCTGGCAACCTTTTGCCAGTATCAAAGCCAAAAATATATCACATCTCCTTCCCGTTGAAATTAACCTACCCTGCAAATTTCTTCTCGATCCGATGACTGGATTCGACGTTATAGGAATATAAAGAAATTAAGGGTTACCAGCCACAAAATTTTTCAAATAATTGAAAACTTAATATTTGCTGTTTATTGTCACTACAATATCATTACCAATTGAAAATTTTACGATAAAATCGCTTAATAAAGATATTGCAAATAAACACAAAACCAACAATAGCTGGCAACCCTATCGTGGCTTTTCAACCAGATTCGGCCTGAATAATGCCCATAACATGTTCCATTAATTGTATGAAATTCGTATTGATTTCATGACTGCATTGGAAGTTACAGGGTAAAAAGGTCTATTTTCCTCAGCGAATTTTCAAAGCCAAAGACACAAAATTTACCATAGCTGGCAGCACCAATCGAATTTTTCAACCAAATTTCTATTAAACACAAGATTAGGGTTCAGCTACTGTGTCAATTTTATGAAAATCTGGTAACTGAATCAGAATTCATAGGGCAAAAAGCAGTTTTTTTTTCTTTGCAATTTTTCAATATGGCACCACTGGCACAGAGCTACCCACAATTCAAAATTGCTTCTATCAGACCTGGTCCTATTCAAGTTCAATGTATTCTGTGAATTTCAATTGTATCTGATGATTGGTTCATGAGTTTCCGTGAACAGAAGTTTTTGATGCTAAAAATATAGGTAAATTTGGAAAGGGTTACCGTTCTTGTCCGACATGAAATTTCCAAGGTTTTACTTTGAATGTATAGATAAAGCATGAGATTTGTATTCAAGCTGATTTTTATTGTAAGAAACGGGCATTTTTTAGGAGATTCGATGGTTTGAATGTTTTCACTTTCAGTGCCTACCGTAGCTACAGGGTTGCGAACACGTTCATTAAAAACTACGAAAGTATGCAACTTAGTTATAGTAATATGTCCTGTTAGTTTCGAAATGATTTGATGATCTAGGAAAAAGTTATCGATATTTAAAAATTTTCAAATTTTTCCAATCTCATTTTAAGCGCCTAGCGCACACAAAGGGTTAACAATTCCAAAAAAACATTACCATATTCACATTTAAAACACGTTCAAAATTCATTCTAGATACTTTACTTTTGTAAAAGTTATTTTTTGATAGAATAATAGGTAAATTTAAAATATCACTAAAATGGCCGCCGGCGCCAAAGGGTAAAAGATTTGTGACTTTTTGTGGGACCTGGCACTATTCTGAATATACACCAACGTATCCTGAAAATTTCAGTGCAATCAGATGGCGCGTTCCTGAGATTTTTTCACTGAAATTGTTTGATTATATATATGTATATATATAGAAATATGAATTTTTGGCCAAAGTGATTTTAATACTAATGTTCTTCTTCGAATATTAGTAATTAATAATCATTAAGCTGCAAGTGGTCACATCAGCCAAGAATGCACTGTGAGCTGGTGTCTGATGAGAATCAGTGCATACTTTCGAAACCAAATTGTCAAATAAAAATTTTCAATGTAAATAAAAAAAACCCTAGCGCATCAGGACCACTAGAAATACTAAAGTTCGAAGAACAGTAGAGGATTTGTGCAGATTTCGAGTGTATTGTTATATGTTGTCTTATATATTGTTGTTGTTGTCTTATATATTAAATATTGTATGTTTTGTCATGCATATTGTTTTATATTGTATATTTGCGATGTGAATACTTAATGCAAGCATTTATTGGTACGAAAATAATAAAAACACCTCGTGCTAGCAGTCCTTTACTAGCACCGAAGCCAAAAATAAGTCACATCTGCCTCACGTTGAAGTCAACCTGCTCTGAGAATTTCGTATTAATCCGATGACTGCATTGGAAGTTATAGGGATGTAAAGAAATTGAGGGTTACCATTCGCAAGAGCTTTTGAACTTTCTAGATCTCAGTATTTGGTGTGTATTTTCACTACAAGACCACTACGATTTGAAAATTTTATGATAAAATCGCTTACTAAAGCTATGTTAAAAAAAATACAAAAACAATCAAAGCTGGCAACCCTATCATCGTTTTTCAAACTAGATTTCTAATGAATATGACCTATAATAATTGAAATTTGCCATATGAATTTCGTTATGATACCATGACTGCACTGGAAGCTATAGGGCAAAGAGCTTTATTTTCCACAACGAATTTTCAAAATTTAAGGCACAAAAATTATCATAGCTGGCAGCTCCAACCGAATTTTTCGACCAAATTTCTATCAAATGTGGTTTAAAGTAGAGTTCAACTACTGTGTGAATTTCGTTAAAATCGAACGATTGAATCAAAATTTATAGGGCTAAAAGCAGTTATCTTTTTTATTAATTTTTCAATATGGCACCACTGGCACAGAATTTGCCGGTATTTCAAAATCACTTCTATCAGACCTGGTCCTATTTAAGACCAATACATTCTGAAAATTTCAATTAATTCTGCTTATCGGATCCTGAGTTTCCGTGAACAGAAGTTTTTGATGCTAAAAATATAGGTAAATTCATATCAAATTCATATCCATATCAAATTTTTTACTTTGGCTATATAAACAAAGCAAAAGATTTCCATATGAGTGGCTTTTTTTTTTTGAAGAAGCGGCATTTTTCCAGGAGAGTCGATGGTTTGGAGGTTTTCACTTTCAGTGCCTGCCCTAGCTACAGGGTTGCCAACACGCTCATTAAAAGCAACACAAACTTACAACTAAATAATACCAATATGTTCTGAAAATTTCATAATGATTGAATAGCTTTGTCAAAAGTTATCGCATTTTAAAAAATTTCCAACTTTCCCGTCCTCTTTTTAGGCACCTAGCGCACACATGGGGTTAAAAAAATTCCAAAACATTATCCGATTCGCATTTAAAGCACGTTCAAAATTTATTTCGTCAACTTTATTTTTGCAAAAATTATTTGTGTACGGAATAATAGGTATACTAAAAATACCACTAAAATGGCCGCCGGCGCCATAGGGTTAGAAAAGAATTGACACTTAGTAAGACCTGGAGCTATTCTGCATATACACCAATGTATCCTGAAAGTTTCAGCTACATCCGATGGCGCGTTCCCGGGAAATAGTCACTGAAATTTTTTGATGATACATATATATATATATATATATATATATATATATATATATATATATATATATATATATATATATATATATATATATATATATATATGGAAATTTGAATTTTTGGTCGAATCGATTTTAATACTAATGTTCTTCGAACATTAGTAAACATTTTTAAATTTTAATCATCCCGCAAAACAATTCCACCTTAATATCAAGTTTGAAATATCTAGTGAATAATGGCTGTGTTTTCAACGGAAAATACGCTTCGTAGATTCCAAACTCGCTGCGTATACGAAATAAAACAGGTCGTTTTATTATTTTTTATGCCAAATAGTAATCGCCACAAGTTAATCACTCTGCAATTCACTAAAAGCGCGTACACCTTTTAATTTTAGCGCTAAAAATAAAGTCAAACTCAACGGAGAACACAGTTATTTTATTGAAAGAAAAAAAGGAGCAGATTTCAGGCAGGTACAGTGCCAAAATGGCTAAAAACAATGATCAAGGGACTTCAAAGGAAATACTCAGAGACTGATCTAAAAAAAAAGATATTAGAAATTTAAATCATTCGATTGATTTAGATGACATGTTTGAGAAGTTCCGAAATTAGGCTGTCGAGGACCATAATATTATGAGATGCTACAAATACCAAGGATTTAATCAGAAAGAAACTATTTGTAATAAATGTGCTGGTAACCACCAGATAAATATTGCGCAGATACAGCGTTAAAATACATACAAAGCTCTCAAACCCACACTAAACACCGAGCTGATAGCTACAAATGCCCAGAGTACAAAAAATGATTGCAATTAACGAGCATAAAATATATTACAGTTTTTAATACCAATCATGACTAATCAAATCATTAATCATTTGTTCTTAAAAAATTGTGCGCAAATATAAGGAGCATTTCTAACAAATTTGATGATTTAAACGTCCATTTAGGATCGAATGACAACACTGTAGTTATTCTGCATGAAATTTGGATACATAAAAATCAAGAGCATTTTAGTCCTGGGAAATTTAAGATGGTGTTTCGGAAAAATTAGGGGAAAGCTGAATTTTGGTGTGAACCTTCATACTGGCCTCTTGAATAAAATGTCACAAGTCTCCATTGATCCGAGTGGTCAAAGGTCACCAAAAGTGACCTTTCTTAAATATCTCAGTAACGGTAACGTCTACAGAAAAACAATGTATGACAAATATGCAGTTTAGCAAATTTTCAACAAAAAAAACTTATAATTTTTTTTTGTAACCATAAGCGTTTTTGCATGTTCATGTTATCCGACTTTGGCTACGACTTGGAATGTTCTGAGTTAATTTTTCTATGTTCAATTGAATTGGATAATCAAGTGGTGTTATCTTGTTTAACCGTGGGCAACGAGCAGGCAACGAGCTCATTCCTGAAGATTGGGGATGGAAGTTCAGGGATACCATTTTATGGCAAAGGAGAGGGAGGAATTTTTCGGAGCACACTTTTTCACTTACCCTGGAGTCTGGTAGATAAGTTTGCTTGCATGGTTTTTATATGGGCCTCTTAAACATAGAAAAACAAACTCACAAGCAATTCAAGTCGTAGTCAAAATCGAATAATATCAGCATACCGTTGAGAAAGTAGATACTGTGAGATACAAATGTTTAGATCAATATATCTCAAAAGCGGTTATGGTTACAAGAAAGAATTTAAAAATTTTTTTATTGAAAATTTTCTATACTACAAATTTGTTATACATTGTTTTTCTGTAGACGTTACCGTTATTGAGATATTTAGGAAAAGTCACTTTTGATGACCTCCGAGCAGCACTCCGATCGATGGGGACTTTTGACATTTTTTCAAGAAGCCAGTATCAAGATTCACGGCAAAATTCAGCTTTCCCCTAATTCTTCCGAAGTTTCGCCTCTTTTATGTCGAATTTCACTGGATTATTTATACACATCTAATGGATACACTAGCTGTTTGCACTAGCTATAAATTTAAGTATATAGGATCTTAGTTTACCACAGGGTCTTAAGTTTTCAAGATGATCATAGTGGAACTGCAACTGGATTTGGAGAAAATTTTATTGACACTTTTTATAAAGCCCTATTCGAGGATGATCATCGCTTCCTAAATCACATCGTCGGAAAGTGTCGGACGCAAAACGGTGTGACGTGATTTCGGCACTCTGCTGCCGCTATAAATGCAAATTTTATGAGACATGCATTTTTTGTGTGAAAAAGTAATTTGTGAGGTGTCGAGAATAGTATTATAGCTAGGTATGGCGGTGATACTGATGTCGGAAATGGAACCGAGCTGCATAGAGGGTCCAATGCCTTCTAAAAGTACGGGTCGTAGTGCAGAAGGATGACGTCAGAGAAAGAAGTCAAAGTGTCGCGAAAAACACACCCAGTCTTAAGGGACGTCCGCGGGAAATCGTAATTGTGCAGGTTGTGTTAAAGTGAGCGAAATGGAAATAAAGTGAGATCTGCGGAGCAGTGCTAGTCAACAGCGAATATAAAAATTAATGCGGTACGTGCGGTATAGTGTGAGAAATTCGCTATGAAATGTGTATTAGTTTCTGTAAGGCTATGTGGTGTTTCGTGTTGATTGACTATCGATAGAATTGATTGAGAATTTGCCGCATATGTCTCACAGGTTTTTTGATTTGAATAGGCCAGTTGACATTAATGCGGCGTTTTTCTGATCATCCCCAACTATAGTAAATCGAGCAAATTCGTGGAGGTTTTGTGTGCATACTGTATATGTGAAGTGTTGTTTACATATTGTGCAACACCACAGTATGAGGTAAAACCTTAGCCAAAATGCAAGTTATGACTAACTATTATTATTACAATGCATCCACGCACAAAAAACTAACGTTTTATTTATATTTTAGCTAAAAATCCGCACGTGAAATTTCCGTGTATATCGGCACTGCCTAGTGGAATTGTCAAAATGACCAGCAACAATAACGTCAAAGCTACTACAATTACGTAGCATGAAGGCCCGTACTTCTAGAAGGCATTGGATGGGCGCATTGACCAGCTTTACTTGTTGATTTTGACGAGATGTGCAGCTTGAAAGGCGGCTGCTCTGTTTTGAGCTCTGTTCGCCGCTAATCATGAATAAGCTTCCCGGACATGACGAACAGAGACTGCGCGTGAATTTGTCGGAAATGTTTCTGAAATGTTTTGGAAATATTTCTGAAATATGTCCAGACATGTCTGGCTTCGAGGTTATACCAACAAACTGGTTGTCTGAGAAGCACTGAAATAAATTACCGGAGTGTAACAAAAAATGCACACGGACTGTGCCAACTAATTGAGTGGTGGAGAGAGTGGAGGAAGGAAGAAAAATAAAATATGAGTATAACTCGCATTTAAATTAGATCGGCTGGAAAATAACCCGCCGAGAAACGCAAACGAATTTCTTTTTCAAAAGCCTTGTTCCACAAAAACTGTTAGCCAAAACTCACACCAGCGACATTTAAGGTAGAAATACACTGCTGTCACGTCACGTGACCTCACGTGCCGTCACATCAGCTGACCTCACGTGCCATAGATCTGCAGTACAATTTTGTATACTTAGAAACACACTGGTGGCACGTCACGTCACCTGGACTCATGTGCTGTCACGTGAGCTCACGTTTTTGATAATCTGCAAATTTAGATTTTTGAGCTCACGTGACAGCACGTTTAACATGTAACGTATATTTTCGAATGTCGTATATGGCGAAATAAGTACTGATTAATCAAAATATCTGTTATAAGTACATATATATGCAAATTGAGTGACGCAAATATGTATTTTCTAATTGGAATCGTAGTTTTAGCCAATATTTTTACCTCATGGTATTTGATTTGTTTAAAATGTATAATATAAGTATAAATAATTTTGAAATGGCGAAATACATTGATGCTGGTAAATTGTGGGATAAAGATGTAACATAATTTTCATGTGGAATTTGAATTGGTATGTTTTATCATTATTTACATGCATGTTTAGTGTTTATAAAAACTTTTGGTAGCATGTATATGACAAACTACATGTCTATGTATTTTATGAGTATGGCGAGAATCACTAAAAAAAACTCCCAAAAGCTGAGAAAGTTGGTGTGAAAAGGGAAGTTGGCAATATTGTATTCGATGCCGAATTGAAAAGCAGCGAACATGAGGCATGGAACTATTCTGTTGCTGCTTCAACACCTATACCGTGTGCAGCGGATATAATTTGCGAGCCGCAATATTTACCGCAATCCAGCATTCTACCACCGCCCACTGATCAAGCAGTGTTTGTTATTGAAGAATATTGTACGTCACCACCACATCGGATATGATTCGCGGACACGAAAGTGGTTCTCAGGAGAATATATGAATTAATTATGCGACTTTATCATTTTTAATGTATGCATTTTTTCACATTTGCCATCTGAGTTTTCATACACCTTTATGTACATTATTTTTTATGTTAATAAACTTACTACATGGTTTGTAATGTTTTTGTTGATGCTAACTACTATTATTTATAGTGCTACTACATATGCTTTATCTCACTGCTTACAAACATTATTCATGCATTTGAACTAATATTTACTTACCTTAAAAACACGGCCAATCTTCCTTCTGTACTTTTGGCTTTTCTCAAATGCGTATTTTGCTTCTTGATGTCCTCTTTTATCAGCCCATGCAAAAAATAAAATTCCTCCTTTGTCATCCAAAAATAGATTTGAAACCGCTCTGGATGTACATTTTTCAGTTCCTGCACTAATAAATGGTATTCTCCAGACGTTTCTCTCGCACGATTTACCGGATGAATCCAAAATGTACGCTCCCTTTGAACAACTGTAGAAACAGCAACATTTTTCAAGTCTTCTTCAAATTCTGAAGAATTTGTGGATAAATCTGTACTCTCACACATTATGTTATAATGAATTATTAATACAGTTACTTTATTAACAATACACTTTTCAAAAACGCGAGATAAACTGTTATCACACAACTACAAATAATAAACCGTCGATCAGCAACTGCAACACACGGGAGCTGCTTTCATGACACAAGTGTATTTCCAAGCGTGAGCTCATGCCTACACACGCCTGACGCGACGGCACGTGAGGTCACGTGACGTGAAATCAGTGTATTTCTACCTTTAGACTCCCTTGACCATTTTCTGGATTGTTGATTGCTATTACATGCGTTTCTGCTATTCTGGACTTCTCTCGTCCTATGAGAATCCGTTTATCTTTACATGTGTGTTGGGTGCAAAAAGTATCTTATCGGCGTTTTATACGGAATTTTCCTCTCTATGGGACACATTAGATGTTTTGCATGTAGCTATTTCGACACGACATTTCTCGATGTGCCTCGGAATTCCTTGTACTAATACGATAAAGTACGATAATTTTTATGCAAAATTTCGGAACGAAATTCTGTTTTGCAGGAAACTCGCTATTACTCAAATACGATTAATGTTAGCACACTATACTATCTCATAAAGCCATAACTTGATTTTGATGGAACTATTTTGCCCTACTAAGCGCAAAAGCGGTATCTCAATGAAAGCGAGTTTCGAGATAATTGAAGTTTTGTAAAAGTAGTAATATTGATATACTTCTCATTCCCTTATAGCCCAGTTATTTTAGCAATCAACCTCGGAATGAGAGATAATAAGCTGAATTTTTGTATATGCCTTCATTTTGGGGTCCTAAAAGTTGACTCAAAAGTTTCATAAAATCTCATGTCTGCGTCGAAAGTTATTCAAGGTCAAAGGTGAGAAAAAACAGTTGTTTGCGATTATCTTGGTTTCTATTGCTCCAATGATGTTTGAAATTTTGCGAAAAATTTTCATTGAAGCATTTTTTCATGCGCTCAACCGTTTTTCCGATAGAGGGCGGTAAGCGCGAAGCATTTAGCCATATGTACTGTAATGCAAGGTCTTATCAATCTTATTGATACGTTAACAATCTGAAGTATAAGGTATAAAAAATGAAAGCAGGCGTAAGTAAATGGCATTTCCGAAGATTGGTTGCACGCAAGATGAGTACAATTACCAACAATGAAAAAGCTATTTCTGGTTTCTGTAATGCGGCTTTAGAAAATGCTAATGCAGAACAGATTTTTCAAAAGAAGTGGTGAGTGGTGAAACTTTTCTAAATACATCCTCGTATACGTAAGTAATTCTCATTACAGATATCTTACACAAAACAATATATAGGAAGCCAGAGGCTTAGTCAATGCCTCACAACATTATTTTCAGAAGAACTAATTTTCAATATAATCTGGGATGGGCGGCATAACAGGGTTGCTGTGAATAAGTACAAACTTTTCAAGGAGTTTGTCTATCGTAAGTGCTGACTTTACTTTTGTTCATGGTTACCGTGTTAATAAAAACACGTTCTTTTCATTTCAGTTGCTGTAAAGCTAGATAATTTCAGCTACGCTGACTTCGAGGCGGAAATGAAAGCTGAAAAACAAATTTTATCGCCGTACCTTCAGTTTAAAACACTCTAAAAAAATAAATCTAATTGGAGCAATATTTATATCCTTAGCTTTGAGGCCATATGTTAAATGTTTTTTCTTTGTACACTGGACAAGTTTTTACGTTTATTAAATTGTTCTTTATGCAATATGAGTATGTTTTATTTTATATATTTATGTACGCTCTCGTCGCTCTGACTTGGTCGTACCCTCACTTGCATTTCATGTGTTTCAAAAGAAAGATCGCTTTTAAAAGCTATCTTTCTTTTGGAAATCTCAATTTACTCTTTTCTGACGCGGGGAAAATTTCAGGAAGCACTGTAACGTGTGCCTGAGCAATCAGCTGCTTCCAATATGATTTTACCAAAGTGCTTTAGAAGCAATATTAATGAAGCTACATTGAAGCGCTTCCTCCTGCGGACATGCTGTGTGAAAATTTATATGAAACGGAAGCAAAAACGAAGCGATTGTAAGCGATTGCATTCTTCAATGCAAGCGCTTCAAAAACCCTTTTGAAGTGCTTCTTTTCCCGCTGGGATGACTATTAAGTACACACTTTCGTTCCTCTTGAATTGATTTTGTAGAAGCGTACGACATTGTGAACAAAATCATTGATAAAGACGAAACGAACATGACACTATTTAGATAAAATTCATATTTAAATATTCGATTGTCGTATATCAAGATTATGCTTATACCTAATTTTTTCAAATGCTTGTAATATTTGAACGAAAATGAATGTAAGTCGTACCTCCAACCAAAAATATTTCCCTTATTCTCGCGTATTCCGATTCTCTTCTTAAACAAATTCATACATACATACATATGTACTCGCATGCACATCCACCTAACAGGAATCGGAATAATGCATGCAAGCAGAATGCATGTTTCTTTAATGTAAAGGCTATTTTTCATTATTTGCACAAATTAGGGTTTGCAGCTTGCTTTCGGAAAAGAGCTTGGGAGCATACAATGTATAAAGTCGGCAATGTCTAATGTGCGCTATATAAAGTGGCAAAATAAAAATTTCATAGCATACCACATTGTCAAACTGGTAAATAAGCTATTTAAATAGAACTGCAAATATATTACGAGGCCGCCAGTCTAAGAGTCATTACACATTGATGGCGGGTAATGCTAAAATACGCTGTTGGGTTTTCGAAAAAGCTCTCTTTCTCAAGCTATAAGACTAAAAGCTCTAAGCTCTCTTTGTTATAAAGCTTTATACTTAACCAGTATAGGACATCCCATGTTAAAAAGAAACTTACCGGATCTGTAATGCCTTAAAATTAGCCAGATTACATAAGAATACTGATAACATGAACAATTAACGCCTCGACGGGATGAATTTTTATTGTCACTAACATATATCTATGTATACAGTAGAGTGCGGATAGGTGCGATACGCTTAAGCGCAAAATACGCATTAGTTCATACAAAGTTGATGCACCAATTTTTGTTGGTTATTTTTCATACGTTTATGGTCGGATAAATGCAACACGATTAAGTATACAACACGTGTAAGTGCACATTTTATTTTTCACTAAATTCGAGGCAAAATTTTTTCAGGAAAGTCTATGGTTTGAAGGTTTTCACTTTCAAAGCCTCTCATAGCTGCAGGGTTGCCAGCACATTATTACAAAATTACACGAGTCAAATGCTTAGTAATATCAATATGTTCCTTAAGTTTCATAATTATTTAATAATCTGATCAAAAGTTATCGCAATTCGAATATTTTCAAATTTTCCCAATCTCATTTTAGGTGCCTAGTGCACACATACGGTTAAAAATTTCAAAATAATTACCATATTCACTTTGAAAACACGTTCGAAATTCATTACATAAACTTTATTTTTGCAAATATTATTTGTTGACAAAATAATAGGTGTATTTAAAATACAATTAAAATGGCCGCCGGCGCCAAAGCGTTAAAGATTATTATTTTTTAAGAGACCTGGCACTATTCTGCATATACACTAATGTGTTCTGAAAATTTCAGTTTAATCGGATGGCGCGTTTCTGAGATTTTTTCACTGAAATTTTTTGATGATACATATATATATATATATATATATATATATATATATATATACATATATATATATATATATATATATATATATATATATATATATATATATATATATATATATATATATATATATATATATATATATACATATATATATATATATATATATATATATATATATATATATATATATATATATATATATATATATGTATCCAATAGGAAGAAAAATGCTCTTTCTCAGAAAAAAGACGCATAGTAAAATCAAGAATTACCAATAATAAAACATTGCTCATATTAACCATTCAGTTTCTTTGTATATTCGTTGAAGTTCCTTTCATAAATACAAACAATTTTTCAGAATTAAAACGACTAATGTAAATCTTAAGTGGCTATTTGAGTTACATATACAAACCAACTAATCGGTTTGTTGATTTAACAAGATGCGCTGTAATTTCTATCTTTTGTTTGATCGTTTACAAAATCCCTTCAGCATTCTTTCCGAGATTCATCAAATGCGCATAAAAGATCTCTTGCGTGCAGTGGAGGAAAATCATTCGGAGTGATAAATAGTTTGGTTTTGTTTTTCACTTCGTTCACTTCGATTTTGTTCATTTAAATTGGTTATTGCCGGTACGTGATAAACCGTTTATTAATTATTATTATCAAATAATAACTGGTGGTAATGTGTGATCACATTGATCCTGAAATAGCTACGGAAAGTGTAGTGATAGTGATAGACCTGAAAAAAACGCATAAAAACCTATGAAATGCATTTTGAAAATGTATTATTATAATGAATAATAGGTCCATGTTGGTATGACACTAGTTTTGATAAGCATTTTTTCCATGTAAGCACTAAAAATGAGCGTTAATTTTAGCTGATGTGATTAACAGAATCAGATGTCTCAAATGGCGATGGGCCGGGCATTTGGCAAGAATATCGGACAATAGATTGACCACGAAAGTTATGAATTGGTACCCAAGGGGAGTCAAAAGACCGAGACGGCACCTGAAAATAAGATCGGGCCATGACATAACAGAGCTAGCCGGCATGACCTGGACCCGTATAGCCAAAAACAGACAAAAATTGAGGGAAATGAGAAGCCAATACTTAGGGGAGGCTACATCATGTTCCGTATGCATGGTTGACAAGCTGACAATGATAATGATGATATATATATATATATATATATATATATATATATATATATATATATATATATATATATATATATATATATATATATATATATATATATGAATATGTAGAAATATAAATTTTTGGCAAAGCGATTTTAATACAACATTAGTAAAAATTGAAATTTCGGACAAATTAAGTAGCAAAACAATGAAGAAACTCTCTACTGAGAACGAGTGTGATGTTCTTACGATATCTAGATGTAAATGTAATGGTGACAAAATTCGTAAGAAGAGGAAAATTCAAAAAAAAATAATCATGACAATTTGGACAAAGCTATGTTGATATGGTTCCAGCAGCTGAGGGTTAAAAACTCCGTTGCCTCTGGTGAAACAACCACCGATTAATCGAATAAAAATTTACTGCCATGTATCATCAAGGACTCTACGACGCTGAAGATATTTTTAATGCGAATGGATCTGGCTAATTCCATAAGGCCCTTCCCAGTGACACTTTTGCTTCTGGAATAGACTCTGTGAAAGGCGGAAAAACCCAAAAAAAATCCGTAAATTATTATTTGTCGCAAATATGAATGGATAAAAGAAAATATATCTATGTCATTGGTCATTCCAAACAACCACAATGCTTCCGTGGACAACAAATTCCTCTTCCGTATTATTCAAACCGAAAAGCTTGGATGATAAGAAAAATATGGACTCAAATAATCAAAACATTTGACGAGGATGTAACCAAAAATCATAGAATGCTGCTTGTCATAAATTTGACGAAGAAGCTCAGTATTCAGAGTATTCAGAGTTGTGGAATATCTTTAGATGTCTTACAAGCAATTAACTTAATAACGAAATTTTGGTATTTATTAACGCCGAAAACTATCCAAAACTGCTTTCGTAAGGTTGTATTTGATCAGCAATCTTTGCAGCAAGTGAATGAAGACAAAAAGATTATCATCGAAGAACCAATACCGGAGGATCAGTTCTTGTTTGTGACTATAATTTGGATTGTTGTGGAGACGAACTACAGCTACATTTCAGGACGCATTGATTTTTCTTTCTACAATCAGGCGATATATGATTAATCAAGGAGCCAACCTATCATCTTTAGACGAAGTGAATGATGTTCTAATCAAATGTTGGGGTAAAAAATTATTCAAAACGAAATATCTGACTTCTTTAAAAATTAAAAATTAACTACATATGTACACTTTACGCTAAAATTTTGAATAAGTATTAATTTTTGTGTAATTTATTCAGTGATTTACTCATGAAAATATTTAATTTTGTTTTACTGTTTTTCATATGAATTTCATTTACTATTGACTTTTAGAATAGAATAATTCCAAATTAACCATAGCACTGATAAGTGCACAACACGGTTAAGTGCACAAAAATCACATGGATCATCGATGTGTACTTACCCGTGCTTTACTGTATATACATATACAGTAGCTCACAGCTTATTTGATACAGTGACTATTAAAAAATGTAAATCACTGTAACTTTGAAATAAAGAACCCTGTCCAAAAAATTTAAACGTATTTGACTAGATCAGAGGCTCCCAAACTTTTTTGTGTTGTAGACCTCTTGCCATGTTTTTCAGTTTTCGGTAGACCCCCTACTTACCTGATATTGATTTTTTGTAAATTTCTAACTGTAGTGAAGTTTAGTGTTAAAAACTTAATGTAAAAACACATGTTAAATTTTATACATTTATAAATTGGATTTAAATTAAAACTACTCAACTACTACTGTTATATAAAATATACGTAACATAAAATAAACATAAAATAAACTAAGCAATAAGTAAATGATTTTGGTGAGAAGGAAGGATAATAATAAATTATCAACATTTGGCGTCAATTTTGTAAGGTTTAATCTTAAATCTCTTCGGCCAATGATGTCCAGTCTGTTTCTTTTTTTCGTTCGAAGATTGATAACAGCGCTGAACCCTCTTTCCACCAGGTATGGCGATGGAAAGGATATTAAAAATTTCCTCGCTATATTCCATAATACGGGATAAGTAACGGGTATGTTGTTTTGCAGCCAGAATCACTGATATCCGTTTTTAAACTGAACCTTAAGTTCTTCGTTTGTACTTAGTTCAGTCAGTTCCTCTTGTATTATGACATTCGTTTCTTCTATGTCACCATATGGGTTAATTATCCATAATGGTATTACCATAGTCAAAACGTCCTCAAACCTAGTTTCAAAATCTGAATAGAGGGCATTTAAATGTTGAACGTAGGTTGAAACGTCGTCTTCCTGGCAGTTTGTCTGTGACAAATTGGGGAACTGAGAAAATTCGGCCCGCCCAATATTTTGCTTCATTATTTTAACTCTGGCAAAAAACGCTGATAAGATGGACTTTGTTTTAATCAAATTTAGACTGTCGCCTTGTAACTGCAAATCAACCATATTTAATTTTGTAAACAAATCTGTTAAATAGGCGATGTGTTTTCCATTTCATTTAATTGTCTTTCAAAATTTTATCTTTAGTATCCAGAAATTCTAAAATAGTCTCAAAAAGTGCAAAAAATCTTGTCAAACATAAGCCTTTCGACAGCCAGGGTACTTCAGTGTAAAGGAGTAATTCATGAAAGTGTTCGTCATTTTCTTCACACAACTGCGCAAATAACCGCGTATTCAACGCGTTGCTTCGAAATCGGTTTACTGCATCAATGACTAATTGAAGAGATTCTTGCAATCTAACACTCAAATTTTTAGCAACTAAATGTTGTCGATGGATGACGCAATGTATTGCTAACACCCCCGACACATTTTGTTTTAAATAGCTTATAAATCCACGATAACGTCCAACCATGGCAGGTGCTCCATCTGTAGCTACTGATATTATATTTGATAAAGGGATTGCTTTTTCAATGAAGTAATCCTTCAAAACATGAAATATTGATTCACCTTAAGTGTCGGTTGTTAAAATTCTTGCGAAGAGCAGTTCGTCGTAGATTTCTTGATTCATAGTAAAACGGACATACATATGCCAATAATAATGCTGCATTACCGGGTAAAGTTGACTCCTCCAGTTGTTTAGAGAAATGGGTCGTTTGCAAATAATTACAAAAGCAGCTTTCAATATTCATTTCATCAATACGTCTTTCGACAGTATTGTTGCTTAAGGGAATTCTTATATCAGATGCAGGTTTGTGTAAAACAGATTTTAAAACCTCTTCAATGGCTGGCAAAATTAACTTCTCTCCGATAGTATGCGGTTTTCCGGATTTCGCTATAAGTAGCGAGATATTGTAAGACGCCCGCAAACCATCATCGTTTCTTTGTGACGTCGAAGCGAACATTCTGTCCAGCGTGGGTCTCTTCTGAAGTTTATCTTTGAGTGTTTGAAAGTATTTCAAATCTTTATCTGTTTTATCAGGATGACATCTTCTCAGATATTCCTGCAGCTTAGATGGTTTCATAGCGTCATTGCCCAAAACTTTGTTGCATAAAAGGCACATAGGCGATTGTTTGTCCGGCAATGATGGAATGAAGCCTAGCTTCAAATAATCAGCACTGTACTGTCTACATTTCTTTTTAGATTCGGACATGGCATCAATCATCTGTGGGCAAATTTAATCTATTTAAATAAGACATAAAGTCCAGCAGCTTTTTCTTAATACTAATTTTCGAAGAACAGTAGAGGGTTTGTGCAGATTTTGAGTGTATTGTTATATATTGTCTTATATATCGTTGTTATATTGTTGTTATTGTCTTATATATTATATATTGTATGTATTGTCATATATATTGTTATATAGTGTATATTCGCGATGTGAATACTAAATGCGAGCATTTATTGGTACGAATATAACAAAAACACCTCGTACTAGTAGTCCTTTGCTAGCACTGAAGCCAAAATTAAGTCATATCTGCCTCACGTTGAAGTCAACCTGCTCTGCGAATTTTGTATTGATCCGATTACTGCATTGGAAGTTATAGGGATAAAAAGAAATTTAGGGCTACCATTCGCAAGAGCTTTCAAACTTTCTAGATCTTAGTATTTGGTGTGTATTTTCACTACAAGACCACTACGATTTGAAAACTTTATGATAAAATCGCTAACTGAAGCTATGTCAAAAAATACAAAAAGAATCATAGCTGGCAATCCTATCATTGTTTTTCAAACTAGATTTCTACTAAATATTGTCTACAATAATTTAAATTTGCCATATGAATTTCGTTATGATACCATGACTGTACTGGAGGCTAAAGGGCAAAAAGTTTTATTCAAATAAAATAACATTATATAAACAATTTGGTGCAGTTGCACCAATTTTTGACGATTCTAAAAGCATATAGATATATAACTTAGATGCTTTGCTTTTATATAATCTTTTAGTGCTTTTATATAATCGAATACGTTTGTCATAAATTATGCTTACCATAGAAGGGTGATGATGCAGATGAATAAGCTAATAAACTTGGTTATAGATTCAAGTAACAAACAATAAAATTTCCAAAACTCGGAACATTTAAATATCGCTTGCTTATTTAATTGTAAATGGTTTGCTTATGAATAGAAAATGGAAGCATCTGTTGGTGCGATATTTACGAAATTGTCCGGTGCTGGCAATCATGTGCTAGCACCATAGCTGCTTCACGTTGTGTTTAACCCAGCCTATGAATTTCGTTTCGATTGAATGGCTGCGCTGTAAGTTATAGGACTGAATTAAATTTTAGGGTTACCATCGTCCAAACTTTTTAAATTTTTGAAACGTAAATATTATTTGTTCATTGTCATTGCAGGATCATTCCCATTTGGAAATTTTATGACAACATCGCTCGATAAAGCAATGTAAATAAATTACGAAATTCATCATAGCTGGCAACCCTTTCACGGTTTTTCAACAAAATTCCTACAGAATTACAATCGCAACAAGATATGCTTTTCACATGAATTTCGTTTTGATTTCGTCACTGCATCGGAAGTTACAGGGAAAAAATCTTTATTTTCCTGAGCAAATTTACAATATTTAGGACGAAAATTGCCGTAGCTGGCGTCTCTATACTAATTTTTCAACCAAATTTCTATGAAATCTATCTTAGAGTAAGGTTCACCTACTGCGTGAATTTCGTTAAAATCTGGTGGCTAAATCGGAAGCTATAGACCAAAAACCAATTTTTTTCTCATCGATTTTTCCAAATGGCACCACTGCCACAGTGATGCTTGTTTTTCAAAATCACTTTTATCAGGCCTGGTTCTAGCAGGTTGCAACATGTCCTGTAAATTTCATATTGATCGCATTATCCGATCGTCAGTTCTCGTGAACAGAACTTTGGAGTGCTGAAAATAGAGGTAATTTCATCACGGGTTGCCGTTCTTGTTTACCGCAGAATTTTGAAATATTTTATTTGACTTGATGAACAAAAGTCAAAATTTATCAACAGTTTGAATTTATTTTCAAATATCAAAAACTTTTCAGGAAGGTCGATGATTTGAAGGATTTTTGTTCAGGAGCCTGCTGTAGTTACAGAGTTGCCCGCACAGTATTGAAAGTCCATGCGTGTAAAATTTTTATCTATATCAATACGCTCTAGAAATTTCACGATGATCCATTGTTTTTCTTAGAAGTTATGACAAATCGAATTTTGAAAAAAAAATCCTTGCCTACTTTTAGGCACTCAGCGCCTACACAAGGCTAAAAATTTCGACTTCTTTATCATAAACAAACTTTAAACATAATAAGTTTTTATTCCTAGTACTTGTTTTGAACAAAAATTTACACTGCTTTGAAATATAGGAGCCCCTGAAAATTCACTTAAATGCCCGCCGCCGCCAAAAGGTTTTAGAAATCTGAATTCTAGCAAATTATGGACCTACCTGTAATATACATCTATGTTCTCCAAAAATTTCAGCTCAATCGGATCAGCCACTCCAGAGATTATCTCTCTTAACCATTTTGCTGATATATATATATATATATATATATATATATATATATATATATATATATATATACATATATATATATATATATATATATATATATATATATATATATATATATATATATATATATATATATATATATATATATATATATATATATATTGTTACGCCAGCGAAAGACTAAAAATAAAATAAAGAAAGCAATGTAAATAAAAAATATGTGTAAATGAATAGATATAGACGATTAGTTGTAAATGAATAGTAAGGAAGATATGAATAGATATGAATATATGTAAGATATGAATATATGTAAGTAAGATATGAATGTATAACTGAGTAAATGAGGTCGATGAAGAAGGTTGTTCCTCGCCAGACCAGGCCATCGCCGACGATTCATGTCAAACGAACGCCGAGGACTTGGTCCAGAAACGAGACAACCCGTGAACTGGAGCAAATGTAGATACTTGCTCCGCCGCGACAACTCAGCACAAACCATCAACAAACTGAGTATTTGGTGATGGCACCAACACCACACACGTCGCGAATTGACAGGAAAACGGCATGGCACCGCAGAATCGATTCGAATTCACCAAATGGACTACACAATAAACGCGAGAAATTACCGCCGCACTTGAACATGTTTGTTGTCATGTTCATTGAAACGTCAAAAACAAACTGATGATCGGCGACAGGAACGCCGCCAAGCGGTTGATAATATCGTTAATTCCAGCCGACTGGAAGAATCCGGAAGGCTGCGCTCGAGCTGCCACGCGAAATGAGTGTTAAGGAAAGCTTTCGTTTGGTGCACTAAGGGGCAAAAGTGCATTGCACCCATGTATGGAATGCATGATACGAGCCGGAAAACTGTTGTACATGAATCCCGCTGAAGCGGTAGATTGTTTGTCCACCGAGGCTAGGTGGAAGGTGGACAGGTATGAAATGGTTCTTTTTTGAATCGAGAGGAGGTAAGAGTCAGCCGCAGTGCGAACAGCGGATGGAGATTGAAACTTATACGTAACTTTCCTTTTTGGTACATGATTGGAATATCACGAGCGGAGGCCAACCAGTCATCCGATAGGTGCACCTGTTAAATTGGGAAGAAACTAGAAGAAGAACTCGAGCCTAACCATCTTGGACTAGAACCGTGTACGAACTTTTCCACCATAAGATTGGGGAAAAGTAAATCAACGTAAGAAGCGAATAGCCACAGTGCGCGAAGCGTAACAGCCGGACAGCTGGAGATAACGAGTGCCGCGATCAGGCTTCTAATCGGGGAAGTACCGTCGATAAGGCGACGACGAATTGACGCAGAACAGAAGACAAATTTTCGACGAGGCGACGAAAGGCGAGCGACCAGTTCGGCGGCGGAGAGCGATCCCAGGTACGTGTAGGGCACTCAGAAACCTATTGGATGTACCATTTAGGCTAAGAATAAATGTGATTGTTAGATGTCGAAAATTGAGAAGCTAAAGTAATTAAGATAGTAGTGGATTAATGTCGAGCAATACGAAAACCGCGGCGCCGTGTTTAGTGAAGTAGAATATAGGGCTTTGATATTTGAATAAAGAGCATTGTGACGATCGGTGTAACGTTGGCGTTTTGGAAACATTCCTCTTGTGCCCCGGTGTAGTTGGTTTTCTTTACTTGCGGTAGTATATCGGAATCTGATTCGTATCGATCGAGAGATAACCGTCGCAGTCTTCTCGCTTCGGGGCGACGGCAATATAGGCAGATTTTCGAGACTGAAGCGAGTGGCGCCCACTCACGACCTTTTCCGCGAGCATTAGCCGCCCGAAAACTGCCGCCCTTGTGTCCCAGTCGAGGATAAGGGGTTTTGTGAACGTTTAGAAGAGTTAACGTAACAAATTGGCGCCCAACGTGGGGCCTATAATTTCAGCTAAAACCGGTTTCCGATTTCGATTGTAAGAAGCGATCAATTTTGGTTAACACGTGGTTCCAATTTCGGTTAAAATTAGTTATCAGTTTTGATCAAAGCACGTGAACGGGGAAAATTAGAATTACCGTAAAGACGACACAAAGATACAGATCCAAAGACACAGATACAAAGTTACAGTTACAAAGATACAAATTCGGAGAATATTTGCATGTGGTCTTAGGCAGAAGCCTACGTATTTAGTGATCCAAGCTCAAAATATTATAACGTTCGTTTTGAATGTGAGTTGGATCCTGCTTTCGGAGTCTTTATATATATTTTTAAATAAAATTTTCAGCATATTGTATATTAAAACCTTTGGTTCTACCTACAAAAGGCTAGGCTGTGTGAGTGATAGATGGTGTGGTGAGTGTGCTGCTTGGTGCTATGTTGATGCAAAATTTTTAAGAGTATCGTGTAACATATTCCGCATTGGTGAAGATTTTATAGTGAAGCGTGGATAAGACGGGACCGGAGGCTGAGTTCTCTCGTGGATTATTGTCTTTGCTGCATAATTTCCAATTGGGATCTTAGCTGGGGTTCTGGAATCACTAGCAGCTTGCGATCCCATTTACACTTGTTGAGTGTCGCTATCAGGTGAAATTTTCTTATCTGCTATTGAATACGCCAGGTAAACCACGAGTAAAACTCCCAAATCTTGTGTCTACGCGCTCACGTTCGCTCCCTTTTCATGGTAAATTTGTTTTTGGGTAAATCTGGTAACTACAGAGTAGAACAGGGCCCCATTGGTCGGAGTGGTATCTTCCGGTGGGCTAATATTTCAATATTTCAGAGCAAGGGGACGGCAGCGCGTAAGTAATCCCTTGAAAAAAAAAACGTCAGCTTGTCGGTAATCGATAAGTGACCAGGAGGCGTTTGAGTAAAGTGGAGTTTTGGAAGTTTTGTGTGGTGTCCGGCGCAGGCAGCAATTCAAACCTTTCGGTCCTTGAGGGTTCTTTGTGGTAACGTGGTGCAGTAGGAACGGTGGTAAATTTAGCCAGATATATCCCAGCGAATTAGGGAGTGTATTGTAAGAGCGGGTAATACCTCTTTAGTTTCAACCTCAGAGCTGCGCAATCACATCGAGATGGGTCAGGCAACAAAAATACTGGTGGATCGGCTCAGTAAAGATGAGCTTGCCTATGAGCTGGAGATCCGGGGTCAGCCGACTGGAACGGTGGAAACGATGAGAAAGACGCTTCGAGTGGCCATGAGAGCGGAGGCCTCGATGGATACTTCTCTGATTTCCATGAGGGAATACCCTTTCACTCTCAAGGAGGACTTGGAGGCCGTAGAAGGGAAACTTCTCGAGGTCCAGACTTTGATTTCAGGTTTTCAGGGGGGCCGCAGTCGTCGGAATTCTTTAAAATTAAAACTAAGATCGAGTTCGGGATTCGAAGGTTGAAGAACGCGCAGCAGGACAACGAAGAGATGGGGGAGGAGGCCAGTAAACTCCGGACTCGGTTGATTATGACCATGGACGAGTTGCTAGTGAAGGCCGAAGGTGAGGAGGAGAATGAGGAGGAGGCAGGGCTAGCCATTGCACCAGGAGACGCCCACAACAGCGAGCGGGAGTCGACGCCAGGCCGAGAGTTGGAACTGAATGTCGGTGGGGCTGTGGAGCCCATTCCCGATTTAGAAATCCCTAGCGATCCTTCGACTTCGACACCCAGAATGGTACCGCTGCTGGCAAAAGGGCAAGAGGTGGCAAAATGGGGTTTGCGTTATAGTGGGGACTCGGGGTCGCTCAGTGCTTTCCTCGAGCGTGTGGAAGAGCTGCGGATAGCAAGGGGAGTTACCACCGGGCAGTTGTTTCAGTCGGCAGTGGAGATTTTTGAGGGGAAGGCGTTAGTTTGGTTTCGGGCAAATCGATCCAGGGTAAGTTCGTGGCAGGAACTCATCCAGGAAATGCGCGCTGAATTCTTGCCACCGGATTACGATGATCGCTTGCTCGGAGAGATCACGAGACGCACACAAGGGCCAGAAGAAACCATGGGAGTATACGTCTCGGTGATGGAGGGGCTATTTAGACGCCGCGCGATCCCGTGTTCGGAAGAGGAGAAGTTGAAGATCCTTAGGAGAAACATCGCTCCTTTTTATCAGACACAACTTGCACGAACCCCAGTACGGACCATTGCCGATCTTATCCGAGTGGGTCGTTCCTTAGAGGCAACGAGGGTCGCTGTAGAAGCCTACTTACCACCGCCTACTCGCAAGTCTCAACGGTTGTTGGAACCGGATCTGGCGTACGTGGAGTGTGCAGACAGGGTGAATATAGCGACAATCTCCGGAAATGATATTCAGTGCTGGAATTGCCGACGGAACGGGCACACTTCCCGGAATTGCCCTGAACCTCCTAAGTGTTTCGGCTGTGGTCGGGTAGGCGTGAGAAAAATTCATTGCCCAAACTGTCAGGGAAGACTGAGTCGTAATGGGGGGCCATCACGCAGAGACTCCGGAAGTAGTGAAATATGCTGGGGTCGTCAGGAAATATGTTCGTTGACGGGCCTTGGGATACTTCTCCGTTTATTTGTGTTGACGTTGGGTCCTTACTGTTGTGGAGTAAAAGTTAGTTTAACCCAACTGTGGAGAATGGAATGTACAGGGATTCTACCTACCAAAGCGGCGAGGCCGCAGTTAATGATGGCACCATGTCTAAGCTAGTCTTAGACATTTGCCGTGCTTAGTTATGCTTTGCAAGTATAACCTCGCAAGAGCAGAGACTCAGTAGAAGAAAACAGTGTACTGCACGTTTACTCAAATGAATCTATTTTCCAAACATTCTTACCACTCCTTATATACGATTCTTACAAAACATTACAAACATAACTTAACCTATTTTATTATCTAAACTCAGCATACCCTGAAATAAATCAATAACGCATAAATTTCCCATGACACAATATTCTATATGAATCACATGTGTTCTACTTTCTCACGCTACACTTGACCAATATTTCCAGCGCCACTCAATCAACATGTACAAGATTTATCGCCATGTGCGCTTATTCACACTGTAACCAAAATACATAATATTTGGGTCGCGTGCCATGGTGACACATAATTTATTATCGATCGCAACATGACTCTGCATTGCATTTGAATATACCATATGGCATGGATATTCACGGTCGCTACTCGGAAACCTGATATGGTCAGTTGAGCGCAAGTGTATAGCATTGTGTGGTCTGTTATTACGTAGACAATATTAGTGAACTACATGGTGTTCTATTTTGACTTGTTTGTTTTGCTTTGATTTATTTCATGCATGTTGATGGTATATCATTACACTTTTACCCTTTTTTTGATTAGGGTTCATTTGCAACAAAAAAAATGAAGACTAATCACAAACATTAAGTTCAATAGTCCCAGAAGGGGTTTTTACAATAATATTTTCTTATCTTTAGTCACAACAAAGTTTATCATTCTTAATGTGTTTTAAAATATAACAAAATTTCTCTATTTGTAGGTTCAATATTGTTTTTTTTTTTTCGTGTAGTACACAATAATGCTTACTTAGCTTAACTTAACATAATGCGTATCATTCTGAACGTTTTTATTACAAAATTTTTCTATATGTAGGTTCGTATATATATTTTTTTTTTATTTATCTACATTGTCGTTTATGTTACATGTGTGGTAAGGTTTTAATCTGTTCTTATGTACTAATTTACGGTTTCCTGTTATGTCTAAAGTGACATTACAGTGATCCATGTCCAATACTCTATATGGACCTTTATATGGTGGTTGATGTTTCTTTCTATTTTCATTTTTCAAAAGTACTAAATCTCCTATCTTAGGATTCAAAGAATGTATATTTGTTTGGTTCATTGTTCTTTTGATTTTAACTTTTTCAATCAAACTTCGTGCTCTATTGGTCGACATCCTCAATCTTGCCTTTAACTCGTTGGCATAATTATCTAAATCATAGATCACATCCTGATTATCAACTATGTCATTTGGTAAGTATGGAAGTTTACCGAAAATCAATTCAAATGGAGTGTAGTTTGTATCTACATTTGGGGTTGTATTGTAAGCAAATGTGTAATATGGAACCCATTTGTCCCATTGTTGGTCATCAGCAAACGAATACATATACTCGTTTAGTACTCGATGATTCCTTTCTACTACCCCTAAAGTCTGGTGGTGATATGGTGTTGAAAATATTTGTTTTATTTTTAGCAAATCACAGATGTTGCTCATAAGCTTATTTGTAAATTCAGTACCTAAATCAGACTTGAGTATTTTGAAATGTCCATACTTTAATATAAACTCATTAACTATTCCTACAGCTATGGTTTGTGCTTCTTTATTCTCTATTGGGAACGCTACTACAAATTTAGTCAGTTCACATTGTAAGGTTAATATGTATCTATAGTTATTAGATATCCTTAGTGGACCTACGGTATCTATTTGTATTGTTTCAAAACTCGTTGTTGGTGTGTCGGTTTTCATCATTTCTTCTTTTGTGTGTCTCACCTGTTTGTTTATTTGACAAGGTGTGCAATTCCTTATGTGGGATTTAATCATACTGTTCATGTTTTTCCAGCAATACCTTTGTTTTAGTTTTAACAAAGTCTTGCGAATCCCTAAATGTCCTCCGTGTGGTGAATTGTGATATTCTTCTATTAATTTCACCTGTTCATCTTTATTCGTTATTCTAGCGGGCGGCTTGTATATCATTATTCTTAGCTTCATATGCGCATTTTCTTTAACTTTTCGTTGCAACAGGTTAAATACTTTCTTAAATTCTTCCTTGTCTATAGACTTCAATATAATATCATCACTTGATAATGAGAGTTCTTGGATTTTGTTACGTCTAGCAAAATCTAATAGTTTCTCCATAATCAAAACGTGTTCTGAATGTGGATTATCACTATTATTCTCATTACTTTTGTGTCTGCGGGTACCCCTATTTATTGTTAGCTTTGCATTAACGGAAACTGGTTTCACGTTAGATATATCGCTACAATATACTTTTACAATATCTTTCGTACGTACGATATTTATACCTTTATTTTCGTCATTGCGCAGGATAAATTTTAACTTCATAACACCGGTGATATCCGACAAGCTAGTGCAATCCCAACAATAGAATTGATCAGGTTCTACCTTTACGTGGCTGCTTTCGCTGTGGGTTTCTTGCTTTTTATCCTCTGTTTTCTTTGCCATGCCCCTTGTAATTGCTAATAGTCTACGCTTTGCTGCTTCATCTATAACTGGAGGTATCAATGCTTTTAAAGAGTCAGAATCCAACTCAATCCTCGACAAGGCATCAGCATTCGTATTCATGCTGCCTTTCTTGTACACAATCGTGAAATCATAATCCGATAAATCAACTCTAATTCTAGTGAGTTTTGATGAAGGATTTGCATGGGTGAATAAAGATACTAGTGGTCTATGGTCTGTGACAACTACGAACTTTCTTCCGTAGAGATAGGGTCTGAAAAAGTTTATGCCCCAATGTATGGCTAAAAGTTATTTTTCTATGATTGGTTTGTTGATGTCGTGTTTCGCTAGCGACTTGCTTGCATACGAAATTGGTAAATCCTGTCCAATTTCACCTTGCGATAATACAGCGCCTAATGCGTAATTAGATGCATCAGTTGTTAAAATGAATGGTTTTTCGAAATTTGGATACTGCAAAATTGGTGGCTCAATTAATTTTTTCTTAAGTGTTTCATACGCTTTTTGACATTCTTCGGTCCATTCAAACGTAACGTTCTTTTTCAATAGCGAATTCAAACTTTTGGCAATTCCGGCAAAATTTGGAATAAAACGCCTGTAGTAGTTGCAGAACGCAACAAATCTGCGTACTTCATCTGCACATTTCGGAACCGGATGGTTTCTGATCGTCTCAAATTTAGATGGGTCTGTTTTAACACCTTCACTGGTTATCAAATGCCCTAAATACACTGCTTCCGATTTCAAAAAGTGACACTTCCCAGGGTTCAACTTCAAGTTGTACTGTCGCATTCGCTGTAACACTTTGCGAAGATTATCATTGTGGTGTTTGACACTGCATCCAAAAACTATGATGTCATCTACGTATAGGAATGCCTCATGACTTAAACCACTCAAAGCTATCGTCAACATCCGTTGGAAACTGTTCGACGAAATCTTTAATCCAAATGGTAGTCTCTTGAATTGATAGTGACCATCACTGGTCGAAAACGCGGTGACGGGTCTAGATTCTTTCTCAAGTTCGATTTGGTGGAATGAACTAGTCATGTCCAAAGTTGAGAAATACTTCGCTCTACCGAGCCTATCTAGAACGTCTTCCAATCTAGTCAAAGGAAACTTATCATTGATGATTTTGTCGTTCAATCTACGAAAATCCACTACAAGTCTCCACTTAGCTTTACCATCTGAAGTCTTCTTCGGTACAACCAAAAGTGGTGAATTGTATGGGCTTACTGACGGTTCGACAATATCATTTTCTTCTAAGTCTCTGACTTGTTGTAATATTTCTTCGTTTTGAGCTTGAGGTAGCCTATAATTCTTAATGTAGACCGGACTATCGTCTGCCATCTGCAGCTTTTGTCTGTAGAAATTGTTTGTTGTCAACTTCTCTTCCTCCAAGTGAAAAACATCTTGATACTCTTTGATTATCTCAAGCAAGCTGTCCATAGATCTTTTGTCCAAATTATCTTTATCTATAACTCCCAGCAGTTTCTCGAAACGCTTCTGATCACCTCTCTGTTGTTTTCCTGCATATACCTTGTAGTTTTTCAGTGGTTCAACCTCTATGTTGAAGTTGTTTATGACTACATCTCTATCAGTTGTGTTCAGAACCTTTACGTGTCGAACGCCTTTGGCTGGTATAATAGTGTTTCCGATGAAAACACCCTTCTCAATTTCTGCGTTCAGCACAATGCTATCCTCATCGATGCTAACATTTATCGGAACTATTGCTTCAGTTCTCGCGGATATATTAATTCCCGAATGGTTCTGACGTTTTGTATCCATGGGTAATACAATTTCTTCATCTGACACACTAAAAGAAATGGTGAATGTTTCATAATATATTTTACTCATGAAACTAACTAATAAATCTCTACCGATAATACCGTCTGTACTAATCGGAAAATTGTCGTCTACAATGTGAAATAGTTCTGTTATCCTTTTGTTCCCAATTAATAAATTTAATTTCGAAGTACCTAAAGACGTAGTTACTTCCTTAGTAATACCAGTTAACTTAATTTTATCCTTGCTATTCACTCTATGTTCTAACGCCTTAAATATACCTACTTTACAAATTAATACGTCTGCACCCGTATCTATTAAGAGCGATAGTTGTCTATTCGCTCCATCATTATAAATTCTTACGTAATTCGTGCAGCCATCAGTTATTCTGTAAATTTTACATTCTTTACTCAAGTTATTTATTCCGGGAGGTTCCTCATTTCCTCTCCGGAACCTAGGGCGTTTCCCTGGTCCGAAATTACATGTAGGCTTCTATTATTGTTATTGCGGTGATTACTATGGTTGTTGGCATATCTGTTATTCCTACGGTGATTATCTCTGTTATCATTGTTATCTCTATAATGATTTGATCTGTTATCTGTTTTTCTATTAAAATTTCTATGGTTATCGTATCTTTTATTCCTAAAATCTTTCCGACTGTCTCTATCCCTATAACCATTGTTATTTCTATCATTGCCATTGTTTCTGTATCTTCGATCACGGTTATTTCTATTATTTGCGAAATTGCCGATATGCATTACGCTACTCGTAGCTTGAGGTTCTAATGTCTCAATCTCTTGCGCTAATGATACTGCCTCAGCAAAAGTTTTGGGCCTAGCTGAAAATATTGTACCTTTCAGCTGGTCATTAAGTCCACTTTTAAAGATAGTGAGTGCATAAGTATCGTTCATTTGCGCGATAACTTTCTTTTCTGGTTCCGTAGCCTGATTACCTAGTCCTTGTACCTGTAATTGATTGAGCTCATCAACCAAAGATAAAATTTTATCTTTATATGTAGTAACAGATGATCTGTTCTGACACATGTTACTGAGCATAGAATGAATCTGTGGTACTGTTTTATTGTTTCTAAACCTGCTAGATAATTCATTTTTTAAAGATTCAAAAGTGCTGATTGAGGTGTTAATCAAAGATAATCTCACATTCGCGGTAAGCTTAACTTTAGTGACGAAATCTATGAGTTGGGTTTTTCCTGAAGCGGTTAATGTGGAATTTAGTAATTCTACTATTTTCAAATAGGATTCTAATTCCTTATACTTTCCCTCGAAAGTAGGAATTATTTTTATGGCAGTCTCTAGACTAAACTCAGACATCTTGGCTTTGTCTTCTAGTACTTGTAAACTAGTCTCTAATTCTTCGGTGATGTCGCACTCTTGTTGGACGTCTTCCGCAGAATATCCTTGTTTACCAAGCTGTAGCCAGATTTCTCCCTCCAATATCGCTGATACCGCTTTGAACTTTAATTTGATATCTAAAACCTCAGAGCTTTCGTCATTAAAATTGCTGATTGTTTTCCTAAATTTTTCTTTACGCGCCTGTAAATCGTTCAATTTTTCTTTTAAAGTTTCAAACTTATATAAATTCTTCGAACTTTTTCTTAAATTTCTCAAAACCTGCTCGTTTTCTAAGATTAAACCTTGTAAAGTGTCCATACATAATTATTGTAAGACTGGAATTTTATAAAAAGGAACCGTACATTCATAAATAAAAGTTTTAAAATTCATGTATCAAAACATATATATTGTTTTTATTATTGCTATACATCTATACTCCTATTTAACCTTTTAGCTACATACTCCTTATTCTTTTTATTATAAACATAAAATATTCCTAATACTATACAAAAAATTGCTGCTGTTGTCAAAGATTGTTGATACTCCTGTATCACCGTTACCTCCTCTGTCGAGCAATTATTTCCCATCTTCTTCAAGTTCCCGTAGTCTCTTCTGGAAGAACTCCTTCTGCTGCCCAAAAGCAATTCGTACTAATCTGTGTAATTCCGCTCGTTCGCGTTTTAACTTCGTTTTTCTGCCTCCACGTGGCCGTCTTGGTTTGAGGATGGTGTTCAAGATATCTTTTTCAGTCTTCCTTTTGGTGAATTCTTCAATTCTCCTAGGTCTGGGTCCAGGTGTAATTATTGATGTGGGTTTATAGCAGGATGGTGTAGTTGACACCGGCTCAGGGACGTATTCTTCTCGTTCTACCTGTCCTTCTTCTTCTACGCAGCTGCCTGAATCTTCACAGTTGATTCCAAAGTTCCGTTTATCAGGATCGCCATGAAATATGCTGGGGTCGTCAGGAAATATGTTCGTTGACGGGCCTTGGGATACTTCTCCGTTTATTTGTGTTGACGTTGGGTCCTTACTGTTGTGGAGTAAAAGTTAGTTTAACCCAACTGTGGAGAATGGAATGTACAGGGATTCTACCTACCAAAGCGGCGAGGCCGCAGTTAATGATGGCACCATGTCTAAGCTAGTCTTAGACATTTGCCATGCTTAGTTATGCTTTGCAAGTATAACCTCGCAAGAGCAGAGACTCAGTAGAAGAAAACAGTGTACTACACGTTTACTCAAATGAATCTATTTTCCAAACATTCTTACCACTCCTTATATACGATTCTTACAAAACATTACAAACATAACTTAACCTATTTTATTATCTAAACTCAGCATGCCCTGAAATAAATCAATAACGCATAAATTTCCCATGACACAATATTCTATATGAATCACATGTGTTCTACTTTCTCACGCTACACTTGACCAATATTTCTAGCGCCACTCAATCAACATGTACAAGATTTATCGCCATGTGCGCTTATTCACACTGTAACCAAAATACATAATATTTGGGTCGCGTGCCATGGAGACACATAATTTATTATCGATCGCAACATGACTCTGCATTGCATTTGAATATACCATATGGCATGGATATTCACGGTCGCTACTCGGAAACCTGATATGGTCAGTTGAGCGCAAGTGTATAGCATTGTGTGGTCTGCTATTACGTAGACAATATTAGTGAACTACATGGTGTTCTATTTTGACTTGTTTGTTTTGCTTTGATTTATTTCATGCATGTTGATGGTATATCATTACAGTAGGAGGAGTCCACCAGAATCTTCAGGAAACGGGCTCGGTGTCCAGTAGGCGGCAGCCTGGACACGCCGAGCGAGACGGACAGAGCCGCGCAACTAAGCTACGTATTGAATCAGAAGCTAGGAGATGAGAGGCCACACCTTGAGGTGGATGTTATGGGACGTAAATTCCTGGGGCTATTAGATTCTGGCACTTCCAATACGGTAGTGGGTGGAGAGGGCTGGCAAGCGATGACGGAGTTGGGAGTGGAGCTCCTGGCTACCAACCAGCGGACAATACGGTTGGCCAATGACCAAGGATGTCCCATCATCGGGACAGCGATGGTTCCGTTCAAGCTAAAGGAAAAGGTGGAGTGGCTGCGGGTGCTGGTGGTCCCTTCTTTGCCGTTGACCCTGATTCTGGGAGTGGACTTCGCCAAACGGTTTGAGGTAGTATTGAAATTAAGTGAAAATACTTGGGATTTTGTCAGCACTGTAAGGGTGGAGCAAGATGAACAGCTCAGGGCACGCAGTCGACTGTCGGGGGCAGAACAAGCGGCGCTCGACCAAATGTTGACCGAAGAGTTCAACCTAATGGGGGAAGGGGTTGGCTGTACCACTCGGGTGGAACATGTCATCAAGACAGACTCGCCGCCAATAAAGCAACGCTATTACCCGGTGTCGCCTGCGGTTCAACAGCACATCGACGCCGAGCTGAACGACATGCTAGCTCCGGGAATAGTGGAGAGGTCTGTCAGCCCCTGGGCATCGCCCATATTGTTGGTAAAACAGAAGGACGGCTCCTATCGATTTTGTGTGGATTACCGTAAACTAAATCGGGTCACGGAACACGACGCCTATCCCATACCCTACGTGTCGGCCACGCTGGACAAGCTAAGAGAAGCCAAGTATCTGTCTTCCTTAGACATCAAGTCAGCGTATTGGCAAGTGCCTATGGCTGAAAACTCAAAAAAATTTACAGCTTTTACGGTGCCACATCGCGGGCTGTTTCAATTTAGAAGAATGCCATTTGGGCTGCAGAACGCCCCTGCGGCTTGGCAGAGGCTAATTGACCAAGTTTTGGGTCCTGATTTGGAGCCGTACGTTTTTACCTATTTAGACGACATCATTGTAGTGACCCAGGATTTCCCAAAGCATGTTGAAGTTCTGCGAGAGGTTTTCGAGCGTCTCAGGAAGGCGGGGTTGCGGGTGTCCCGTGACAAATGCGAATTCTGTCGACCACTACTGAAATACCTGGGTTACGTGGTGGACGAAAAAGGCCTGAATGTGGACCCCGATAAAGTTAAATGCGTGCTGGATATCCCTCCTCCTACCACCGTGAAGGGAGTGAGACAATTTTTAGGAATGGTATCCTGGTACCGGCGCTTTATACCAGCTTTCGCCACAATGTTGTCGCCACTAACCACACTACTAAAGAAAAATCAAAAGTTCTTGTGGACCCAGGAATGTCAGGATGCTTTCACGCAGGCAAAAATTAAGTTGGCCACCGCACCGATCTTAACGTGTCCAGACTATCGGTTGCCCTTCTGCATTCAGACTGACGCGTCAGACCGAGGGTTGGGAGCAGTGCTATCGCAGAACCACCCGGATGGGGAGAAGGTCATCTGTTATCTCAGCAGATCCTTGACCAAAACGGAACGCAAATACTCCACAACCGAGAAAGAGTGCCTTGCGGTTTTATGGGCCATCGAGAAACTGAGGCCATATGTGGAGGGATCTAAGTTCTCAGTGGTCACCGACCACTATTCCTTGGTTTGGCTCCACAATCTGAAAGATCCTACGGGGCGTTTGGCAAGGTGGGCCGTGCGTCTCCAACAATACAGTTTTGAAATCATTCATAGGAAGGGTAAGGACCATCTAGTCCCCGACGCTCTTTCGCGCATGCTGCCAGACGGAGAGGTAGCAGCAATCGCCGGTTTTGGCGACAAGTGGTTCGAAACCATGAGGAACAAAGTGCTAGGGGCACCGGAGCGTTATGCGGATTGGCGTGTGGCCGGAAAAGCATTGTGGAAACATTTACCGGGGCGTTACCCTGAGTTGGAAGGAGCGGAGGCTTGGAAGAGGGTAATACCTAAGGCAGAGCGGAAGGATATCCTGTATCGTTGCCATGACGATCCAGTAGCCGGACATATGGGGGCCAGTCGCACGTTAGGACGGATGGGAGCAAAGTATTATTGGCCGAAGATGGCGGCAGATGTCACCACTTACGTGAGGAGGTGTAAGGTGTGCCAAGCTAGTAAAGTGGAGAGACGAGCTTCGGCTGGGTTCATGGTCTCTCGAAGTGGAGAGGCGCAGCAACCTTGGGAAATGGTTTGTGTAGACCTGGTGGGGCCTCTGCCACGAACTAGTCAGGAGCACAATTACATTTTAACCGTTCTTGACTACGTGAGTAAGTTCACTCTACTGTACCCTTTACGGCAGGCGACGGCCTCCGCGGTTACCAGAGTGCTCGAGGACCAAGTGTTCCTATTGTTTGGAGCACCCCGGTGGCTCGTGTGTGATAACGGGGTCCAGTTTAGAGGGAAGCATCTTCAAGATATGACAGCAAAGTATGGTACTAAAATCAAGTACACGGCTTTATATCATCCGCAAGCTAATCCTGCGGAGCGCAAAAATCAGGATATTAAGCGAATGTTGCGATCATACGTCAAGGAGAACCATCGGCTATGGGATCAGGATCTGGCAAAAATCGCGTGCGCCTTGCGTACCTATAAGCACGAAGTTGCACAAGTCACTCCTTACTTCTTGAACTTTGGGCGAGAAATGGTGACTTATCACGAAGATAAAGAACGGCCGGAAGTGAGGCAGGAAAGTTTAGATCCGGAAGCCAGAGCCGTGGAGCTTGAGAGGGTACGAGTGGACGTGCGAGAGCGAATGAGAGCCACAGTTCGACAGAGTGCCCAAAAATATAATTTACGGAAACAGGACGTGGGGTATGGAGTGGGCGAGGCCGTTTGGCGGAAGAATTACACTCTCTCGGATGCGGCGAAGTTTTATTCCGCAAAACTGGCACCTGAGTATGTTGGACCCTTTTGGATACAGAAGCAAGTTTCCGGGTGAACCTACCAACTAGTGGACCGCCAGGGTAAAAATGCGGGAACATGGCATACGAAAGATTTAAAACGGTACGTGGAATAAAGAAATACGAAGATGGTCTCAAGCCAGAAAGTAGAACGGGAGTGTGCGCGACATACCCATAAGTTAATCTTTTTGTAATTGCGGGAAACGAGGAGAAAGTACTTAAGTATTTGAAACTAAGAGGTGGTGGTTATATACATATATTTATATTAAGAACGTTGCATGGTGGCGGTTATAAGTAATAAGATTGTTGCATGGCAGGCGGTACGACCATACTCCAGGCCCAGTAAGGATAATAACCGTGAGGAAAAGAATAATAAAACGTATGGTGGTGGGTTACAAACAAAAACAATTATTAATTCAAACATAGTACGGTGGCGGGTTGAATTAGTTGGGGATAGATTAAGATACCTATGGTGATGGGGAACTTAGTGAATTCAGTTAGGAATAAAATAAGTTTAGAATACATATAGGTCGTAACGCAAAAAGAATTACCTAATATATCGAACGAGGTGTTAACAAGTATGAGTGTGAATGCAAAGATCTTTGTAGGTAGAATCAAAGTAAGATTCAGTGCGGCTCTGCTGAGGAACGGCGCTACGTGGTATCGGAACTCGCGAAGTGTTCGGGTATTAATTGTCGAGAATCACTCCGTAATTCTCTGGGGATGGGGGTGATGTTATGCCAGCGAAAGACTAAAAATAAAATAAAGAAAGCAATGTAAATAAAAAATATGTATAAATGAATAGATATAGACGATTAGTTGTAAATGAATAGTAAGGAAGATATGAATAGATATGAATATATGTAAGATATGAATATATGTAAGTAAGATATGAATGTATAACTGAGTAAATGAGGTCGATGAAGAAGGTTGCTCCTCGCCAGACCAGGCCATCGCCGACGATTCATGTCAAACGAACGCCGAGGACTTGGTCCAGAAACGAGACAACCCGTGAACTGGAGCAAATGTAGATACTTGCTCCGCCGCGACAACTCAGCACAAACCATCAACAAACTGAGTATTTGGTGATGGCACCAACACCACACACGTCGCGAATTGACAGGAAAACGGCATGGCACCAACACCACACACGTCGCGAATTGACAGGAAAACGGCATGGCACCGCAGAATCGATTCGAATTCACCAAATGGACTACACAATAAACGCGAGAAATTACCGCCGCACTTGAACATGTTTGTTGTCATTTTCATTGAAACGTCAAAAACAAACTGATGATCGGCGACAGGAACGCCGCCAAGCGGTTGATAATATCGTTAATTCCAGCCGACTGGAAGAATCCGGAAGGCTGCGCTCGAGCTGCCACGCGAAATGAGTGTTAAGGAAAGCTTTCGTTTGGTGCACTAAGGGGCAAAAGTGCATTGCACCCATGTATGGAATGCATGATACGAGCCGGAAAACTGTTGTACATGAATCACGCTGAAGCGGTAGATTGTTTGTCCACCGAGGCTAGGTGGAAGGTGGACAGGTATGAAATGGTTCTTTTTTGAATCGAGAGGAGGTAAGAGTCAGCCGCAGTGCGAACAGCGGATGGAGATTGAAACTTATACGTAACTTTCCTTTTTGGTACATGATTGGAATATCACGAGCGGAGGCCAACCAGTCATCCGATAGGTGCACCTGTTAAATTGGGAAGAAACTAGAAGAAGAACTCGAGCCTAACCATCTTGGACTAGAACCGTGTACGAACTTTTCCACCATAAGATTGGGGAAAAGTAAATCAACGTAAGAAGCGGATAGCCACAAAGCGCGAAGCGTAACAGCCGGACAGCTGGAGATAACGAGTGCCGCGATCAGGCTTCTAATCGGGGAAGTACCGTCGATAAGGCGACGACGAATTGACGCAGAACAGAAGACAAATTTTCGACGAGGCGATGAAAGGCGAGCGACGAGTTCGGCGGCGGAGAGCGATCCCAGGTACGTGTAGGGCACTCAGAAACCTATTGGATGTACCATTTAGGCTAAGAATAAATGTGATTGTTAGATGTCGAAAATTGAGAAGCTAAAGTAATTAAGATAGTAGTGGACTAATGTCGAGCAATACGAAAACCGCGGCGCCGTGTTTAGTGAAGTAGAATATAGGGCTTTGATATTTGAATAAAGAACATTGTGACGATCGGTGTAACGTTGGCGTTTTGGAAACATTCCTCTTGTGCCCCGGTGTAGTTGGTTTTCTTTACTTGCGGTAGTATATCGGAATCTGATTCGTATCGATCGAGAGATAACCGTCGCAGTCTTCTCGCTTCGGGGCGACGGCAATATAGGCAGATTTTCGAGACTGAAGCGAGTGGCGCCCACTCACGACCTTTTCCGCGAGCATTAGCCGCCCGAAAACTGCCGCCCTTGTGTCCCAGTCGGGGATAAGGGGTTTTGTGAACGTTTAGAAGAGTTAACGTAACAATATATATATATATATATATATATATATATATATATATATATATATATATATATATATATATATATATATATATATATATATATATATGACGAATTTTCGGCGAAGCGATTTTAATACTAATGTTCTTCGAACATTACTAAAAATCAAAGTCAAATTTAAATCGTATGGTCTTAGATTTTATGGCAGGCATAGGCGTACAGCCATTATACATGAATATGAGAAGGGAAATGTTATGAATGTTACTTAAGGTATTGATATGATGGAACTTTAATGAAATTTGAAAGTAACATGACAAAACATGTTAAAATAAAATATTATGCAACGAATAATACTAACAAATTGTTATGCGATTTATCTTTACGTACATTCAACTGTCATGTGTAAAAATTCACTGGTTCCACTTAAGCAATAATACGAAATTTTAATTCTAATAAAGAGAAGTATGTAGAAGTATGTTTGAATATTAAACTACTAATAACTGAAGTCATGATTGGCGTAATTTATCTATCTTTGCTAACTACGAGTACAAAACTAAAATTTAATAAAAAATAATGTACTTACTTTTCTCCGGTAGTCTCAAACAAAATAACACTGATTCACTATAATTTGTGTGATAAACTACCAGTTTATATTTTTTTAAATATTTTCTTAGCACTTTCCTTTTCAAGATTCAGGAAACGAATAAACGTATTTGTCTCACATTCATATTTATAGAGTGACGAATTGAACAAGTCAGTGCAAGTCCGCGAAGCTCTGAGCAAAGAAATTAATAATTACAAAGATGTTTCACCCCATAAATTGTGTTAGCTAAATTTTGAAGTGGATTTTTAAAAAATCCACAAAGCTCTTTAATATGAGAGAACTTTTAATTGATTCTCTCTCTGAAGCAATTAATTTTCATTACAATAACATGTGTGAATGGTGTGTTCGCGAGGAGTGTTAGCTTTAAAAAAATTGTTTTTATGTTTATTTTGTTACTTAAAGAAAGAGAAGATTCTTAAAGAACTAATCCATTCATTTTACTATGCATATTACTTATATTGGGACATCTTTATAATTATTAAGATCTTTGCTCTGAGACTGCGCGTATGCTTGTAAAAAGATGATACTGGTATATCATTATGTGCAACTTTTTACAAGTACAAAATGTATTCCGACCACAAAGCGAATGCTTACATCCTACAACTTACACAATTTTATAAATATATATAATACATTTTTTACTTCATAGGTACTTTTATAAATAATGTATATGTCTTTATAAGATAGTATAATGTTAGTAAATAGGTACTATCAGTGTATGTTGAGGTCCACTATCGTGGACCCCCATTTTCATTTCATGAACCGCCAAATTTTTTTTCGCTGACGTAGACCCCTTGCAGGTTGTCATATACCCCTGGGGGTCGATATAGACCACTTTGGGAATCACTGGACTAGATGCATGTTCAACGAATACAATGCAAACAAAAAATTTTCCAGCAATATTCCTCGGCGTCCCACAAAAGAGAAATACCACTAGCGCAGAAAAATTGCAGCTCACAGCTTATTTGATACAGACACTTCAATGCGAATAAACTTCTATTTGTCGCGCCGTTAATCTGTGTTGTTTTTGTTTCTTGAATTTTTGATTGTGTTTAGACATTGGCTTAGGTAATTTTTAGCAAGATCTTGTATGTTGAAGTGCGAAAATGAGCCAAAATTGTAAAATGGGTCATCACACCACAATTGAACAGCGCGAATCGGCATTAAACCACTTTAAAAAAGGACAAAGTGTTCGAAAAATTGGTGAAAGTGTGAATTTGAGTGTTTCTACAGTGCAGCACATAATTGAGCGTTTCGTACAAGAAAATCGGGTAGAAAATAAGAGGAGAAATGCGCCAAACAATATTTTCACCGTACCCGACGAACGATACATTGTAAGGAAAGTGAAAGCAAACACGAAGATTTCCGCTCCCAAATTGGTTACTGAGGTTCATCGTGAATTAAGGAAGTCATGTAGTGCTGAAACCGTCCGATGAGTGCTTGGCGACCATGATTTCAACGGGCGAGTAGCTCGTAGGAAGCCATTCATTTCAAAAAAAAAAAAAAATACAATAAGCCGATTTGCTTTTGCTAAAGAGCATGTGGGAAAGCCATCGGCATTTTGGGCTCCGACGGAATGTCATATGTCTGGCGCAAGCCAAACACTGAGCTAAACAAGGACAACCTCAAAGCTACTGTGAAGCATGGTGGTGGCAATGTGATAGTTTGGGCCTGCATGTCCGCAGCCGGAGTCAGAAATTTAAAGTTTATTGAGGAATCAATGGACCAAACAAATAGTTTGCTGCAAAGCACTGAAAAACTGGGTGTTTGCAACCAATTTCGGTTCTACCAAGACAACGATCCAAAGCACAAGTCGGGAATTGTGCAGTCCTGGCCAATTTGTGATTGCCCTCATTTGATGTCTCCGCTGATATGAAGGTCATTGAAAATCTGTGGACTTCGTTGGATAACAACATTAGAAAACACAAGATTTCTAATAAACAAGACCTGAAGAAACCACTGCCAGAGGAATGGCAAAAAATTACTCCTGACATCACAAAAAAACTCGCTGACTCAATGCCGAATAGGCTCCAGGCTCTGCTTAAGGCTAAGGGCTATCATACGAAGTATTAAAATTAACTGGAAACCTTATAATTCGCAACAATTTTAATGTTAAATCAAACTGTATCAAATAAGCTGTGATATGAAATTTGCTATTACTTTTTGTTTTTTGTTTTTTAAGATGTAAACCAGCAACTTTGTAACAAATATAAACTTGTTTAACAAACAACAAACATTTTTCTTCAATATCGCGATCAAATTTTTTTGATACTGTTGTTTTGAGTTATTGTAACTTAATTTTTTAAAGAAGCACTGTATCAAATAAGCTGTGAGAAACTGTATATGTATGTAGGTGTACATGTAATGCTGAAATTCATACCTTTCGTACACCTACACTGAAAGAAAAACTCTTGGTTGGTTCAACTATTTTTAATAGTATTGCAACGATTCATACAAAATCGTTAAACGAACTACGGAAAATAGTTATTTTTATTATGTTAATATAGTTAATTTAACGATATAAAAGTAGTTGGTTCTGGTTATACAAAAAATATCACATTGTTCATGAAATCAACTGTTTTAATTGTTTCATAACCACGAAAATTAGTTGATTAATAGAAAAATATTCATCAATTTACTCAAAACTTCAACGTTTCGAATTATCAACAGTTTTTATGGTACTTAAACTACTTCGCAATAGTTGATTTCAACAAACGAAATTCAGTGAGCAACGTCTTTGGAATTATTCTACGCAAAGTAGAATGGTTTCAACATTTGGACGTTTTTCATGCTCCGAATGAAATTGTTTATCAACCACGCGTCATGGTGCATAAAAGTAATCAACTATTTTTTTATGGTTGTTTTAACTATAGCCCGTAGTTGACGCAAAAACAACTAAGGAAAATTGTTGATTTTACCAAGATTTTTCTTTCAGTGTATGTATGTACATATATTTGGTATAAAACAACGACAAAATTTGCGTGACTTAAGGGGGGAGATACATGTAACTGCTAAAACAAAAACGATTTTTTTTTATTACATCAAAGTGTTCGAAATACTCTTAAAATATACCAAAAGAAGTTTTGAAGCGATATTCGTATTAGTTCTCGAGTTATAGCCAGTTATAGACAGCGCGGCGTTCCCCAGGTCGGTGGAGCTTTAGAACTTTAAACGCGTTTTTCTCAAAGTAGTACTTTTTCAATTTCCGTACAAGATATCTCAAAAAATATTGAACCTATTCGGCTCAAATTTATATCACATGTACAAAAGAGTATTATCTCATCGTTGAACCTACATTTTCTTGTAATTTCGGAAAAATAATTAGTTTACCAATGTTTAAAACGTGATTTTTTTTAAAAAAAATCGATTTTTTTTTAATCTAACATTAATGTAAAAATTTGATTTTTTTTTCTAAATTTTATTGGTTCACCTATGAATTATAGATCTCATTAGCATATTTTTTTTTCTCTGAACGCTGCAAGTTTCTCGGAAAAGGCGTTAAGTTGTACGAGGCTGTTTTTGATGTGTTTTTTTCATTTGCTCGCATTGCCTCCATTTTGTGTTAAAAAGTTATTAAAAAAATATTTTCATTTACTTTAAGATATGTACTTTGAGGATTTAATATTAAACATTTTCTGAATAAACAATATATATATTTTAAGTCAATCTGAAATTAGCAATTTCTTTTCCATTTTACATGTATTTCCCCCCTTAATCTATTAAACCGAAGAAAATTTTTGATGCTCTTGGGGGTCGGCTTGATATATTGTCTCGTAACCTTACCTTAGTTTTCAGCATTTTCAACAAAAGAAAGCATTTTCTATTCTTGCAACAAACACAGATCGCTCCGACGATTCTACCGCACACGTCATGGGAGAGTCTACCATCGACATACTCGTCAGCACTGTTGCCAGATTGGGCGATTTCTCGCCAATTGGGCTATCTTTCCATTGCATTTGGCGACGAAATTTAATATTGGGCTACTGGCGACTTTTTGGGCTCCACTGACCAGCCCAGGTTTCAACTGCTAAAAATATATAAAGTTAAATTCACAATTGATTTCCTCAATCCCTGCACTTCATGTTTTAAATATTCACTTCATATTTTAAATTCCGGTTGAACCTAAACTTTATTTCTAGTCTATTATTTGACCGTCTGCCTAAAGTGGTCAGCAATAAGATTGAAATTTAAACCTGTGCTTCCAAAACTCATAAGTATGAGCAAATGGTCAAAATACACCGAGCACAGAAAAATTTTTGCAAAAGCCAATGAAGTAAAATTTGCTGCGGGATAACAAATTTTCAAAGCTCGAGCTCGCTTTTTTATTACTTTGTCTTCCTGCATCTAATGCATTATTTGATGTATCCATGTTTTAGAATAATAAATAACATAAAAACTAAAATTTGAAATAAATAGAAACTAAATTTTTTGACATCTTTGATGCGAATTCTAATTCTCTTGAATTTCAGCAAAATATGCTGCAACGACTATAAAATACTACCAGATTTGATATAAATACTAGATTCTTCAATTTACTCGTTTACTGCATCAGAAAATGAGATTGTAAATATAATTTTGGACTTTATAAGAGATTTGTATATTATGAATATGGATACAATTTTTTTTTGCATCTAATAAGAAAAACTTTTGGCAAAATTTTGACCTCGACCTATTGTCTGGCAGTGTTGGGCTCTTTTGGGCGATTTTAAAAGCCAAATTGGGCTCCATGAACGGAAATTTTCTGGCAACACTGCTCGTCAGTCTTCTGTCATTTAAGTCGATCCATTCAATGCATTAGCCACCAACAAGTCAGTCGTTTGAAGTCCACGGTACACTCAGAATTCGAGGGAGTTTGATTACTTGCCCACCTACGAGAACGCGCGCGAAATCCATTTCAGTTTTTCTGCGAGTATTTTCTTATCGCATGCGATATCGATTCCGCCGTGCATACTCTCACTCTCGCCCTATCACTTCACCATCCTACATACGAAAAACAATGCCCTCAAAAAACGCGTCGCCGTCGACGAACGACAACAACAAAACCAGATTGGTAACGTTCGCCGCCGTGTCGTGAAAACTGCACGGCGAAGCAAAAATAACCAAGAAAGCCCCTCTACACCAAGTATCAGGCGAAGAATAAGAAGCAACTAAAATCCGCGGTCTGCTATTGTAGTTGGGGCTAGTTAATGTGATGACCGCGAACTAAATAAGTATATTCTGGATAGCATGAATTCGGGAAAGACGTTTTAGTTTTTGCTAATACGCGTACAAGTTAGAGGTTTCTTTTCGTATCGTGCTGAATCCTAGCGAGGGAATTGATTGATTGAATACGACGGCGAACCATAGAGTTTGATCTACTGCGGAACAAGTTGAAAAGCTTCAGATAATTGTGAGAAGATATTGGAAGACTGTAGAAAGTATTGTAAAACTACTTCTATATGTAAAATGTTTATCCTTTTACCGGAGAAAAAAAATCGCGGATTATTTTGAATCCATTTCACCATACATATGTCAAAAAATACGTTTCGCTTGGAAGTGAAATTTTACATATTCAAACAAAATTGTGTTTTCGTTGCTGGTATAGGCAACAGGTGGTCTTCAAACTTCGGTCAGTATGTGTTAAGTGAAAATTGAAATAAATCTATAAAACGACTAAGTACGTTGTGTTAGTGCTGGTGTTTCTGAATCGTGTTTTTGTGTAGCGTACAACATAGAAATGGCTAGAATCGTCGATAGCGCAGGCATTTTGTTTATTTACTTGTTCTCATGGAATTATAACAGCTGGCAGTTGTTTGGCCTAGTAACGGGACAGGAGGTGGAATCTAATCAAACAGGTGAATAAATTCATAATTGAAATATGTACATAGGTACTTCTAGTGTTTTATAAGGTGCTTGTGTAGGCCTAGAAGATAGGTAAGATTTAGTCCTGCAACCTGAGCTATTGCTGAGCTGGCCATGAAACTGCATCTAAGTAAACTATTGCTGGGCATGGCCAAAACATCCCACTTCCATCCACTACTATTTATTCTAACCATATGCAGGCAATGCAATTCATATTGTTAACGGATAAAAATGCATTAAAGTTTTCTATCGCGCCATTTTTTTATTAATCAACTAAATTTTGTTTTCTTGTTCACAACGCATCTGCTACACTTCAATATCTTCGATACTTCTTTCTAGTGCATGTCTACATTTACCTAAATATCTCTACACGTAGAAACATACTGATAACAACAAAAAGCGTAGATACATGGGCATCTTTTGCGTGGCTTGATAATATTTTTTGTAAGTAATAATAAACTCGATTTAAGTACTGATAACAGAGAGCTTTTGTTTCGATCTTGTGCTCTATTCTGTTTTCCAGAAAATGTAGTCGATTTCTTTCCCTGTTATCGATGATTGGAAAGCAAAAGTGCGTACTGATATAGAACTGTTTTGATTGTAATTAGATGATATCGAATCGATGTTGTTTTAATCAGATATATTGCCAAATTGTCTTCCAAGATACGTAAATAAGATGTAATGTTCGAAAAAGATAAAATTACAAAATGAAAGGAAATGAACAGAGTAGAATAAAAACTGATAAGAGGAATGAGTATTGATATGAAAATAACAGAAAATTAGAAAAGCGCTTATTGTTTCATTTGATAGGTATCTTTTTGATAAGTAATATTGTGCATAATTGTGCTTCTAAAGGATATGAACGGGGGTACACTTTTTTTTTATGAGGATTAGCTGCCGATTTATATGCTTTGGAAGAATTGACGAAATTGATGAAAGGTTTTTTTTGGAAACCGATTTTGACATTTAAAAATAATTAAAAAAAACATGAAACATGCTGATTGGTAATGAAATTCTTCTTCATTTTTTTATCAACATAAAAGTAGATGAGCTGAATAAAAAAGGCGCTCACGATCTTTCCTAGTTTCTAAGTGCAGGAGATAGTGAGTAGAAAAGTCTATATTTCGATATCCCAGGCTAAAGATGGCCTTTATCTACGTAATGTTCGGCTTTCTGTTTGCTGGAATACACAATAGATCGGCTTAGAACTTATGAGCCTTAGCATAGCATAAAAACTAATAAATTGCATGGAAAGAACGGTATTGTGCGATATTTGCCTGATGGAAGAGTTTGGCAGAGAGTGAAGGATTTGCCATCAGCTGGCACCTAAGAAGAACCAAAACCAAAATAAGTTCGCTTTATCATATGCAAAAGTGAGAAAAGCATACTTTCAAACGACAGGTGAGAATGCATATATCCCTGTTAGCAGATAGCTGAGGGTGTGTTGGCGTGCGTATAATCCCATCCAGATACAGTAAGCGCAGCGAACATTCGCTGGCAACAAAGAAAATTCTCTGTAGTAGATTGCATAAAAGTGTCGGAGATATTCCTTTTACTCGCCAAATGGTATCGAAATTAGTATTCCGTGTTAACTATCTTATCACTTACCATTTTTATACTTAGAATAGGTTTTCAGAAAATCAATATTGCATAAGTTTCAAATTTAGAATAGTCTCTTTGGCAAAGCACATGTATATTGCCTAGTGGGAATGAGAAACGTATCTGACCGTATAAAGGGGGCGTGTCTCATCTTGGCGGGGTACTTTGTGTCATTTTACTAATGTTCGAAGAACAATAGTATTAAACTCGTTTCGCCGAAAATTCATATTTCTTTATATATATATATATATATATATATATATATATATATATATATATATATATATATATATATATATATATATATATATATATATATATATATATATATATATATATATCAGCAAATCGGTTAATAGAAGTAATCTTTGGAGTGGCCGATCCGATTGAGCTGAAATTTTCGGATGTCAAAGATGTATATAGTAGGTAGGTCCATGACTTGTTCGAATTCAGTTATCTTTAACCTTTTGGCGGCGGCGGGCATTTTAGTGAATTTTCAGGTACTCCTATATTTCCAAGCAGTGTAAAATTTTTGTAACAAAAAGTATTGGAAATAAAAACTTATTATGTTTTAGGTTTGCTCATGATAAAGAATTGGAAATTTTGAGCCGTGTGTGGGTGCTGAGTGCCTAAAAGTGGGCAAGGAATTTTTCTCAAATTTTGATTTGTCATAACTTCTGACAGGAACATTCGATCATCGTGAAATTAATAGAGCGTATTGATGTAGGCTAAAACTTAGCACACATGGATTTTAAAGACAGTGTGGGTAACCCTGTAGCTATGGCAGGCTCTTAAAAAAAAACCCTTCAAATCATCGACCTTCCTGAAAAATTTTTGCTTTTTGCCAAAAAACTCAAATCATTGATAAATCTAAATCTTTGTCCATCACGTCAGATTAAAATTTTCAAAATTCCGATTCGCACAAGAACGGCAACCCATCACCAAACTACCTATATTTTCAGCACTCGAAAGTTCTGTTCACGAGAACTGACGACCGGGTTATCCGATCATAGTGAAATTTACAGAACATGTTAATATTAGCTAGTGCCAGGTCTGATAGAAGTGATTTTGAAATGCGGGCAACTCTGTGCCAGTGGTACCATCTTGAAAATTCACTAATAAAAAAAATAACTTCCGATTCAGCCATCAGATTTTGACAAAATTCATACAATACTTGGATCTTACTCTATGTAACATTTGGTGAAAATTTGGCTGAAGAATTAGAATAGAGTTGCCAGCTATGGTGATTTTTGTCTCCTAAATCTTGCAAATTTGCTCAGCAAAATAAAGCTTTTTTCCCTATAACTTCCGGTCCAGTGTAGAAATCACAACGAACTTCACGCAGTAAATGAACCTTAATATGAACCAAATGTCGTAGAAATTTCGTACGAAAATCATGAAAGGGCTGCCAGCTATGACCATTTTGTAATTTTGTTTAATTTCTTTACTGAGCGATTATGTCATTAGATTTGCAAATGGAAATGATCCTGCAATGAAAATTAACAACAAATATTAACGCTTTAAAAACTTGAAAAGTTTTGAGGGTGGTAACCCTAAAATTCTTTTCACCCGTATAACGTGATTCAATTGAAACGAAATTTACTGGTTGGGTTTAACTTAACGTGAAGCAGATTTGGTATGTGTTTTGCTTTGCTGCTTACAAAGGGTAACCAGCATTAGCCATTTCCGTAAATATTGCACCATCAGATGCTTCAAATTACGTTCTCATATGCAAAGAATTTGCAATAAAAATAAGAAACCAATTTCGAAATTTTCCGAGTTTTGAACATTTTTCGGATGGCAGCCTCAAACAACGTTTAACCGCTGAAAATTTCGATAAAATCCTGCGATGAGAACGAAATTCAGAGGATAAGTTGATTTGAGTATGAGTTTGTTATGGTAAACTTATTGCTGCTTCGTTCGGACTGCCGAACGGACGCTTCGTTCGGACTACTTCGTTCGGGTTGCCAGCACTGAACATTTTCATCATTTGTGTTATAGTTGAGTTTTGTTGCTTTGGATAAGGAATGGTTGATGTGATTCTACAAAACAGTGTTTTACGTCTTTCCACACTTTTTTGTCACTCAAAGAAAATTTCTTCGAAAATTAGTTTTCTAGCGGTTCAGGTGCGCTAGAGTTTTTTTTCAACTTGGATTTGGATATCGCTATCTACTTCTCACAATTAGTAGGGAAATAACGTAAATCGTGTCACAATTCACGTCCTTGCCGAGCTATATATAGTATTTAAGCTATGTCATAGCTTAAGAACTATATATAGCTCGGAAAGTACGTGAATTGCGATACAATTGCGAAAAGTAGATAGCAATATCCAAGTTCAAGTTAACGCGGAATACTACTTTCGATACCATTTGGCGAGTAAAAGGAATACCTCCGACACTTTTATGCAACCCAATACAGGGAATTTCGTTTGTTGCCAGTGAATGCTCGCTGCGCTTACTGTTTCTTGATGGGATTATACGCACGCCAACACACTCTCACCTATCAGCTAACACGGATACATACATTCTCACTTGTCGTTTGACAGTACACTTTTCTCACTTTCGCATGTGATAAAGTGATCTTATTTTGGTTTTATCTCTTTTTACGTGCCAGCTGATGGTAAATCCTTCACTCCCTGCCAATCTCTTCCATCAATAAATCACGTACTTTCAGGCCCCTGGCTATGCCACCGGTTGAAAAGGCGACCATCTTTGATGTCTCGACAAATACGGCGAGGCTGATAATTCAAGAGTTGGGTGAGTCTTACTACGTCATAGAGCCCTGCGCATTGTATTTTGCGTACACTACTCCTTGAAATTGTAATTTATTCCGCAGCCTACAAAATCGATTGGAGGGAGAAATTATTTTTTTTATAGAAAAGCTTAGAGAAAGGTGTTGAATGGCACCTTAACAGACAACCGAACATAGCAAAACGCGAAAAAAAGAAGAATTATTTTTGGAAAAATTAAAAGAGTAAAATTTTACTTAATTGTGTTAACCAAAAATATCCTTGGGAAAATTAGGTTTTGATTGACTATTGCTGTAAACCAGACTCTTGAGTGATTTATCAGACCGCGGAATATTTCAAGTTTGACTCTCCATCTACAAACCCACAAAGTTTCGAGTTGGTATCCGGCTAAGCATTGGTTCGACTAGTTCGTACTGACTCACCTATCGGTGTCTACGGACTTTAACAACTACTAAGCTCATGGAGCGGTATGGCAACTCTCCTGCCACTTGATGTATATACAGTGAACTGTCAATGTATGTTAAGACTGCGCGCCAATTCTGTCCGTTTCGCACCATTGCATCCATGATCGCCTTTGGCGTAACCATTCAATGATGTGCCTAAAACTCGCATAGCGACCGATGCAACGTCGTCACCGTTACGTACCGAAAATACATCTGTTGGTATTTTCAAGTGCAACAACTTGTCGTGCCTGATATTTAAGAAGTCTAGTTCTAACAAAGATCCACACCTGTGCCGCACCTGATATAACATATGTACCTCTTTCTCACTGGCTGCTCTAGGTCAAAGTACACTAAAAGAAAAACTCGTGGTTGATTTAAATATTTTTAATAGTATTTTAACGATTCCTTCAAAATCGTTAAATGAACTACGGAAAATTGTTCTTTTTGCTATGTTAATATAAGGTGCGTTTTATTTTACATCCAAAGTAGTGCAGGATATCGATTTGCACGCGAAACAACAACAACATCCAGAGTACGAACACTTGTGAATTCAGTGGAGTTCGTACTCGTGCTCTCTGTGGAAAGTATTTCGAAAAGTAATGTCAACTGGAATAGTTGGAACTTTCAAAAATTTCCATGTCACCCTGGCAACCAAGATAAATAGTCACACATTTGAAAACGGCGTTGGTTATATGTCAGTTCACATTTTGAAATGACAACTGTTGAATAAAAATAAACTTGCATGCTGCTCTGGATCGTTTTTTTTTATGCAAGCAGGGTAGCTCCTCCACTCTGGATGAAAAGAAACGCAGCTATAGTCAATTAAACGATATAAAAGTAGTTGGCTCTACTAATACAATAAATATCGAAAAGTTCAAGAAATCAACTGCTCCAATTGTTTCTTAACCACGGAAAATAGTTTACCTTTAGAAAAACATTCATCAATTCACTCAAAACTACAAAATTTCGAATTAATAACAATTTTTATAGCACTTGAACTACTTTGGAATCGCTGAATTCAACAAACGCTATTCAGTAAGTAACGTCTTTGAAATTATTCTATGAAACGTAAAATGGTTTCGACATTTGGACGTTTTTGCATGCTCGGAATGAAATTTGCCATGCAGTAGCCAATAGATCACTTCATCCAGAAACTTCTACGCATTTAGTTGCCGTGTTTTAGATTTACCGTGAAAAAGAAACTGAATACATCATGAATGACCATGACCGACTCCACGTCACAAGTGCTAATTCAGAATAATATGACCAACTCGTTTCCGACGAATACAGGGCTAAAACAAGGGGATGGATTAGTTCCGGTACTCTTTAACTTAGCGCTTGAGTATGTCATCAGAAAAATCCCCGTTGACACGAGAGGAACTCTATTATTTCAGTTGACACAGGTAGTACCTAACGCTGGTGACATCAACATTATGTCACGTTCGTTCTACGACGCCAAGGAAGTATTTGTAGCTCTAGACGAAACCGCCAAAGAAGTTGGTCTTCAAATTAACGAACAAAAAACTAAAGCTATGACTCAATCAAGGAAAAGGACGCCAATAAGACAAAACATAAAAAAAAGGGACTATAACCTAGAAAAAGTAGACAACTTCGTGCACCTAGGGATGAACCTGTCGAAGGAAGGAATGAGATTGACGAAATCAAACGACGGATTCAATTTGTCAATAAGACATTCTTTTCGGTGCTTCCCACTTTAAAATCTCGATGCGTACACAGGAATACGAAGCTTCGCATCTGTAAAACAATTATCAGACCTGTGCTATGTTACGGAAGCGAAACCTGGACGCTGACCCAGGCATCTGAAAAAGCCTTGAATACGTTTGAGAGAAGGTTATTGCGAAAGATCCTCGGTCCTATACGGGAAGAAGATGGATGGCGAATCCGATGCAAAAACGAGCTGTATACCATATATGACGAGCCGGAAGTATCTACCGTCATACGACTCCAAAAACTACAATGGGTTGGCCACGTAGAGCAAATGAGCGACAATCGAATCCCCAAACGATCTCTCAAGGGGCGAGCGAGCGGAGCCAGGCTAGTCGGTAAGCCACGCAAGCGCTGGGTGGATTCGATAGATGCTGACAGCAGGTCACTTTTGGGAGCACAGAACTGGAGGACGTGGTCACTGAACCGATACGAATGGAGACGAAGCATTAAGGAGGCAAAGGCTCGATTCGGGCTGCAATGCTCCGATGATGATGATATATTTGATATTTCAGCTGAAATTTTTACCCATACGAAATGAATTCACTTTGTTTTTGAGTCGCGGCAGCACTGAGCTTCATCATTGTCATGTATTCCTGCGAAAAATACTCTGATGGTCAATCAGTTCAGTGATAAGTGTCAATCAAGTCAGTGTCGAAAAGTGCAACTAATTAAGTGCCTTTTGAATAGTGGATTTTTTTGGAACACATATATTTCAAACCGTGAGTTGGTGTTCAACTATGTGCTTCAGGTTAGTAAATGTGCTGTATATTTTTTGCAGCTGTGAAATTTGCAGTGTCCTAGTTAATTTTTTATGTCTTTCAAAAATTCCGGCGAACCTTTTTGAAACCTTCGCTGTTTTTAACGCAGTTTAGTTTAGTTTTAATTCGGTAAATTACTACAGTTATAAAATCTACATAGTCTTTATTTTGGAGTTATAGGGAAAGGTTTCTTAGCAAAACAGCTCAGGAGTTTATTTGCGAACAGATGATAATAGTAAATAAAATTTGGCCGACTGACATAAAATGCCGATGGTTTATCTTAAATGCATAATTGTTTGTTTATTTTATTGCCAATATACTGCCGTCCTCAACATAAACTTCTTATCGGACATATTTTTCGTTTTTGAGTTAGCACCGGATTTGAAAGCTACATACTCTATTGCATCATTCTATAAAATATGAAAAACCTTTCTCTTGTGGAAGTATGCTTAAATCAATAATTAAAAATACCCTATCTACAAACAAACAAAAAAAAACTCTAGCGCACCTGAACCGCTAGAAAACTAATTTTCGAAGAAATTGTCTTTGAGTGACAAAAAAATGTGGAAAGAAGTAATACACTTTTTTGTAGAATCATATCAACCATTCCTTATTCAAAGCAACAGAACTCAACTATAACACAAATGATGAAAATGTTCAGTGCTGGCAACATGTTCCCAACGAAGCAGCAGTAAGTTTACCTTAACAAGCTCATACTTAAATCAACTTATCCTTGGAATTTCGTTCTCATCGCAGGATTTCATCGAAAGTTTCAGCGGTTAAACGTTGTTTGAGGCTGCCATCCGAAAAATGTTCAAAACTCGGAAAATTTTAAAATTGGTTTCTTATTTTTATCGCAAATGCTTTGCATATGAGTAAGTAATTTGAAGCATCTGTTGGTGCAATGTTTACGAAAATGGCTAATGCTGGTAAGCCTGTATCAACAGCAAAACAAAAAAATATACCAAAACTGCTTCACGTTAAGTTAAACCCAACCAGTAAATTTCGTTTCGATTGAATCGCTGCGCTGGAAGTTATACGGGTGAAAAAATTTTTAAGGTTACCACCCTCAAAACTTTTAAAATTTTTAAAACGTTAATATTTGTTGTTAATTTTCATTGCAGGATCATTCTCAATTGCAAATCTAATGACATAATCGCTCAGTAAAGAAATTCCACAAAATTACAAAAATAGTCATAGCTGGCAGCCCTTTTATGATTTTTGTACGAAATTCCTACGACATTTGGTCTACATTAAGGTCCATTTACTGCATGAACTTCGTTTTGATTTCTACACTGGACCGGAAGTTATAGGGCAAAAAGCTTTATTTTGCTGAGCAAATTTGCAAGATTTATGAGACAAAAATCACCACAGCTGCCAGCCCTATACCAACTTTTCAACCAAATTTTCACCAAATGTTACATAGAGTAAGATCCAAGTACTGTGTAAATTTTGTTAAAATCTGATGGCTGAATCGGAAGTTATAGGCCAAAAAGATGTTTTTTTTCTCAGTTACTTTTCAAGATGGTACCACTGCCACAGGGTTGCCCGCATTTCAAAATCACTTCTATCAGACCTGGTCCTAGCTAATACCAACATGTCCTGTAAATTTCATTATGATCGGATTATCCGGTCGTCGGTTCTCGTGAACAGAACTTTCGAGTGCTGAAAATAGAGGTAATTTGGTGATGGGTTGCCGTTCTTGTGCAAATCGGGATTTTGAAAATTTTATCTTGAGATGAAGGACAAAAAATAAAATTTATCAAAGATTTGAAATTTTTGTCAAAAATCAAAAATTTTTCAGGAAGGTCAATGATTTGAAGGATTTTTTTTCAGCAGCCTGCCACAGCTACAGGATTACCCGCTTTATACTGAAAATCTCTATGTGCCAAATTTTAGTCAACATGAATACGCTCTGTAATTTTCACGATGATCCATTGTTTTTCTTACAAGTAATGACAAATCAAAATTTGAAAAAAAATCCTTGCCTACTTTTAGGCATCCTGCACCCACACACGGCTCAAAATTTCCAATTCTTTATCATAGACAAGCTTAAAACATAATCAGTTTTCATTCCCAATACTATTCTTTAACAAAAATTTACACTGCTTGGAAATATAGGAGTTCCTCAAAATTCACTAAAACGCTCGCCGCTGCCAAAAAGTTGAGGATATCTGAGTTTGAGAAAGTCATGGACCTACCTCCTATATACATCTACGTTCTCCGAAAATTTCAGTTCAATCGGATCGGCCACTTCAGAGATTATCTCCCTTAGTCATTTTGCTGACATATATATATATATATATATATATATATATATATATATATATATATATATATATATATATATATATATATATATATATATATATATATATATATATATATATCAAGAAATATTAATTTTCGGCGAAACGAGTTTAATACTATTGTTCTTCGAACATTAGTAAAAACGTAGCCATTACTTAGCATAAGCACCCTATCTACCGTGGATTTACCACAAGACCAAAAGATAATACCAGGCTGATTCCAGACGAATCTGATTTCCCTGTGCTTAGAAATTATGAAGGTATTTCGATTTTTGTGAGCAATTTTTTCAACGTAAAGTTTCGTGGTTTTTAGAGCGATCAGCTGATTGTAGATGGTTAAAAGTCTACTAGGAGCCATAGGAAGAACAAGCCCGATGGAAAAAACATTTAGTTGCATACGTCAATAAATTATTTTCAAACGCAAGAAGTACAAAATAATATAGAAAACACTAAATTACAAACACAATCAGCTAAAGTTTGTGCGTTTATGTTCATATTTCATTTTAGAAAAAGAGCCATATGTTTTGTCCACATTTATTAGAATTGCGAATTTAAATGTACTTTCTTTTCTTTTTAAAAATAAGAATAAAGTTTTGAATACAAATGAAAGCATGTCATATTTATTTTTATGCAGGTACATTTAAACTACTAAAATAAAGGGAGTTGGTTTTGTGAGATGAATAAAAATTGAAATTTGACTAAGCGGCTTATTCCCGCATCGAATATTCTCTGCCTGGAAAAGCTTTAAAGCTGATATACGTTATCTACGCTATTATAGACAAGAAGGGCAAAACCTATTGCAAATTAATAACTTCTATGATTCGTAGATGTTAAAATTTACACAACAAACGTAAATCAAAACTTCACAATCTCTCACTGCAAGTAATATGCCCTATAATCTATGTACTATAAGCTAATGTCTGATGAGAAACTGTGCATGCTTTCGAAACCACTAAGTTATATTTCAGTTTTTAATCATCTCATAAAATCAATGTCATTTGATTATAATTAATCCGCAGAATTATCCATATTCCCAAATTAAATATTGGTTGGGAAAGATTTAGAACCAATATACGTTGTCTATGGTAATATAGACAAGAACGGGAAAAGCAATCGCAAATTAATAAAATAGTGTGTCAACTGCTACTAATTTACAAACACTCAATGTTTGCGTACTATTTAGTTGTCGAGAAACCATCCCAATAGTTCTTATATGGTCATTCATTGTTGAATGAACATATCCCTGTTGTGTGTACAATTTCATTGTTGAGCAATCATTTTTGTCTGCTGAAAATTGTTGCTGAATCACTCATTATTGTTGGGTCACCACAGACTATAGTCATTTACTATTTAGTACTATGCGTAGTACTATGCGTACATAATATGTGGTTGCTTACTTTTTTGCACCACGGACATTGTTCATGCGTCATGGTACTTAAAAATAATCAACAATTTTTTTATGGTTTGTCAGGGTTAGCTATAGCCCGTAGTTGACGCAAAAATAATTAAGGAAAATTGTTGATTTTACGAAGATTTTCCTCTCAGTGTAGTTCCGCATTATGGCCAATAAGTTACCAGGAATATGGAAACTCTGCTCGAGGGCCCGAAGGATATCTGTCCAACACGCCGAGTTTACATTTTGCAAGTCCAATCGGTTCTACGGGTGATCTATTTATAATTAGAGATGGGCAAAATGACATATGACATATCACTGATTGCTCTTTTTTAGAGTATTTTACAGTATTGCGCCGTACTCTCAGTACACTGTTCGCTTCGCATTTCATTAAGTTTATTCAAACGAAAGCTTTCGCTCACAGACTATGCTGTGCTTTTTTCAGGCGCTGCACTGTAAGAAAGAGCAATGCGTCATGAGCTATGACATTTTGCCCATCTCTATTTATAATCATCGCTCCTTAGGCCTGAGCTAACCTTTTCACAAAGTGCCTGGCATTAGACGCGTGCACGAAGCGATATACAAGGGATCTTACTTGATAGTTCCTTACAATAAAGTCCTTCATTAAAGGAGAAAGGCAGCCCCATTACGTCGATTCTATAGAAGTTCAACATGTCGACGCTCAAGAGATTCATAGTGTAAGATGAAGCGGATTTTCTCATCCAAGCTAAGAATGTTATCAGTTCAAGCTAGCATATTATTGCTGAAGAAGAACGTGATGTGTGTAATTGTACATTTTCGGGAAAACACATCGCCTGGTACAGATTAAGATTCAATTATGTGATAAATTTCCTACATGAACTAAATGAGGTATATTTGCTAGGATGTCAGGTCGAAAATAAATATATTAAAAGAAGTGGGCTAAAACTGACATTGTGGAACACCAGAAACAACAAAAACATTTTTTGGAAAAGGTCCTTGAAATTTTACAAATTACGCTTGATTGATATATAAAACATAGCACGGATCGGTGACCCCAAGCGATTATACTTGATATGTCCCTTTTTATCGTGAAATATATGCGATCTCTGTTATCAGTAGTAGCTGTTGCGACCGACTCAGCCCTCTCGAGCCGTCACACTAAAGCATGAACTATGTAAGAAATCATCGCGAATTTAAGCACACGTATGTTCTAAAAATTATATGTATATCTAAGAAAAATATTCTAAAAATTATACGTGTTTCTGAGAGAGGTCTGTAGCTTAGCTCGCTAACGCGTCAGTCCGAAGCAGCGATCTACTGCCCGCGGGTTCAAATCCTGCGGTGCCCATGGCTGTATTTGGTCATCTCGTGTTGTCTTAACAGTCGGCGTCGGGCATAATACCAGCGCTTCATTAATTAAGTGTCACATTTACAACTTTAGTAGTGACTAGGCATAACACTAGCGCTTTAATAATTAAAAAAAAAATGTGGGACTTAAAAGAATAATGGAATAATTGATATCGGCTTCTCTCATATGTGTCTCCCTACCGCCATCGCTAAGCATTCGCTCCACAGGGCAATCCCTTGAGCTTTGGCATTATCATAGAAGAAAAAACAAAACCCAACTTCCCACGCACTTTCTTTGAAAATTTCATAGAAGTGATAAGTAAAATTTAAGGATGAAACAAACATGATTTTAACAATATAAATTTGCAAAAGAGGCACTCTGTTCATGGTATATGTGTGCCGAAAAGATCTATCGATTTTGAGTTATTGAAAACAATGCAGTTTATGTAGTTTAAAAAAAACCACACAACCACCCAAGAAGTTCAGAGTGCCACAGTGTGCTGGTGAATTCGTGACGACCGTTTTTCGAGACTCGGAGGAGATCCTGTTGATCGATTTTAAATACAAAGGCGTCCTAATAGTCAAAGAATACTACTCTTCAATTTTAGAATGTCTATGCACGACAATGCGCCTATTTACCAGAGTCGTTTTGCGTTGGCTGCTCTGCATACAGTAAAGTAATCCCACGACAGCCCTCGTACCGGTCTAGGGGTTGAAGCTGGTAGAGCTTCATCACAATTTTTTTCAATCAATGTGAATACGAGTGTGGAGTGATAAGTTCCACGACTCACTTTGCTCCTGATTCAAATCAGGTACATAATCAGAACTAAGTGAACTCAAAGCTTGGTGCGCGGACCCTCGTCCGAACCTAGATTCTAGCCTGAGACCCCACCTGCAAAAAGCCAGGGCTCTACTACTCAAGCTTTCTACATAAAGTAGGCTTCAATGTTTTATCCTAGACCCAACAGCGCTAACCTGGGAAGAAGTAGAAATAAGTTTTAAACGATAAAGAAATCAACGACGCAGTTTCGGCTTACTTTGCCGACAAAGAATAAATATTTTATTTAGAAGGTAAATATAAATTTGATAGATATGAAAAATGCATAAAAGTAGCAGTTGAAAATATTGAAAACAAAAACATCCATCGCACTCCGGAGGTAAGGTCGATGGAGGTGAAGCGCAAACACCGATGATTTATCCCGCTGTTTTGGGAAATTGAAATGTGTAGTATAACAACCTCCAGGAAAATAGTGTTAGGTCGCAGAAATATCTATAACACCGGAGGACAATCAGCGAACGCTATCAAATATTACGACAGAAAAATGCCAAATACAATAAGTAACTTGCCCAAAATCGCCACTACACGGAAAGGAAGCTATTATATGCTTATTCAGATTAAACGTACGACCCAAACGACTGCGCCATTTCTTCACACGGGAAACAGACGCACAGGCACGCAAGGCAGAATAATAGGGCCCATACACGACGCATGCATGCATGCACAATAGTGTACGTTAAACATCGATAGTACTATCGATAGTATCGATAGTTCAGAACTATCGAAAACCTCGATATTTTTTTTTTGCAATCGATAGTTTTTGAAAACATAAAAAAATGAGTAACGTAACATTACGATATCATCCCATTCACTGTGAGTATTTTACGTTTGCTTAGTTTTTCTCATTTAATAATATTTCCTTTTCTTGTTATTATAAAACAGCACAAACCAAAGATAGCAGACCACTCTTATATTTTGATGGTTTTGCCACTTGTTATTTATTGTAGAATGAAATAACATCAAGAAGAAAAAAATGTAAAAGAAGGAAAAAATGTGTTGAAAATTGAGACTGAGTGAGAAAGAATTCCAAACAGTGATTTTGCTAAGTGTAATATATGCAGCAATCAATACAAAACAAGTAAAGGAATAGTGGAAAGCAAAACAATCCAAGGAGTTATTATTTCTACCTGAAGATCTATTCAAAGACAAAGCTTATAGCTGCCCAAATAATGATGCAATAAGACATAGATATATACCAAAACCTGGAGCAACCTCCCAGTGGAAACGACAAATGTCCCATCGACTACTGGTTAGATTCAAATACTGAGACAAAGAAAATGTTTGCTCTCTAGCATTTATGTATACTTGCGTCTTCTATTCCGAGTGAACGAATTTTTTTCGAAAACTGGTGTAATTCACAGTGATCGCAGCAACCTCTTAAAGTCTCAAAGCGTCTAAATGAATTGCTTTCTCTAAAGGCGGCTTTAGATATGCGGTGTTTGTCAAATACCGAGCACCTAGTTTGGCAAACTTCGCATGTGTGGCTGGGTTGCTCGCCTAGTGCTTGACCTAGGCCAAGCACAAACATTCGGGTGCTCGCTATTCCCGTAGTTTGTGGAACTTTCAACCAAATCAAAGTAGACGAGCACTGTGTTTGTGTATGTTCGGATCCCCGCTTTAGACATTCGGTATTTGTTGCGGTTGTTGATAAATACTGAAAAGTGTCAAACTGTGTGGCGCGAGTAAAAATTTTCAAATGAAAATGGCGGGAATGAACAACGACGAGCAGCTCGTACATGTTCCAGTTTTGGCAAACATTCGGCAATGCCCGAATGTCTAATTCAATGTGCTTGTCATTTTGCAATTACCAAGCCAAATGACTTGATTAGGTGTTCGGTATTTGGCGAATAGGAGGTGTTTGACAAACACCGCATATCTAAAGCCGCCTTAAATCAAAATGCTCAGCATTTCGGAAATGAATAAAACTCTATATTTCTGTGTTTCTCTATAATAGTAATTGAATTTTCAGTTATTTTTAAAAAAAATAATGAATCCTGGGTGTATCTACTAATTTCGCAAGACACATATACACCATCGATAGTCTATCGATAGCCTATCGATAGTTTTTAAAAAAACATCGATATTATCGAAACATCCAACTATCGATGTTTAACGTACACTAATGCACAATCGCGTGACTGCACATGCGGATTGAACGTGTATGGCAATGATTGACTGAATGCACATGCTGACTGTATGATTACAAAACGTTTTGATATTTTCTTGACTGCGCATGCTTGCATGAGAGGTGTATGTTGAATATTGTGCATTCAAGCTCAGATTTTAAAAGTTTTTGTCCCGTGAACATCTTATCCACTTCAAGTTCTTTTAAAAGTTTTTCATGCCCGAATACAGATCGCTTTTTGAACCACTCCTTAGCCCACAATCTATTCACTCGACGACAATTAATATTGCAGCACATGCGACATCTGACATCTAAATCCAAAGTTTCTAATAAAAACTGCACAGTTTTACATGAATCGTGTAGGGCAGGCGCAATACTGCACAATCAATGTACTGTGCATGCATGCATGCGTCGTGTATGTGCCCTATAACGCACGATTTGAGTCGCCTGTACAAGCAGCTCCCGACATAGGTCAACGTTTGACCTCATGGTTTGACCTATATTTAGCTGGCGATGAGCAGACGTCCGAGCTAATAACCATACCGACATACGAAGTGTTAACTTAGCTATATATGACGGTTGACATAAGTCGGAACAGGAATTCATACGGTAGCATCGACACTTGAAAACTTCCGCGAGTAAATAAATCGACATGGATACACCGCAGTAAAGACCACTACCGAAGGCAAGTGGACGAATGAATACGAGGTGTAGTTTATGTTTTTCCTTAAGTTCAACTGAAAATGCAGTATGTACCTGTGATTAAGTTCATGGTTCCACAAAACAAAGTTATAATTTAATTGAAATTAAATTCACGATTGCACTACACACCACAATGCACTATTGACGTTTGACATTTCGAAATGCTAGGACCAGTCATCTGATAATTGAGTGAGAATTGTGCTGTCCCAAATGTGGACGAGTGGACGGCGAGTGGATGTTATCACTGAATGAAGTGAAAATTGAACTCAGGTGAGTGAACCCAACGGCCAGGGAAGTCCCGATAAGATTGAAAATCTTGGGTACGAGCCGTGGAAGGGAAAGTCCTAGATTTCTCTTTGAATCCAGCTGGTTAAGCGTTCGGACGTTTTAGAGTCGAGGATCGTGCAGGAATTAACTTGTTTTCTTTGCCATGATCGTCGGGGGATTTATATCTGAGTGTCGACTACATGATTGACGGTCTGCTGAAGATCAATTGATAGTCATCAGAGCTGAGATAGATGCGATTCTCGAGGAAGGAATTGGCGATCTTCGAAAAAGTTTTGTGATTTTTGGAAGGTATACGACGAAGTAACGCCAGTACAGCATGCGTCGACTATGCCAGGGCCCCAACGAAGGATTTTTACATATATCTCATTGAAACATCATTTCTCAATACATATTTACATCTATTACCCTATCGGGCTGGATAAGACCACATCGTAACATCAGCTTTATTTAATTTTTCGCTCACTATCAATTTCCTTTCGGTGGCCATTCAAATGCTTATGTCTGTGTCTATATAGTGTTTTCATAATGTGCGGTGCTAATAACAAAATACAAATCTTGTTTCCAACTGTGCCGATATTTTCAAAACGCAGATCACAAAGAACTGCAATTAACAGAAATGCTATATATATCAATCACATCAGAATTTCTCAATGCATATTTGCATCTATTTCCCTATCGGGCTGGATGAATCTGCAAAGCAACATCGCAAGAACATACAACTAGCATCGTACCCATAAGAAAACTCTTCATTAATCGTTGTCGTGAGTGGATTTCATATTTTCTCCGGAAAAATAAGCTATTGAGTTTTTCATCATTGTGTTTTGTACAAAAGCTTTTTGCCTGAGATTTTCTAGGTCATTTAAAAGCACAGACCAACCATTCAAACTTCATTATCAAAATCGAAATATCGCTCCATTAACACCCCAAACGCTCTCCTTGAAGTTGCCCAATTTTACATTGGCTTAAAGGCAAATCACTCACAGTTGTCACCAGCGCAGAACGAATGCATTTTGGTACTCGGGATGGACTACCTTGTTTTCATTACATCATGGATACGCCTTCTGCTGTCACCGACCGTGTGTGCAGTGTTGGTGACGCCAACGCCAACGATGAGATGGTTCACTTCGCCCCTGCAGGCAGGAACTATGATGAAGTTTGAAGAGAAATGCGTTCAAGTAAATCGTATCCTGTTCTTTGTTTACCTTGATTCAATTCATTTCCAAGTAACATATATAGTTTGGGTCATACCACCAAGCAACTCTGCAGCCAAACCATGGTTCTTCGTAAACAGCTTCGTCCTTTGTATCCTTGTATACCTCATGTGCCTCAAAATTTAATCTGTGGTATGCCGCAAATTAAGTGTCTCGTCGAGATGCTGAAAAGCAAATATGTATGAAACTTATGCTTGGGACGGAAAATAGATGAATGTAGGAAATCACCAGGCACGTTCAGATACTTATCACAGGGTGAGTACGTAGATGGATGTACTGAAAGGTGTACCGATGAGCGTGCTAGTGAGTATTTAGTGCGGCTGATGAGTGGATGACATTCCGGATCTGTTACAAAATATGCAATTTCTGTGAACAACAGAATCGTGTAATTGAAAGTGGAACGAGGGTCTCGGTTCAGCTCAGCTGACTCTGTTTGATTATTTAGGATTAATTGAAATGTAGCAAAGGGACGTTTACAGGTTGAAATCATGTAGAATGAATGTATCAGATGAATGTTTGTGAAGGATCAGAATGTGTGCATGGTTTGTTGAATGCACCGTGCAAATCTGAAGCTAACGGATACAGATGACTGATTGAAATCTTTGAATGCAAATGAGAAAGCTATCCAAATACTCGAAATTGATATTGATTGAAAATGAGCTTGGCAAAGATTTGCAGTCGAAATTCTGATAGTCACAGTGATAAGGCTTAACGCGATTTGCATGAAATCAGTTTTCAAACATTTATCATTGCAGTAAATTATATATGTAGAATTAAATTTGCCCAAGTACTCAGTACAGAAAAATTACCATAAATGAAATTGATCTCTAACAAAAATAAAGCGTTGATTATGTGACTTTTAATTGACTAAAACTGTTGGCCTTTAGTGGAATAGGTCAGACATTACCTTTTTATATAAGTAATTAAAAGATTAGTATGAAAGCTACACTTTTCACTGAATCATTGTCATTCCGTAAAAAATATGACTGTGTTCACAAATATTACATGTTTAGTTTATTGTTTATAAAAATATTGTTCAGCTTGGAAAATCAGGTTAAGGTCATAAATATGTAAGAACACAGCGCATATCACTATGACCGTGGCCCCAAACAAGATAGAAAGCAATCAGCAAACAATTAACCCATGGGCGGTAAGCAGCAAGTGCACCATTAAGTATAAATCAGATCGTTGTCACACCTAATTAACGCTCGCTAAATATAGACCCAATTCGTATATAAGACCACTAGCCAGTTTCAATAGTTGCAATTCAAAATCATCAACAATGAACCTCAGTTTGATCTCTGTAAATTATTTTACACCAATTTTGTTCATTACACTCATAGGCTTCAGCGAGCCAAAAGTATAAAAGTTCCTACAATTCAAGTGAAGCGTTCTCTAAAATTTTGTCAAATTCCAGCGTGATTATTACTTCCTCCTGGAATCCTGCGAAGCAACTAGTGCTGATCCCAAAAACTGTGACGTCAACTGTACGTTAACAAAACGTGGTAATCTTTTTGGTGTGACTGGCTTTATGAATGTGATAACTGGAGTCGATACTGGAGGACTCAGTGTACATCTTCAGGCGAAACAAATCAACTCCAAGAAGTATATAACGTTCATCAATGCAACCGTTCCAAATACTTGTAAATATTTGAAATCGAACGATCGTAGTAATATTGTTTCGATTGGAATCGATGAACTATTGAAGAGTGGTAAAGTTCCGAGTTGTCCTGTAGAAGTTGTAGGTTTTGATTTGATTTACTAATTATCATTCAAATTAAAGCATTGATTACCTCTAGGGCACGTTCTATATTAAAGACTACTATTTATCACCAGAATATTTCCCACCAGTAATGCCGGAAGCTGATTGGCGAGCCAAAGGGACAATATTTGGCCATAGAGACGGAAAACTTCAACAATGCGCTAGTTTTTTGATAACTGGTAAAGTTATAGCTAAAAAAAACTCATTTTGGAATGGAAAATAAAATTAAAAGTGATTATGAAATATTTCATACTTTCATACTTTTGAATAATTTCTACTCCTCATTTTGGAATGGAAAATAAAATTAAAAGTGATTATGAAATATTTGTTGTAATTTCGTTAAAAAGAGAAAGAAAAGGAAAGAAATGTGCCCGAAAATGATGATGATTGTTTTTTCCTTCATGTTTTTCAGCTTAGTGGAAGGAACAGTATTACTATACTGACTTTTGCGAAAAACTACCGAACTACCAATATTTGGATGGAGAAGACAGCATTAACCGTAAAAATCGGGCCTTTTCTTTGGACTATTGTTACGCAATCTTTGCTGTGATAGCGATAGGGGTTTATGTATTAAACTAAACTCCAACTAGTGCTCTGTACCATAACTTCGCGTAACATAGCTCGGTGTGTAATTTTGACACTCACCACTTCTCGATTTCGGATTCCGTTTCACCCAAGTTTCAAACTAGTTGTAAGCCATCTATTTATTTTATATTCGCAGCCATCTTTGTGTAGTATATACTTCTTGTCTGCTAGATATCTTCTGCCTTGAATAATCGTTTAACAATGTCTCAGTGCAGTGCTACTCCTTGCGCCACTAAATCCGAAAATTTTCTTTACGTTATCTTCTCGGGTTTCTGCGGAAAAACGTTTCACGTTGGTTACGTTGACCTCTCAGGGCGTATCGGGTACGCGCTTAACAATACTGCTGGGCTATATTGGTTCTGCAGCTGCGGTCGCTCGTCTTCAATATCTATGTGACTAAATTACGAGCCACTAAACAGTGTCTTGAGGATGTGCCTAAAACACTTATTGTTTCAAAAGAGAAGGTGAATGTTGTGGGGGTCGGTAGCTTAGCTGGCTAACGCGTCAGTCCGAAGCAGCGATCTAATGGCCGCGGGTTCGAATCCCGCCGTGCCCATGGCTGTATTTGTTCGTCTTGTGTTGTCTTAACAGTCGGCGACTGGGCATAATACCAGCGCTCCATTAATTAAGTGTCACATTAAAGCTTTAGTAGTGACTAGGCATAACACTAGCGCTTTAGAAAATAAGAAATAAATGTGGCACTTAAAAGATTAATGGAATAATTGATATCGGCTTCTCCCATATGTGTCTCCCTACCGCCATCGCTAAGCGTTCGCTTCAAAGGGCAATCCCCTGAGCTTTGGCATTATCATAGAAAAAAAAACTGTCGAAAGCCTCCAACTATTGCTTGATACGGTTATGCCTGTGTATTATACTGTAATCTCTGACAGAGCTGATGCTGCAAAATTTGCTGCTGGAGTCGCGACTCGGAGCAAATGTAAGTCTCGTACCCAAGCTCTGCAATCAAATTTGCTGCAATCGCTTCACTTCATCCGCTGCATCAGCCTCGTGATCAATGTCTACTTCACCGTTATTACTGTTAGATATTCCCACCACTTCCGCAACTCGTACCGACGTTACAGCAACGCACGTAGTTCATCAACGTCGACCAAAACGCGTGTCAAATCTTCTGGGCCAAATGGTGCACTTTCTCATGTCAAAGTGATGAGCTCGCCGCATCCCGCATCGATTATAATACTTCAGCCGAGTTGATTAAGCAATATGTGGCTGCTAAGCTTGGTTACATGCCAACTTTTCTTCTCTGCAAAAAACTGACGCCTGATAACTTACATAACGAAAAAGTCGCATATTTTATTATTACTGTATTTGCTGGCGTCAACGAGCTTTTACGAAAGAACTTCTGCCCTCCTGCTGTTCTAATTAAGGAATTCACCAGAATTCTTTGAAAGAATTTTTATCAGAGAGGAGCAAAGAGCTCCAGAACTTAGGACTAAGACTTAATTATCAAAATGTCCGCGGTTTGAGGACAAAAACTAATGAGCTCAGGCTCTCTACCACTTTAGCTTCGGATGATATAACATGTTTCACAAAAACCCGGTTTACTCATAATATCATCGATTTGGAAGTCTTACCTGGCTACACAGTTTACCGTAAGGACCGGGATCGTTTAGTTGTTGGTAAATCCAATGGTGGGCGTGTTTTCATCGGTATTAATAAGACACTCAACGGAACAATCTGTCGTAATTTCCTATTCTGTTATCTTGTTGAGTGTATTTTCGTGAGTATCTCCTAATCTTCTGCCAAAATCTTGGTTTTTTTTTAATATGTATTCCCTGCAGCCTTCGTCTCTCAGTTTCTCTCTTCTTACCTCAACGGTCGTTTTTCCACTGCTTATGTTCTGCTATGTGGTGATTTAAACCTCTCAACTCTAGATTGAAATGCTGCCTATTTGGTTATCATCTCAACTATTAGTGTCCCTATAATAACGTCATCGTTTCTCTCACTTTGTTCCCTATCAACGCTTAACACCATAACAAATGCGAGCAATAGATTTCTGGACTTTGCTCTGTCCAATCTCCCAAAATCATCACTTTTCTTAAGTACTGTTCTCTTTTCCTATGTGCCTTCTGACCCCCATCATCCCCCTTTTGTCATTGAAATTTATAATAAGTGCGTTTTTTTGCACACCCGAGCAGGTCAAATTTGGTTAAGTATATTGAATGCAACAGCAAAATTGTTGTTATATTCAATATACTTAGCAAAATTTGATCTGCCAAGATGAGCCGAGATGAGCAACAACAATTTTGTTGTTGGGTATGCAAAAAAACGCATCTAATATTAAAATCCCTTCCTTAGTACGTTATAGCTTTCACAAAGCTGATTTCACTGGCAAGGCGGTTGAATTAAATAAAATTAACTGGCTTTCTCCCTTTCGTGGCAACGACATTAGCTGCGTTTTTTTTTCATCCAGAGTGTAGTAGGTATACTGCATGTATAAAAAAACGATCTGGAGTAGCATGCGAGTTTATTTCATTCCTAATTGGCAGCAGTTGGTTTGTCAGACATTTGTCAGTTCAAAATTCACATTTCGAAATAACAAATGTCTTCTTAGAAAATTAGAATCAGGTTTATTTCTTTTTAAAACGTAATCGAAAAATATTACGACTCAAAGGATGAGAAATGGGTTGACAACGTTGATTTTTTGATCATATTCATCCGTTTCGATTTTTTCTGGTTGCTAGATATACAGGGAAATTTTAGGAAATTTATCACTGCAGTCCTGAACTATCGAAATAAGTTCCACAGAGTGCATGAATACGAACTCCACTGAATTGAAAAGTTTTCGTACTCTGGATGTTGTTGTTGTTTCGCGTGCAAACCGCTATCCTGCACTACTCCGGATGTAAAAAAAACGCACCTCTTGAAAATGCTTTGCGCAAATTGTATATTTTCCTCTCAAACCTTATACCGTAATTCACACCAACTAATCATCACAAAAAACTTAATCATGCTCCTTGGTGTGGTAATGATGCAGTCGCACTCAAAGCCAAAAATGCAGCTCGCTATTTATGTAAAAGATCTGGTTTGCCTGCTAACCTCTTTTTTTTATAAAGAACTTCTCACAACAACGGCCTCCTCCTTTCCAAAGTTTTATCTCTCCATCTTCTTCTGAACTACATTCGTTTCGAAAAAGCTCTTTAGATATTGAACGTCTGATTTCTCCTATGTCTTTGACTCTTTCAGCCATAAGCTTCTTCTTCAAAAGCTAAGGGACGGTGGCATAGCTGGTCTTCTTCTTTCCTGGTTTAACTCTTACATCTTTGGTCGAATCTGTATTATAACTATTGATTCTTGCTCTTCAATTCCCTTTTATCCTGTATCAAGTGTTCCGCAAGGGTCTACTCTTCGTCCTCTTCTTTTTCTTTTGTTCATAAACGATCTCCCACCTTTAATCTGATCTACTTGTCTTTTATATGCCGACGATTTCAAGATGTCTCGAATGATCGAGACATCGAACTCTAACGATCGTAATAGCTTACAAACTTGGTGCGCTGTCCATGCTCTCACTTTGAACATCGCAAAATGTCACAAAATGTCTTTTACTTGTAAAATGTCACTTTTGATGTTCTCCTATTCTGTTTATAACTCTCTTCTTAATGTTGTTGATGCTTTTTCGAGATCTTGGTGTAATATTTGATTCAAGGCTTAAATTTGGTAAGCATATTTCATTTCATATACTACTGCCAGGGCCTCTAAGCTATTAGGTTTTATTATTAGATCCTCTAAATCCTTCGTTAATATTTCTTTCATTGTCCTTGTATATCGCTGTCAAGTCTAGTGTCCTCATTATGCCTACTTACGAGGGTTAATCCAAAAGTAATGATAATCTCAAAGAAAATATTTATTTTTCAACATTGTTTCCTAACAAGCTAATACATTTAGTCCATCTTTTTTCCAAACCCAGGATACCCTGTGTTCTAATGTTTCCACCAAGTCACTTTCTATGTTTTGGATAGACTTTTTTTCAAATACAGGTACTTAATTACGGTTCTAATTTCGTTTTTCTCCATTTTCATGTTTTTACTATTCGTATTCAATTGAATGTACTTCGATGGAATCATGTTCTATTTATATGATATTTTTATGCTGACTTAGTGGGTATATGAGGTAGAAAAGAACATTTTTTTTTTAAATTCATCCGGACTGGAAATAGCCTATTATCACTACTTTTGGATCAATTCTCGTAAATACTGCCTTGGAGTCTGTTCGACGCAGATTTACTCGTACCTTATTTTTACTAATGTTCGAAGAACAATAGTATTAAACTCGTTTCGCCGAAAATTCATATTTCTTTATTTATATATATATATATATATATATATATATATATATATATATATATATATATATATATATATATATATATATATATATATATATATCAGCAAATCGGTTAATAGAAGTAATCTATGGAGTGGCCGATCCGATTGAGCTGAAATTTTTGGATGTCGTAGATGTATATAGTAGGTAGGTCCATGACTTGTTCGAATTCAGTTATCTTTAACCTTTTGGCGGCGGCGGGCATTTTAGTGAATTTTCAGGTACTCCTATATTTCCAAGCAGTGTAAAATTTTTGTAACAAAAAGTATTCGAAATAAAAACTTATTATGTTTTAAGTTTGCTCATGATAAAGAATTGGAACTTTTGAGCCGTGTGTGGGTGCTGAGTGCCTAAAAGTGGGCAAGGAATTTTTCTCAAATTTTGATTTGTCATAACTTCTGACAGGAACATTCGATCATCGTGATATTGATAGAGCGTATTGATGTAGGCTAGAACTTAGCACACATGGATTTTAAAGACAGTGTGGGTAACCCTGTAGCTATGGCAGGCTCTTAAAAAAAAACCCTTCAAATCATCGACCTTCCTGAAAATTTTTTGCTTTTTGCCAAAAAACTCAAATCATTGATAAATCGAAATCTTTGTCCATCACGTCAGATTAAAATTTTCTAAATTCCGATTCGCACAAGTACGGCAACCCATCACCAAACTACCTCTATTTTCAGCACTCGAAAGTTCTGTTCACGAGAACTGACGGCCGGGTTATCCGATCATAGTGAAATTTACAGGACATGTTAATATTAGCTAGGACCAGGTCTGATAGAAGTGATTTTGAAATGCGGGCAACCCTGTGCCAGTGGTACCATCTTGAAAAATCACTGAGAAAAAAAACCGGTATTTGGCCTATAACTTCCGATTCAGCCATCAGATTTTGACAAAATTCATACAATACTTGGATCTTACTCTATGTAACATTTGGTGAAAATTTGGCTGATGAATTAGAATTGCCAGCTATGGTGATTTTTGTCTCATAAATCTTGCAAATTTGCTCAGCAAAATAAAGCTTTTTTCCCTATAACTTCCGGTCCAGTGTAGAAATCAGAACGAACTTCACGCAGTAAATGAACCTTAATGTGAACCAAATGTCGTAGAAATTTCGAACGAAAATCATGAAAGGGCTGCCAGCTATGACCATTTTGTAATTTTGTTTAATTTCTTTACTGAGCGATTATGTCATTAGATTTGCAAATGGAAATGATCCTGCAATGAAAATTAACAACAAATATTAACGCTTTAAAAACTTGAAAAGTTTTGAGGGTGGTAACCCTAAAATTCTTTTCACCCGTATAACGTCCAGCGCAGTGATTCAATTGAAACGAAATTTACTGGTTGGGTTTAACTTAACGTGAAGCAGATTTGGTATGTGTTTTGCTTTGCTGCTTACAAAGGATAACCAGCATTAGCCATTTCCGTAAATATTGCACCATCAGATGCTTCAAATTACGTTCTCATATGCAAAGAATTTGCAATAAAAATAAGAAACCAATTTCGAAATTTTCCGAGTTTTGAACATTTTTCGGATGGCAGCCTCAAACAACGTTTAACCGCTGAAAATTTCGATAAAATCCTGCGATGAGAACGAAATTCAGAGGATAAGTTGATTTGAGTATGAGTTTGTTATGGTAAACTTATTGCTGCTTCGTTCGGACTGCCGAACGGACGCTTCGTTCGGACTACTTCGTTCGGGTTGCCAGCACTGAACATTTTCATCATTTGTGTTATAGTTGAGTTTTGTTGCTTTGGATAAGGAATGGTTGATATGATCCTACAAAACAGTGTTTTACGTCTTTCCACACTTTTTTGTCACTCAAAGAAAATTTCTTCGAAAATTAGTTTTCTAGCGGTTCAGGTGCGCTAGAGTTTTTTTAAATTTCAGTTTCCCTACCGTCTGCACAGTGATCGCCTTGCGTTCCTACATCTTCCTTCCTTCGAAATACGGAGACTTTTCCTGGTTGAGTGCCTACTATTTAAATTATTTAATAGGATGGTTGATTCTGACATTAGTAGCCACGTTTCTGTCCGTGAAGCAGTGCATGGCAAGCGTTCTTCCTTAGTGTTTAGTATGCCATTTGCGCGCATTGACACTTATTTTTATTTCCATTGTTGCGTTTATTGAGGCAACACAATGACATACAATTTGGTCCTTTACCGCCGACATTTCAAGCTTCCAAAACCTTTTTGGAAAACCATGTTTTGAATACTAGCAACTCGTTGTAGTTTTTCTTTCTCTCTCTCTTTAATTTTTAAGTTGTACATCTTTAACTTGATTTTGTTTCTTATTATTTTTTCTTTATATTAACCTTGGTCCTTGATTTTGTATTTTATTATGCTCGTTGTAATATTCACTAATTGGATTTTTATCTGTTGAACATTTATGTTAATAAATAAATAAATAAATAAATAACTGAAAAGTTTGATAGTCGGGCCTGGTGAAATGGGCTACGAATTAGAGATGGTCGAAAGCGTTCAGAGCTTACCACCCATCGTTCATTTTAACAGTTTTTAGCCGTACTCTCAGTACACTGTTCGCTGAACATTTCATTGAATTTGGTTGAACGAGAACTTTCGTTCGCAGACTATGCTATGTCTTTTTCAGGCGCTACACTGTACGAGGCAAACGGCTCGAGCGGAGCTATCGCAGCGTTTTCTGCCGAGCTTTTAAAAATATATGGGTATGAATAGAGAAAAACACATCACTAAAAACGCGCTCGTGTAGTTTGTTTTATACTAAGGCCAATGACAGACACTTCAGTTTCACCGAAGCGTTTAACGCTTCGGCTTGGCGCGTCGGCTGATACACAGCGGCTTTTAGAAGCGTTTATCGAGTCGGCTCAGTTACAAATTCCGTCGGATTATCATATAGATGCTTGTAAAAAAAGTAGTCGTGTATACATACACATGTATATCTATATGTATATACATATACACTGCAGGCAAAAAGTTTAAGACCACATCGCAGAAATGAAGATTTATAAAACTACATGTACCTCTTTTTTTACAGTAATTGCCTGTTTTAAGGAGGGTTGCTATGAAGGGATTTAAAATGTACATGAGATTTCCAAATTCTCAGTCAGGGTAATAAAAAACGTTGGGTTTTTCCCACTTTAAAGATTTTAGGTGTCTACAATTTTTTAAAGTAACTAAAAAAAACCTTTGAAATTTCTGGGAATATTTGAAATATTAAGAAATTCCTATAAATAGGTACCTTATCTTCAAAATATTTCCTTTGTAAGTTTTTGTGCTGACAAGTAATACGGATTGTTATTTTCAGCGAATTTATTCCGTGCATTTATGGTATTTAGTTATTGGTACTTTTTAGCAAAGTTTTGGCAAAATTTCTGTTCAAAATGGGAAAAGCGCGCAGTATTAAGCTGGCAGTTAGAAGTGTGATTGTGGCGCTTCATAAACAAGGAAAGTCAGAAAGAGAGATCAGTAATAAAGAAAAAATTTCAAAGACTGCTGTACATAATGCTATCGTTAAATTCAAGGACAGTGAAAGTTATTGTGATGCTGTAAGGAGCGGACGACCCAGAGTGACAACAGAAGCAGAGGATAAGACTCTAGTGCTTATGAGCAAAAGGGATCGAAATTTAACTGCACCGGAAATTCGAGCAGAGGTCAACGCGGGACATTCAAAGTCCATAAGCTTGTCAACTGTAAAAAATTGTCTAAGGGAAGTTGGACTCGTGGGGCGTGTAGCAGCCAGAAAACCTCTGCTTCGAAAAGGTAATATAGACAAACGCGGTTAGATTGGGCACGAACTCATAGCCAGTGGACAATTGAAGACTGGTCACAGGTGCTTTGGACAGATAAATCAAAGTTTGAAGTTTTTGGCTCCAAACGGAGGGTTTATGTCAGGTGATCTGCTGTAGAAAGAATGACCGCGAACTGTGTAGTACCAACAGTAAAGCATGGAGGTGGTTCTGTTATGGTTTGGGGGTGCTTTTCGCTTGCTGGAGTGGGTGAACTAGTTCGAATTGATGGCAGGTTAACTAAAGAACGTTACAAGGAAATCTTGCAAAACACGGCCATACCATCAGGTTTGCGGTTAATTGGCGAAATTTTACACTTCAACAGGATAATGACCCCAAACACAGTGCTAAATTATGCAGAGGATATTAAGCTGAAATGGAGAATGATGGAATACTATTATATGACCTGGCCGCCACAATCACCTGATTGTAACTCAATTGAATTGTTATGGGAGGAATTAGATAGAAGGGTACGTGAACGCTGTCCGACGTCAAAGGGTGGAACAATATTTCCCAAAACACTGTAAGAAAATCAGTTGAAAGAATTCCAGAGATTACTAACGCAGTAAAAAATGCCAAAGGAAGATATTTTGATGAATGTAGAATTTAAAGTAGAAAAATATTCTTTTTGTTTATTATAAATTTTGACTTGTAAACTAGAAAAACAATAAGCTGAAATTTGACAATTACATAAAAAGTAATCAATTATATTTTATCTAGAAATAAATAAATTCTAATTACCATGAAAATTATTTTCTCGATTCCTAAATGGTCTTAAACTTCTTGCCTGTAGTGTATATGTAAGTATATATATGCATATGAAATTTAGACAAAGTGATTCTAATACAAATTTTCTTTGAAAATCTGTAGTTGCCTAATTTTAGAAACCAAGTGCCCACAAATGTTTCATTTCCAAAACTGTATCCTAACCATTCTTAAAAAATCAATTTTCTTATCAGATTTTCCTTCCCATATCTCATGCCCTCATCAATGCATCCTGAAAATTTCAGCTCGATCGGACTACGCAGCAATGAACAAATCGGAAAACGCTCCAAGAACCGAGTCGGTGGATCATTTAACTCGTCTACCGACTCGGTTCCGATACCGAGAGGCGGTTCGCACCGCGGTGTGTGTCATCACAATGCTAAAGTGATGCACGGCTAAACCGACTCGGTTTTCCTCTCGGGAAACGATTCATTGGCCTAAAACATGTGTTCTATTTTCAAGCTCAAAAGCTCGGCGAAAAAATGAAATACGTGCCGGAACGCTCCGCTTGTGTAGTTTTCTAAGGCCAATGACAAACACAGCGGTTCCAGCGAGAGATGAAAAATTTTGATTTGAAAATAAAATTATTATAATAAAGTGGAATTCAAATAAGATTCGCTTTTTCTTTCAAAGTGATTTCAACTTTTGATATAAATTTGATTCTATTAAATGACATTTTTCTGAGTGTGTGTGAATTTACATCTAACTTTATGAGATCTCGTAACACAGAGGATAAAATTATACTCCTAGGAGATTTTAATCGTCCTAATTTACGTTTCTTTATTGATGAAACTGACAATTACTTACTACCTATTAACTATCTCGATTATTCTGACTTTAACCTTGTGAATACTTTGTATGGTAATGATTTGCAGCAGGTTGTTCCGACTCCCAACCGTAATGGTAATTGGTTAGACCTTATATTTACAAACGTTCATGACAAAGTAGTGGTTAGCCCGACTATAAACGCGGAGAATATTTTCTCTAATAGCCTACACCATTTCGCTCTTATGCCTAGTACTATACTCTTCGCGAAACGAATTCAACGGTCAAATCCCATATAAAAAGAGCTTTTCAATCCGTCAGTAAAGCTCTTTTGTATGGGATTTGACCGTTCAATTCGTTTCGCGAAGAGTATAGTACTAGGCATTACTATTGATTTATCCACTACAGATTCTAATATCTTTCAAATTTACAATAATACTATTGTAGAAAATATTTGAAATACCTTGCTCTTAAGTTTCTCTTTGAACATACTCTTTATTATATATCTTGTTCTTAGTTCTAGTTTATTATACGCAATTACGTTTCAAGCAGAGGAGTACTAGTTTGACGCGCAACGATAAAGGTCGGACAAATGTTATTGTAAAACCTTATGTAGGAAATACATATTAGCCCAAGCAAGACCAAGAGAGGCTATGGCCAATATGTGTACACCTTCTTGGTGTGAGCTGGGCTGATGTTGGGCTCATTCCCAGCCTGAGTGGATTCTTGGCCAATATGTATTTGAAGCATTAGACGGAAATAAAGGTAATATAGTAATCGAAAGTCCATTGACGTGATCTCCCAATTTTAAAGCTATTTTTGACATTGGTGCCGAAACCCGGGAGTGAAGACCTAACGTAATTAACGATTCAGAAACGCGCGTGGTACAATGGATTTCGTAAAACGTGGTGCGCTTAGAACGCAAGCAACAAAATTGTGCAATCGGTCGTTTGAATATTTAAAGTCGGCAGAATCGCAAATCTCTGAAGCAAACATTGAAAACTTCTCGCTGATCGAAGAAGAACTAGTGTCTCTGCTCGATGGATGAAACGTTATAAACAAGAAGTTGTCTGACGCGAATGAGGAAGTGAAGCCATTGATTGAGGAGGAGGCATTGCAAGCGGAGTTTGAAACAATAATAGAGTACGAAGACAAATGTACGGATGCTATATCACGCATCAAGCAGCGAATGCATTGTTACCAAAGTTATGCAAAGAATGCGAGCTGCAAAGCAATAAATGACGTCGAAAGCAATAACGATTGCCTGTCAGTCACATCAAATCATAGCAACCAACGAAAGAGCGAGACAATGCAGGATGTGAGATCGAACGCTCCCCACAAAAGAATAGTAAAAATTGCACGATTGGAGTTGAAAAGGTTGAGTGGTGAGTACAAAGACTAGATTCCATTCTGGGAAAAGTCCGCGACGAGCTCGCAGGCACAGAGAAATTGAACTACCTACAGTCCGTGTTGACAGGTAGAGCGGCGGCATCCATAGAAGGGTTTATACCGGCATCAAATTGCTACGAAGATGCAATAGCACTGCTACGTGAAGAGTATGGTGATGAAGAGAAGTTGATAGATCGCAACATACAGGAAGTTATGGCATTGAAAGTAGTAGTGTCGAGATATGACAAAGCTGGGCTGCTTATGCGGTACAACTGTGTAATCTCCAGTACGAGAACTCTGACGGCTCTTGGTGTTGACTGTTCACAATGTTTTATAATGCTGAAATCCGTTCTCCTGAAATGATTGCCGAAAGATCTGCGAACAGATTTCTATAGAATCGAAGGACAACAGAATAAGTTTTCGGGTGAAGAGAAAGAAGGTTCTGACCAAGAAGGAGACGACAGACCGGTTTGTAGTGATTTGAGTCGTTGTGTTGATGGTGATAAGACGGTGAAGGAAATCTTGAAATATTTGAAACTAGAAATAGAATCGTTAGAAAAGGCCAAAGAATTGCCGCCGACGGCATCAGGAAACCTTGGCCTGTCTCGTCGTTCATCGAGTTCCCAGCCCACACGAACGGCTGCTGCGTTGACAGCACAGAGTGCTAGGGAAACTAAAGAATGCCATTTCTGTGGAAATAGTAGTCACCATATGAAAGAGTGAAGAAGTGATACGGTTTCGCTGGCTGAACGAAAAGATAAACTTAAAAAAACGGTAGATGTTACAGGTGCGGAAAAGTCGGCCATAATTCGAGGATTTGTAGAAACCAAACGGTTCGTTGTGCCAAATGTAAAGGATGCCATATGACATCAATTTGTGATCATCAGTTCAGTGCAAAAGTAAATCTGAATGCTGACTCAAAGCATACGCGAACAGTGTCGGGACACGAACAGATAAATTTTCCTGTGAATTTGTGTTCAGCGGGAAATATGAACGCAGATACTGTTTACTTGCAAACGGCTTGCGTGCTCGCATCGAACTCAGTAGATAGACAGCTACAGTAGTTGATCCGTTTGATATTAGATGGCGGAAGCCAACGATCTTACATTCGTGAAAAGGTAGTACAAGCTTTAGATTTAAAAGAAGTGGATACTGTGTGATACATCGTTTGGTGACAAAAGCAAAGGTCCGATGAAAAAATTTAAGCGCGTACGCGTTAGTCTTAGTCCCTAGTTGTGCCGGAAATATGTCCAGATTTGCTACCGTCTCCATACAAGGTAGATACATTTGACCTACCAGTAGCAGACTCCAATGAATGTGGAAAACCGGTCGAAAGAATCAACATGTTAATTGGAGCTGACCACTATGAAGGAGAAACAAAACATGTTAAAGATGATTTAGTCATGATAAAAAGAGTATTTGGTTGGACAGTCCAGGGACCAGCAGAGGATCTTACGAATCATGTTCAGTGCCTTAAATGATGAAACAAACGAAAACGAGTACACCCATATTTCTGATCTTGAGACAATAGGTATAACGGATGATACCGCCAACAATGAATTGCAGATTAATCTTGAAAATCATGTGAAACGAAAAGGTGATAGATTTGTAGCATCGTTGCTGTGGAATGGTGATAAAAATACGCTGAAAGACAACAAAAACGTAGCATTCAAAAAATTAAATGGCTTGATTAGGAGGTTGTCCAGAAATACTAGCAATCTTCTGGAATATGATCGTTTAATGCAAAATTTCATTGAGCAAGGCTTGGCTGAACGAGTTGCTGATAAAACTTATGAGTCACTTGTATACTACATGCCGCATAAACCTGCCTACAGAGACGACAAAGACACCACAAGAGTGAGAATCGTGTACGAAGCTTCATACAAAGCAGAAAGTGAGCTCTCTCTTAACGACCACTTGCATGCAGGCCCAAATATGTTGCCAAATCTAGTTTTGATATTATTAAACTTTCGGCTTGGTAAAGTTGGGCTGGTAGCAGATATAGAGAAAGCATTATGCTGGACGAAAATGATAGGGATACACATCGATTTTTTTTTGATTCCGCAGTAAAATTTCGTCTATAGAAACTTTACCTCCACTTCAAGTATTCAGAATGACAAGAGTTACATTCAGAGTTAAATGTAGTCCCTATTACTTAAATATTGCTATATGACAGCTGATTAAAGAACAAATGAAACAATTTCCTGAAACATGCAAAGTTTTAGAGGATTCTTATTATAGAGAGGATTCTTATAGAGGATTCAGCGGGATGGTGAACGATGCGTAGATATCCAGAAAGTACTCGGAGTTTTATGGCTTTGTACTACAGACGAGATTGCAGTAGACTTAAAAAGGGCTGTGGAGTTTGCAGCCACATCCAACGGAATCGGTTCTAAACGCAACGTTTTACAGCAATTGGCGAAAATATATGATCCAATACGTATGCTAGATCCTTTTACTTTGAATTTGAAGATCTTGCTCCAGAATCTATAGAAACTAAAATCTGAATGGGATGAACAATTGCCAAGTCAAATGGATAGTATCTGGCGCAAGCATACAAATGAACTACCGTTGCTACATGAATTTGCAATACCTAGGTGGATAACATACGTCAAAAAAGGCAGCCAGATTACAGCTTCATGTGTTTGCTGATGTCAGCTTACCAGCTTATGGAGCAGTTGCTTACGCAAGAATATGTGCTAATGATAATAAGGTGCACGTCATGATACTTTGCTCGCGGAACCGACTTGTTCCTATTAAGGAAAATAACGTTGGGGGACTCACACTTTCGAAGCTAGAGTTAACGGCAGCTTTGATTACTGCACGGCTGCCCAAATTTCTGAAAAATAACTTGCGTGTTGAGTGTGAAAGTACTACATGTTGGTCGGACTCCAAGATTGGACTCCATTGGATAACCGGAGATGTGAAGAAGTGGAATATGTACGTCGCACATCGAGTGAAAGAAATGAAAAAAACTGACTGATACGACAGAATGGAGACACGTATCAAGGGCAAGCAATCCTGCTGGCTTATTGACTCGGGGCATTTCTGCAAAATGCCTGTTACATTCGCAACTATGGCTGGAAGGACCTGATTGGTTCATGAGACCATCAAACGAGTGGCCGATAAGAGAAACTCATTCAAAAGAATTTGATGAGGTTTCTTTGATTAGTTTAATAAACACAGAATCGAATACTTCAGATGCCGAACCAGTTCAGTCAATGATTGATATCAGAAAATACAGTTCATACTTGCGATTGATTCGAATAACAGCTTATGTTCTGCGAGCCAGTAAAATCTGGTTCAAGAAGCCTACTACTTTTGGCAAATATTTAAGAATAGATGAGCTGGAGCAAGCAAACCTGTATTGGATCAAATTAACTCAACTAACTGAATACAATAAGGAAATTGAATGCTTAAATTGCAATGAATTACCACCGACATCATCAAAAATGTTAACGCTAAGTCCAAAATTAGATGTGGATCGGATATTAAGAGTGGGAACCAGATTGGAATACCTGGATGCTGATCAAAATGCATGCTACTATATTAATACCAATAATTACATATTTGGCCAAGCTCATAATAACTGACGCTCATTGTAGAACTAAGCACTCTGGAGTAAATACAACGATAGTCTACATTAGACAAAAATATTGGATACCTAGAATACGCCAGTTGGTAAAAAAGATAAGCAATCGATGTGGTGTCTGCAAGCTGTTGGGAAAGGTTGGTGAGAAGCGTCAAGAATATTTTAAAAGCCGTTATAGGGAGAGGAGTTCTTAATTTCGATCAACTACATACGTTACTCGCGGAGGCCGAAAGTGTCATCAATTCTAGACCGCTGACTTACGTGAGTGATGGTCCTACGGATCTTTCACCATTAACTCCTGTACATTTTTTAGTCGGATATGCTCCTGTAGCTACAGTCAATTGCTGCAAGGGCACGTGTAAAGCTATACAACTAAAATGGAAATCGAGACTATAACAACTTGGATGGTTTTGGATGCGTTCGAGAACTGAATACGTCCAGCTACTTCGTTCTGTGCATTATAATCGCAAAACACGACAGCCGACTGAAATCCAGGCGAGGTTGTTCCAGTTCAAGACCAATCGAATTCAAAGGTTTTGTGGAAACTAGCCGTTGTGAAAAAGTTGTTCCCTGGAAGAGACGGCAAAATACAAGCTTGTGAAGTGCGCCTACCTAATGGATCGCACATGAGGCGACCTATTCAAATCCTTTATCCATTAGAAATCAGAAGCACTTTGCATGCCGGGCCGGAGGATGTAGAAAATATTTGAAATATCTAGCTCTTAAGTTTCTCTTTGAATATACTCTTTATTGTATCTAATGTTCTTAGTTCAAGTTTACTAAACGCAATTACGTTTCAAGCAGAGGAGTACTGGTTTTACGCGCAACGATAAAGGTCGGACAAATGTTATTGTAAAACCTTAGACGAAAATAAAAGTAATATAGTAGTAATATAGTAATATAGTAATTCAAAGTGCACGCGAGTTTCATTTAAGTGATCTCGCAATTTGAAAGCTATTTTTGACAACTGTTGTATACGATTTCCGCAATGCTGATTACGATAGCATTCACCACTCTCTTGACAATGTTGATTGGACAGATACGCTTACATTTCAATCTCTTGACGAAAATCTCAATTCTTTCTACAAAGTACTGTTTGACGTGGTGGAAAGATATGTTCCTAAAATTATGAGAAAAGATGAGCTTTCTGAGCCTTGGCTTGACAAGACTCTTAGACGGTTGAGAAATCACAGAAATAAGCTTCACAAATCAATAAAAAATAATGTCGACTCTAACCATCGTATACAATGGAGAGGCCAAAAAATTCCAGGAAAAGTCAGTGGCCAAAGAATCCCAGGACAGATTAATTTAATTGTTTAGTTTTGTTATTTTAAATTGTAATTTCAATTTATATTTTTATTTTTATCTTATTTAGTAAGTAATTGTGTACCTTGTTTGGTGAAATAAATAAATAAATAATATAATACACTAAAGGCTACATTATAATTGTAATGTGTATAAGTTTTAAGCATGTGAATCTTTTCGCGAAAACTGCTACTTATGCTATTAATTTCTGATTTTATTGAAAATCTACATTAATAAACTATTGTTAATGTTTTTTTTTAATCAAAGAGCGTCTGTGTAAGAACATATTATGTGTTTGATACGCATTTCAAAATTTTTCGATGGACTCATTTTTTTCAAAGTGTGAGCTTCCTAGCAGTCATATTTAGAGAAAACTCGATGATCTCATGAGTCAAAAAGTTAGAAAAAGTCGAGTTTTCGAGAAGTTGAAAGAAATCGCATATGAATTCTTTTATCTACGTCTGACCCACGTTTCGCTTTTCATTGCTGTAATTTATCGCAGGAAAAAATATTTTACACTGTCACCGCCACGTTTTGGGCTCCACAAAATACATTCCTTCTACCGCCATAACAACTACTATTTACATTCTCCTTAGTCACAAAATTAAGACTCAGATACATAAAATCACATGAAAAGGTCAGAAATGTCCTGCGGTGAATACTCTTATTTTAACATTTCCTCCAGGTTTTTCGGAGCCTCAGCAACCAAATTGGCTCAGTTCTTGCTCTCGCAGGGAACCCGCACATATCTTATTAAATTCGTGACGATAGAAAAATCATTATTGATCATAAATTCTCCAGGACAGTCTCATTTCCTTAGTTTATTGGTGTTTAGAAATTCAATTAGCACTTCTCCTACATAATGGATGTAGATTCGAGTCAAGTCAAGCCAACGACTACGTCAAGGATAAAAACAATAGAGACAACGACTTGTGTGTATGTGTGTCTGTTTGAATTGTCTTTTGGCAGTCATCAAGGCATGGAGCCTAATGAAATCTCTTCGCTCCTGTCGAGCAAACATCCATACATTCGAAGCTCTACAAGGACACGCCGTCATTCATATCTCAGTCCGAATGGCTAGAGGCTTTAGCAAAGCTTAGCTCTCTTCACACATTTTCTAATCTGCTTGCTTTTAGATATGAACGCATAGTCGGAACGGTACCGGAGGATGTGTAAGCTGAATTGGCTATGCGATAATAGTGTGACATTTAATGGGCTTAATTAGTTCAAATGAGCAGCGGATGTGTGTTCGGCCAGGATATGAGCGATGCGACCCAACTGGAAGGATATTGCGATAGAGATGACGACGACGACGACAACAACGGTGTGGTTCGTTGCGAACACTTCCCGGAGTGGCAAATGGCATTAAAATTAATTAATGTGATTCGATCTGATTTACGATATTTAGGAAAATTTTTATTGGCATTATTGAAACGATTCCTGACGAGGATTGGAGTGGATTTGACAATATAGAAACGAGAAATCAGTAAGCTTCGAATGAGGGGTTTTTGACTACCTATTTTACCTCTCAACTAATTTTATAGATTTGTTCTTTTCAAATGTCCTCTTTCATTAGGGATATGCGTTCCTAAAATGCTATTCAAGAAAAAAAGAAGACATTAAACTCACAAAATACAATGTTTTTTTCTCGATGAAGGACTAATTTGCAGATCCGAGAGAATTTCGAATAATCTTTCTTTAGTAGGATGGTGAATGCCGTCGTAGATCAGGTAATAACATACTTATATATGAGAGCAAATGGATTGAAAATCCGACTTGAGATATTGTACAAGTGTCGACTTTCCACTTATTAGAATGAAGTTGAGGGGCAGATGGGAGCGCCTATAATTTTCTATGCGTTCAAAGTACGTTTGGCAATTCGCTTCAAAGCACATGTAAATGTGGCGTTTGTAATTAAATTTTGCCGATCACGTTCACACTCCGATCTGCACATTGCCATATTTTTTGAATTCAAGAGCGACTTTCTTTGAGGTTTTGGGTTTTGCGGTGATGAGAGCGGGTAGTAGGAGTGCGTCGAGCTCTCATTGAGCAAGAAAACAATGTTGAGTAGGTGTTAAAATTGTAGCAACACATAAAGGCACACGGATAGGCCATTTCATATAAATTTCTTTAATGCCTGTGGGTAATAATGGCAAAGCTTTGTGAGATTCTTCAGATAAATAGATGATGGGGGAACTGGTTTTTTCATTAATGAGAAAAGTAAGTAAGTATACTTAGGTGAATGTTACCTTAAGTATCCGCACAAAAGGAAATTTTAAGCTTTATTTATTTATTTATTTTTTATTTATTCAATTACGGACATTATCCTTTTACAATCCATCCCATTACTTTTAACTTAAATTATAATAATGAAACATTAAAATTACAATTAAAAAATACAAAAATTAAATTGAATGAAAATATAGTAAAAGTAAAATTAAGTAATGGAATACGAGTCGAATTCAACACTTTGAAAGCAGTCGTAGGCAATTCTTTAAATGGTAATTCAAGATTAAATATATCCATGTGATCCCACAGTCTGTTACCAACTCGCTTAAGCCTTTCTATTGGCGAACTCCTGTAGTTTTTTTTTACTTTTACTAATGGAAAATATTTCGTTGCTTTGAGTTATTCTCATAGGAACTCTTAAAGATAAAACTTCTTAAATGTCGGGTGCATCTAAATTATTGTTTATCACACTAAAGGAAAATAAACCGCCAGTGAAAAGTCTCCTAGCCTCCAGTGTGGTTATGTTCAAAGTTTGCATTATGACGGGGTAGTCGCTAGTATTTTCAGGTGGAAACTGCAGCTTATGGCCTATGTAGCGTAGACATTTATGCTGAACTTTTTCAATAAATGCAATGTGAGCGTTATAATATGGACTCCATATCACTGAAGCATAATCTAGTTTGCTTTTAATAAGTGAGATGTATGAGGATTTAAATGTATTTATATTCGCAAACTTCTGCGTATTTTTTTTTTAGGAATCTAACTCATCTGGTCGGCTGTGTTGAAACCTTCATTAATATGATTCGAGCAATTCAAGTTTATAACAAATCGAACTCTAAGATTGCTTGTAAATTCTGCACAGTCAAGCGGGACTGTGTTTTTAGTATAACAATGGGAACAATTCTGCTTTGTGCCATTGAATTATATATTGACATTTACTTCTAATCCGTTCTGAGTACAATAATCATAGAACCTGTCTACGTTCTTTTGCAACACGCTTATGTCAGACTGTGAAGCTATTGCTTTAAAGATTTTAAGGTCATCTGCAAATAACAAATACTGGACGTTGGAAGATATATGAATACCTTAAGCAACAAGGAACCTAAGTGCGAAGATTGTGGTACTGCAGAAGATGGAAAAATAGGATTTGCTTGGTGGTTATTAATTTTAATAATTAAAGAGCGATTACGAATATAATTACTTAGCCAGGACAATAATGTACCGCCTACTTCAATGTTTAGTATTTTTTTTTTATCTAAAAGTTTCCAATTGATCTGGTCAAATGCTTTACTTAGGCCGGTATAAATTGAATGAACTTGAAGAGATAATTCGAAGCTTGTAGTTATATTATTGTGATCTATCATAAGGTTAGTGACTGAGGATCTGCCTTTAAAAAATTCATGCTCATCGTAGCACTACAGCCCATCTCGGGCCTTGGCTTCTTGCAGGTGACGCCTCCAGCTGTCTCGGTCCAATAACCGCGTCCTCCAATTTCGAAAACCGAGCAGCTTTGCGCAGTCTTCGTCGACAGAGTCAGACCAGCGTTTTCTGGGTTTTACCACTGGTCTTCGACTCTCGGCCCTTCCGTCGAATACCTTCTTAGGTACTCGATGCTCGTCCATTCGTTGCACGTGATCAGCCCATTGCAGCTTCCGCAGTTTGATTATTATAGCAACCTCTGGTTCGTCAAAAACCTCGTACAACTCGTGGTTGTACCTTAACCGCCATTGGCGGCACTCGTGTTTAGCTCCAATTATAAGTTTCACATCCGTATTATAAGTTTCACATCCAATTATAAGTTTCACATCCGTAGCACAACACAGGTCTGATTATTGATTTGTAAACTTGGAGCTTCGCCTTCCTGTGTATGCAGCTGGTCTTCAGTAGGGCCAGAACGGAGTAGAAAGTTTTATTAGCGAGCTGTATTCTCCGTTTAATTTCATCAGTTTCACTGCTTTTCGTTATCAATTTCGACCCTAAGTATATAAATTCGTCCACATTCTCTAAATTATATTCGTCCAGAATTATATTTCGTCTAATGAAGGCCTTCTTTCTTGTTTGCGTCATGATTTTTGTTTTCGTCTGATTGATCTTCAGGCCTACTTCTTTGGCTTCCTGGTCAAGTTTCAACAGGAGTTCTTTGGCGGATGTAAAGGAACGTGACAAGATGTTAATGTCATCCGCGTAGGCCACTAATTGGTTCGACTTGTACAGAAGCGTACCCCCTGTGTCGACAGAAATCTTCCTTATCACTTACTCTAGTGCTAGGTTGAACAACAGAGGGGCCAACCCGTCGCCTTGCTTTAGTCCGACATTTTTGTCAAAGGAGTCAGTCAGACTGTTGTTGATTCTGACTTGTGATGCTGTCGACGTCATCGTCATTTTTGTCAGCTGGACTAGTTTTGCCGAGATGCCGAAGTATAACATTATTTTGTACAGTATGTTTCCGCCAATAATGTCATATGCTTGTTTAAAGTCCACGAAAATCTGGTGTACGTCGATGTTAAATTCCCAGCATTTTTCGAGCACTTGTTTGACTGTGAAGAGCTGATCCGTAGTTGGTCGACCAGACCTAAAGCCTCCTTGGTACTCCCCAAAGACCTTTTCAGCGTACACATTTATTTTATTTTTTAATATTTTCGTCAGTATCTTATAGGACGTACAAAGTAGCGGTATGCCTCTGTAGTTTTCGCACTGAAGTTTGTCTCCTTTTTAGTAGATAGGGCATATGATGGATTTGCACCATTCCTGCGGTATTTTTTCTTGACCCCAGATGTTCTGGATCAATTTGTGGATGGCTTTTATAGGGCAGCTTCCACCGTATTAGATGCCAGGCGCTTTATTGTTTTTCTGGCTTTTTATGGCAAAATTGACTTCTTCCAGCGTTGGAGGTGCGATCGGGACTTCGTCAGAGACGTCTATCGGCTGTGATATTATTGCACCATGTGCAGGATTAAGGAGTTCTTTGAAATAGCAGGCCCACCTCTCCTGAATCTGGTTATCTCCGGCGATGATATTGCCGATTTCGTCTTTACAGAGTGTCGTCTTGGGCTGATATCCGCGTCTTAAACATTTCACTACCTTGTGAGCTTGTCTAGTTTTATTGCTCGCCAGATTTTCGTCAATGCTCTTTAATTGCTCGTCATAATATTTTCGTTTTTTACATCTAAAGATCTTATTTGCTACGCGTCTGAGGTTTTCATATTTTTCTCTCTTCGTCCTGGTGTTCCTCTCGAGGAACTGTTTATATGCTTGATTTTTCTTGTTCAGCGCATCCTGACATTCGTTGTCAAACTAGTTGTTTCTTTTGCGCCGAGCTTCATACCCAACTACATGTTCTGCAGCGGCTTTGATCGCTGTCTTCATCTCCATCCAGACCTTGTCAACCGGCCTCACTGTGTTATTTTGTAGGATGGGGGTTAGCTTAGTCTCAAGAGTTTTTGAGAAGCTTTCTGCTACTGACACCGTTTGGAGCTTTTTGATGTCAAGCTTACGCAGAGGACTGGTCTTCGTCACGTACGCCTTTGACATGCGACATCGATATTTGGATTTGACCAAGTAGTGGTCCGAGTCACAATTTGCTCCTCGAAACGTCCGAACGTCAATTATGCTGGAAGCCCATCTCCGCTGAATAAGGACATGGTCAGTTTGGTTAAAGGTATTGCCATTTGGTGATGCCCATGTTCTTTTGTGGATGCGTCGATGTGGGAAGCATGTCGAACTTATGACTATGTCACTACTACATGCAAAATCAATCAGGCGTTGGCCGTTGTCGTTAGTTGCATCGTGGAGACTGTGCCCTCCAGTTGTTCCCCGATGTTCTTCTTCATTCCCGACTTTAGCATTGAAGTCGCCGAGTATTATTTTGACGTCGTTTGAGGACAATGAGTCGAATAGCCTTTCCAAGTGGTTATAGAATGCGTCTTTCGTTTCTTCGTCTTTTTCTTCTGTTAGGGCGTGAACGTTTGTCAGCCATATTTTAAAGAGTTTTGCATTAATGCGAATCGCACACAATCGTTCGCTTACTGCCTTGAAGTCCATAACGTGTGGCTTGAACTCCCTATCCACAATGAATGCCACTCCAAATTCACGGCCTCCTGCTGCCTTCCCACTCTTGAATATTGTGTGCGATCTTATGTCTTGAATTTCGCTACCAATTCATTTCCTTTCCTGGACTGCCAGCGCGTTCAATTTATACTGAGTGGCCTGTAATAATAATTCTTTTACAGCACCAGGTTTATTTAGCAATCTGACATTCCAGGATCCAAAAGCATAGTCTATGTTTCGTTTGCCGGGTCGTTTCAGTTGGTCCAATCTTATCCAAGGCATCTCCGTAAGTTCCGGGACGGTTTAAAATTTTATGGAGGACGAATTGTCGGTCCATCGCTCCGACCCCCAAGCCTGGAGGACCGGACTATCTACCACTTAGTTTCTTTCCCTTCCACCGGGAGTTTAATATCACTAGGATATCGTTACCCGATCTCTGGTCAAGATTAACAGCACCGCCTACGGGAGAGCGAGTAGATAAGACGAAGAGGAGAGATGAGAAGAGTCATTTCAAACAGATCGACCAATTACTTGCACGTCACTCTCCGCACGTTCGGGTGCCGATAAATCCATGCTGATTAGGTATAATTAAATGCCTTCCGTATATTCTCCTTGAGTTGCAGCAAAGTCTTTCTGTTTCGAAATTTTTTGATTACCTTAACAATTCAGAATATGACTTTCGATAGTTAAAGACGTACTTTTGATTTCTATAACTGCTAAGTATTGAAAAGCTATCTTCCAATAAACGGCCGTTTAAGATTAAAAAAAGTCCAGCGCATCAGAACCGCTAGAAAACTAATTTTCGAAGAAGCTGTCTTTGATGAATTTACAAATATGTGAAGACATTATACACTTTTTTGTAGTATCATATCAACCATTTCTTACTCAAAGGAACAAATATCATTTTCTGACAGCATTTTCTATAACACAAATTATGAAAATGTTCAGTGCTGGCAGCATTTGTCCAACACAGCAGCAATAAATCTACCAGAACATGCTCGTGCTTAATCAATCTATCCTTTGAATTCCGTTTTCATCCAAGGACATCGTCGAAAGTTTCAGCGATTAAACTATGTCTGGGGCTGCCATCCGAAAAATTTCCAAAATTCGGAACATTTAAATATCGGTTGCTTATTTTATTGTAAATGATTTGCTTACGAATAGAAAATGGAAGCATCTGTTGGTGCGATATTTACGAAACCGTCCGGTCCTGGCAATCATGTGCTAGCACCATAGCTGCTTCACGTTGTGTTAAACCCACCCTTTGAATTTCGTTTCGATTGAATGGCTGCGCTGTAATTTATAGGAGTGAATTTAATTTTAGGGTTACCATCGTCCAAACTTTTTAAATTTTTGAAACGTAAATATTTGTTGTTAATTGTCATTGCAGGATCATTCCCATTTGGACATTTTATGACAACATCGCTCGATAAAGAAATGTCAATAAATTACGAAATTCATCATAGCTGGCAACTCTTTCACGGTTTTTCAACGAAATTTCTACAGAATCAAAAACGCAACAAGATATGCTTATCACATGAATTTTGTTACTAATTTTCGAAGAAAAGTAGTATTAAACTCGTTTCGCCGAAAATTCATATTTCTTTATATATATATATATATATATATATATATATATATATATATATATATATATATATATATATATATATATATATATATATATATATATATATATATATATATATATATATATATATATATATATATATATATATATATATATATATATATATATATATATATATATATATATGTATATATTTATATATATATATATATATATATATATATATATATATATATATATATATATATATATATCATCAAAATGATTAAGGGAGATAATATCTGGAGTGGCCAATCCGATTAAGCTGAAACTTTCGGAGAACGTAGATGTACTTAGCAGGTAGGTCTACGACTGCTAAAATTCAGATATCCTAAACCTTTTGGTGGCGGCGAGCGTTTTAGTGAATTTTGAAGTATCCTATATTTCCAAGCAGCGTGCATTTTTGTTCAAAAAAAGTATTAGGAATGAAAACTTATTATGTTTTAAGCTTGCCTATGACAAAAAACTGGAAATTTTGAGCCGTGTATGGGTGCAGCGTGCCTTAAAGTAGGCAAGGATTTTTTTTCAAATTTTGATTTGTCATTACTTCTGACAAAAACATTGGATCATCGTGAAATTGGCAGAGCGTATTGATGTTGACTAAAGTTTAATACACATGGATTTCCAAGGTCGTGCGGGTAACCCTGTAGCTGCGGTAGGCTCTTGAAAAAAAATCCTCCAAATCATTGAACCTCCTGAAAATTTTTTGATTTTTGACAAAAAATTCAAATCATTGATAAATTTTAACGTTTATGCATCATTTCAAATTAAAATTTTGAAAATTCCGATTTGCACAAGAACGGCAACCCATCACTAAATTACCTCTATTTTCAGCACTCGAAAGTTCTGTTCACGAGAACTGACGAGCGGATTATCCGATCATAATGAAATTCGCAGAACATGTTGGTATTAACTAGGACCAGGTCTGATATTTTGAAATGCGGGAACCCTGTGGCAGTGGTGCCTTCTTGAAAAATCACTAAGAAAAAAAAACAGCTTTTTGGCCTATAACTTCCGATTCAGCCATCAGATTTAAACAAAATTCACACAATATTTGGATCTTACTTAAGGTAACATTTAATGAAAATTTGGCTGAAAAATTAGAATAGAGTTGCCAGCTATGGTGATTTTTGTCTGCTAAATCTTGCAAAATTTGCTCAGCAAAATAAAGCTTTTTCCCCTATAACTTCCGGTGCAGTCATGATATCAAAATGAAGTTTATGCAGTAAATAGATTTTGATGTGAGCCAAATGTCATAGGAATTTCGTACAAAAATCGTCAAAGGACTGCCAGATATGACCATTTTTGTAATTTTTTGGAATTTCTTTACTGCGCGATTATGTCATTAGATTTGCAAATGCGAACGATCCTGCAATGAAAATTAACAACAAATATTAACGCTTTAAAAATTTGAAAAGTTTTGAGGGTGGTAACCCTAAACAATTTTTCACCCGTATAGCTTCTAGCGCAGTGATTCAATCGAAACGAAATTAATTGGTTGGGTTTAGTTTAACGTGAAGCAGATTTGGTATATATTTTGCATTGCTGCTGACACAGGCTAGCCCACAGCTTTAGCCATTTTCGTAACTATTGCATCAACAGATGCTTCAAATTACTTACTCATATGCAAAACATTTGCAATAAAACTAAGAAACCAATTTTTCAATTTTCCGAATTTTGAACATTTTTTGGATGGCAGCCTCAAACAACGTTAACCGCTAAAGCTTTCGACGAAATCCTCCGATGAGAACGAAATTCAAAGGATAAGTTTATTTAAGTATGAGCTTGTGAAGGTAAACTTATTGCTGCTTCGTTGGGAAAATGTTGCCAGCACTGAACATTTTCATCATTTGTGTTATAGCTGAGTTATGTTGCTTTGAACAAGGAATGGTTGATATGATTTTACAAAAAAGTGTATTACGTCTTTCCACATTTTTTTGTCACTCAAAGACAATTTCTTCGAAAATTAGTTTTCTAGCGGTTCAGGTGCGCTAGAGTTTTTTTTAATTTCATCACTGTATCGGAAGTTATAGGGAAAAAATCTTTATTTTCCTGAGCAAATCTACAATATTCAGGAGACAAAAATTGCCATAGCTGGCGTCCCTATACTAATTTCTATGAAACTTATTTTAGAGTAAGGTTCACCTACTGCGTGGATTTTGTTGAAATTGGGTGGCTAACTCGGAAGCAATAGACCAAAAACCAGTTTTTTTTCTCAGCGATTTTTCCAAATGGCACCACTGCCACAGTGTTGCCGGTATTTCAAAATTACTTCTATCAGACCTGGTCCTAGCTAATTTTAACATATGCTGTAAATTTTATATTGATCGCATTATCCGATCATCAGTTCTCGTGAACAGAAGTTTTGAGTGCTGAAAATAGAGGTAATTTGATCACGGGTTGCCGTTCTTGTTTACCGCGGGATTTTGAAATATTTTAATTGACTTGGTGGACAAAAGTCAAAATTCATCAATAGTTTCAATCCATATTCAAAACTCAAAAATTTTTCAGGAAGGTCGATAATTTGAAGGATTTTTGTTCAGGAGCCTGCTGTAGCTACAGAGTTGCCCGCACAGTCTTGAAAGTCCATGTTTGTTAAATTCTAGTCTACATCAATACGCTCTAAAAATTTCACGATGATCCATTGTTTTTCTTAGAAGTTATGACAAATCGAAATTTGAAAAAAAAATCCTTACCTACTTTTAGGCACTCAACGCCTACACAAGGCTCAAAATTTCCACTTCTTTATCATAAACAAACTTAGAACATGATAAGTTTTCATTCTTAGTACTTTTTTTTAGCAAAACTGCTTGCAAATATAGGAGTACCTGGAAATTCACTTAAATGCCCGCCGCCGCCAAAAGGTTTAGGATAGATTATCTCTCTTAACCATGTTGCTGATATATATATATATATATATATATATATATATATATATATATATATATATATATATATATATATATATATATATATATATATATATATATATATATATATATATATATATATTATATATAGATACATATTTATATATATATATATATATATATATATATATATATATATATATATATTTATATATATATATATATATATATATATATATATATATATATATATATATATATATATATATATATATATATATATATATATGACGAATTTTCGGCGAAGCGATTTTAATACTAATGTTCTTCGAACATTAGTAAAAATCGTATCCATGATAGAATCCCCGGGAAAACGTCCGAACAAATCATGCAACACAAGAATGATTCGCTTACGAATTTCTCAGACTACTTTTTGAATTTGATTGAACTGCTTGATTCAGATCCAAATATCTGAAGTAGATTTTCCTTAATATCCTTGTTTTCATATTTTAGGTATATGCCCAAACACACAGACACTCAGACACTCGATACATCCTGCTAATTTTTCATTTCTTTACCTATGTCATGTTGGTTAGAAATTTCCAAATGTGCTCAGCCATCCGCTAGCTACTCTCTCTCTCGTTCTACATCGCTCTGTCGCTCGCTCTCTCTCTTTCTCTTTCGAAATCTTTCGCCAGACTAACTCAGTTCTCTGTTCGAGTCTAATTATTATACCTGGCATTCAACCAGCGAACCAAAAAAACCATCATTTCCAAAAAAGGAACTGTACGCGTAGCTAATTAGCGTAAATCAACTTCTATAACATCCGGCGCGGAACGATGGGAACTGACGTTTGCGCTAAATGCAGTATTAGAGCTATGCAATGAAATTCCTTGAAATCTCACACCGTTATTATCCATGAGCAGCAAGGAGTACCATCGTCATCGGAATCGTAGTTTTTGTACGCTTGAGATATTATTTTCGAGTTTGTCTGTAGTGCTCGTCGGTCTCATTTGTGGAGCTTTCCTTTCATGCTGAATAGTCAGTCCCGTTGAATTCTTTTTGGCGAATGAACAACCCATTTCTGGTGCCTTAAGATATGAATTCAAATGTGAAATATCTTGGATTATTTTAATTATCTACTAACGAGACGAATGGATGGGGTGAAAAATAAAATCGCTTGAGGAGGTATGCGGTGAAATTCGAAGAGTTTTAAAATATAGATGACAGGATGAAAGCGTCATGGTTTCGTGGAATGAAATTTAGTGTTAATTGCAGGTATGTATGTGTATTTTTTTGCCTAGGCATTCAAGCGGCTAAAAAGTATTCGTTGAACACATTTTTAAAAGCTACGAATCTGCAGTTTGATGGCCTGATATTGTGTTTGTTCAGTATAATCGACTGCACATTTAAATTTATAATAGTGGAAGACTGATAGTTGAGCTTTATTTTCCGCATAAAGGCTATTCAATCGTAGTTTAAAATGCATTGAAACCGTGCTTTTATTGTCCTTTTCTGACCAGCCCGTTGCCATTTTTACTAATGTTCGAAGAAGAACATTATATATAGAACAATATAGAACAAGAACATTATATATATATATATATATATATATATATATATATATATATCATCAAAAAATTTCAGTGAAAAAATCTCAGAAACGCGCCATTCGATTGAACTGAAATTTTCAGGACACATTGGTGTATATGCAGAATAGTACCAGGTCTCACAAAAATATAATAATCATTAACCCTTTGGCGCCGGCGGCCATTTTAGTGATATTTTTAATATACCTATTATTTCGTACAAAAATAATTTTTGCAAAAATGAAGTTAACGAAATAAATTTCGAACGTATTTTACATGTGAATCGGATAATGTTTTGGAATTTTTTAGCCCCATGTGTGCGCTGGGTGCGTAAAAAGAGAACGGGAAAACTTGAAAATTTTTAAATTGCGATAACTTTTGACAGAGCTATTCAATCATTACGAAATTTTCAGGACATATTGATATTAGCTAGTTGTAGATTTATGAAGCTTTTAATGAGCGTGCTGGCAACTCTGTAGCTAGGGTAGGCACTGAAAGTGGAAACCTCCAAATCATCGTCTCTCTTTGTTTCTTCAAAGAAAAGCCACTCATATGTAAATTTTGTGCTATGTTTACATAGACAAAAAATAAAATTTGATATGGTATAACGGGCACGCCTGGTAACCCTTACCCAATTTACCTATATTTTTAGCATCAAAAACTTCTGTTCACGGAAACTCACTATCCAAGAAGCAGAATTAATTGAAATTCGCAGAATGTATTGGTCTTAAATAGGACCAGGTCTGGTTGAAGTGATTTTGAAATGCGGGCGATTCTGTGCCAGTGGTGCCATCTTGAAAAATCACTAAAAAAGATAACTGCTTTTAGCCCTATACATTCTGATTCAATCGTTCGATTTTGACGAAATTCACACAGTAGCTGGACCTTATTTTAAACCACGTTTGGTAGAAATTTGGTTGAAAAATTCGGTCGGAGCTGCCAGCTATGATAATTTTGGTGTCTTAAATTTGAAAAATAAAAATATAGAAGTGAAAACATTCAAACCATCGAATATCCTAAAAAATGTTCGTTTCTTACAATAAAACCAATCTGTATACGAATCTTATGCTTTATCTACACGTTCAAAGTAAAACTTTGGAAATTTCATGTCGGACCAGAACGGTAATCCTTTCCCAGTTAACCTATATTTTTAGCATCAAAAACTTCTGTTCACGGGAACTCACGAATCAATAATCAGATACAATTGAAATTTACAGAATGCATTGGACTTAAGTAGGACCAAGTCTGATAGAAGCGATTTTGAATTGTAGTCAACTCTGTGCCAGTGGTGCCATCTTGAAAAATTACAGAGAAAAAAAACTGCTTTTTGCCCTATGAAATGTGAATAAGTTACCAGATTTTCATGAAATTGACACAGTAGCTGAACCTTACTTTAAACTCTGTTTGATAGAAATTCGGTTGAAAAATTCGATTGGTGCTGCCAGCTATGGTAATTTTTGTGTCTTTGGTTTTGAAAATTCGCTCAGGAAAATAAAATTTTTTGCCCTATAACTTCCAGTGCAGTCATGCAATCAATACATACAATTAATGGAACCTATTTTAAGCATTATTCAGGCGAAATTTGGTTGAAAAGCCACGATAGGTTTGCCAGCTATTGTTGGTTTTGTGTTTGTTTGCAATATCTTTATTAAGCGGTTTTATCGTAGAATTTTCAATTGGTAATGATATTGTAGTGACAATAAACAGCAAATATTAAGCTTTCGATTATTTGAAAAAACTTGCTGCAGGTAACCCTAAATTTCTTTATACTCCTATAACTTCGAATGTAATATAACAACGTGAAGCAGATGTGATATATTCTTGGCTTTGATACTGGCGAAAGGTTGCCAGCACGAGTCGGTTGTGCTACTTTTGTATCAATAAATGCTTAGAGTTAGTATTCATACCGGAAACATTTACAATGAAAATAAATAACCAATGTTTCAATTCCCAAAGCTCTGCAAATTTTTCGGATCGCATCCCCAAATACCAACTTCAGTTACAGTGCTGCAGGCACTGAGCATTTGCTTCATTGATGTTATATGAGACGCTGCTTTCAAAATTTTGTGAAATAAGCATTTGATGACGAATATAATTAACAAGTGTTTTGCTCTCATAAACGTTGAAATTCATGCCAGTGGTAATATCTGAAACATTCCACCATATGAGTTATAATGCATTCTTGAGACCAAAGTAAAACGTGGCGTTTGAAACAGTTTGGCCGTAATAAGCAGCTCATGTGGTGGAATATGCACTCAAAACCTGCACGATTCTTCTACTGTTCTTCGAACATTAGTGTTTCTAGCGGTTCAGGTGCGCTAGAGTTTTTAGTTTTATTTCGATAGAATAACGTCACAAAAATTATATAACTCTGTTGTATCGGATTTGTCATCTCTCTTCCTCCCGTACTCAACCGACTATTCTAGCCTCTTTTCAAATGTTTTATGTCCAGGTTTCGTTTTGAGAGCATAACACAGGTCTAAAAATTTTTCTTTAGATGCGGATCTTCGTTTGTCCTGACTCAGTGTTGAGATATTAGTGTGGGGAGTACTGAAAAGAATGTCTTATTGGCTAGTGAAATTCGTCGTTTGCTGGCGTAATTTTCCTTGAATGATTCATAGCTTTTGTTGTGTGCTCGCTAATTTGAAGATTATTTTCTTTGGCGGTTCCGTATAGACTCATAAATACTTTCTTTGCGTCGTTGAATGAACGTTACTTAATATTGATGTCATTAGCTTGGGGTTTAGCTGCGTCCACTTGACCAATATAGTACCTACCCTCAGTATCAACGGAGATGCCTTTGATGACATACTCAAGTGCTAAATTTAAGAGTACAAGAACTAACTTACCCCTATTTTAACCATGTATTCGTAGAAAACCAGTAAGCTATGTCTTTTTGAATTAACACGTGTTATTTTGCATCGGTCATCCCCATCTCATAATCATATTGTGACGGAGATTTGGCAACGTCGGAGCAGAAAACGCGGCAGATAGACGAGTCGGCAGGTTGCTACTCCTTTGAGCTTGGTGCAGCAACAATAGTCTGGTGTAAGTTAATTAATTAGCTGTAGGATTCTATAAAAAAAACATTTATTTGAAACGGACCAAATCGTCTTGACTTTAATTTATCACCTATGCTGCACGCGGCTCAAACAGTCGACAAAACATGACTTTTAGTTGCATCGGCGGAAAGTGTCCAACAAAAAACACACCTATTAGCAAAAAATTTTGTCGGGGAGTGTGGGAGTGGAACATCTTCCTATTGATGCGTTTGCTGTATTTGTATTTGCTGTATTTGCTCCAATACAGAACAGAATAGAACTATGCCGCAAAAACAACGATCTAGTACAAAACAGCTGTACATTTGCTAAGATTGACATAGGTTGCTGTATTCGCTGTGGTAGCACAAAACAGCTGAAAATAAAGGGAGAAAATAACGAGTATAAACTACCACAATCGATAGAAAATATAAAAAGAACTAACAGAAAATTACCTTTTAACTTTCTACACATTATGAGGGCTTTTTCAAATTTCCTAATTACCAAAACATTCAACATAGCCTTGAAAAAGCCAAAGCCACCTCACAGCAAAAATGACAAATTCTCATGAGCTTTTCTTTTTTCTATCAGCACATTATATAGTTCAGCACGTGAACTACATATGAGGAATATAATTTCTATACTAATGAATTTACTGGTACAGGAGTGTTGTTGTTCGCAATGCGTATACTCTGATCTCTGCTGGATAGAGGAGCAAAAAAACGCACTTAATAGGTGTGTTTTTTTGCTCCGATACAGAAGAGAATAGAGCTATGCCGCAAAAAAAAACGATCTACTACAAGACAGCAGTGCATTCACAAAGACTGATATAGGTTGCTGTATTCGGTGTGGTTGCACATAACAGCTGAAAACAAACGGATTTTTAGATTAGATTAGAAAAGATTATATTTTTAGTTTTTTTTTTGTACATTATTAATCTAATTTAAGTACTATTTACAATAAAAAATTACTTACTAGCGGCTATAATATTTTGGCCTGCTGATGTTTTTATTGTTTTTATGATTATTTTTTGAATTTTCTTTTAATCTTACACGCTAATTATTATACCCAGCCGTCTACAGTGGCTGGGATTATCCTAGCAATAGTCACTTAAAATCTATCTTACGCTATGACTTAAGTCTAACTTATACCTAACTAAGTCTTACTTAGCCTAATTAGACCTAATTCCTTATCCTAGGTCTTACATCTAGCCTCTTCTATTCGTTGGAAGGCCTACATAATTAAAAAGCGCATCCATGAGCTGTCGTTGACTCGCTACTTTCGCGGGGCGCATAAATGGCTCATTAGAGCCACCTGTACGCCCAAGTGACCGTATCAGTCCGTTCTCATCTCCGGCTATCCGTCCGTAGAATCTTGTCGTTAATTCTACAACCCGGTCCCTAAGTGGCTTCAGTCTCGACTCCTCATACAGGAGAAGGTTCTTCGGCCACTTCTTAGTCACCGGGTTGTAGAACCTACCAGTACAGTAGCGGAGGATTCTCCTTTCGAATACCTCCGCTTCTGCCATGGCAGTTTTGGAACAGGTAATCCAGGATGGGGAAGCATAAGTCAGGATAGGCCGGATCAGAGTCTGGTAACAAATGGACTTAGCTCTGGTGGTCATATCCATCTTTTTGGCGAAAAGATGTCTGATGCGTTGAAATGCGGACTTAACAGCTTTGATTTTACGCCGCACATAAGTATTAAGCTTCAGGAATTCGTGGAAGTCAATACCGAGGTACTTTAAAGATCAGATTGGAGTAATCTTAGAGGTTCCGAACGAGACAGCGAGTTTTTTGGCCTTGTTGCGGATTTTTTGAGATCCCCGATACTTAGAAGGATTGCGAAATACACAGAGTTGTGTCTTACTGCTATTCGGTTTGATGCCCCATTCGTCAAAGTAAAGACTTAGTTCTGCCAAATAGTATTCCAGGCTCTTTGCTGCTTTGAGCGGGTCTGTGCTCGATGCGAATAAGAGCGTGTCGTCCGCATATTGGACGACTTGGACTTGAGGTTGGCTTGCTGGAATAGGAAGATCAGCAGTGAATATTGTATAAAGAATTGGTCCAGTGACAGAGCCTTGTGGTACCCCTGATGTAACAGGTCCTTTGTTTGAATTTGCTCCGTTAACGCTGACATAGAATTGTCTGTTGGTAAGAAAGCTTGCAGTGAGTATTATAACATCTTCCGGGAGCCCAAACTTGATCAACTTAAACAGAAGGCCTTCGTGCCATACGGAATCGAAAGCCTTCTCGATATCTAAAGCACACCACCATCGGAGTGTTTTGCACATTCAAGTGAGACACAATTTGATCCTGCAAGTATGAGATGGCATGCTGCGTCCCGTGCCTGTGTCTAAAACCAAACTGGTGGTCAGGTATCACCCGCGTGAGTCCACAGTGAGCCAGATTCTCTCAAAAATCTTCCCCAAATTTGGAAGCAGAGAGATTGGGCGGAAATTGCTGGCCTCATTGCTTTTGCCCTTCTTATGAATAGGAACGATTTTAGCCACTTTCTATGAGTCTGGATCAGCTATGTGGATCAGCTTCAAGCTGCCGTTTTGAATTCTTGTGGTAACAATCTTCATAAGAATGAGTTGCGAGCTGGTGAAGTCTGCAATATTTACCTCGCAGTTCGTTGTTTTCATGAAGAACCTGAAAAGATTATTTACGGATGTCACTTTTATGGATAGATCTACCAGTTTCGGTTGTTACTAATGTAGACTGATTTTCTTTAACGATTGGGGCATTTCACGTGAAGTGGGCAACGAAAAAAAGTCGTTTAAAGTGTGCATGATGGTACTTCTAGGGAATATGAACGTGGGTACGCAATTTTTCTTTTCTTATATGCTTAGTTGCCGAGCTATGGGCTTTTGAATAATTTACAAAGTTGATGATAGGTTTTTTTGGAAGCCGATTCTGAGATTCGAAAAAAAATCTGAAAAACATTAAATATAATGATTGGTATAGGAACTTGACTGTTCTTTTTAATTTCGAAATTTGATTTGAAAAACTTTTTATTCCTGTGTAAAACTGGAAGTAATCACTTCAACTCATAGAAAAGAAAAGTTGCTTACCCACTTTCATATTCTCTAGAAGTACCATTATTCACAATTTGAACGAAATCCAGAGCCTTGACTTTTTTCGTTGTCCGCTTCTCGTGAAATCCCCAAATTATTTTTTATATTTGGCTATCAATTTTGTACCTCGTCTTGGTTTACCCTGACATAAATCATTTTTCCCCTTTCATAGTTTCTAGGGGTTCCCTATCTTTGTTGTGGTGGTGGAAATCTTTCTCCTGTCTATTTTGAAAGCTTCTATATTGTCCCTACGCGATTGTTATAATTGTTCAGGACTTGTTGACACTATTCTGCCATAGAAAAGCTCAAGTTTTCTACCGGTGGCAGTGTGAATACTGAGATTATATTCACACACCGATCTTTCTAATAGTTCGCTTTCTAATAGTATGCCATCCGTGTTCAGGCATCTCATGATTTGAAATCTTTCGACTGGCCCATTTTTCTTGTTTCGGTTTGCAGGAGTCTTATAGATGTTGATACTAAATTGGTCCTGCATCATAAACATGATGGAGGCTGAATTCAAAGATTTTTCCCCGTTTATAACAACATTTTTGGGTACCCCAAAGAAGAATGGTAGATCCCGCAATGGTTTTCGAACGTCCTCGATTGCCCTAAACTTTATTTCCTTAGCTTGGCCAAATTCCGAGATCTTATCTATGGCTGTTAGGATACAACGTCTCCGTGGAATATAAGTCTAAATGAAGAATGCCACCTGGGAATTCAGAAATAGGTGTTGCTTTAAGGATTGGATTGCACGGATGTCGTTCGTACTTGTTTTCCTTACATACCGAGCATTGTTTGACGATTTGTTTGATCTTAGCACTCATTTTAGGGAAATAATAACTCTCGAGAATTTGGATCTTGTTCTCGTGAGCATTTTTGTGGGCCCTTTTGTGGGTTTTTAGTATTATATCTTCTTGTTCGGCGTCACCTTGGAGGTTCTGAACTTCTGTTTGTGCAGATCTGATTCGATAACTATTAAAATGGAGAGAATAAAGCTTTTGAAGAATACTCATTGTTCGTTCATCTGTCTTTGTCCCGTTAATGACATTCGTATTTAGGTATCTTTCAAATATTCCGATAAAATTTTCCCGCGTGTTCTGGAGTTTAGTGAATACATGTTTCTAATAATTTGGGAAAGGTTTTTCTAGCTGGTATCCTGTTTCTATTCCGGCTCTTAAAAATATCTGATTTCTGAATGCGTTGATTGGTGTATGTACGGATGCTATTAAATTCTTTGAAGAACTTTCTTCACTGTGAACACTTGAAGTCATCCTGTTCACGTTAGTAGTAATAGTAGCACTCAGTTGTGATTTTTGCGAGGGTCTAGAAAGTGCATCCGCTACTGCAGTAGCTCTACCTGGTTTGTATTGTAGTTCATAGTTTTACTCCTCAAGTATGGCTTTCCACTTCTTCAACTTTGTGTTGGTGTTTTTATTACTCAACGCGTATGTGAGTGGTTGATGATCGGTATAGATTTTTACCTTTCGAAATCCGTAAAGGTAATTTCTTAGACTTTTGAGTGCCCAAATTATAGCCAACATTTCTTTCTCATTGGTCGCATAGTTCTCCTCTACCTTCTAAAGAGTGCGTGAGAGCAACGTTACGCGTCTGCCGTTCTGTTCACTTAAACCATGCTGTGAGGCGTCGGTGGTACGCTCAAAATATTCACCGAAATTTGGAAAAGAAAGCATAACATCTTGAGATGTCAGCGAATTATTTATTTGCGTGAAAACATCGAATGCTTCTTCATTTAGATTGATCTTCATTTTGCTCGATAGGCTTTTGGTGTGCGACTTCCTTCTCCTCTAGGGATAGATGTCAATGGCTGAGCGATTTTCACATATGCTAGTATAAATCTGCGGTAATACCCTCCAAGTCCCAGGAACGACCTGAGTTCCTTAAGTGTCTATGGTGGGGGATACTCGATGATCGCTTGCACCTTTTGAGGGATAGTCTTTATACCGTGCTCTGGCACAACAAATCCCAGGAATTCTACTGAGCTTTTCATGAATTCACGTATATCGATTTGCACTTTAAGGTTTGCCTTTTCCGAGGTATCGAACACTAGTTAGATGTTCTTCATGTGTTTTTCCTCATCCTTTCCGTAAATGACAATATCGTCTATATAAATGAGGCATCGTATGCCTATGTGTTGTCGCAAAATGTCGTCAAGTGCGCGTTGAAAGGTGGCTGGAGCGTTCATAAGTCCAAAGAGATGGTGTGTAAACTCATATTTACCGTTTTTAATTGAAAAGGTTGTTTTCTCTGTGTCATTTAGTGGAATTTGATGAAACCCACTTTTGAGATCGACGATAGTGAAATATTTATTTATTCCCAAATTTGCCAAGATTTCGTTAATCTCGGGGAACGGAATTTAGCTTCGTGTTGTCGATCACGAGACGGTATTTCTTTTCTCTTGATGTGTCCATCTTTTTAGGTATTACCCAGATTGGAGCATTGTATGGAGATTTGGAAGGTTTTATTATGCCGTCTCGGAGAATTTTTTCGATTTCTTGATCGAATATCTTTTTGAGTGTGTCACTGTGTTTGCGATTTCCGCGAGTTAATTGATTCAAAAAAAAAAAAAAAAAAAAATCTCCACCGTCCTCTAAAAGAGAGAACGATGGAGATTGGAGAAATTACCAGATACTATGTTTTGTATGAAACAAGGTTTAGAGTTAAATTAGTCTAAGATAAGGGGAAGCACAGCAGATACGAAATCGACGACAATATAACTTGAATGAGCGTTGCGCGAATACGTCGACTCAGATCAACTCCAAGAACCCAATTGGACACCAGATATCAACAACCCGCAGACTAAAAGCGCGGTATAAGCCGAGATATAGATATAAATCCACATGACAGAGCAGCGTATGGGCCGTGTTGTTCGGATCGGTGAACCCGGACCTAGGCCAACGATTGACCCAATTATAACTGCCTTGGGACAGTCGCCACAGACATGGGTTGTGTTCGAGACCGACGAGCAGACCTGAGGCGGTGGCAATGACTACTGAGGCACACGCACTACAGTAGCAATAGTTCTCATTGCACTAGACCTTTAAAACGCGAAAAAGAAGGTTTGCAGAACGTAGCAACGACGAGGATTATTTCCTCTTGAACAAAAAACTTTATCTGCCAAATTGAACTATGGTGGCACGGATTTTCCAAGGAGGAATGCGACACGACTCAAATATCCATTACTCACCTTCACCCACAGTAATAAATAACCGGAATCGACCAAAATGGAGCGTGAGTTAACGCTTGAAATAGTTAGTTTCATCGTCGAGAAGTCAGACGGCGACATCGAGAACTGTCACGAGATGTCAGCAGAGAACTGTCACGAGATGTCAGCAGACAGTCGGAATGTGAGGTGAGATCTATTTGTCCCAAAAGTGGATCACGCGGTGGAAATGGAATTCAACACCCAGTTAGGTGAGATTGAACTCGGTTGAGTACGATCAAAGGGTTTTGAAGTGAAAAATCGGTTCTCTTTGAATTGAACTGGGTAAGTGGACGGAAGTCCAAAGCTGAGGCGATCAATCGATATTTGAATATTCTTCTCTTTTGTCTTTTTGAATTGAACTGGAACTAGAACTGGGACGGAGCTGGATAGTTACCAACTGATCGATCAGGAGACGGAGTAACTAACATATGAGGGATTCGGCATATTCTTTTGGCGCCGAGTAAGATTACGAGCAGGATTCCAGTACGAAGAGAGTGAACATAAGATTGGTGGTACGTAAGATACGAACTGAAAAATTCGAACAACGAGTTAGTTGACGATGAAGGGCCCCAGCGAGGGAGAATTTCGATCCAGGCGATCCAGGGAAAGATAAAGGTTAGGTAGTTTGTAAGGCCGTTATTAATTGTTATAGTTAATTAGAAATGTTAAATTCTGAATTCGAGTATTGTGAGTTTGAGTAGTGTTTTTTTGGAGTATAAGTGAGATTACCATTAATGGTAACGCGTCTAATTTCTCCTTGAACTGTAGTGAAGTAGAAAGAATAAATTTCGATGTTGTGAATCCGGTATCGTTTGGTGTTATAGATTCGGTGGTGATGTAAATATATTGAACATACAAACACTATTTTGAAATCCGTCGCCCTCTTCTCGCTTCGGGGTAGCGGACGAAAGGCGAGTTTTCAGTTTTCGAAGCGAGTGGCTTCCTACCCACCCTACCGCCGCCCCGGTGTTCCTGCCAGGGTAATTGAGAATTGGGTCGCGTTATTCGTCGATAACGGTAACAACTGCCATTGGATATGCATACGATTTCAAATATACGGGGTTATTGTTTTTGGTGCGTATCTCGCCTCTAACAGTAGTGGTGAATGTTAGTTTTTCATCTGGGTCGATGAAAAGATTCGGAGTCTTGATGCTTGTTCTTTCGTCATATGATTAATTATTACATCGATGTTTTTAACCGATTGAGAAAACTGTTGTTTTATAGGCACACGTATTACGTCTTGTATGGTCAGGTCTGAATAACTACAGGGGCATTTCACCTGAAGCGGACAACGAACAAAAAAGTCGAGACTCTGGATTTCGTCCATATTGCGCATAATGGTACTTCTAAAGGAAAAGAAAGTAGATACACAATTTTTGGTTTCTCTGAGGTTCACTTGCCGAGTTATGGGCTTCTGAAAAATGGATGAAATTGATGAAAGGTTTTTTCTAGGATTCAAAAAAAAAATCTAAAAAACAGCAAAAATACTGATTGTTGTAGAAAATTAACTGTTTTTTTTTTAATTTGGAAATTAGATTTGAAAATCGAAAGTAAAAATTTGTGTGAAACCGGAAGTAACAATTTCAACTCGTTTTTTGAATAATTTGGACCAGGTTAATTTTGTTTATTTTTATAAAAAAACAAAGCCTAAAGTATTCTTATTTAATCATTAAAGTTTTAGAATGGGATGGTAACTAGTTTAAGAGGTAGGTGAATTTTAATACATGCATGCCGCATGGGGCGTGGTACCGAGAGCTTGCTTACGACAGCTCATTGGCTCAAAAATAAAAGTTGATATCGAAATGCGATTAATAGCGCCATCTCCTATTTTCAAAAGGTTTTGTTTTCTCATAAAAACCTATTTAATATATATGAAGCATATATGATATATATGATGCCAAGTCTTGTCGAGTTTTCCGTTTTTTTTTTTGAGTTATCGCACAGCGCTTATAGGGACTATTACTTTCATTGATAAGCTAAATAGTCTTAATAGAGTGCTATCTATGTTTCAATCATTTCGATTCGAAATTTCATCGGAAGGTTAAGGACCTAAGAAATATTCCAAGAATATTAACAGAAAATTGGAGATATTCATCTTATATAAACGTATGTGGAAAAAATGATCATAGAAACAACATCTCCACTAATAAATATAAGAACTACTTTAACCTGATGTATACATATGTGGAGGCTGCAGGAAAAATTTGATCGTAGAAACACCTCCAGTAATTAAAAAACGATCTGGTTTAAAAAACGAGAGTAAAATTGTAAATTTTGTGATATAAATTCATTTTTCCATAAACAAGTAGTTATTTGTTAATTAGTTAAATTAACATTGTTACCCTCCCGGCCTAAGAAGAGACCCGGTTTGCCCGCCGAAGACGGGTCGGAGGCGCCACTTGCTCACCCGATATGGAGCCTCAAGCGCCGCGAGCAAGACTCGGCTCACCGGATACACGGTATGTTCAACCTTTTTTTTTCTAAATTGTTTTTTTTTTACAACGAACTACGGTGGCTACGGATGCCGTGCCTTCCAACGATAACTATCTCGACCCTACCACAAATGAGTCGCTAAATTAGATGCTGCGAATCTCACCTAATTCAAAAAACCCTTCTTCTTGTTTGCGAAACAATCAAGTTACACGGAACTAGGTTTATTCAATACTTTTCCATTATATTCAAAACACCGGCTTTACCACAATTTCCAAATCTTATATAACGACCGGCAGTCGTTTCTACTCTACCTATGCCAACGCGCCCGTACAACCTAGTCTTACGTTCTTAATATTTCGTTCACTTATCTATTTTTTTTAAACTATTTATGCAGCACGCCAAACAACTAACACCACTCAGCTCTCACAAAAAGGGCAAAGCCTACTTGTCTGAATCTTATCAATACCAACAATAATATATGTTACTTTAACTAAGATCAAGATAAGCACTAACCTCATGATAATCCCAAACAAAAAAAGGGTCAGCTCGGCTTACTGCTACGGACGCCAGGAACTATACTCGTTAGTCGTTTGTCATAACTTCTCGAATCGCCAGTCATCAACAGGAATTGTATTCGGAATCAGTCGTATGTATATGTTTGCAAAAATGTGGTTTCGGATGATCATCCCACTAATGCCGCTGGTCCCCCATCCTGATAGGGATCCCGTCCGATGCTGCTTAATTTTGGTGTCGTCTGGATTTTGTTGATATTCCCGTCACCCCGGGACTAATATACAATCTCCGTCACAATTACCTTCCCAAGAAGAATTCCAACTTAGCTTCAACGTTCTCGGTCCACCCGTTTTATAATCTTTTTAATATTCGTTTTCGACGTATGTATGTACTTTTTGAAGTAAATCCCAAATTAGATCTGAACCTCTCGTTCCGCCAGTCACACAAAGAATCCAATAATTCGCTTTCCGTCACAAGTACCTTTATGAAATAAATCCCAAATTAGATCTGAACTTCGTGTTCCGCCAGTCACACAAAGAATGATCTGGAATCCCGCTCACTTCCAAACGCAAACTTTTTCGAAACTGCTTGTTCAGAAATTCCGTATATTCGGGTCGATGACTGAGCCACAAGTACCGTCTCAGGCTCAAACCCGCTTTTAGTAATTTTGGTATATGGCGCTACGCCATTGTGGTATGCAGCTGATTTTGTACATGGTGCAGACTGGCAGCGTCCACCATTTGATTTGACGTTTTTTTCGACAGATTGTCATTTTAATTTGTAAACAAACAGTGAATTCGCTGTAAGTTCTTACTTCTGCGATTCGTAGTGTTCGGCAATTTTAGTGTGTGGCTGGGTTTCTGTTGGTGGTCGGGAGATCTTACGTACGAGAGGATTAATATTCAGGTAAGTGAGACCGTTGATTTCTGCCTTAATTTCCGATGCTTGGTGCGACCTTTCGTCCATTGCAGGCATCGCTGGCGATCTATGCTCCTGACGGCTCAAGCCTTGAATTCGATGATCGGCAGTCAGGTAAGCATATCAAGTAGTTCACCACTAAGTGCCGATGCTTAGTGCAGACTTCCATTCGTTGCAGGACGTCGCTAGCGGGTAGCTGTTGTGGCGATACGGGCAGTATTGGAGCCCACTTCCAGGATTTTGTCTCGACCACAAGCTTCGTTTGTGCCTGGCGGTAGGAGGTTTCGTGTGGTCTTCCCTAACAGATCTTCAGGTGTGCATATTAATTTGTTCTGTACGTGAACTTCCGGTGCGTGTTGCTTTCCCGTCTATTTGGAGCGTCGGCCTAGTATACTGAATCGGCCGGGTTGTTCACGATCTTTGGTGATAACATTTTACCTTGTCATCAATCGTAGAGTTCGTTTACCAACGCCCACCTGATTAACACATCTTTTCCGCCAGGTACATAACACAAGGCGGCTTATTGTCTATTGTTCTGTCCTTTGGCTCTACGAGTGGTGGTTTCATTGTTAACCTATCGAGCTGAGTGGTGGCGTCGCGTGATCTCCGTTCGGGCAGTCTTCCCCGGGGAAGATTGCCCCCTTTTTTTCCATATTTCAAACAAAGGGTGGTCGTACTGGCTCAACGCGTTTGTTACCCCGTAACAACATTAGTAAGTTTTAATATTTTATCTTCTATATGTAAGTTATGTAAGTGATATCTAATAGTTTTATTACAAATGTATTGCTTTCACACTCACTAGCTATCCTAAACCAGCTCCTGGTACCACGCGCCATGCGGCTTTTATGTATTGAAATTCTCCTGTCTCCTAGACTACTGGCCATCCCATTCTAAAACTTTTATCATAAAATAAGTATACTTTAAGCTTTGTTATAAAAATAAACAAAATTAACCTGGTCCAAATTATTCAAATTACGAGTCGAAGTGTCTACTTCAGGAAAAACACAGGAAAAAAAATTGTTCATTAAATTTAATTTTAAAATTGATAAGAACAGCAAATTTTCTATACCAATCAGTATGTTTAATATTTGTAAGATGTTGTTTTGATCTCAAAATCGTTTTCCAAGAACACCTTTCATCAATTTCGTCAATTATTCAGAAGCCCAAAACACGGCAACTAAACCTCATAGAAAAAAAATTTATATCCACGTTCATATCTTGTAGAAGTACCTTTATGCACAATATAAACAAAATCCAGAACCTCGACGTTTTTCGTTGTCCGCTTCACGTGAAATGCCCCATACATGAAGAAATTCTCGTCAAAAATTTCGTAAATTTCATTTTGTAATGTGGAGTTACAAAGTAGCAACATATTCTGACAGTTAAATTTCATCTCATTTTGTGATTACATGATTATTCCCTACATAAAACACGGGAGAAGCATTGGAAGTGAAAGCAATTTTTCTTCCCTCTTTCGCCACCACACCTGTTGGACAACAACAGCTACACAAATTTCCTAAGTATGGTAATCAATTATCTAGCTAGTTGGCTGTCAAATTACAATGAGAAATTAATGATCCTCATAGTATACCACAAAAAATCTTTTAATCGATCTTCTATCTTTTGATCTCATTTATTTGTGCTTGCATGCGACAATGAAATAATTTAATATTTACTCAAATTTGCTGTCAGAACGAATGTTCTACTTTATTTTCACGACATTTAATTGTTGCATCATTTGGAAAGAATCCAACAAAGTGCTCTTGAACGAAAAGCAAACACATTGAAAAACTAAATAAATGCAATCAGAAAATCGTGCATATTCTGTTGACATTTATTGGAGGATTTGCTCGAAAGGGTTATAAATTTTATGAAGAGTGATATTTGGTATGGAGTATGCTGTAAAATATGCGATATATTTTTATTGGATGGATTTAGGTGCTATTTTCGAGGTGAACTGATAAATGTGTATGCTCTTGGAGATGCACTTATATAAAAATGGCAGAAAAGAATTCGACGAATGTATTCCTGACTATACGAAGTGAAATTTTAAGTGCATTGAGTTCGTTTTGCGAAAAGTTAGGGAATGATTTTTTTTATTGAAAACATAAATTCGCTGAGTAGATAATAAATTTAATTCAAATGTGCGAATAACAGTAGCTTAAATAAATTTGACCATAGCTACTTAAATTCGAAATATTTTATCCACATACTTTTTCATTTTAAGTCCGTAGATATAAAAGCTGATAGCAAATGAATCACAGATTATAAACGAATCAAATTTCAGATTATTACACAAAGTATTTTAGTTCCCTTTTTAAACCCTACCCGGCCCTTTATGGTTTAATTCTGCTCATAATTAGTTCAGCCACAACCATTAATCAAAGCTTTCGCAATGTCACTAATTAACACTTCAAACCACACCGTCAGTCGACTGGCCAGTACCTTCAACCATTTAATTCCCAAGTAATCCACCGCAAATCACAACAACCAAAACCACCAACGTCTCCATTCACCGCATTTAATCATGATAAAAACTCTGACTCCTTCTCCTAGCATTTCCATCAAATTTACTTTGGATCCGACGCTGAAAGTGGTCTTAATGTGTTGCGGCATCGTGTTCCTATAGGTAAAAGTGTCTAGTCACGCTATCTATTAATGAACTTCAAGCTCTCTTCGGAATTAAAATGAATAATTTCTTGATGCCTTTTCACACACCTTCTAAACTAATCTACTTGATCAAAAAGGAATAATTCATTTTTTCTAAAGCTTCTAGACATCTCGTTACTCTCATCTTTTGGCGAACACTTCCGCGCCCAACGTGGTTCGATGGCTATACCTATGCATGCTTCGAACTTTAACATCCATCGACAGCTGATTTCATCAATTTTTTGTTATTAATGACCTCATTTCGATGATAAAATCAATAAATTGGAACGGATTAGTGGGAAAATATCCGTTCGTTTTGAGAGAAATTAAGGTGCGACGCAAAATGATTGATGGATGTCATGAATGAAATTAACTTTGCAATGATTCAATAGTTCTTCTGTGTTGCGTCGTTGAAAAAATGAATTTCGGCGACAATGGTTTTCGTTTTAAAATTAAGTTAGATGAAATTGAAAGATGAATAGGTGGTCTACTAATAGCACTCATGAATAATTTTGGTTGAAATTTTTTATGAATTTGCAAATTGTTAAAAAATTTTGGGTAAAGAGTTGAACAAGATTTTCACATGAAATATGTAGATAGAAGAATAAGTATATTTTTGAAAGACTTGCCTTCATTGTAATCGCGTCATATTCATTCATATGCTATTTTAAATTGAAAAATATTTTATTTGAAATTAACCGTACATTCTTAGCCTAACTTAAAGTTAAATTCACAAGAAAACTAACAATCTAGCGGCTATACTATTTTAGCCTGCTGGCTCTGGTTGGTTTTTTTTCTTATTTTTCAGCACAATTTTTTTTCCTTATACTCTTATGGTATTACCGTCTCTTTGTGCCATCGAGATGAGCGAAGCGCTATTGAAAGTGGCCACGTCAACCAATTTATGTAAGGAGGGTAGTCAGCAGCTTGAGAGTGGCAACCAGTCCCGCGGCAGCAGTTCCAGCTGACAATACTTGGCTGATAAAGTCATTAATCAGTCCAAGATTGGCATTAGCAGGAGATGATCCCGGTGCGGTTGGAGCTCGCTGAGCAACAGAACTCGGGAAAGCGTTACCTCCTACTGCCTGTGCGTAGGAGATACCACTTTGCCTGTAGTTCGAGACGGTCGGCGTCATAAACTGCTGACGTTCCTTTCGGGCTTGACCGCGACGAAAACTCTTCGCTTTGATCCTAGCCACCATTTCCTTATATACCGGGCATCCACGATAGTCGGCTTGGCGACCATCAAAGTAAGCCGCACTTGTGACATAAAGCAAGGGAAAGTTTGTGCGCACCAACGACATGCGGTAGGTGTTCCCAAGCCGTCTCCCATCTAAGTACTGATCGCTCCTAACACTGCTTAACTTCAGTGATCGAACGAGAATCGGTCGATGTCAGTGTGCTGTGGACTTGGTAAGTTTCAAACGTCAATGATCAGGCGTTGCCATTCAAACACAAATTCGTAGTCACCTCATCTAGAGTCACTTCAAGTGACTCTCAGAATACCCGTTTGTAGATGACGTCACGCAAAGTGACTCTCGGAATAGGGCCCATAATTTGCTACACCAAATTCTACATTCAGTTTGATTTTGCCAGGTATGCTTAGGATTTAACTTGAGATCTCTATCCTTCGAAGAGCATTTTGAATATGCTCCTGTAAGTCGAACTGAAAGGCGTGTCGATCGCCAATGTAACCAAAGCGCAAAAATCTTCTGAACTTCATCTGTGTCTCTCGCCAGCGATGGCATCAGCTGCGGTTTTTGATGCTTCTTAGAGGAAGGTCTTAGGTTTTTTAGTTGGAGAGGTTTTATTGACACCAAATTGTGATCGCTAGCGACAGGAACCAAAGGAACAAACCAATACAATCTTAGAAGTTGGGGCCGGATCTTGACACCAGAACAGATAGTCTGGGTCCGAAACTACCTAATTAGCTGTGAAGATGACACTTTTGCTGCTAAATTTGCCCCGAAATTTTCAAAAGCAGCGATCAGCCGTAAACTGAGTCAGATGATTTACGAATTGGGGGATGAAAAAGGAAATGTGTGAAGGACATTAAAACGCAATTGAAGAGCGAAAAAAAAACAGTGAAATTATGCACGGCGTTTTCAGATCTCAGCGTCGGATATGTCCCCACGATTGGTTGCGAGACTAGTGCACGCGGTATCTTAAAAAGAGGGAAGAATGCTCAAACAACGCACGATAGAGTCATTTAGCCATAAAGTTGTTGAAGCAACTCTGATGCATCGCGTAGAATATGTAGACTTGCATTGTTGAATGGCCCATCTTGTTTAATCTTGGCTCTAGGCTGATTTGTTTATTTAACTGCTTTGGTTGAATGTGAAGTTTGGTTGAATGTGAAGTTTGGCATGCATATTTCCCGATATCACCATAGCATCGGAAAGACAGGCAGCCTTCATGAGTGATTGGAGCGTGATGAAGGACTACGCAGCTAGTGACTGCAACTGCATCAACTTCTACGTTACCCGGAACAGACACAGGCATCACCGCTTATTCTGGAGAACGCTTGGTTCGAACGCAGCCAGAGTAAACACAAGTGAGATGGTAACGTCGATAAATCTGAGCCTGGTGAAACAAGCTCCATCCATTAGGGCCCCAGTGACCCGTGATGCAGTTGAAGCTACTGGCCCAACTAACATACTCTCCAGAATTTAGCTCTTGCGATATCTTATAAGACTCTACTAAGCCACTTGGCACTCTACAGAGCAAAGCATTTGTAAGGAGATTTTAGCCGACTCTTACAACACTCTTGGTCAGAGACTTTAAAGAAGTTAGAGTTGTTCTTTAATAACTAGCTAAATTTATATTCTTTTTAAAGGTGCTTGAAATCTTTTAATCTTATATCATAATGCGGGAAGCAGTGTTGCATTTTGGATGGTGATTTCACGCCGCTTGATTTTGCATGTAGCCGATAGCTCATATATGTATAGCTAGGAAAGAAAATAATCGTCAGCTGTCAAAATCGTGGAGGGTCTGGTTGTGAGAACATGTCAAACCTGTAAAAGTGTTAGCACAAAAGTGATTTCACGCCACTTGAAAATTCGTCCAAGCAATGCTTATAAGATAAGAATACATATAAAAAAAACTCTAGCGCACCTGAACCGCTAGAAACACTAATGTTCGAAGAACAGTAGAAGAATCGTGCAGGTTTTGAGTGCATATTCCACCACATGCGCTGCTTATTACGGCCAAATTGTTTCAAATGCCATGTTTTACTTTTGTCTCAAGAATGCATTATAACTCATATGGTAGAAGGTTTCAGATATTTTAGGTAGAAGGTTTCAGATATTTCAGATATTTTCATACACTGGCATGAATTTCAACGTTTATGAGAGCAAAACACGGGTTAATTATATTCGTTATCAGTTGCTTATTTCACAAAATTTTGAAAGCAGCATCTCATATCATATCAATGAAGAAAATGCTCAGTGCTTGCAGCACTGTAACTGAAGTTGGAGTTTGGGGCTGTGATCCGAAAAATTTGCAGAACTTTGGGAATTGAAACATTGGTTATTTATTTTCATTGTAAATGTTTCCGGTATGAATACTAACTCTAAGCATTTATTGATACAAAAGTAGCACAACCGACTCGTGCTGGCAACCTTTCGCCAGTATCAAAGCCAAGAATATATCACATCTGCTTCACGTTGTTATATTACATTTGAAGTTATAGGAGTATAAAGAAATTTAGGGTTACCTGCAGCGAGTTTTTTCAAATAATCGAAAGCTTCATATTTGCTGTTTATTGTCACTACAATATCATTACCAATTGAAAATTCTACGATAAAACCGCTTAATAAAGATATTGCAAGCAAACACAAAACCAACAATAGCTGGCAACCCTATCATGGCTTTTCAACCAAATTTGGCTTGAATAATGTTTATAATAGGTTCCAGTAATTGTATGAAATTCGTATTGATTTCATGACTGCACTGGAAGTTATAGGGCAAAAAGTTTTATTTTCCTGAGCGAATTTTCACAAAAAGACACAAAAATTACCATAGGTGGCAGCACCAATTGAATTTTTCAACCAAATTTCTATCAAACAGAGTTTAAAGTAAGGTTCAGCTACTGTGTCAATTTCATGAAAATCTGGTAACTTATTCACATTTCATAGGGCAAAAAGCAGTTTTTTTTCTTTGTAATTTTTCAAGATGGCACCACTGGAACAGAGTTGCCTACAATTCAAAATCGCTTCTATCAGACCTGGCCCTACTTAAGTCCAATGCATTCTGTAAATTTCAATTCTATCTGATTATTGATTCATGAGTTCCCGTGAACAGAAGTTTTTGAAGCTAAAAATATAGGTTAACTGAGAAAGGGTTACCGTTCTTGTCCGACATGAAATTTCCAAAGTTTTACTTTGACTGTGTAGACTAAGCATAAGATTTGTATACAGATTGGTTTTATTGTAGAAACGGACATTTTTTAGGATATTCGATGGTTTGAATGTTTTCACTTCCAAATTTTAATTTTTTCAAATTTAAGACACCAAAATTATCATAGCTGGCAGCTCCAACCGAATTTTTCAACCAAATTTCTACCTAACGTGGTTTGAAGTAAGGTGCAGCTACTGTGTGAATTTGGTTAAAATCGAACGATTCAATCAGAATTTATAGGGCTAAAAGCAGTTATCTTTTTTAGTGATTTTTCAAGATGGCACCACTGGCACAGAATTGCCTGCATTTCAAAATCACTTCTATCAGACCTGGTCCTATTTAAGACCAATACATTCTGCAAATTTCAATAAATTCTGCTCATTGGATCGTGAGTTTCCGTGAACAGAAGTTTTTGATGCTAAAAACATAGGTAACTTGGGCAAGGGTTACCAGGCGTGCCCGTTATACCATATCAAATTTTTTTTTTTGTTTATGTAAACAAAGCACAAAATTTACATATGGAAGGCTTTTTTTTAAGAAACGACATTTTTTCAAGAGAAACGATGATTTGGAGGTTTTCACTTTCAGTGCCTGCCCTAGCTACAGGGTTGCCAGCACAATCATTAAAACGTACATTTATCTACAACTAAATAAAACAAACATGTCCTGAAAATTTCGTAATCATGGAGTAGCTCTGTCAAAAGTTATCGCAATTTAAAAATTTTCAAATTTTCCCGTTCTCTATTTAGGCACCCAGCGCACACATAGGGTTAAAAAATTCCAAAACATTATCCGATTCACATGTAAAACTTGTTCGAAATTTATGTCGTTAACTTTATTTTTGCAAAAATTATTTGTGTACGGAATAATAGGTATATTAAAAAAATCACTAAAATGGCCGCCGGCGCCAAAGGGTTAAATATTATTAACTTTTTGTGAGACCTGGCACTATTCTGCATATACATCAATGTGTCCTGAAAATTTCAGCTCAATCGGATGGCGCGTTCCTGAGATTTTTTCACTGAAATTTTTTGATGATATATATATATATATATATATATATATATATATATATATATATATAGAAATATGAATTTTTGGCCAAAGTGATTTTAATACTAATGTTCTTCTTCGAACATTAGTAAAAAGTCAGCTGAATAAATAGTGGTGGGTTGTACGTCAGCCGAGGGCATAAACCTGTAAAAAAAAATGATTCATGTTAAGCGATTTCACGCTCGCTGAAACTAATACAACTGACTCTTTAGATCATTACAATCATGAAAACAATCGTCAGCTGTTTATTTAACGCTGGTAAGACCGTCAGCTGATCGGTTATAAGTGCAGACCTGGTATATTTTGCAATTCAATTATTGGTCTAACTGACGATACAGGTTAACTTACTGTACTGTTTAAGAAATCATTTAGAACAATTTCATGTGGCTTGAAATCAATTTAGACTAAAATTTATGATTTTAATCGAAATTTCTATTAATAAAAAGTATAAATTTGTCGATATACTTAATTTTTTTAGGATAGAGGTGAGTGTAAAATAATTATGAATATTATTTACTACTTGACAAAATATATTGAATATTTCTTTGAAAGAAACATAAATTATTCAATTTCATTGCAAATAATCAAATTTTCTATATTTAAATTAATCAAATCAATTAATGGTTTCCTATATTTTCATTAAATTTTCTATATTTTCATTAAATTTTCTATATTTGTTGCCATATTTTTTCAAAATATTTTTTTTCTAATCCTCTGATGTGTTCGATTCCAGCTGGTTACTTTCACAGCTAATATCAGACGTATCAAAAGCTGATTCTTCTTCTTCCTCTTCTTTTGTAGTTTCGTCACTATGGTGCTTTCTGGAAATGAATTAAAATTTGAACATAAAAATTATTAATTATCATTGATTTATTCATAAGTTTTTATAGAAATTTACAATAGCCTGTAGTGTTGACAACGCTTCTCACGCTGGTGATACTCGGCGGAATTTGATCCCCGTCGAACCATTTGAAAACATATTTATCCTCATTTTGGTCCCATCCATAGTCTGTTAGTGCAGATTCAATTGGAACTGTTAGGTGAGCATGGGTCCAGAGGTGGGCCATATAAGATGCACGCAGAATTCGCTGATTTAACTCAGACTTACATGGCGGAAATATCGCTCCATCAATTGAATTTTTAAAATTCAACACATCTCTTTTCACATTCATTTTATACAGTTTCATAAATGTAGCAACTCGTGCTACATTTACGTCGCTAATACTTATAAAACCATAGATTCTGCAAACGAATTCTTCAATAGTTCTGTCAAGACATACATTTCACTATTGTTTATGTTCGCAATATTTGAAAATGCTCTTATGTATGATGTTGAGTTTATTAACGTTTTTTAAGGATTTTTTTTAGCCCCGTCTGTAGAATGCCTAATTAAAATCACATCCTGTGAACGCGTGGAACCCTGGGAAAGATGAGCATAAGGTATTTACGAACATTTCGTATAATCTATTAATATTAATATATCGTTTAGCATTACCGGTTCCAAAGAGAATGCTAGTTTTTAAATTTCTGTGAATATGCTGCATGTTGCAGAATAATATAATCAAAATAACCGTGTCCAAGCATCTTATAGTCACGTGTACATCAAAATCGATATGAAAAATATGGAAGACCATTTTTGTGTCACTTTCTTCGTAAGCCTTGCAGTCTAAATTCGGTCCTATACTTTTATTATTTTCTCATTTTGAGTTACGTACATCATTCATAATTGATGTAACTGGTTTTCTCACCAATGAAAAAAGCCATATAACTATTTTCCCAGTCCTTACAAAAAAACTTTACTAGTGCATCCTTGAAGTGAATGTTTTTCATTTCGTTAACGAAATTTTATGGCCGCACTTGATCCGAGCTTTTTATATTAAAATATTCACCTGATATCGATCCTCTCATTGCATTTTAATTGTCTTTTATCGATGGAGAAAAATATCGATCAAATGATATTTTAATATTACGAGCAGTGATGGCAGTGAAAATTTTAAGCAGTTTTCGTGACATGTAAAATAAAAATCCATCGTATATCATTACACCACATGCTTCAGGTGCATTGGATATTTTCTTCTAAACATTTCAACAATAAAGATTTATCAGCTTTACAAATCATTCTATCTAAATGGAACTGGTGTAAGCGGATATGAGAGAGCTGCATCAATATTCAATGTTGTTTGTAATGACAATAATAGTAACTGCCCAAATAGATCGCGCTGCATTCGTACTCCAACGATTTTGCCAGCAACAGACATTTTTTTCTTTTTAATCATGTTTGCAAAAGTCATCAGTTTAGCCGAAAACTCGTCTAGCCGAAAATTCATATTTCTTTATATATATATATATATATATATATATATATATATATATATATATATATATATATATATATATATATATATATATATATATATATATATATATATATATATATGTAGTCCTGAGTCGCAACTTAAAACGCCTTTGTATAATATTGACAATAAACTACTTTATTTAACAATTAAAATGCGAATGTACAATGTTGATATCGAGGCCGGATCGTATCGAATGCAAATGAGGAATGAAAAAAGATCGCCGCCTGCGGGCCACTTATGAAGGTCATAAGTGCTGACCACGCAGGCGTAAGCTCCTCATCATCCAGACACACATAAATGCCTCGTCAGCAATTGTGTGTCCGGACGGAGCCCGATTCTCTGTCCAGACGTGCACAAATGCCTCGTCAGCACTTGTGCGTCTGTACAGAGCTCGAGCTAGAACATAAACACAAATGCCTCGTCGGCACCCGTGTACATGCACAGAGCTCGAGTCGCACAGCGTAAACATGTGATTGAGCATGACACTCCGACCGAGACGATAGCTATGCGTATCAGATTACGTGCAAAGCCATCGCGACGGGAAGAATGCCATGCTCGCACTTATGCACGCGCGGTCGTTTTGCTGTGGACAATGTAATGTAGCAAATAGATATTGGCCGAGGCCAGGCGAGCCGAAGTCAGACGAGGCCGCCAACATGTGGACGGCATTTGACAGCTCGTCACGAATCGCCTTGGCTCATGCTCAACATCCATTCCGATCGGATGTGGCACGAGCGCCTGTGACACCTGTCAAAGTCGCTCGTCTGGACCGCCCACACACTCGGCTCGCCTGGGCTCGGCCAATATCTATTTTCCACATAACGATACATTGCCGCCACAGTACTCCCCCCGCAGTGGGTTTGACCACGATAATGTTACTATACGTTGAAACGTACGGGTGGTCGAACTCTGCGTCCTGTGCGGGATGTTGTGTATCTCGTGGAATCGTTGTTGTCTGTTCCCATCGTGGTAACTGATTCCGACGGTAAAAATGCGGGCTTCAACCTGTCCATAGAGATGGAGGCTGGGCGTCCATTGATGTCCACCTTGAAATATTTTTCCTTCCTGCTTAGAATAGGGAACGGACCGTCGTAAGGTGGCGTTAGGGATGGTTTCACCTTGTCGTTCCGTACAAAGACGTGAGTGCTGGTGCGTAAATCTTTGTGGACGAAGGTTGAGGTTGGTGCGTGGTGCGCTGTATCGTGTGGTCGCAATTTCGCCATGCGTGACCTTAAATCACGCAGGAAGTCGGTGTCGTTCGTGCCTGGTGGTGATGAGGTGAAGAATTCTCCGGGAAGTCGTAAGCTGGTGCCATATACCATGTCAGCGGGCGTGGCATTGATGTCTTCCTTCAATGCAGTTCGCAGGCCTAATAGGACGAGTGGGAGAGCTTTCGTCCATTTAAGCGTGTCATGGCAGCGGATGGCGGCTTTGACTGTTCGGTGCCATCGCTCGATGATGCCGTTGGCAACAGGATGGTATGGTGTTGTCCGCAGATGGTTTATCCCCAGAATCCGTGTCAGCTCAGCAAAGATTTGGCTCTCGAACTGGCGTCCCAGGTCGGTAGTGATCCGTGCTGGTACTCCGAAGCGGCTAATCCATGCATTGACTAGCGCCTCGGCGACTGATGTTGCGGTGATGTTCTGGAGTGGGACAGCTTCAGGCCAACGCGTGAACCTGTCGATGATGGTCAAGCAGTTTCGGTATCCCTCATTTGGTGATAGTGGTCCGATGAGGTCGACGTTGATGTGCTCGAACCTGGCATCTGGAAGCGTGTAGCGTTGAAGTGTAGACTTCACGTGGCGTCCAACCTTGTTTCGTTGGCAGGCGATACAACTTCGGACGAAGTTGTTTATGTCGACGTTCATGGCTGGCCAGAAAAAACGGTCGGTGATGAGTCTTCTCGTCGCGCGGATGCCGGGATGCGCGAGGACATGGATCATGTGCATGATCGTTCTCCTGAACTGTTGCGGTGCATATGGTCGTACCTTGTTGTTCGTGACGATGCAGTGTAGCGGTGCGTTTGAGCCTGTCAACTCCTATTTCTTCCACTCAAGCTGTTGCGTTTGATCTTCAACCAAGTGCTGAAGTTCCTGATCGTGTTGTTGAGCTGAAGCGAGAGAAAAGAAGTCGATGGTGTTGATAGCACTTACCCGAGACAAATAATCCGCGATAGCGTTATCCCGGCCCGGAATGTGGCGGATGTCAACCGTGAACTGGGAGATGAAGTCCAGTTGACGTTGTTGCCTCGGTGATGCTTTCTCCGGTCGTTGTTGGAAGGCGAATTGTAGTGGTTTGTGGTCCGAAAACACGGTGAAAACTCTACCTTCTAGCATGTGTCGGAAGTGCTTGATCGCTTCGTGGATCGCCAGTAGTTCCCTATCGTAAGTACTATATCGTCGCTGGGTGTCGGTCAGCTTGCGTGAAAAGAATCCTAGAGGTGATGTACCAGACTTCGTAGTCTGTTGTAGTACGGCTCCGATTCCTTCGTCTGAAGCGTCCACGGATAGTGACCAAGTTGCTGATGGATCTGGATGCGCTAGCGATGATGCATTGCTTAAATCTGCTTTGCACTTCTCGAATGCTGTTACCGCTTCGTCAGTCCATTCCAGCGCTGTCTTATCTCGCTTCCGATTCCCGATTATTAGTTTTTGCAGTGGGCGTTGGTTCTGTGCGGCGTTTGGCAAGAACCGCCGGTAAAAGTTGAGCATGCCAAGAAAAGATTTCAGTTGATGGACCGTGCTGGGCTTTGGAGTCGCGGATATGCCTTCCGTTTTTTCTGGAAGAGGTTTCAATCCGTGCGATGTTATCGTGTGTCCCAAAAAGCGTACTTCGGATTGGCCGAACTGGCATTTGTCTGTGTTGATTGTAAGGGCGTACTTCCGGAGTCGATCGAATGTTTCTGCGAGGTGCTGTCTATGTGTTCGTTCGTCCGGCGAAAATACCAGAATGTCGTCGATATAGACGAATACGTGGTCTAGTCCTCGTAGTACCTCGTGCATAAACCGTTGGAAGGTTTGTCCAGCGTTACATAATCCAAACGTCATGTATGCGAACTCGTACAGACCAAATGGTGTGATGATGGCTGTCTTCGGAATGTTTGTGGGTTCGACTGGAATGTGGTGGAACGCTCGTTGAAGATCGATGACAGAGAAGACTGTCATGCCATGCAGTGCTGCTGTGCAATCCTGGAGAAATCCAATAGGATATCGGTCTGGGACGGTGCAGGCGTTGAGCGCTCGGTAGTCCCCGCATGGTCGCCAATCGCCATTGGCCTTCCGTACCATGTGCAAGGGACTGCTCCATGGACTTTTGGATGGTCGACAGATTCCCAGTTGTAGTAAGTAGTCGAATTCAGCCTTGGCAGCCGTGAGCTTGTCGGGTGGTAGTCGTCGTACTTTTGCGCAAACTGGAGGACCTTTCGTTTCGATGTGGTGCGTCGTCGTGCAATCGATTTTACGGCGTGGGGCTGCTACTGTAATGTCCTGGTATTCGTTCAGTAGGGCAGCGTACTCGGTGTTGACTCTTAGTGGCTGGTCCTTATTCAGGGCTTTCGCCACGGCTGAGACGTTAGTCGTACGTTCGATGATTTTACGTCCTCTTACGTCTACGAGCAGTCCGTAGTGCTCGAGCAAGTCAGCTCCAATGATGGGTGAGCTGACGTCTGCGATGACAAATGTCCAAGTGATTGGCTTCGGCAGTCCAAGATCGAGAGTTAATTTCCGTTTACCAAACGTTCGTATAGCCGAGCCGTTGGCTGCAAGTAGCTGCGTGCCAGGATCGGGGCTGTAGCGTTCTCGGATAGTTGGTGGTATAACGGAAATATCGGCGCCGGTGTCTATTAAGAAGGCGCATGATGTTCTGCCGTCGCGGATGTTGAGGCGCTGGATGGTGCGCGCCTTTGTCGTCACTTGTGGAGAGGACGAAATTAATTTTTTTGCTGTTTGCCAAGAGTGCACGGTGGCCTGCAGTTCTTGGCGCCTGGACCGTAGTGTTCGTGGTACCAGCAAAGTCCGGTGCTCTCCTTGGTCGGAGTACGCGCTCTTGATGGGGTCCTCGCTCGTTGCGGTGACCTTGGTGGTGTTCGTCGGCTCGTGTGCCCATAGTCGTGGCACGAACAGGAACAGTTTTGCGTTGCTTGTTGTAACTGAAGCTCGTCAATTCGTTTTCCAAGTCTCAGTACTTCTCCCGTGAGTTTACTTAGCTCGGAAGAGATCCTCAGTGCTGGTGGAAAGGCTTCTGGTGCAACCTGCTCGGTAACAGTAGCGATGGTGTATGGCCTGGATCCTCGTGTCACTTCGTGGACTCTGTCTGCGATCGTGGCTAAGTCCGAAAGTGTGGCGTCGTTTGCGGAGAGAATGGTCCTCAGCGTGAGATCAAGTCGATTGAGCCACATCTGTTTTAGCATCGTTTCATTGATGCTCGTCCCCGCAAGTGCTCGCATTTGGTTGAGCAGCTGTGAAGGTCTCTGGTCGCCAAGCTCGACTTCTGATAGGAGCTTCTGGATTCGCTGTTGTGCCGATTCCGTGAAGGCAGTGATAATCTCTCGCTTGAGATTATCGTACTTGCCTTCGGCCAGCGGGTTGGTTACGGCGCTTCTAACTTGTCGGATGATGCGGATCTCGAGGCTGGCGATGATGTTTTGGAACTTGGTCAAGTCGCTGGTGATGCGGCTTGACGCAAAGTAAGCCTCGACTTGTTCGAACCAAAGTTCCACGTCTTCCTCCCAAAAAGGCGGAACTCGAAGTGCTATTCGGCTGACCTCTGGTGTCTGAACGTCTGCGGGCTGCTCGGCGTCGTGGGCAGTGCTCGCAGACTCGTCCATTGTTGGGTTTTGCTTCGGTGGCTCGTTGTCCGTCATCGTGGTTGTTAAACCGATGGGCCGGTTGATGTTTGGGCTCGCCTTTCTACGCCTCGGACGTGGTCCCTGTACAATATGTACAGCAGGGACGCGGTGTTTATTATAAGAATGCAGACCAGCAGATACTCGAGTCGCTGGCTCTCGACTGTCAATGCCGAATTGACAATGAGCGTGTTGGTGACGTCTCCCTGAAGTGGTTTCGTCTCGGTGTTTCCCATTCGTGGGAGGTCCTGTCGTCGGTCGTTTTATCCGCTCGAAAAAGCGTGGATGCGGGTTGGTCGGTGGCTCGGATGAGCGATGTTCGTTGGATCGGATGATTGTTTATTCCTCGGCTCGGACGAGCGATGTTCGTCGTCGGTTTGGCAGGATCGCCAATTGTAGTCCTGAGTCGCAACTTAAAACGCCTTTGTATAATATTGACAATAAACTACTTTATTTAACAATTAAAATGCGAATGTACAATGTTGATATCGAGGCCGGATCGTATCGAATGCAAATGAGGAATGAAAAAAGATCGCCGCCTGCGGGCCACTTATGAAGGTCATAAGTGCTGACCACGCAGGCGTAAGCTCCTCATCATCCAGACACACATAAATGCCTTGTCAGCAATTGTGTGTCCGGACGGAGCCCGATTCTCTGTCCAGACGTGCACAAATGCCTCGTCAGCACTTGTGCGTCTGTACAGAGCTCGAGCTAGAACATAAACACAAATGCCTCGTCGGCACCCGTGTACTTGCACAGAGCTCGAGTCGCACAGCGTAAACATGTGATTGAGCATGACACTCCAACCGAGACGATAGCTATGCGTATCAGATTACGTGCAAAGCCATCGCGACGGGAAGAATGCCATGCTCGCACTTATGCACGCGCGGTCGTTTTGCTGTGGACAATGTAACGATACATTGCCGCCACATATATATATATATATATATATATATATATATATATATATATATATATATATATATATATATATATATATATATATATATATATATATATATATATATATATATATAAATATATATATATATATATATATATATATATATATATATATATATATATATATATATATATATATATATAAATATATATGTATATATATATATATATATATATATATATATATATATATATATATATATATATATATATATATATATATAAATATATATGTATATATATATATATATATATATATATATATATATATATATATATCTATATCTATATCTATATCCCAACTAGCACTTTTGGTGTCAAATACTAGATAATAGTGGACTGCCACCAGATCGCAGTTATCGATACGCTATTTCCACTTATTTTGCCACGACAATGTGAACAGCCACTCAATGTACCCATTCGCAACGTGGTGGCAACGTTCACATCGGAACCATAAGCATCCGAAATTTCAAACTCCAGTTATAGTATAGAAATAGCAACGAAAACGTTTTGAAAACTTGTGAAGATTCCGTTCACTTTAAAGGAGTTTTATTTATTTGTTTGCTTGGTTTTTGCTTCTACATTTGGCCACCATAAAGTGATCAAATTTATGGTTTCCGTTTTGGTGGCAAAAACGTTCCCAATATCGTTTATTAAACACAATTAAGTGTGCTGATTTAATATTGGGATTAGCCTAGTGGCAATTACTCATGAAAGACCCTATAAAGTTTTCGTTACTACAGTAGTGAGTAGCATTTGCTACTAGAAAGTATTAGAAACGTGCTTTTTTTACTGTGTCATTTCTCTGTGTCCCTCTTGTCATTTCTTTCTTAAACCCCATTTGAATTGAGTAACACTTGTGACATAAGCAAATACACACAAACGATTTTAACGAAAAGCCTAGCGCATCAGAACCGCTAGAAAACTAATTTTCGAAGAAATTGTCTTTGAGTGACATAAAAATGTGGAAAGACGTAATTCACTTTTTTGTAAAATCATATCAACCATTCCTTATCCAAAGTAACAAAACTCAACTATAACACAAATGATGAAAATGTTCAGTGCTGGCAACACTTTCCCAACGAAGCAGTAATAGGTCTGTTCGCGTACCTGAATCTATTATAATATATTAAAATAGATTCGCAGAAAGTCGTTTTTGTACTCTTTCTGCAAGCCAAATTTTGCAGCGAAAAGAAGCCAGCTGCCAAATTCTGTTACTGCTGCAGTTTTCTGAAGTACGCGAACAGACCTAGCAAGTTAACCACAACAAGCTCATACTTAAATCAACTTATCCTTTGAACTTCGTTCTCATCGGAGGAGTTCATCGAAAGCTTCAGCGGTGAAACGTTGTTTGCGGCTGCCATCCGAAAAATGTTCAAAACTCGGAAAATTTAAAAATTGGTTTCTTATTTTTATTGCAAATGCTTTGCATATGAGTATGTAATTTGAAGCATCTGTTGGTGCAATATTTACGAAAATGGCTATTGCTGGTTTGATTGAATCACTGCACTGGAAGTTATACGGGTGAAAAGAATTTTGGGGCTGCCACCCTCAAAACTTTTCAAACTTTTAAATCATTAATATTTGTTGTTAATTTTTATTGCAGGATCATTCCCATTTGCAAATCTAATGATATAGTCGCTCAATAAAGAAATTCCACAAAATTACGAAAATGGACATAGCTGGCAGCCCTTTCATGATTTTTGTATGAAATTCCTACGACATTTGGTTCACGTTAAGGTCCATTTACTGCATGATTTCTACACTGGACCGGAAGTTATAGGGGAAACAGCTGTATTTTGCTCAACAAATTTGCAAGATTTAGGAGACAAAAATCACCATAGCAGGCAACTCAATTCTAATTTTTCAGCCAAATTTTCAACAAATGTTATCTGAAGTAAGATTCAAGTACTCAGTGATTTTTCAAGATGGTACCACTGCCACAGGGTTACCCGCATTTCAAAATCACTTCTGTCAGACCTGGTCTTAGCTAATACCAACATGTTCTGTAAATTTCATTATGAACGGATAATCCGGTCGTCAGTTCTCGTGAACAGAACTTTCGAGTGCTGAAAATAGAGGTAATTTGGTGATGAGCTGCCGTTCTTGTGCAAATCGGAATTTTAAAACAGAAAGAGTACAAAAACGACTTTCTGCGAATATATTTGAATATATTATAATAGATTCAGGTACGCGAACAGACCTATTACTGCTTCGTTGGGAAAGTGGTGCCAGCACTGAACATTATCATCATTTGTGTTATAGTTGAGTTTTGTTGCTTTGGATATGGAATGGTTGATATGATTCTACAAAAAAAGTGAATTACGTCTTTCCACATTTTTATGTCACTCAAAGACAATTTCTTCGAAAATTAGTTTTCTAGCGGTTCTGGTGCACTAGACCTTTTTTTCGAATTGATTTTTAAAATCTTTCCACGTTGATGCTGCATTCATCAATGAATGTTTCACGTTGACAAGAAATTGGGAATATCAGCTGATGCAGCTTGACTCTTAGATCCTTTATCCAAATCTTTTGAAAATGGATTGTTCTGTCTGATGTGTTCAACTTAATGTTGCCTTTGAAAAGAATGTGTTTTGATCCTTTTCTTATCAAGGTCAACAGTAATATCTTGATATTTCTTCAAACCTGCTTCTTCTATTACATAACTGACGATTGCTGTACGAATACTATGGCTCTTACACCAACGTTGGCGGACAGAACTTGAATTAGTTGAATGAACTATTCTTTTTAATTTTTTTGCAGCATCAGCATTTATTGTTTGCTCTAATGTTAGGTCAACAGGCTGTATTGGAAATGGTTTTTCAGTTCTTTTGACCCCATATGGCCCTTTCTGAAGTTGCAATTCTAATCCTGAATGGCTAGTGCTTACTTTCATAAAATTTTCATGATATATTAACACTGAATATGAGGTTGTGACGTGAAACTAACATAATATTTTTGTGTATATTAGTTCAACTCTCATTTGAACTTATACTAGTTAAACTGCAGAACTAATGACAATAGTTGAAATATTAGTTCAACTTTTATTTTTTAAACACTGAAAAATATATTTGTCAACTTAAAGTTTTCACCACTGATTATATTAACACTGAGAATACTGATTACTAGTACGTAGATTGAAATCAATTTAATTTGAAATTTATGGTATATAAATTTCAAATTAAATTGATTTCAATCTACGTTGAATGAGGAGGACAAAGAAATTGTGAATGTTAGAAGAGAGAGTGACGAAGCTAAAGAAAAAGAGGGAGAAGAAGAATCAGGTTTTGATACGTCTGATGATAGTTATGAAAGCGACTAACTGGAAACGGACACATTAGACAATCAGGGCAAAAAAACTATTTATTTTAAACTGATTATTTGCAATAAAATTGAATAATTTATGTTTGTTTAAAAGAAATATTCAATATATTTTGTCAAGTAGTAAATAATATTCATAATTATTTTACACTCAACTCTGTCTTAAATAAAAAAAATTAAGTATATCGACATAATTATACTTTTTATTAATAGAAATTTCGACTAAACTCATAAATTTTAGTCTAAATTGATTTCAAACCACATGAAATTGTTCTAAATGATTTCTTAAACAGTACAGTAAGTAAACCTGTACGTCACCTACAGAGATGAAGGGGAAAAAATCGTCAGTAAGACCAATAATTGAATTGCAAAATATACCAGGTCTGCACTTATAACCGATCAGCTGACGGTCTTACCACCGTGAAATAAACAGCTGACGATTGTTTTCATGATTGTAATGATCTAAAGAGTCAGCTGTATTAGTTTCAGCGAGCGTGAAATCGCTTAACATGAATCATTTTTTTTACAGGTTTATGCCCTCGGCTGACGTACAACCCACCACTATTTATTCAGCTGACTTTTTTTATATGTATTCTTATCTTATAAGCATTGCTTGGACGAATTTTCAAGTGGCGTGAAATCACTTTTGTGCTAACACTTTTACAGGTTTGACATGTTCTCACAACCAGACTCACTACGATTTTGACAGCTGACGATTATTTTCTTTCCTAGCTATACATACATATATAAGCTATCGGCTACATGCAAAATCAAGCGACGTGAAATCACCATCCAAAATGCAACGCTGCCTCCCGGACCATTACACTTTTTATAAAACTTGAGCTCTCATAGGCTTTAATTCTTATTAAATGGTCCTTATTAGGTATTGAGTATTAGATCATTAGTAAAAAAGCACGTATGAGAGAATAAGTGCTACACTTCATACAAAAATTCTCTTATGAGATAAAATATTCTACAAGTCTTATAAAAAGAGTTTTACTAGCACATAGAATGTAGGAGCCTCACAAAAAATCTGCCACGAATGATAATAATCGATTTTTTCCTCGGGTTTAGTGTATCAGTAAATATTTTGCACAGTCCACATAGAAACTTTTATGATTGCCCAATCTTTCCCACGTATCGAGGACATTGGTAAGGCAGATTTCTCCGCGTTTGACAGTTTGCACTATTTTGTAGGGCATTCTAAATTTGATTTGCACTTTAATGAGACTTGACGCACACAAGTAAACTAAATAAACAAAACCTTACATTCTTACAAGATACTATGCCACCAACAATACGGAACACACAAAGTATTTAAATAACTCAACTGACAAACGAACACTGCTACTACCATAAAAAACGCACATGACTCAAATGTGGAAGATATAAGTGCAACGTTCTGGTAACGAGTGTTTTGCACAATTATAGCAAGAGTTTCAAAACCTAAACTCTCAGAAGTTGAGCTCGTTTTTCATAAAAAGAATACATGTCTGAAACGTGTAAGTTATAGGCGCTGCAGCCTGATAACGAGAGTTTTCATCTATTAACAGACCTTTATACTAATAAACCACTTTTTCGTTGCGACCATATTTTTTTAATGAATATGCAAGCCACAATTTTAGGTTATAGAGTAGAAACATTTAATTTCACCAAATCTATGAGCATGCTAAGTAAAATAAAGTATTTTCCCAGATAATACGTAATATTGTGTTAGTTTGGAGTACACCAGTTTTCATCGGAATAATTTGGCTCCCATATAGTTTTGCATTCTTAACCCTAGAATGGTGCGGTAAATTTTTGGATGATTTTAGGTGCGTATTTTGACTAAAAAGAAGGCAACAATAGTATTATGTACATTTTTTATTTGATCATTAAACATAAAAAGATTATAGAGCTTCTAGCCTCATGGCAGTCAGTGTGGTCAATTGGCTGATGCGCGACGAAATATATAACCCATGTGAGTAAAAATTACTCAACGGTACCATTCCAGGGTTAATGTCCAAAATCAAAAGCTTTTTACGCCTGAATATATAACATATTTGATTTACAAGGACATAGTGTCAGCAAATGTAGTCTTAGAAATGTTTTCTATGAATCTTCATTGACTTTCATTAAATAATTTTTACTCTGTATTGAGTATCTGCACTACATGTTATTATTTCTCTCTTTCTAGCGATTCTTGTACGGAGAGTGCAACTTTTATAAAAATAATTTTTATCTTACAAAAGTACTTTTGTACACTTACAAAAGTACTTTTGTACACTTATAAGAATTGTCAAAGTTACACTATAAGTGCTATATGAGCCTCATTATAAGAATTAAAACATTTGCATAAGACTAGAAAAGCTCTCATACATGCGCCATTTAATACTAGTAGCACACTCATTATGTACTCTACAAGGCTGAATTGACTGGAACTCTGTTCTCAGGTTTCTTCTCATAAGACTCTTGTAGTGTCTTCTAAGAAAAAAATTGTTACTTGTGGTCTCTAGCTCTATGGGTCTGATTTGCAGAGCATGCGACGGCAACCCTTCCGTGCTTAGGGCACTAGAGCATAGCTTCCGCATTCCTGACTACCTGTTATTCATGATGTGAGACTATCTTGGGGACCGATGGCTGCTGTTGGATACTGATGAAGGTGTTTGGAGGAGGCTTCTCAACTCAGGAGCAGCACTCAGACCTGACCTCTGGAATATCGTTTCCGATGAACTACTGCGCCTGGGAATGCCAACAAATGTGTTTCTCGTGGGTTACGCTGACGATGTGGTGGCTGCAATTAATTTCCCCAATTAAGATTTAATCAAGTCATGAGGCGGGTGCAACAGTGGATAACCGACCATGGCCTGAGCGGGCACTTTCGAAGACAGGGATCGTCATGTTGGCAAAACGAAGGATACCAAGTATTATCCCGATGACAGTTGGCTCTGCAGATAAGGTATGTGACAAGGCTCCGAGAGCCGTCGCACAGTGGTCTATTTCGCGAAAAAGGTGAACTTTATTCATGAGAACCACTAGAAGTATGAAATTGAGTGTTTCTTGGGTTTTCAAACATGGGAAATCCATTTCTGGGGCTGTATTGGCTCCAACTTTTAACAAAAAGTTTCCAAAAAGGGTCAAAATTTGGAAAATTTAACTTTGAGGAAAAACATTTTTCTTGTTAATAAACGAGTGTAACTTATCATTTTCATAGTATTTTTACTGGCTGAACACGAAACCGCTGTCCAAATCCGCCTATCGTGCCTCAATGTTGAGGAAAATATCATTTTTAGAATTGTTTCCTGCTGACGCAATTTTTATCAATATTGTGACGTGATAGCCAAATTTTGGATGACATTCGTGGCAGCAGGCAAAAATGCTGTGGAAATGATTATTCAAATTCATTTGACACAAATGATGTCGGACAGTATTATTAATTTGATTTGCACCCCTACCCACAAAGTTTAATCGAAACAATTGTAATTATTTTGAATAAATTTTTTTATAATAATAAATCAACTAAACAAAAATGACATGCGGAATCCTATATATATATTTGAATTAGTGAAAAAGGCCTATCTACAGCATATAGCAAAACACATATCAAATTTACAAATATTATCATTCACCCATGCATGGATATTTACAATTTTAGCAATTAATACCTGGCACGAAATTGTTTTGTACAGGTAAAAATATATTTTCGATAATGTTACTTTGCATATAATTTCAATACTAAGCACATACATGAATTATCATATGAACATATTTCATTGAACTGAATTCAGAAGCAAATTGGGAAATTTGATGATACTAAAGTACAGGTGAATGGGTAAATAAATGTATGAACAGCCAAATACTTGAAACTTTGCCAATAACATAAGTAAGTGTAGGGTTTAGAAACTATTATTTTATCTATGAAATTCAACGTTGTGTTTATCTCAATCTCACAAGCTTCAACCTGGTACAAATGCTTGCTATTGTGTGCGAGTGAAAATGATAAGAAAATACTGCAGAACACGTGAACTGGCGCAATAAGCGCGCAAAATGTTGTATTTTATACAAGGTCGCCGAACTTTGAAAGGAGTTTACGAGCGTAGCCGCAGCTAGCCGCAGGCAAACTAAGTTTGGATAGTTACTTTGGACTTTAATGAATACAACTAGACCTATTTCGTAACAACTTGTTGTGACCCTCTAAACTTAAAAGGGACTAGAAGTTTTAAACACCGAATTCCTATACTATCTGCAGTATGAACACGATGAAAGGGGGGAGGCTAAATCATCAATGTCTTTCATAGCTTAATAACGCTGTATTACTCAAAGGTATTTTTATCTTCATATTCTTAATTTAAAAAATACGTTAAAAGACAGATGCAATTTTTGGCTGTTTTCAGCACCTGTGCTCTTACCCTTAAACTTTTGAAACCCAATTACTACCTCAAATGATGGAGGCCATATAGGACAATATTACCCCCAAGTTTCAACTTCATACTTAAAAGTCCATAATTTGAATAAAGTTCACCTTTTTCGCGAAATAGACCACTGTGCGTCGGCTCACTGAGCAGGTTAATGGCTAATATCGATGGCCCCGAAGAAACGAGACGGAGGCTGGTGATGGCGACAACCACCTCCATCTTGCTTTACGGAGCGAAAATTGGATAACCATCTGAGTCTCTGTTTGTTCGCCGCTTATCATCCGGATTGTCGTCAGTTTTCGCACATGATCAACCATTAGTTTTGAATGTTGATTTCAACTTGGAATCGGGTGTCCATTGGCATAGGAGCTGCTGCAACAAAGACTGGGATAGTGATTCGATACTGCCATGCTAATTTTGATCACAATATAATCATTCCAGTACGATTCCTAGAATCTTAGGACTGCCGTATAAATCATTTTTATAAAGAAAGGGAAAAATTGAAAAACCGGTGGTACAGTAGATGGAAAAATGGGTAGAAAAAGAAAAACGCAAACTCTGAGTAGTCAGTTAGAGGATGATGAAGAATAAAGTCGAAACGACTATCCGGGAAAGAAAAATTAAGTAGGGGACATAGTTAATAAGGATTGAGCTTTGTTGAATAAGAAATTGTATAGGCAATACATGGAAGTAACCAGCTTTTTCGTGCTGTCGGCAAGCAAAGCAGGGACATGAAATTGATGCTTGATAACGCATCAAATTGACTAAGTTTTCAGCGTTGAAGGCGAGGTGGAGCTCACATAAAATACAAAGATAGTAGCCAATTGGAGTGAATGGGTTGGATTCAGGTAACTAGCTAAGAAGCAAAAAACAGCTAAATGCGTTAGACTTTTAATTTCGTTTTCAGCTGGGTTTGGGTACAAATTTTACCCACTCAAACTTGAATTGGTATAATCTTTGTGTCAATTCATTCATATTTATTTTTTATTCGATTATAGTTCTGTTTGTTTCTATTATTTTGAACTAACTTATTTTGAATTGATTTGTTCTAATATATTTATTTTTCTATCCTTCTTTTTGTCAGTAAACATTAATATAACACGAAAATAAATACAATTTTTCGATAAGAGTAAACTCCCACATAAGCCTTTGTTGCCTCCCCTTACTGTGTGGTGTATAACTGTATAACTGTTCTATATATATATATATATATATATATATATATATATATATATATATATATATATATATATATATATATATATATATATATTGTATATATATATATATATATATATATATATATATATATATATACATATATATATATATATATATATATATATATATATATATACATATATATATATATATATATATATATATATATATATATATATATATATATATATATATATATATATGCCGCGTCGATCCTGGTATTTCGGTCTTCCAATGTTGATATTTCTGTTGTGTAGATAAGGTCTTTCATCAGTCCCCAGACAAAAAAAAAACCATAGCTGTTAGATCAGTAGATATTGCAGGCCAGTGTATTGGTCCATTTCTACCGATCCAGCGATTGGTATAATTGGAATTCAACCAATCTCTGACTGGTCGGCCATAGTGAGCTGGAGCACCATCGTGTTGGTAAAACATGGAAGCCAATCGTTAAAGGAGGATATCCTCCAATAAGTCCTGCAGATCATGTCTTAAAAAATGTTGGTAATTAGTACTATTTAGGGTAGGCGGGAGCCTAATAGGTCCAATTAAATCGTTACCAATCACTCCTGCCCATAAATTTACGCTGAACCTATGCTGAAACGATGAAGTCCTTCTCGTGTGTGGATTGCTCTCAGCCCACGTATGTAAATTGTGATAGTTTGTGATACCGTCCCTGGTAAATAAGGCCTCATCCGTCCAGAGAATGGTGTTCAAAAAATGTTCGTTGTCTAATTGTTTCTCAAGGAGCTAGCTGCCGAATTCCATCCTTTTGGGCAAATCGATGGGTAGCAGCTCCTGCACTGGTGTGTGATGGTAGGGATGTAAATGGGCTGCTTTTAAAATGCTCCAAACTTTCCACGTAGACACGTTAAACTGCAACGCCAAGCGTCGAATACTGATTGATGGGTCAGTTTCCACTGCATGCAGTATTTCTTCATCGGTCCGTACAGCGATTGCAGGCACAGGATTTGCCTTTACTCGGCTTGTCCTAACGCTGCCAGTTTCCCGAATTTTTATATATATATATATATTTTATATATATTTTTATATAAATATATATATATATATATATATATATATATATATATATATATATATATATATATATACATATATGTATATATATTTAGATATATGTTCATATATATATATTTATATAATTATATTTAAAGTTATATATTTATATAATTATATATAAAGTAAATTTTTATGGAATCAAATTACCTTTGATTTGATGTAACATCCTAATTTGTAACTGTACCTGATTTTGAGATATTCACTTCAAAACACAAAATTTTGGCACTTTTACCCCGCAATTTCTGTGTTCAATGTCATTTATATCAGAAAATCTCATCAAAATAGGCCATTTTATTTTTATTTTTTTACAGGCCATATTGTAGATTACAAAATTTACTTACATACTTATGACTTAGATTTTACCATATCGCAAGTAGTAAGCGAAAATACATATCGCTTAGAAACTAAATATGCCGTAAAGTGGCCCTCGTTGAAAAGAAAAGTTTAAATCGTTATGTGTACTTAAGTATTTTTACTGCCCATTAATTACTTTTTAAACTATCAATTAAATAAACTCAGTTAAAATTAGTTTCAACATAATTGAAGCACCTACCTGGTTGTTAAAGGTAAAATTGGGTACAGTTCTCCGCCTTTATTAATGGGATACGAAAAAACATAACCACTTTCAAATTTTTGTCAGCTTCGGTACATTACTCGAACTGAAAGATATCACTAAAATTTGAAACATAAATTCAAAATGTCTCACTACGCTAATGACGATTATGCAGATATTATGTACATATATCGTCGCTGTGAAATCAAACCGGCATATCTACAAAATGCACATTTTTCACTAGAGCGCTTTAAAGTTTTCGCCTGTGGGCCATTTCCGCGTGAATGCAAAGCGGCAAAACACCATTAGACGGGTTTTTATTGAACTATACGATATGCCGGTGCGACATAAAAATAGACGGGAAAATAAGGAAATTTTTGATACCAAAAACTCAAAAACTAAATTTTTGCACATATACCGGTTTGATTTAACAGCGACGTAATGAAGAGTGCTGGAGAAGTTCACAAGCGGCGCAGTCTTTGTATCAACAGAGATTCCTGGACGGAGAGTGTTTCAACAACTACCATATACACAAAAATTCGGGAAACTGGCAGCGTTAGGACAAGCCGAGTAAAGGCAAATCCTGTGCCTGCAATCGCTGTACGGACCGATGAAGAAATACTGCATGCAGTGGAAACTGACCCATCAATCAGTATTCGACGCTTGGCGTTGCAGTTTAACGTGTCTACGTGGAAAGTTTGGAGCATTTTAAAAGCAGCCCATTTACATCCCTACCATCACACACCAGTGCAGGAGCTGCTACCCATCGATTTGCCCAAAAGGATGGAATTCGGCAGCTAGCTCCTTGAGAAACAATTAGACAACGAACATTTTTTGAACACCATTCTCTGGACGGATGAGGCCTTATTTACCAGGGACGGTATCACAAACTATCACAATTTACATACGTGGGCTGAGAGCAATCCACACACGAGAAGGACTTCATCGTTTCAGCATAGGTTCAGCGTAAATTTATGGGCAGGAGTGATTGGTAACGATTTAATTGGACCTATTAGGCTCCCGCCTACCCTAAATAGTACTAATTACCAACATTTTTTAAGACATGATCTGCAGGACTTATTGGAGGATATCCTCCTTTAACGATTGGCTTCCATGTTTTACCAACACGATGGTGCTCCAGCTCACTATGGCCGACCAGTCAGAGATTGGTTGAATTCCAATTATACCAATCGCTGGATCGGTAGAAATGGACCAATACACTGGCCTGCAATATCTACTGATCTAACAGCTATGGTTTTTTTTTTGTCTGGGGACTGATGAAAGACCTTATCTACACAACAGAAATATCAACATTGGAAGACCGAAATACCAGGATCGACGCGGCAGAAGTGAGACGGCAGCTGAGAAGTATGAATATGAAAAGAACGCTTGCGAAACGAGCTTAAGCGTGTATTCAAAATGAAAGTGGCCATTTCATATAACACGCTTTACTGTAGCTCAAAAATTGTGAAATAAAGCATAAAAACCTTTAATAAATTCTTCAGTTCAAGCAATGAGTGTAGATCGAAAACGTGGGCCACTTTATAGCATATTCAGTTTTTAAGCGACATGTATTTTCGCTTACTAATTACAAAATGGTAAAATCTAAGTCATTAACATGTATGCAACTTTTGTAGTCAATTATATGGCCCATAAAAATATTAAATTAAAATAGCATCGTTTCATGAGGTTTTCTGAAGAAAAAAACCACATTGAACACAAAATTTTCGGGGTAGAGGTGCCAAAATTTTGTATTTTCAAGCTAATATCTCAACATCAGATACAGTTACAATTAAGAATGCTACATCAAATTATAGGTAATTAAATTCCATAAAATGCGAGCAATAAACTTTGCGTTATGATTGTTAGTTTTCAGGATATAACGATTTAAGTGAGTGAGGAAGCAGGCACGAAAATTTTTTCTTGGCAACCCTGTAACTCCGCAGATTTTGAAAACCGGAACACCCTGTAGAACGATTTTTCGCTCAAAATATATCAAAAAATGCCTCCTTACAAAAGTGCCCACCGAGTTCCAAACACCCTGTATATGTATATATATATATATATATATATATATATATATATATATATATATATACATACATATATATATATATATATATATATATATATATATATATATATATATATATATATATATATATATATATATGTATATATATATATATATATATATATATATACATATATATATATATATATATATATATATATATATATATATATATATATATATATATATATATATATATACAGTGAAACCTCTCTATGTTGACCATCTACGGTGCGGGTTGATGTCGGTCAAGATACGCAGGTGGTCAGTTTAAAGAGGAGTGCTTGTTTTTCATTAAACACTATTGTCGTTTTATAGAGCATTTGCTTAACAATAAAAATGGTTTGGAGATTTATGAAAAGAAACAAAATAACGCGCCTAAAGAATTATATAATAAGTCATATAAACTTATTTGCTTAGCCTTCGTATAAAGTGCATTAGCTTCTATTTTATTTGTTAGCTGAAACACTGTTTCAATTAAACTTGGCTGATGAGCTGCGGCGTATCTTAGGCGTAGTTAGCCAATTTAATGGCCTGCTTAGGGTGGTATCACCGAACTAACTATTTGAAGATCGACAGTTTCCTCTTCTTTGTCGGTTCGAATGCTCATAACATCTTCTAAAATTTTTTACTTACGATTGCCAGCGAAAGAATTAAATTCATTTGATGCTTATAAATAATCCAGAATGATTTGAGGCAAGACTGAAATAATTGGCTGTAAATTTACTTCGTCCGCATCATACAATGATGGCGTTAAGTTGAAACCCGCTCGATGAAAACATTTCCTCATTGTATCTTCTGTCACCTGAATGAATCCACCTGATCGCATCTAAAGCAGTTACTTTTCTCACCATTTCATAGGTTGAGCCGGAGTCAGTATCTATCATGGAAATTAAGTGAAGCAAAAGATTTTTCCGATAATGTATGATCCGATAATATTGGATAATGCCTTGGGCCAAAGGCTGGAGCTCAGGTGTCAAATTTGGAGACAAGAATTTTATTTGTACATTCGAAAAAGGTGTCAAGTTAATGACTTGTAGTATTATCCAATAAAATTATTATCCCCCCCCCCTTGTTTTTGTACTTCTTTATCTATTTCCTCAAAAATTGCGGTTGTCAACTATGATTTTTTGTTCGATTTTTAAAGTACGGGCAGATCTTGTACCTTACTGGAATTTATTTTAAAAATCCGTGCGGTTTTAGCTTCTCTCCTTTTGCACTACAGCATAGCAAAATGCTCAGTCTTTCCTTGGCCATCTTGCTCCCTTTACACTTTTCGTCTTTTGTTACAAGGCTTTTGGTTGGTAGCTGCCTATTAAACAATCCAGTTTCGTCCACATTAAACTGAAACAATGCGCCGCTGCTTCATAGTAAACATTTGCACTTTCACCGGATAATGCTCTAAACTGGATATTATTTCGCAACCAATTCTTTTACTTGAAGTAATGGGCCAGTCACTGGGATATTTTTTGATCGGCACTTCTTAAACAATTCTAGAACTTGACGGGCTCAAGCTGCGTCTTCTTCAATTTCCATTTTCTTTCTTGATTAACATTTTGGTTAAATGCTGTTAAAATCCATTCTTTATTCTTGATAATGCTAACAACTGTAGATTTCACTATTTTATAATTTTGCGCTAAAAATCGCTGGCTTTGTCTTGCATCGATTTCATCTCAAATTTCCTTTTTCGTAAGCAAATTTAGTTCTACACTTGTCTTTTTTTGTGCCATTTTCCGCCTAGAAAAAAAAATCTTAAACATAAATACATTTCACTACAAATAATTTTCTTCCAACCTAGAAAGCAAAGCCAAACTTAAAAATAAGAGTTTATTTTCACTATGTCACAGTGGTGAAATTATATATATTCATTATTTTCATTTTCATATCTGTGGCCAGACAGATTTTTCATAGAAAAACCAAAGTGGTCAGCTTAGAAAGGTTGAATGTAATGTGACGTTTTACAGACTTACGGTTAAGTTACAAGTTAGACAGGTGGTCAGCTGTAAGGGTGTATTTGTATTGGGAACGAATTGACCTAGTAAAAACTGGTTTAATTAGCCAGGTGGTCAGCTTGTGGAGGTGGTCAACTTCACAGGCTTCACTGTACATATATATATATATATATATATATATATATATATATATATATATATATATATATATATATATATATATATATATATGTATATATGTATATATATATATATACATATATATATATACATATATATATACATATATCTATACATATATATATATACATATATATATACATATATCTATACAGTGACACGCGAAACTGTTCACGATTTTCTATCACATGCACTCAGCTTGAATTTCTCTACGATACACTGTAAGTATCGCATTCAAACAATTTTTTACAAGAAGATACGACAGTCGAGTAAACATTGGCGTTTGTTTCTTGGAATTGTCTCCATGCGTGTGTTTAAAACTAGTTTTCATTTCAATTCAGTATTGTGAACAGTTTTGCGTGTACGAAATTTGTTTTGATAGACAGCAATTTCAACCTAATTGTTATTTGAATTTCAGCAGTTTTAATATACTTTGAGGTAAATGCTAATGTTGTTCGTATAATTTAACATTTTTCTCTCGATTTAACTTAAAGTTTGCTCGTTTTTATAGAATTTGAAAAATGACTAAAAACACTAGTGTCGCTTTGCGAAAATCGATCGCTAGTGATATTGAATTGGGATATTCGATGAGGGCGATTGCTACCAACCGCTGTGTATCCATTGGGCTTGTTGCTAAAGTAAAAAAAAGAATCAAAATTGACGTGGCAAGTTCGAAAGGTAGGCGCCCGAAATTGTTATCCCCCGAATCTTAGCGATATTTACGTCGAATGGTTGTTACTGGTGCCGTGGAAAATGCCGTAAAAGCCAATGCAGAGCTCCGAAGTGCACGTGGTGTCAGTGTATCCAATGATACAGTTCGTCGATGTCTTAAAAGTGCAGGGTTAAAAGCCAAAACAAAAGCCAAGAAGCCACTTTTACGAAAACACCATAAAAAAGAACGATTGGCGTTTGCCAAACAGCACCGATATTGGACTGTTGCTCATTGGAAGACTGTAATATGGTCGGACAAGACTAAAATCAAGCGACTAGGATCTGATGGGAGGACTTGGACTTGGGTGGACCCAACATTAGGGCTACGTGATCAATTTGGTGGAGGCTCCTTGATGATTTGGGGCTGTTTTAAGGGCAACAAGTTGGGAAAATTACGTCGAGTCAACGGAATAATGCGTGCTGTGGACTATATAAACATCCTGGATGATTCTCTGCTTCCGAGTATCAACGTTTTCGGTTGCGAAACTGAAGACGTGATTTTCATGCACGATAACGATCCAAAACACACTGCTAAAATAACAAAGGAATGGCAGCAGAATAAAAATATAAGGACACTAAAATGGCTTGCTCAATCACCAGACCTCAATCCGATTGAGAATTTGTGGTCAGTTATTAAAAAACGGTTGGTGGCAAATAGAGAGGGTCCAGAAAGTGTTGATGAGCTTTGGGAAAAAGTTCAAAATGAATGGGACAAAATTTCTTCGCAACTGCTAGATAATCTTATCAGAAGCATGCCAAAACGAATTGAAGCAGTTGTTAAGGCCAAAGGAGGCTATACAAAATATAAAAATGACAATGTGAGCTACCCGCAAAAGTGTTCACAAAACTCAGCAATATATTATAATTTTTACGGTGTATTATAAAGAATTACCATTGTTTTTTCGTTTTATTTTTGTTTGAAAAAGAATAAAATATTTGCTGATGTTAAAAGTAATTTTTGATTTCACTCTTCTTATTCAACAACGGCAAAAATATCATATATATATATAAATATATATATATATATATATATATATATATATATATATATATATATATATATATATATATATATATATATATATATATATATATATATATATATATATATATATGTATATATATATATATATATGTATATATATGTATATATATACATATATATATATATATATATATATATATATATATATATATATATATATATATATATATATATTTATATATATATGTATATATATATATATACATATATATATATATACATATATATATATAATATATAATATATATATATATATATATATATATATATATATATATATATATATATAAATATATATATATATATACATAGATATATATATATATATATATATATATATATATATATATATATATACATATATGTATATATATATTATATATACATATATATATATATATATATATATATATATATATATATATATATATATATATATATATATATATATATTATACATAGGTAGGTCCTTATGTATTTATACCCATCCACTTTATCGAGATCCAAACAAAACTTAATTAATCACGTCAGAACATCAAATGCAAACTACTTCTTTAGTAATGTGTTCTACGAATCGAAATACAGCAAAAGGTCCAACCAGTGATGAGTCTGCGGTAAACAACGCAAAGCATATGTTGCAATCAAGCATAACTTTCCGAACAGCCAGAAAAGTGGCATGCTCATTAAGCAACCTTTTGCTCAATTGTTGCTATGAGTTGTCCGTACGTAAAGTGGTGATGAGATACGACTTGACATACGTTCGCTTATGCGCTGCATTGGCACTTATGTTCACTCGTGTTTGCGTATGTCAAAAAGTGCATATTTTGCTCTAAAACCAGTCGGTTTTGACATTTACTTATGTTCGCAGACTTGTCTGGTTAGGCTTAAAAACGTCTGTGCGGAATCAAGCGAAATAAAGTTCCGCGCTCCGACACCAGGAGCAGTAAAAATTTCCACTGATGACATTTAACAAGTGTATTACATTTGAATTCGATGCGTATAAATTTTACTAACCGGCATCAAATATGGTATTATCAGCAAAACAAAAGCCACTGTTGCAAGAATGCGCTGTGTTTGCACTTTCGCCCTTCCAATTTTGAATAAAATGTTCACAAATTCGAATTAAACTGTGAACTGTCTTGACTCGAATTCAAGTTTGGACGATAGACCGGCCCCTGACCTCTGTGTTCATCAAGCTTTGAGTAGGTACCTGAGTCAAATCAGGAGTGAAATGAGTCGTGAAATTAACTATTCTACAGTTATATACATTGATTGTAAATCTGTCATTGAAACTCTCTATCAGCTTCAACCTCTAGACTTATCAAAAATTGTCGTGGGACTACCTTCTATATAACAAATAACTGTCATTGCAGTCGAAAAACTGAAGATCTTTTGTCAATACCCTAAGAGTATGTTGGTTGGTTGTATTTTAATAGATCGTATGAATCTAAAAAAATTTGTTGTGTCACAGCGGAATTGTGCTTGTGTCGTGATGTGTCAATCAACTGAAGTGTTAGGGGCTACCTTATTGAGAAGCTTCTCCAGTTTTTAAAATTAGCTAGTGCCACACTAATACTCAATCGCGAAGATAAACAATTCCCTCTCAAAGGCGACAGCGACCAGTCTCGACGACGCACAGTGGTCTATTTTCCGAAAAAGGTGAACTTTATTCAAATTATGGACTTTTACGTATGAAATTAAAACTTGGGGGTAATATTGTCCTATATGGCCCCTATCATTTGAGGTGGTAATCGGGTTTCATAAGTTTAAAGGTAAGAACACAGGAGCTCAAAACAGCCAAAAATTGCATATGTCTTTTAACCTTATTTTTAAATAAAGAATATGAAGATCAAAATTCCTTTGAGTAATACAGCGTTCTTAAGCTATGAAAGTCATTGATGATTTAGCATCCCCCCCTTTAATCGATTTCATACTGCAGATAGTATAGAAATTCGGTGTTTAACACTTCTAGTCCCTTTTAAGTTTAGAACGTCACTGAACGTTGTTACAAAATAGGTCTAGTTGTATTCATTGAAGTCCAAAGTAACTATCAAAACTTAATTCACCTGCGGCCAGCTGCGGCTGGGCTCGTAAACTCCTTTCATAGTTCAGCGACCTTGCACAAAATGCAACATTTTGGCGCCAGTCCGCATGTTCTGCAGCACATAATAGCAAGCATTTGTACCGGGTTGGAGCACGTGAGATTGAGATAAACACAATGTTGAATTTTAGTTAGTTTCTAAACCCTGCACTCACTTGTTATGTTATTGGTAAAGTTTCAAGTGCTGTATGTTTATTTGGCTGTTCATACATTTATTTACCTATTCACCTGTACTTTAGAATTATCAAATTTTCCAACCTGCTTCTAAATTCAATTCAATGAAATATGTTCATATGATAATTCATGTATGATCATAGAATAATCCAGGTATGTATATGCTTAGCATTGAAATTATATGTAAAGCAACATTATCAAAAATATATTTTTACCTGTACAAAACAATTTCCTGTAAGGTATCAATTGCTAAAATTGTAAATATGCATGCATGGGTCAATGATAATATTTGTAAATTCGATGATATGTGTTTTGCTATATGATTAAGTTACTTAAGATACTTCCACAAAAGATAGGTTTTTCATATTTGGTAGAATGATGTAATCGAGTATGCAGCTTTCAATTCCGGTGTTCACTCAAAAATGAAAAAAATTGGATTAGGTGTTTTATGGTCACTGTCACTGTCTTATGATCACTGTCACTTCGGCAAAGGGTTGGAAACAATTTGGGAAAACACCCACTTACAAAAAATAGTATTTAAGTCTATTTACACTTATTTGTCAGTTCAATTTTCGGATTTATGTCATTTAGAAAAAAAAAGAAATACAATAAAGTTAGAAGAAAGTCTGAGTTTTTGTTAAAACCTTTTTGGTCAATTTGGGATAGAAAGGTCCGTGTGGAAAAGACTTAAAGACTACACAAAACTCATAAAATTGTATGATATAGAAAAATCGTGCGATCTAATATTACATTTAGAAATAAATAAATAGGAGTTGCCTGCGATAGTTTTGGTATTCGGTCTTGTCTATTGTATTTCATCCGCTCTTATATTTAGTTCGTTCGTTTGGTATCTCATGTAATTTTGCACACGTGAAATAAACGGCTATTGCAAAATTAAGTTTCTTTAGGTACGAGTGCAAATCAAATTATTAATACTGTCCGAGATCATTTGTGTCAAACGAATTTGAATAATCATTTCCACAGCATTTTTGCCTGCTGTCACGAATGTGACACTCCCAATCACGTCCCAAAATTGATAATAATTGCGTCAGCAGCAAAAAATTCGAAAAATGACATTTTTCCCAATATTGAGGCACGATAGGCGGACTTGAACAGCGGTTTCGTGTTCAGCCAGCAAAAATACTTTGGAAATGATAAGTCACACTCGTTTATTAACAAGAAAAAAAATTTTCCACGAAGTGAAATTTTTTAAATTTTGACCCCCTTTGGATACTTTTTGTTAAAAGCTGGAGCCAAAACAACCCCAAAAATGGATTTTCCATGTTTGAAAACCAGAGAAACACTCAATTTCATACATCTAGTGGTTCTCATGAATAAAGTTCACCTTTTTCCACAAATAAACCACTGCGCGACGTGCTTAGCTAGTGCGGTAGTTTTCACATATTTGAAATACAACTGTTGTAGCTTAAGTGGAAATAAATAATGATCTATAGTGTGTGCTACTGCAAATTTTATTCTTGTTAAACGCCATTGTGAATTTTGTGACACTAGGAAACTTACAACTGGATTGAATTTTCCTAGTGTGAATTATTCGTCTTAGAAAAAGCAGAATGATTTACTCTTTTTATTGACCCGCCATTGTTCATTATTCTTTACGAATTTCATTCAATACGAGAAACTGCTCTTCTGCTAGTAGGATTGTTTTCAATTGACTATAAATAAACAAATACTATTGATTCATCTGATTCGATTGAATGCACTCTTGTTTATATTGGACTTTTGGAGTCATTGGATGTGAATAACCGTTTTTATCACTAAAACTCACTGTTTTTATTTTACAAATTTGAATCAAAATAACCAAGAAAAAATAGTCAAACAAATAACTTTTGCTGTTGTAAAATTGAAACCAAATATTTTTTGGGCGCTGAAAAAGTACGCTTAAAGTTTTTGAAAGCTTTCAAACTTTTCATTCTCCCTTATTTTTCTTCCAAAATCCATTATTTCTACTCTTAACACTTCCTGTGGTAGTAACTCGAAAAAATGGTTCAGTTTTACCACCAACTGTTTGCCCGTGAAAAACAATATGCAGAAGAAAATCGCATTCTGGAACGTACGGAGGTAGATGCTCAGGTGCCAAATAGAAGTCTTTTAGGAAAAATGTTCCCTGAAAAAAATGTACGAAAAATACATAGTCACCAGTGCGAAATGTTGTTCTCGTTTGGTAAAGAAAACCAGGAAAAAATTATAACAACAAAGTGAACTCTTGAAAGTTTAAACTCCATGAAACTTACCTTCTTTACTGGACATGTTGGTAAAAATCCACCTTTTCTCATTTCATCGAATATAATCATTGGCAAATTGATACGATTGCTCTTGTCGAGACTCGAGCATACGTCTGCTATCGTAGTATTTATCACAGGTATATAATTTTGATTTTCTCTGTCTTTTTGTCTTAGAGCCAGGTCAAAACTAACGCCGTATGTATTCGAATGTACAAATGTTGTGACATAAGTTGTAGTCGTCCAAATATTGGATACTTTTCCAACAGTACAATTGGCTTCACAAAGTGCTGAACTGAGAGATTTTATGTCACATGTATCGATTTTAATGTAAAAATCACGCTGTTGATAAAGTTTTTAAAAAATAAACAACATAAAATATTGATTCGTTTCTTTCTTAGCCAAGGTTTTTATTTTTATTATTTATTTTCAAATTTTAGAATGTCTATACTGTTTTTATATTTATTATGTTTTTGTACCTACTTCATCTTCAATTAATTTTTGGAAAATAAATTTGAAATAAAATAGATAATGATGCAGCTATCGAATGGTAATGATGAAAAACCATCTTATTAGATTGAAAAAAAAACAAATATTGATTTGTAAAATTTCTGCTTGGATTGCATTTGTAATGGTTTCAACTATGTTTTTCTCTCTGAATTTCAAAATAATCTTAGGAAAATAATAAAATAAAATTATTTTTCCTGGATGCATTCATTATGAATATGTTGTCTGAATTTTCTGATACCTTCTGGAACGATGGTATAACACAATTGCACAATATTAAAACTTTGATAACAAATATAAAATGCTTATGATTCAACATGATATAATAATGACATAAGACCCCAAAAGTTGACTGAAAGCTGATTGTGACTGCTTTGAGCTTATATAAAAAATACGTCGAAAAAATGGATTTCGTGCAAACTTAATTTCAATTTGGGTGGCTTTATTTATCTATTATTGCGTGTTCGAAAGTATTGCTTCGTTAATTCTTGAATATTGGCACGTGATATTGCAGATTATCTCTCTGTTTGCCAGTTTATGAATTAGACTGTCTTTGAATATATTTCGTTTTTTGTCGTTCCATCGATTGGACACCCAGATTTGACTCATAACCAAAAATATGCCATTTTGGGATTTGCAAAACTATTTTAAAGAATTAAAACATTTCCAAGTGTTTTCTGAGTCCAAGTAATGTTGGACTTATTTTTTGAGAAATATCAATAAAACGCTTCACTACTGCAAAGATATAGAATAATATTAACGCCACCTTTTGCAGCTAAGTAGCAGACATCCTTATTTGTTATATCATAAATAAAATACAGAAAAGTATCTCAGCTTATGGCTGAGCTAATAGTTTTCTGCCGATTAACGAAGCTTGTAGTTAAATAATGTTATGGATCGCCATCAAATCCTTATATGCATCAGCAAAATTTTTCTTATCACTTCCTAATTGATTCAAAATTGGGTTTCCACCACAAAAATTTAGGGGTCACAATTACATTCCCAATGATATTCATAATTTCGTACGTTCGGAACAACAATAGTTAATTTATTTTAACAATTTTCTGACTAATAAACATTCATTCGCTGCGTAATTAAACAAATCATTCATGGCTGGCCAAAATACTTCTAAAGAGGAGTTTAGACATGCGTCCATGCGTTTATAGATTACACGAGTCACGTCAACTCAAATCCAATTTTTTCAAGGCGGTGCTAAAGCGAAAGTGGTCGGATACGTTGATGAATATACCATAAACTTTATTGCTTTTCTTTCGCTCTTTGTCATTTGTAGATGGTAAGTGGATGCTTTTTTTTTCATACGTATGCTGATGTGCATGATAATATCATAAATATATACATATATATGTATATATATATATATATATATATATATATATATATATATATATATATATATATATATATATATATATATATATATATATATATATATATATATACCAGCGGCGATGAGTGAAATGTCGATGGAGGGAAGCCGAATAATTATCCACCGTTTTATATATAATATTTATGTTTGGCATGCTGATGTTTGTCGCAGTTACTAACTTCTATTTAATTCTCATCACACTTACAGATAGTATAAAAAATCGTAGTTCAAAAAAAATGCTAAGCACATGTATATCAACAAATTAGTAAGCAGTTTTTACAGAGTCATATTCAACATACATGAAACCATTTGTTTTAATGTAAATCATGTTCGTAAAAAAGAAGCATTGAAAAATGTCTTTCTGAGCCTGCAGAACGCTGAATGGAAAAAATAGAAATAAGCTGTTTTTCATCCATTAAATTTATAAATATTTTGGAAATAAAGCGGTGGAAATGGAAAAGTCGCAAACATGTGTTAACGCTTAACATGAGGGTGTATAGACAATTCTTCATTTACTATACTTTCAAACTGTTTCGCGACTTTTACAATTTAGAATTACAATTTTTTTTAGTGTTAACGTACATATATATTTTAAGCATACATATTAAAAATATCAAGGTTCAGATTTCCCACGACAAATAGTTTTATTTACTTTTCTTTTCTTTCCTGATTCCTGCTTTTTCCTGCTAATTAGAAAGATGAAATATAATTTTAGGCAGAATATGTATCATAAAAAAGTTTGATGCAAGACTGGAATTCTGCAGTCCTTAATTAAAAATTGTTTGCTTCATTTTTGTAGTTTTCAGTTTTTATCGATTTGGTATGATGCAATAAAAGCTTTGCACTTCCAAAAAATGACTTCGCCGGTTAGATAGCTTTTCGTCTTTTCAGAGGTCCAGATTATGTCAAGAAATGTTTGATATTTCGTGAATGGCAAGCTCAGGCAAAAACTGATATTCTAGTTCATAGGAATGAATCTTTTAATCTTTACACGCAAATACTAGCGGGCCTTGCATGAAAAAGTTTGAACTTAGTTGATTTACAGTTCTGCAAGCATGGGATTTTCCTTTTTGGCGTAGAAAAAATGGAGCTAAGATTTTTAAACAAAGGAAAAATGCTACATTCTGGAGATGTGACAATAATGTTAGCCGATTTGTTAATAAACTTGCTACAGAAACAAATTGTTGGCAGGTTACAAAAACAGAGCTCAATCCGCTCTATAACATCATGAAATTAACCCAAAAACTGCATTCTCGTGCTTATGACTTTTTTCTTATCACGGGAAAATTCATTTCAAAAACCTAGCATAAGAAAAATTTTAGTTTTTAGATAGCCAGTAAAATTGTATCTTCATATTCATATCTCAAATATATAATCTTTACGTCCTGTTTTTTATGTGAGCAATACGACTAGCGAAAGTAACATTCACATAAAAATAGCACAACGGCAATATTGAATGAACCGATCAAAATTTTCGTGCATTCGCGAACCATTCTTAAGCCGATCCATGACCGCTTATTTTTCATCTGCTAAAACGAGACAATGATAGCATTTCAGCAAGGAACGAAAAGAGACAGGCACAAGGCAACACACATTTGATCAAAGCCTGTAGTGGCTCGCAAGCCGGATAATTTCGACTTATGAATTGGAATTTTCACGTTATCGTATTATACAGAAGATAGTATGATCTTTAGTCATTTGAAATTCCATGTACATGTTTAAGATGCATACAAGCTAACGGGTTTTCCCAATAGGATGACAAAAAAAATAATAATAATAATAGAACAACGTACAAATCTTTTTTAAATATTATTTATTTCACGACGTGTCGACAATAACTGACTTAAATGAAACATGATTTGCCTCTTTTATGACATTTCAAAAGCATACGTAAACAATTTACACGAATCTACAAAATTTAACCTGACTCCCGAGTTCAACTTCTTGATGACGACGCGACATGTGCACGAATTGCAAAAGAACATTACACCTGTCTGCAAAATCTGGGAAAATAATTGTGTGGGAACGTGCAAGTTATGAAAATGCAACGTAAGCTGGAAATAGCGTGTTAACTCCTCCCTCCTTAAAATCTGTGTCTCACAGATTAAAAGGATAATTTGATTGGGTTAGGGTAAGTGTAACTCAGATTGGATTCTGGTAATTTTAACTTAATCCCGCTCTGATAAAAAAGATAAATGAATATTACTGCCAAGGTAATTAACAAGATAACGATTGCCGCATCAGAAGCAATAGAAACCATGTTATCGTCTTGGATTTTGTTTAATTTTTCCAAACTATCCAAATGTAATTTATGCAAATATTCCAGATTTAATTTAATACCCTTTTCGGTTAGGTTATTTTTCAAGACAGGAGGAAGTGAATAGAACTTTTTAACTTCAAGGCTCGCGTATATTGTGTCATTAATTTGGATCGAATCATTTTGGAAATTTACTAAGAAGGTACCGTTTAATAATTTTGATGAGTTGCTATGAATGATTTCCCCATAGAAATTTGTAAGAAATACCGAATTTGAATCGATCATTTCGACAATCGGTTTATTGTGAAACTCATACTCACAATCAGCGTTGAGACCATCCAAAACTTGTGTGAGACAATTGTTTGCACTAAGTTCTTGAAGAGAACGTCTCTCGCAAATGGTCAGATCACGAATATTAAGACAATTGCCAACTATGCCAAATTTTTCTGATCGCGTTAAAAAGAGGTTAGAGTAAGTGACATGAATCATTTTATTATTTTGAATCGTCGGTCGGATCAAAACATGGTTAAACTCCGTAGTTTCAGTTGTAGGTAGGCAGACGACATACAGGAGGAGAGATTCCTTTACCAAAACCATCGGTTTTGCGTATTCTATGGCTTCGATCTCATTTTGGTAGGGAAGGGTTTCCATGCGGGATAGAAGGATGTTAATCTCCTCATTGTCCAAAAGATTGGAATTCACTATACCTTTAGACGCAAGCTGGACTGCCAAAACAATTTCCCCAATTTCGTCCTTGAGTATGGTTAACTTGTTAAACAGTACTTGCTCGAATTTAGCATCGGTCCTTGCATTAATATCTGCCACTATCATGTTGTAGGTATCTACAAGCTCTGTAGATACTTTAGAAATATATTGGTTAATTTTATATTGCTTGTTGCTGTTTTCTATGATCTTATTTTGGGATTTAACTATTTCGTCCCAGTCGGTAGCGTCGGGATTTCCTGCGATCCACTTCCAGGCGGATCCAATCCAGTTTATAGCGCGCTTTGGTTTCCTTTTACTCTTCAGTTGATTCAATTGCCTTGAAATAACAGATAGCTGCTGGTAAAGCTGTGGCCGTAAAATGCTACTTTTGTTAACTCGGTGTTGTATGACAGGTTCGATGTTTCCCAGGATATCGTCGTACTGCTTTAGGTCGATAGTATGAATGATTTTGAAATTGCCGTTGGTAATCTTCCCTAATCCTAATTTCATCGTCATGATGGGACCGTTGTATTCATAGATGTCAACAATAGCGAAAGCGCTGCCCAGGATTACTCTGAAAAAGATGAAATATTTTTCAGATGGGACTTATGGGCTTTCCTTCCAGTGTTAGTAGTTATCGTGACTTTGTTATCCCTTGATATTGTTTCTTTCTTATAAAGAGGCTTATGCTTAGATTTAATCTGTTTATCGATCTTATATACTACGTCGCCAGGTTCGTATGTTCTTGGCTTTGTTCTTTTCCTGTTGTGGCTCTTCAATTGATTTTTTTGTTTCCGTAGGATTTCTTCTTTTAAATTTTCATTGAGTTTGGCCTTGAAATTATGCAGTAGCTGGTAATTTATACGTTGAGAGCGATTAAAAAATATATCTACCGGTTTTTTTCCAGTTAAGGAGTGAAACGAACTATTGTATCGGTCGACAGAAATGCTTACAATTTCCTTTGCGGAAAGATCCGGGTATTCTCTGATTAGACACCTTACGATTTCGAGGATTGTTGAATGCAGCCTTTCAATTGTGCCATTTACCTCACTCTTTTGTGGTGGTGTTAGATATACCGTAATGCCCAATTCCTCCAAAAGGTTGTGAATTATTGGGCTAATAAATCCACCCTCGTTATCGGAGGTTAGAATTCTGGGGACTGAGAAATAATGAAGAACGTTTAGTATCTTTTTGCGTAGGTGCAGTGCAGATTTATCCTTTAAGTGAAAAAATTTCGCAAAATTTGCTGAACTTGTCGATACAAGTGATATATTTCTCCCCCATGATCTCCCAAATATCTATGTGTAGGATTTCTGTCGGATATTCGGGGATGGATGTTTCCTGTAATTCCGGCTTGAGTGGATGGCGGTCATACTTGCTGGTATTGCAGACTTCGCAATTTTTTGTATATTTGCGGATCAGGCTGGTCATTTTCGGAAAGTAGTACTTTTCCAGGATCTGCTCCTTATTCTCACGATGGTTCCTGTGAGCTCTGCGATGTTCCTGTTGAATAATCCGCAACTGGTTGTCTTCTTGAGCTATGTCCTCCGCCACACGCTGCGTGATTCGTATTTTGAATTTAGAAAAGTGTTCTTTATAAACATCCTGCAAAAGCTGTATAAAGTGTTCTGGAATCTTAATCCCGTTTATAATGTTTGGAGAAAGTGTTTCCTTTAGAACTTTTACTAATGCTTCCTTGGTTATTTTATTTAAACGTATATAGTGCCTATGGAACCCTGCATGCGGTTGTTCATATGCATTTATTTCCTTGCCTTCAGATAGGATGATTTGTTTCCTGAAAACATTTATAGGGGCGTTGCAGAAAGGAATAAGATCGGTGTTGTCTTGGGACGCACTAGGGGCAGTTGAAGAGCTTGAATCTAGCATATTTATTTCGAGTGGCAGCCTAGATAAAGCATCTGCTACGCAGTTACTTTTGCCAGGTCTAAATTAATTCATAGTTATACTCTTCTATTCTGGCCTTCCAGCGTTTGAGCTTCGCATTGTGATTCGCGTTGCTTAGAGCAAATGTTAACGGCTGGTGATCAGTCAAGATTTTAATCTTTTTTGCCCCATACAGGTAAGTTCTTAATTTGTCGAGTGCCCAGACTATCGCCAAGAGCTCTTTTTCGTTGGTGGCTTAGCTCTCTTCCGTCTTATTAAGTGATCTAGATATATAGATTATTGGTTTGTCCTTCCCGATGTCACCTTGGGACAACACGGCACCAATTGCGTGGCTTGAAGCGTCAGTTGTAAGCAAAAATGGTTTTTCAAAGTCTGGAAATGTCAGTATTTCAGAAGAAGTAAGTAATGATTTCAAGGTATTGAATGCTTCGAGTTGTGGATTGCCAAATTCGATATCTTTATGTTTGGATTGGTTGGCTCTAACCTGCGCATTTTCACCACGAGTAAGGTTGGTCAATGGTTTCGCGATTTTTGCGAAATCTTTAATGAACTTCCTGTAATAGGACGCCATGCCCAGGAAGGCTTTTAAGTCCTTTAAATTCGATGGAGGCTTCATTTTCCTAATAGCGGAAATTTTCTCTGGATCAGGAAGAATTCCTGCATCCGAAATAATGTATCCTAAAAATTGAACTTGACTTTTGAGAAAAGTGGATTTTTCTAAGTTAACCTTTAGATTTGACTTCTTTAATTGTTCAAGAATTGTTTCAAGGTTTCGAAGGTGTTCTACCTCGGTTTCCCCTAGGATAATTATGTCGTCGATGTATACGAAACAAATTTTGCCAACAAACGGCTTCAGCACATCATCAATCATGCGCTGAAAAATGGCTGGCGCGTTTTTGAGACCGAAAGGCAGTCTCGTGAATTCATATTTGCCGTTTGCGGTCGAGAAGGCAGTTTTTTGAATGTCGCTTTCTCTCATCCTGATTTGGTGAAACCCAGAAGTAAGATCGAGAGTAGTGAAGAACTTCGATTTCCCAAAGCTGGCTAATGTATTGGTAATATCGGGTATTGGGTACGCATCCGATATAGTGACGGCGTTAAGCCTTTTGAAGTCGACGACTAGACGATATTGTTTTTCACCCAACTTATTGGGTTTCTTGGGCACGATCCATATTGGAGAATTATAAGGGCTCTTTGATGGGCGAATAATTCCATCCTGTAGCATTTTTTCGATTTGTTTCTCGACCTCGTTCCTCAAGTTTACAGGGTATGGGTAGGACTTGACGTAGATGGGATCCGATGTTGATGTCTTTATCTCGGCCCTTACGCTTGTTTCCACTGTTTCAGCGTCAGTCACCGGTCCAAAAATATCAGAATATTTCCTAAGTATTTTGTCCAAATTATCTTTAGTCTGCTGATCTAAATGGTTGTTTACAACGTCCAAATTATTCACTTGTTTAGATTTTTTTGCTTTTAGGGGTATTAATATATCTATAATCGCGTCTAACTGTTTGAGAGTATCGTCACCAATTATACCGTCAAACGATTTTAATCCTGGAAGAACATAAAAATTCAAAGTCGTATCATTCCCTGCTTTTTTGAAAAACTGACCTGTAACTTTTTTGGTGATGAGTACTTCACCTGCTGCTGATTGTATATTAAATGGAGTTTCGACCAATTTGGCATTAAAGGAAAATTCTAGAGCAATAAAGTTTTTATTTGCACCAGTATCAACCAAAAATTTTAGTATCTGACCATTACGCAAGACATACTCTAAGTATGGTACGCTGGAAAGGCGTCCATCATAAAATTTACCTCACCATCATCGTCCCCAACATTGTCGTGATTTTGAGACTGCTCAAAATAGTTTTCATTATATAAGTTCTGTGAAGCTAAATCATCACAAATTTCAGATGAGTCATTACATGCTGATTGTTCTTCAGTTTCTAAGTTAAATAGCCGCTGTGATTTTTTGGGATAAGCCACGGATTCGTTTGAGCACTTTATAGCCTGATTGTAAGGAGGTCTATTCATGTAATCCACCTGTTTGGTTTGTAAAGATTTATCAATATCCATCGGGACAGCGGGTTTTGGATAGCTAGGTCTTGGTGGGGGTGAGTTTTGTACGTTTTGCTGCGCATTCCTTGGAATGTTATAAACTTGGTTACGAAGAGGCGCTCTTAGACGAGGATACGTAGCTAGATTGGGATCGTATTTGTTTGAATCAATTTTAGCAGAGAAAAATTGGTTTACTGGGGCCAAAATGGAGTTATTCGCGTATTTTTGATGAATTTGATAGCTTCTGTAATTCAAATTCTGAAATTCTAAGCAAGAACCGTATGCCTCTGGAAGAGTTTGGGGTTTTTGCAGAATTAACATTCGGGATAAATCTCCGTTGAGACCGCGTATGAAAACATCGAGCGCACGATAATTTTCAGTTAAAGCAATCACCGTTTCTTTAGAATAATCTTCGGTTTTGATTTTATTAATTAGAAGGGACAGTTGATGGTTTACTTCGGCGTAAAACTCGTCAACACTTTTATGTTTTTGCGACATAGAATGCAGTTGATGTTCTAAGGTCCGTACATCACGCTTATCGGCATAATGTAAAGAAAGACACTTCTTGATGCTTAACCAGCTCTCATCAAATATATTATATGAGATGAGAGCCGCATCCGCCGGGCCTCTTATTTTTTGTCTGATGTGACGTAGAATTGCCCGGTAGATAGGTTTGTGTCGCACTATTTCGTAATCACTGAGTATAGTCTCAACACTATGCACCCAGGATACGTACTGCACAGGATTTCCCTCAAATCCCTGCAGATCTCTCACGCAATCAGGTTACCTTTTAATATCCTCAAGGTCCTGCTCTGTTTTAGGTGTGGCAGAATCTATCTGCGAGGAAGGATTCGTTGGATAGAATCTTGCGTTTTGCTCAAGAGTATTCAATCTACTCTCAAGTTTCTTACTTATTTCGATTTGTGCATTTATTGCACCCGTCAATTGAATAAGGGTTTGTTTAACTTCTTCCATCTTAACCGAAATGGAATTCAATTATTCTATAAAACACAATACAACAAGGCACGAAACACGAAACACGAAACACTCGCAAGTTGAACTCGGTTTACACAATAATCACAATAATAATAATCAATAATCAATTCACTTTCAAGTAATCACAATAATAATCAATAATCAATTAAGTTTCAAATAGATAGATTTTTAATTCAAATGGATACAGTTGTTTATGTGAAAAAAATTTTTTTAATATAATAATGAAATATAAAAAATATTTGAAAAATACTGGCAGTTATTGTCGAAAAGAGGCAAACTTACATGATACAAGTTAATATATGCATTGTTGATTGCAGAGCACCGTATTGTTCCTTTTTGGCACCGACCGTTGATGCTTGGAAGCTGCCTACTGCGGTACGAATACTCCTTGCCCTCGTGATATCGTCTTTTATTGATAAAGCCTTCCGCACACGTTGCTGCTGATCCTTACGAATTTTCGAATAGGCGTTTTGCACACGTTGCTGCTGATCCTTACGAATTTCCGAATAGGCGTTTCGCACACTTTGCTGCTGATCCTTACGAATTTTCGAGTAGGCGTTTCGCACACTTCGCTGGAAGTTCCTTTATCAAAGACAGTTTTCACACACGTCGTTTCGCGCGGTATTGACTTACTCCGCGGATTTACAAAAAAGATTGCTGTTCAACCGTTTGCGTAACTATTATGCTTCGGGTAGCACGGATAACTGTGTTCTCATGGGAACAGTTTTTTTTAGCTCGGGCGCCAGTTAACGGGTTTTCCCAATAGGATGACAAAAAAAATAATAATAATAATAGAACAACGTACAAATCTTTTTTAAATATTATTTATTTCACGACGTGTCGACAATAACTGACTTAAATGAAACATGATTTGATTCTTTTATGACATTTCAAAAGCATACGTAAACAATTTACACGAATCTACAAAATTTAACCTGACTCCCGAGTTCAACTTCTTCATGACGACGCGACATGTGCACGAATTGCAAAAGAACATTACACCTGTCTGCAAAATCTGGGAAAATAATTGTGTGGGAACGTGCAAGTTATGAAAATGCAACGTAAGCTGAAAATAGCGTGTTAACTTACATGTTTTGAAAAATCTCAAGTAGTTCTAGATATTCAAAAGGGAAGCCGGAAGGAATCGGGTTGTAGGGACGCGTCGCCACTGATATATACTAGCTGACCCGGTGAACTTTGTACCGCATAAGAATCAATAAATATTGTTTTCAGTTATTAGCTGAATTACATTCAGTTTTTTTAGATCAAAATGAAAAGTATTTTAATCACAATGAAATGAATGTAATTCACGTGGCAGGAAGGCATTTGCTTTATTGGAGTGAACTGAAGTGATTCACGGAGCATTGTTGCAATTCTTTATGTTAAATTATTTGCTGGATAAATTGCGCTCAAGTTGCTTACCTTCATTGAATCACCCTGTGACTTTGTGATACAGTAAAGCATTTTTTTGCGCGAAGAAGATTACCACGTTGTTAACCTGTACGATAAGCTCAACGATTTCTCATTGCCAATTGAACCGTTTGACGTACTGTCTCTCTTGACTCTTGTTTTTGTGAAGCACGAAGTCGGGCCATACCCAACGGAAATCGCTGAAATGCATTCTAGCAGCATGTATATAAAACGAGAAAATGAAAATCTCAGGCATTTCAAATCATCACATGATAGCAAAATGTATAGAATACTATTCAGTTAGAGCCATGTAGGCTCAAGCTTGGCCACCGGTCCAAGCAGCAGCACAAATTTCTCCTCGGAACGTGTAATGCGTGGATACGCTGTTAAAATTTCCAATGAACGTCGCAATCACTCAGCACACATTATCTAGACATTCCGGGTCATGCAGAAGTATGATCGGCCACCGGTTCAAACATCACAGGATGTCTCCACTTGCCATTTCACATGGCGGGTCTTTTGACTTGCCTTGGAAATGACTAGTCAAGACGGTCGATGGCATGCCTTATTTAAGAGCATGCCATAAATGGCAAGCCATATGGTATGTCATTTGCTTGACCATCAGCCTGCCCATATTACGATAGTTCTTGATTCTAAAAATGGTGCTGAACCGTGGTCATGCTCTGTTTCTTGTAAACGCAAGTAAACATTTTCTATTTACAGTAATTTTAAAATCTCGTTGAGTAATCAAAATAGTTTAAAGATTATGGAATGCTGGGAAATAGCGAAAATTTCAAACTGTGATACGAAAATTCGAAATAATAAAATAAAATAATTGTTATTTTTGAGGGAGAAATAATTTGAATTTTTGAGTGTGAGTAAATAAATGAAACTGCTTCGTGACAATCTGCTGATTTTTTGAAGTAACTTCCACCCCATATCCCTTCGTACTCCAGCACATAAAATAATAGTTTCACCTTCATCTGAAATCTCACTCGCTTATCCGAAAAAATATTTATCCTTCACGCGGAGCTGTCATCAAAAGTAGGTTTCTTTGCTCCCCACTTTTCAAGAGCATTCAACGCTCAGATGAAGTATATACTTTCCATTCAGAGGAATTTTTTAAATGATATGGCATGCCATGGAATTGCCCACGCATCAGAAGGCATGCCATAATTTCACATTCTTTGTCATCGAATATGGCAGGGAAAATGGCTAGTCGAGACCGGGGGTCAATACGCATTCCCCAAAGGTGATGGAAATGCAAAAACATAATATACAAAAAACTCTTTTTATGAAGCTATAAAGCTGAAAGATACCTTACTAGCCTTATACGGAATGGTTACGGAAAACATGTTTACGAATTACTTCTCCCGTTAGGTACCAACGTGGGGCTTTTTCCGTGCGATTTTTGGTTAATCTGCAGTGGATTGATTCAGAATATTCCAAAGTCTAGTTGCATAACGGCTTCGTGGTGAAAGATTAGATCTTCTCGCAAGCGGAATTCTAAATAACATTGGGAAATGGCGGCGCACGTCTGCACAGCTAGCTCAAAGCCGTTGTATGTCGATTTAAATATTTTTGCTCATACAAAATGTATGAGAAAATGAATTTTCTTCACAATTCCGATGTTTTGATAGCTATTCTGATTTTCGGGGCCGAAACAAATCTTACAAATCATAGATCATAAAAATCGGTCTAGCCGTTCTTGAGTTAGAAATGATGTAACTAACCCTACACCTATATATATATATATATATATATATATATATATATATATATATATATATATATATATATATATATATATATATATAATATATATATATATATATATATATATATATATATATATATATATATATATATATATATATATATGTATATACATATATATATACATATATATATACATATATATATATATATATATATATATATATATATATATATATATATATATATATATATATATATATATATTTATATATATATATATATATATATATATAAATATATATATATATATATACATATATATATATATATATAAATATATATATATATATATATATATATATATATATATATATATATATATATATATATGTAATATATATATATATATATATATATATATATATATATATATATATATATATATATATATATATAGAAACACTAATGCTCGAAGAACACTAGAGGTTTTGTGCAGATTTTGAGTGTGTATTCTACCACTAGCTACTTAAGGACACCCTAAGTAATAATAGACACTGAGCCGATTAAATTTCGACGACTTTATCGAAAGTTGCAGCGATAGAAAGGTCCATCCAAAAAATGATAGGGTTTACAGCGGTTGGACCAAATGTGACCTGACCTATAGCGCGGACTAAGTGAATTAAGTCCTAAGGGGTTTTTACATCGACCTGACCAAAAATTTGGTCAGGTCGAATTTAGTCCTCCTTTGTACGAGACAGCTGTCATTTCGTTCAATTTTAATTCATACACTGTAATTATCTTTTCATATGTCTCTCAAACGTGATTATTCAAACGATTTTGAGTCAAACGAGAGGGCTGCGAGTTTAAATTCGACGTACATGCATTATTAATAGTCGCGCGAAAATCAAGGCTTAGGTCGGGTGTGTTTACAGCGATATAGTCCACGACCTATTTTAGGTCAGGTCACTTGAAATCATGTACTGAGCTATCGCTTGGGTCAGGTACTGAGTGTTTACAGCAGGTGGACTTAATAATTTAGGTGAATTTTGGTGTATAGTCCGCGGACTAAACGTCTGCTGTAAACGCTATCATTGTTTATGTATTTTTATTGCAAATGTTTATGTTAGTATTTATTGGTACGAAAATAACAAAAACGCCTCGTGCTGTCAACCTTTTACTAGCACCGAAACCAAAAATATGTCACATTTACCACACGTAGAAGTCAACCTACTCTGCGAATTTCGTATTGATTCGATGACTGCATTGGAAGTTATAGGGATAAAAAAAAATTAGGATTACCACCAGTAAAAATTTTCAGATTCAATCTCTCTTCCTCTCCCTAGCGCGCTTTCTACGTTAGACTAAACACATGTGACGTTCATAGTACGTGAAACTGTAATGTAAATTGCACCCTGACCAAAACAAATCGAATCAATCTGCTAAAATATTTCATTTTGAAGAATCTTCAAACCACCTCAACATGATTATATCAAAATTCTGGAATACTCTTTCGAAAACATAAGTCCCCAGCTGAATAAGATCAAGAAGGGCAATTTGTATTGTATTATCACCAATGAAATGCTACGACATGCCAAAGTTCATGCATATGAAACTCAACAAATGGCATTATCTTGCAGGACGTATTCTATTTGAATAACTATCATCTTTCGCCGTATACTCTTCCACACTACTTTCCCGAGGGACAGTTTCGTGTCATTGAAAAACTTCACGGTTTCGATATGAACGTTAATCGTTTCGAATGTACCGAGTTTATCATTAATGGCGCTATTAGATCAACACGAAATCCATTTAAGAGTAATGAGGCAAAAAATTGACTAGCAGATATTGTTGCATGTAAAAAAAATTGATCATGATTTTGTAGAACCAGAAAACTTCGTGCTCTGTAGAATTATGTTCAGATAATAGTGTACCATTCAAAACTTTGGCCTTTTAAAGACTGTTAGGAAACAAACTGGATAAATGAGATTGAGCTGTTATATTAAGTTTCTATTTTATTCCAGGGATACCGAAATCTCTGTATATACGAATCTAGAGCTTAATTTTGAGTCGGGGATGATATAAATATCACACCTCAAGTGCCAAATCAATGCCAACACATACGAGACAAATTAGTTTTGCCCTATTATGATGAAAATAAAATGAAAAATTATGTTGGCAAGATAGTATCGTTTCGAAACCTTCCATTTTTGCGCACTTCGCTGAATTTAATGTGAGCTACAAAAGTATATAGTGCCAAATATATTATCAATATTTGGCCCCTATGATTGCTAGCGTGGCCAAAGGTCTACCAAAACTTCCTAAAAATGAGATGGTTTTTTACAGGTACCGCATTAGGTACCGAAGGAAGGCTAATTTAGAGGCGAGAGTTAAGCGGGCAAGAACGGCGCTTTACGTTAACAAGAGAGTGCTGGATAAAACATGGGATATCAGTCCTGCTTTAACGCACTAGGTTTACACGGCGATAGTCTGGCTGCTCCTTGCTTACGGCTGCTGACTCTGGTGGCCGGCAGTGACTAAAATTACCTTTACTAGCATGGCGAACAAATATCGACGA
>OZ022263.1:102279933-102319933 GCA_963978885.1 Nemotelus pantherinus | reverse complement strand
ACCTATTAATTACTATTTAAACTTTCAATCAAATAAAGTAAATTAAAATTAGTTTCAACATAATTCATGCAGCCACCTGGATGTTACAGGTTTAATTGGGTACAGCTCTTCGCCTTTATTAATGGGATACGTAAAAAAATTAAGACCCTATAAAAACAGAACCACTTTCAAATTTTTGTCATTTCAGTACATTACTCGAACTACAAGATATTACCGAAAATTTCAAAAATAAATTCAAAATGTTTCACTACACTAATGAAGAATATGAAGATATTATGTAAGTATATGGAGAGTGCCGGGAAGTTCACAAGCGGCGCAATCTTTGTATCCCCATCGTCGGATTCCTGGAAGGGGAGTGTTTCTACAACTATACACAAGGATTTGGGAAACTGACAGCGTTAAAACGAGCCGAGTAAACGCAAATCCTGCGCCTGCAATCGCTGTATGGACCGATGAAGAAAAACTGCATGCAGTTGAAACTGACCCATCACTCAGTATTCGACGCTTGGCGTTGCAGTTTAACATGTCTCCGTGGAAAGTTTGGAGCATATTAAAAGCAGCCCGTTTACATCGCTACCATCACACGCCAGTACAAGAGCTGCTACCCATCGATTTGCCCAAAAGGATGGAATTCCGCAAAAGGCTCCTTGAGAAACAATTAGACAACGAAATTTTTTTAAATAGCATTCTCTTAACGGATGAGTCCTTATTTACCAGGGACGGTATAACAAACTTTCACAATTTACGTACGGGGGCTGAGAGCAATTATCACACGAGGAGGACTTCATCATTTCAGCATAGATTCAGCGTAAATTTATAGGCAGGAGTGATTGTTAACGATTTAATTGGACCTATTAGGCTTCTTCCTACCCTATATAGTACCAATTACTTACATTTTTTAAGATTTGATCTGCAGGACTTATTGGAGGACATTTCCCTGCAACGATTGGCTTTCATGTTTTACCAACACGATGGTGCTCCAGCTCACTATGGCCGACCAGTCAGAGATTAGTTGAATTCCAATTATACCAATCGCTGGATCTGTAGAAATGGACCAATACACTGGCCTGCGAGATCTCCTGATCTAACAGTTATGGATTTTTCTGTATGGGGACGGATGAAGGACCTTGTCTACACTACGGAAGTATCAATATTGGCAAACCTAAATACCAGGATCGATGCAGCTGCAACAGAAGTGAGGCAGCAGCTGAGAAGTATGAATACGAAAAGAACCCTTGCGAAACGAGCTTTAACGTATATTCAAAATGAAGGTGGCCATTTTGAACATTTACTGTAGCTCAAAAATTTTTAAATAAAGCATCCAAACCATTATTCAATTCTTTCAGTTCAAGCAAAGAGTGTAGATCGACAACGACGGCCACTTTATGGCATATTCAGTTTTTAAGCGATATTTTTTTTCATTTACTACTTGCAAAATGGTGAAACCCAAGTCATTAACATGTATGCAACTTTTGTAGTCAATAATATGGCCTATAAAAAAATAAAATAAAAATGGCATATCTTCATTAGGTTTTCTGAGAAAAAACAACATTGAACACAGAATTTTCGGGATAGAAATGCCAACATTTTGTGCTTTGAAGTAAATATCTCAAAATTAGGTACAGTTACAAATAAGACTGTTTCATCATATTAAAGGTAATTTGATTCCATTAAAAAATAAGCCTAAAACTTTGCGCTGTAATTATCAGTTTTTAAGAAATAACGATTTAAGTGAGTCAGAGTACAGGTCCGAAACACTTTTCTTGACTACCCTGTAACTCCGCAGATTTAGAAAACCGGACCACCCTGTCCAACGATTTTTTGCTTCAAATATATCAAGGAATACCTCCTTACAAAAGTGTCCACCGAGTACCAAGCACGCTGTATATATATATATATATATATATATATATATATATATATATATATATATATATATATATATATATATATATATATATATATATATATATATATATATATATATATATGTATATATATACATATATATATATATATATATATATATATATATATATATATATATATATATATATATATATATATATATATATATATATATATATATATATATATATATATATAATATATATATATATATATATATAAATATATTTATATATATTTATATATATATAAATATATATATATATATATATATATATATATATATATATATATATATATATATATATATATATATATATATATATATATATATATATATATATATATTTAAGGGCCAGTGGCTTTGAGGTGGTGGCGTATGCCGATGACATTGTGCTACTTGTGAGGGGTGCGTTCCCACAAACTTTGTCGGACCTTATGCAATCGGCTCTGGACCATATCCAAACCTGGGCCAGAAAAGTCGGTCTTAGGGCAAACCCGACAAAAACCGAACGTTTACTCTTCACAAGGAGACACAGGGTACCGACTATTACCACGCCTAACCCCAAAGGTATAACATTGGAACTTGCTGATAGTGTTAAATGTTTGGGCCTTATACTAGACAGTATACTGAACTGGGAGGATAACGTGAAACACAGAATTGGTAAGGCTCGCGCAGCCCTTTTCACGTACCGGTCCGCCTACTCCAATACCTGGGGTCTTAAACCTAGGGCAGCCTATTACATATTCACATGTGTAGTGAGGCCGATTTTGGTGTATGGGGCGATCATGTGGTGGAAGGCAGCGGAGAGTAAAACTTATATCAAGGAGCTAACAAGACTGCAAAGATTAGTTTCCATAAGTATTGTCGCATCTGGGGCTTGGAAAACCCGCACGTTATTGTCAAAAAGCCAATGCATCCACATAGAGTGACAGCTTGGTGCGGATTGTGGAGTGGTGGCATCATTGGACCGTTTTTCTTCGAAAATGAGGCTGGAAACAACGTTTCGGTCAACTGTGAACATTACAGAGCCATGTTATCTGATTTTTTTTACTGAAATTGAAGAGATGGATTTGGACGACCTCTGGTTTATGCAAGATGGGGCGCCATGCCATAGAGCCCATGCCTTGAATTCTCATATGCAGTTCCTTCTTTTCATGCAGTAAAATATTATACTTATACATTTATTTATATGAATATACATTAATATATATATATATATATATATATATATATATATATATATATATATATATATATATATCTTTATATATATATATATATATATATATATATATATATATATATATATATATATATATATATATATATATATATATATATATACATATACATATATATATATATATATATATATATATATATATATATATATATATTTATATTTGTTTATAAATCTATATATATATATATATATATATATATATATATATATATATATATATATATATATATATTTATATTTCTTTATAAATCTATATATATATATATGTATATATATATATATATATATATATATATATATATATATATATATATATATATACATATATAGGGTGATTTATTATGAGGTTTGGTTTTTAATCTCAAATATAAGGCATAAAGTTGAATTCTATACTAAAAATTATATTGTAAGTCGAAAGAACAATCTATGCCATTGACTTTTTAAACATTATCTCATTTAAATGTTGACCGTGACTACAACGTAAATGGTCCATCCTGAGGGTCCAATTTTAGACGATGCGTTCCAGCATAGCAACTGGTATCTCGCGAATGACACGAGTAGTGTTGGCTTCCAAAGCGTCGATTGAAGCTGGCTTATCCTTGAAGACAAGAGATTTCGTGTAACCCCAAAGAAAATAATCTAAAGGTGTGATACCACACGATCCAGGCAGCCGATTTACTGCTCCAAAACGTGAATTCAGGTTCTCACCAAATTGATTTCTCTATAAGTCCATTGTTTCACTTGCTGTATGCGAAAGAACGCTGTCTTTGTGAAACCAAAGTTCACCGATACCAAGTGCTGCAATTTCAGGTAGCAAAAAACTCGTTATCATGGTGCGATAGTGGTCCCCATTGACGGTTACGCTCTGACCGGACTCATTTTGAGAGAAATAGGGATCGATGATTCCGCCGGCCCATAAACCACACCAAACTGTGCATTTCTGTGGCTGTAGTGGTAGTTGTTGAAAATCTTTAGGTTGCTCATCAGCCCAAATACGGCATTTCTGCTTATTGACGTATTCTTTGAGCCAAAAATGCACCTCATTACTGAACAAAATTTCGCGATAAATCAGCGGATTTTCGTTACATATTATATAACATGTAAGTTACAGAACATGTAAGTATTTTCCTGATGATTTGTCAAACAATACTGAATAAAAATTACATAACAGTTTGAAAGTCAAAAAAAAACCAATGGAAAATCAAACCTCAAAATGAATCACCCTGTGGTGATTAATGATGAGGTTTGGTTTTTGATCTCAAATAAAAAGCATAAAGTTGAATTCTATGGTAAAAATTATATTGTGAGTCGAAAGAACAATCAATGACATTGACTTTTTAAAGATTATCTCATTTAAATGTTGACCGTGACTACGACGTAAATGGTTCATCCTGAGGGTCCAATTTTGGACGATTCGTTCCAGCATAGCAACTGGTATCTCGCAAATGACACGAGTAATGTTGGCTTCCAAAGCGTCGATTGAAGCTGGCTTATCCCTGAAGACCAGAGACTTCGTGTAACCCCAAAGAAAATAATCTAAGGGTGTGATATCATACGATCTAGGCGGCCAATTTACTGGTCCAAAATGTGAAATAATATTCCTGCCAAAATGATTTCTCAATAAGTCCATTGTTTGTCTCGCATTATGCGAAAGAGCGCCGTCTTGTTGAAACCAAAGTTCACCGATACCACGGGCTTCAATTTCAGGAAGCGAAAGATCCGTTATCATGGTGCTTTAGCGAAGGAGCGCCGTCCTGTTGAAAACAAAGTTCACCGATACCACGGGCTTCAACTTTAGGTAGCGAAAAATCCGTTATCATGGTGCTATAGCGGTCATTTTTGACGGTTACGTTCTGACCAGACTCATTTAGAAAGAAATATGGACCGATGATTCCACCGGCCCATAAACTACACATAAACTGTGCATTTCTGTGGTTGTAGTGGTAGCTGTTGAATCTTTTGAGGTTTTTTATCAGCCCAAATATGGCAATTCTTCTTATTGACGTACCCATTGAGGCAAAAATGCACCTCATCAATGAACCAAATTTCGCGATAAAATAGCGGATTTTCATTGAGCTGATTCAGAGCCCATTCACCAAAAATTGTTGAGCATTGTTGCGGTGTAAGACTTTCCATGATGATTTGTCAGACAATACTGAATAAAAATTACATTACAGCTTGACAGGCGTCACGCGTGATCTGTCAAAAAAAAATCTCATTGAAAATCAAACATGAAAATGAATCACTCTGTATATAAACAAACACAGGGTGGGCCAAATACAAGTTTCTTTTTAAAAATATAATAAAGTGAACAAAATTTAATTTTTTCCATGTGTTATGGCTTTATTAGTAAGAGTAAACATTCTCATTAATGATGAAACACAATTTCGTTCAAGTGGCTGCCTCGGCTGACTTCGCAGTAGCGCATTCTGTCACTTCAATTTTCCAAGGCCTTGTTGATGGTTTCGGGCTGTAGCTCACGGATTGCTTGGATGATATTGGCCTGAAGTGCTTGAATCGTTTTTGAATAGTTGGCATAACATCAGTCCTTTACGGTTCCCCACAAAGAAAAATCCAAAGGGGTCAAATCGCAGCTTCAAGGCGGCCAATTGACATCGCCAAGACGGCTGATAACACGATTTGGGAATTTGGTGCGTAAAATATCAATTGTGGCATGGGCTCTATGGCATGGCGCCCCATCTTGCATAAACCAGAGGTCGTCCAAATCCATCTCTTCAATTTCAGTAAAAAAAATCAGATAACATGGCTCTGTAATGTTCACAGTTGACCGAAACGTTGTTTCCAGCCTCATTTTCGAAGAAAAACGGTCCAATGATGCCACCACTCCACAATCCGCACCAAGCTGTCACTCTATGTGGATGCATTGGCTTTTTGACAATAACGTGCGGGTTTTCCAAGCCCCAGATGCGACAATACTTATGGAAACTAATCTTTGCAGTCTTGTTAGCTCCTTGATATAAGTTTTACTCTCCGCTGCCTTCCACCACATGATCGCCCCATACACCAAAATCGGCCTCACTACACATGTGAATATGTAATAGGCTGCCCTAGGTTTAAGACCCCAGGTATTGGAGTAGGCGGACCGGTACGTGAAAAGGGCTGCGCGAGCCTTACCAATTCTGTGTTTCACGTTATCCTCCCAGTTCAGTATACTGTCTAGTATAAGGCCCAAATATTTAACACTATCAGCAAGTTCCAATGTTATACCTTTGGGGTTAGGCGTGGTAATAGTCGGTACCCTGTGTCTCCTTGTGAAGAGTAAACGTTCGGTTTTTGTCGGGTTTGCCCTAAGACCGACTTTTCTGGCCCAGGTTTGGATATGGTCCAGAGCCGATTGCATAAGGTCCGACAAAGTTTGTGGGAACGCACCCCTCACAAGTAGCACAATGTCATCGGCATACGCCACCACCTCAAAGCCACTGGCCCTTAAATATATATATATATATATATATATATATATATATATATATATATATATATATATATATATATATATATATATATATATATATATTTATATATATATAAATATATATAAATATATTTATATATATATATATATATATATATATATATATATATATATGTATATATATACATATATATATATATATATATATATATATATATATATATATATATATATATATATATATATATATATATATAAATATATTTATATATATTTATATATATATAAATATATATATATATATATATATATATATATATATATATATATATATATATATATATATATATATATATATATATATATATATTTAAGGGCCAGTGGCTTTGAGGTGGTGGCGTATGCCGATGACATTGTGCTACTTGTGAGGGGTGCGTTCCCACAAACTTTGTCGGACCTTATGCAATCGGCTCTGGACCATATCCAAACCTGGGCCAGAAAAGTCGGTCTTAGGGCAAACCCGACAAAAACCGAACGTTTACTCTTCACAAGGAACCACAGGGTACCGACTATTACCACGCCTAACCCCAAAGGTATAACATTGGAACTTGCTGATAGTGTTAAATATTTGGGCCTTATACTAGACAGTATACTGAACTGGGAGGATAACGTGAAACACAGAATTGGTAAGGCTCGCGCAGCCCTTTTCACGTACCGGTCCGCCTACTCCAATACCTGGGGTCTTAAACCTAGGGCAGCCTATTACATATTCACATGTGTAGTGAGGCCGATTTTGGTGTATGGGGCGATCATGTGGTGGAAGGCAGCGGAGAGTAAAACTTATATCAAGGAGCTAACAAGACTGCAAAGATTAGTTTCCATAAGTATTGTCGCATCTGGGGCTTGGAAAACCCGCACGTTATTGTCAAAAAGCCAATGCATCCACATAGAGTGACAGCTTGGTGCGGATTGTGGAGTGGTGGCATCATTGGACCGTTTTTCTTCGAAAATGAGGCTGGAAACAACGTTTCGGTCAACTGTGAACATTACAGAGCCATGTTATCTGATTTTTTTTACTGAAATTGAAGAGATGGATTTGGACGACCTCTGGTTTATGCAAGATGGGGCGCCATGCCATAGAGCCCATGCCACAATTGATATTTTACGCACCAAATTCCCAAATCGTGTTATCAGCCGTCTTGGCGATGTCAATTGGCCGCCTTGAAGCTGCGATTTGACCCCTTTGGATTTTTCTTTGTGGGGAACCGTAAAGGACTGATGTTATGCCAACTATTCAAAAACGATTCAAGCACTTCAGGCCAATATCATCCAAGCAATCCGTGAGCTACAGCCCGAAACCATCAACAAGGCCTTGGAAAATTGAAGTGACAGAATGCGCTACTGCGAAGTCAGCCGAGGCAGCCACTTGAACGAAATTGTGTTTCATCATTAATGAGAATGTTTACTCTTACTAATAAAGCCATAACACATGGAAAAAATTAAATTTTGTTCACTTTATTATATTTTTAAAAAGAAACTTGTATTTGGCCCACCCTGTGTTTGTTTATATACAGAGTGATTCATTTTCATGTTTGATTTTCAATGAGATTTTTTTTTGACAGATCACGCGTGACGCCTGTCAAGCTGTAATGTAATTTTTATTCAGTATTGTCTGACAAATCATCATGGAAAGTCTTACACCGCAACAATGCTCAACAATTTTTGGTGAATGGGCTCTGAATCAGCTCAATGAAAATCCGCTATTTTATCGCGAAATTTGGTTCATTGATGAGGTGCATTTTTGCCTCAATGGGTACGTCAATAAGAAGAATTGCCATATTTGGGCTGATAAAAAACCTCAAAAGATTCAACAGCTACCACTACAACCACAGAAATGCACAGTTTATGTGTAGTTTATGGGCCGGTGGAATCATCGGTCCATATTTCTTTCTAAATGAGTCTGGTCAGAACGTAACCGTCAAAAATGACCGCTATAGCACCATGATAACGGATTTTTCGCTACCTAAAGTTGAAGCCCGTGGTATCGGTGAACTTTGTTTTCAACAGGACGGCGCTCCTTCGCTAAAGCACCATGATAACGGATCTTTCGCTTCCTGAAATTGAAGCCCGTGGTATCGGTGAACTTTGGTTTCAACAAGACGGCGCTCTTTCGCATAATGCGAGACAAACAATGGACTTATAGAGAAATCATTTTGGCAGGAATATTATTTCACATTTTGGACCAGTAAATTGGCCGCCTAGATCGTATGATATCACACCCTTAGATTATTTTCTTTGGGGTTACACGAAGTCTCTGGTCTTCAGGGATAAGCCAGCTTCAATCGACGCTTTGGAAGCCAACATTACTCGTGTCATTTGCGAGATACCAGTTGCTATGCTGGAACGAATCGTCCAAAATTGGACCCTCAGGATGAACCATTTACGTCGTAGTCACGGTCAACATTTAAATGAGATAATCTTTAAAAAGTCAATGTCATTGATTGTTCTTTCGACTCACAATATAATTTTTACCATAGAATTCAACTTTATGCTTTTTATTTGAGATCAAAAACCAAACCTCATCATTAATCACCACAGGGTGATTCATTTTGAGGTTTGATTTTCCATTGGTTTTTTTTTGACTTTCAAACTGTTATGTAATTTTTATTCAGTATTGTTTGACAAATCATCAGGAAAATACTTACATGTTCTGTAACTTACATGTTATATAATATGTAACGAAAATCCGCTGATTTATCGCGAAATTTTGTTCAGTAATGAGGTGCATTTTTGGCTCAAAGAATACGTCAATAAGCAGAAATGCCGTATTTGGGCTGATGAGCAACCTAAAGATTTTCAACAACTACCACTACAGCCACAGAAATGCACAGTTTGGTGTGGTTTATGGGCCGGCGGAATCATCGATCCCTATTTCTCTCAAAATGAGTCCGGTCAGAGCGTAACCGTCAATGGGGACCACTATCGCACCATGATAACGAGTTTTTTGCTACCTGAAATTGCAGCACTTGGTATCGGTGAACTTTGGTTTCACAAAGACAGCGTTCTTTCGCATACAGCAAGTGAAACAATGGACTTATAGAGAAATCAATTTGGTGAGAACCTGAATTCACGTTTTGGAGCAGTAAATCGGCTGCCTGGATCGTGTGGTATCACACCTTTAGATTATTTTCTTTGGGGTTACACGAAATCTCTTGTCTTCAAGGATAAGCCAGCTTCAATCGACGCTTTGGAAGCCAACACTACTCGTGTCATTCGCGAGATACCAGTCGCTATGCTGGAACGCATCGTCTAAAATTGGACCCTCAGGATGGACCATTTACGTTGTAGTCACGGTCAACATTTAAATGAGATAATGTTTAAAAAGTCAATGGCATAGATTGTTCTTTCGACTTACAATATAATTTTTAGTATAGAATTCAACTTTATGCCTTATATTTGAGATTAAAAACCAAACCTCATAATAAATCACCCTATATATGTATATATATATATATATATATATATATATATATATATATATACATATATATATATATATATAGATTTATAAAGAAATATAAATATATATATATATATATATATATATATATATATATATATATATATATATATATATATATATAGATTTATAAACAAATATAAATATATATATATATATATATATATATATATATATATGTATATGTATATATATATATATATATATATATATATATATATATATATATATATATATATAAAGAGATATATATATATATATATATATATATATATATATATATATATATATATATATTAATGTATATTCATATAAATAAATGTATAAGTATAATATTTTACTGCATGAAAAGAAGGAACTGCATATGAGAATTCAAGCAGTGTCCTCCCATTTGATATCCATTTGATGAAGAATTACACTTTAGGTGCCTCATTTCCTGACACTATTTTCGGGTGGAACTCTTAAAATCTTTCAAATCCTTCTAGCTGCAACCATCTCTCGGTATTAGATGACTGATTAAAGGAGTAACACCTGCTTTCGGGCCGATTTTTCTAAGAGCTGAAATGCACGATTTGCCCGAGCCATCGTCAGTGTTATGTTTTGTTTAAAGTCGGTCCTGCCTGATAAAGTCACCAGCTAGCTAAAGTCATTGTGATTATCGGGATTTTTCCTATGTGCATGAGCAAAGGCAGTACAAGTATTGGTGGTTGGAGCTGATGCTGTGAGGCTATAAGTCACATTCCGGCTGCTGACGACTCATTCCAAATAAGATGGTTGGGCCCTTTCTACAGCGCTTCGCTTATTTCGATGGTTCAAAGTGTTGACGGTGGACGGACATATAGCCCCAAGTAGTACCCGATTTAAAATATTGTTATTTTGCTGCTGCTGTGGTACAAAGCTCAGCATACAGGCGCATCATAGTTGCCTATTTATATGTTAGCCGTCGCTAGTCGCTAGTTTGTCAATTCAAATATACGCTTTTCGGTAACGACTTCTAGAGCCACCCTCCGCGGGGAGATTTCGTCGTGAACGGAAAAGGTAAGTAAAGAAAGTAACCTTATGATTTTAGCGCAAGTGGTTGCTTCAAACGCATCAAACAGACCAAATAGTAGCTGAATTATAGATTTTTTCCTCCTGGCAGACGATCTGCTCAGCAGTGCTGATGCTACTTACTTCTGAACTGAAGCCGATATGTCTGTTAAAACACAAAAACAAAGATTCGAGCAAATGATGCATAACTTAAAGGTGAATGAATTACTTTCGAGTAATTTCATGATACTCGTAATTTGAGCTTTTTTTGTCATTCGATGATTCATTCCGTATTCCAAAATATGTTGCCTATCGATTTCAAAGAACTGTCTGCCAAGGTTTCAACTTGTTATTGTTATATTTTCTTCAAAATATTTGAATTTTTTTATAGAAAGTGTATTAAGTGTCGCAACAGATCAAATAACATATCTAAAAATATGAAATCTCTATAAACCGTTTAATTAAGGCTTCTCTGAAAAAACTGGATGCATACCAGTTTCCGCAAATCAAAATTACATGCAAGTTTTTTTGACCGAGAATATTGAAAAAAACACTTATTTTAGGTTTGATTCACATATCTCGAAGCTTACAATCAATAAATCCGTTTTGATTTGTTTCTTATGTTCCAGAAACTTCTTCGGTCATAAAAAGTCTTACCAGTTATTTGAAAATTAAATGCTGGTATTATCTTCCTATCGGAGATAGTATGGATAACGCCTGATATTTTGTAGTCCACCTCAGGAACATAAAGTGGAAAATATTCAGCTTTCATGTGGAAATCCTTGAAGTAATATGCTTCTTGCTAAGCAAAAAATAGAAAAAAATTGAAGAGTTAGTAGTTTATGTCCAAAATCAGAATTCATGGAAATCGTGACCACTAACGATTTACAGCACTCAGAATTTAGAAAAAATCAATCATGCGTATTTCACTTACTGCATTAATGGGACAATTCATTCTGTTTCCAAATTTTAGTAGCTCATTGAATATCAATGGCACTAAGCCAACCCGACTATTTTGAGTGATCCACGGGCAAAAGTCCATCACGGTTTGATTCAAAAATGATACGTAATTATCACTGTCATAATTTTTTATAGATATCTGCAATTTTGCACCGTATCGCGGGTAGCTTTTCTTAAATTTTATTTCCGCACTGATCAAATTCGGACGTTTGCCATTGGAAACACTGCAATTTACTTCACATGATTCAGTATTGATGTCCGACAGTTTGCAACTGAACATGTCGAAAAATAAGTTACGCTGAAATTGATCGTCGCATCAAAAAAATGAAAAGAGAAAAGTCATTAAGAATTTGCACCAGAAGAAATTTACTGTTACCTTGGGTAGTGCAGTGTGTATGGTGCTACAAATCAATAAAGAAAATAAAAGATATTTTGATGACATTGTGGTCATACTTATTTGGTATTGGCGAAAATCACACATTATACTAACCGGGCATTTGCTGTTGCTTATATATGTACATTGTTTTTCCATACATTATAAATGAATTAGCCGACTGTGAATAGATAAAGTTGGATATTCGCAACTACAATATTTTGAAAATTAAAATGTGTTTAATTTTCAATTTTGAAACAATTAGCTGTATGCATCAACATTAAAGTTTTATGATTTTCGAAGAAAATTAGGATTAAACTCGTGTCGCCGAAAATTCATCATATGCATATATATATATATATATATATATATATATATATATATATATATATATATATATATATATATATATATATATATATATATATATATATATATATATATATATATATATATATATATATATATATATAAATATATGTATATATATATATATATATATATATATATATATATATATATATATATATATATGTATATATATATATATTTTTATATATATATATATATATATATATATATTTATATATATATATATATATATATATATATATATATATATATATATATATATATATATATATATATATATATTATTTATATATATATAGACATCAGCAAAATGATTCAGTTAAGGGAGATAGATAATCTCTGGAGTGGCCAATCCGATTGAAATGAAACCTTCGGAGAACAAATCTACTGAGTCAATTCGAATTCTTTTATCCAGAATAATTTCAGTACTGCCGTCCAATCCTAATAGACGTTCTAACTTAGGATTTGAAATGTACTTTTTTGATGAAATTTGAAGTCTTAAACTTGCATCTCTTCCCATATTCCAAGGATTGAATTGGATTTTCTACCAAACTTTGTTGATTGTTACCCCACTTTTATTGAAAAACGAAAGCCTTTCCCCTCTTCGCTTGACATTTGAACTTCGACTAACGAATAATTTCAATGAAATAAACATTAATATTTTCCAAGGACGATATACAAATAGTAATATAACATTAGACGTAGCGTCCTCAAGAGAATATGTTTTCAAGGCACATCATCCACTTTAATTGATGCATCTTTGGCTGTACGCATCTTTCGCATTTGCGCTTACCCGTAACGACCATGCACAACGAAACAATAGTATTAAATACAAAAACCGCTAAAAACTTTGATTTTCAAAGAAAAGTAGAGGAATATTGTAGATTTTAAAAGCATATTCTGCCACACGTGCACCTTACTACATGCAACCTATTCCAAAGGCCATGTGCCACTTTAATCTGAAAACTGCACCGAAAATCATTAGGTAGAAAGGCTATCAAGAATATCAGATGCTTGAAATTCAAAATTTTGGAAATTTAAACACTAGTTACAGAGATTAATTGTTTATCTTATAAAATTGTAAGAGCGGCGTCTGCGCTAACATAAATGATGAACATGACCAATGCTTCCAACACGATGTCAGCAATGCACCTACAACTCTACCATCACTGCTTCACGTCAAAATAACCTTACCCTGGGATTTTTGTTTTCATCCAATGAAAAATATTTCTCAAATCTCTCTCTCTCAAATCTGCTTCACGCTAAGATGAGGGGTACAAAGGGGTACAAAGAAATTAAAGGGGTACAAAGAAATCAAGAGTTGCCACTCGCAAAACTTTTCAAATTTTAAAAATCCAAATATTTGCTGTTCATTGTCACTACACCACCAATACCATTTGAAAATTGAATGATAACATCGCATAGTGAAGATATAACAAAAAATTACAAAAAATACCAACAATCCTATCGTAATTTGTCAACAAACTCCTTCAAAATTTGGCCTATAACTCTACTTGAGTATAGTTATTGAGTATAGTTACTATTTGAGTGTAGTTTTACTGCACTATAAGCTATAGGGCAAAAAGCTTTATTTTGCTCAGCGAATTTTCATAATTCAAGAACAAAAACACTAGTTTTTCAACAAGTTAGAATAATGGCTAACTACCGTGTGAATTTCGTTAAAATCTGGCTAGTGGTGCGGAATTTATGGGATAAAAAGCAGTTTTTTTCTAAGTGATTTTTCAAGATGACACCACTGCCTAAGGGCTTTTCAAAGTTCAAAATTGCTGGTGTCTCGGTTCGTTTGGATCAACAATATTGAAATAATATATATGAGAAATAAATAATAATAAGTAAGTAGTATATAAGAAAGAAGATGAATTGAATTGATGAATTGTTAGTATAGATACAAAGAATAGCAGCTATAGTCTAGGATAGAAATAAAGGAAACAAAACTATGTAGATGTAAATAAAAAATCAAATCAACTTGCTAAAAGGAATCAAAAATGTCAAGCCTTATTTTTAACCAAAATCGAAAAGAAGAAAATATAAGTTGTCGTAAGACAGATGTAAACAAGAGCCGGTCGAAGATGCGGGGGGGGGCTGCCAAGCCACGACAAGTGTGGTTGACTCAAACATCACGAACCACAACTGCTGTGACCGGGGAGTGAACCTTCCGCGGGCAATCCGGATCATCCGACACAACACAGCGATTAATTTACCGGTCGAAAAGGAAAAGAAAAAAAGCACACGTCACCAGCGGATCGTAAAGAGTCAACTATCTATACATTTCTATTGATGAAATAACACACGATTCGCACAACTTACGCACTTGGTATATTACCAAGCGCGAACGAATGGACTTACCGCGACAATTCAATTCAGCTAATAATTCTGAAGCTGTTGCACTTCGAAGCCAAAATCCAACACAATTGACATGTCAACTGTCAAAATGACAGGGAACCCCGGAATCGGGCCGCCAAGTTATGAAACGGCTACGCATGGGGACATTGCCACCCAGCTGCGCGCGTGCAACGAAAAGTGCAATGCCCCGATCCAATTGCAACGGCCGGGTGTTGCACCAGGAGGTGCATACATCGGAGCACTCCAGAAAATCCCGCTGGCTGACGAGCTGCAAGCTGGCTTGGAGCGAGGTGGCTCAGCGAAGGAGGCCCTCTTTTGGCTTAGCTGGGTAAGCCTTCGGACGTACAGCAACAGCAGGAGACTCTAAAATTATTCTTTCTTTTCATTTTCTCAATTTGGATTTGCAAAAGTCGAGCGGAAGATTTTACAAGGATCGAATACGATATCGACGGTCAGGAATTTATATAATATTTTTGGTGACTAGCGGAGGATTTAAGATCGTCAATCGGAGGAGTATTTGAAACTGTACAAGTCGAGCGAACAATTTTACAAGGATTGTATACGTTATTGACGGTCAGAAATATATATAATCTTTTTGGTGACCAGCGGAGGATTTAAGATCATCAGTCGGAGGAGCATTCGGTAACGAACGAGCAATTTTGTGACGAACGGCCCCAGCGAGGGATTTGTCAAGTTAAGTCTTTTTGTTATTATTATAATGTATTTTCGAAATCTGAGCCTATTGAATTAGTTAAGTGCAACACGAATAGTATGAAAGTAATTTGCAAATAGAGTTTGGCGCCATTAGTGGATAAGTACGGCCCGTATTGTTGATCCTAAAACGAACCAAAATTAAAGTAATCGAGCGTGTTGTAATTAGAAAAATTGGTGTTTGTGCTTCCGCGGTGTTACTTTCAGACTTAAGTTTCCTTCCCTTCTCGTTGCGTTACGCGGCTCTAACTAGGGAGAACCCGTCATCTTCTCGCTTCTGAGTGGCGAGCAGACGGCGAGCCTTGGCGCCTACCCACCCCATTCCTTCGCGTGAGCAAAGGCCGCCCGAAAACCGCCGCCCTGACATCCCAGTTGGGGATGAAGGTTTTTAGCGCTCAAAAGATTCATAACGGTAACACTGGTCCTACTTAAGGTTATTACGATCTGTGAATTTCAATTGAATCTGATTGTAGGGTTGTCAGTGATAATTTTTTTAAGGGCTATCGTTCATATGCAAAAATATATTTCGAAAATGTTAAAATGACTGAACATTTTAATACGACTAAAGTTTAGCAAAAAAAAATCTTTTAAATAAATAAAATTTAACAGTAACAGTAACAACACGTTTTATTGATTATTTTTTCATAAAAGTAAGCAAAATTAACCTGGTCCAAATTATTCAAAAAACCAGTTGAAATTTTCACACAAGTTTTTACTTCCGGTTTTCAAATCTAATGTCAAAATTAAAAAGAACAAGTAATTTTCTACACCAATCAGTATTTTTGAGGTTTTTTCGATTTTTGTTTAATCCTAAAATCCGCTTCCAAAAAAAACCTTCCATCAATTTCATCCATTTTTCAGAAGCCCATAACTTGGCAACTAAACCTGATAGAAACCAAAAATTGTGTACCCACTTTCTTATCTTTTAGAAGTACCATTATGCGCAATATGAACGAAATCCAGAACCTCGACTTTTATTCGTTGTCGGCTTCACGGGAAATGGCCCATATGTTAAAATACCTTAAATCCCTTCTAATTTTCTAATTCAAAAATAATTTTTTTGAAGTCCCAAAGTAGCGTACTTTATTGCCGAAAAGGTTTAAAAAGGATGGCTTTGTAGCTAGCCTTAACAAGTGAAAAGTGATGGCTATATACGAGCAATTAAGTATTGAGGAAAGGTCGAAAATCGTAGCATTGGGGACCAAAAACGTATCAAAATGTAAAATTGCCAGGAGTGTTGGCTGTAGCAATTGGACGGTAAAAAGTGTTTTACAAAAAACCGTACAGAGGAAAGTAAAGTAAAGTAGCTACATCAAACGAAAGACAACCAGCAATGAAAACAATAATCAAATCGGTTACTAAATGCGGCACCGTTTCATACTGAGCAGAACCCTACGTTATCAAGGAGGTGCTTAGGACCGTACAAATGAGGTTGACCGGAATGGGACTAGCATGTCAAACTCCAGCGAAAAAGCCGTTACTGAACAAGAAAATAAGGCAGTAGCGTCTTATCTGGTGCAAGGAGAAACAAAATTTGCCATCTTCAGACTGGAAAGGAGTAGTTTTCTTTGACGAATCAAAGTTTAATTTGATTGCTTTAGATGGAACCATAAGTTCGGCGGAGAAAAGGCGAACGGTATAGCGACAAATCTATTCAACCATTGAGTAAACAATCCCCGTAGGTATAGGTATGGAGTTGTATTACGGGAACTGGAGCTAACAGTATTTTGGAACTACGGGAATCTGTTAATGTCGAAAGGTACAAATCGATCATCATCGAAGGTCTACTTCTTACTTTGGAGTATTTGTCTGGAGCATATGCCAATTCTATTTTCCGGGATATTCGGCACCATGCCACCGTGCTCGTTCAATCAGTATGGAATGCGTTTTGTTGAACTTGTTTCCTATCATTTGATGAACTGAACTGTCTTCTCATTTCCAGGTTCAAAATTTTAAGGAAGAGCTTTGCATTGAGTCTCTTCTCCGGGCAGGAAATAACCTCGATTTCAATCCAATAGAAAACCTTTGGAGGTAATGTCGAAAAAAGTGAAGGCGAAGTTCAAAGAGCTGGAAAGTATAATTCAAAGTATTTGCGACAACAAAATAAACCTCCATATCATCGATAGGCAAGCTAATGACATCAAGGGCAAAAGCTTTATTTAAGCCTAAATGAGGTGCTGTGAATTATTATTCAAAAACAAACCAAAACTAACTAAAAATTTGACACGCTTGTATGATATGTTGGCTTTACAGTGCCCTTTCTTAATTTCCGTTGTAACAGTTTCCCCTTAATGAAGAAGAAGATTTTATTTAATTTAGGTCCATATACAATGCCATTAAGCGACTGCACATCCGGGTGGAGATAGCGGCTCTGAGTTGGGACCCAATAAAAAAGATGACACAAACAACAACAAAACTAACTAACAGACAAGACAGATGGACAACAAGACGTGAGGACGATAACGGTGACGCAGGGCGGAACCGGCGCTGCCATTGACCGTTTCGCGTATGCGAGAAGGCCGAGGGTCCAGAGGACACCTCCACCATCGAACAATGAAACGCGAGCTGAGGGAGCAATCGGTTCCGGGGGCGCAGTGGGTGCACAAGAAGCCAAAACTGCTGAATCCGACAGCAGTAGTGCTCTAGAGACTCCAAAGAGTCATCCACAGGAGAACACCGACACGAGAACATCGGACCAATACACAACGCCAGCACGTGTTTCCCCTAGAAAAGAATATATCAAGCGCGAACGAGTGGCCGAGGAGGATATGTTGAAGAAGTGCCAACATATCCTTCGTAAAATGCTTCAAGCAGCCAACGCTCAGCGAAATATTTCGAAGCACGTCAAGGACGGAATGCTGGAACTGGAGGAGGCCTTTGAGGTCATACTCACCTGCCAGACCAACTGGCAGAAGGCAGAGATGGACTACCACTGGGACCGCTGAGCCGGCCACTCCTGCAGGGGTCCCGGGAGTAGATCAGCCACGGCAGAATAAGCGCGTGGCTGAATCCAGCCCTGAGGATACTCAGGAAGTCCGGGTGAGGAAGGAGGTGCCAGTTTCTGACCTCAGGAAGTGGGTGACGGTTACCCACAAAAAGAGGAAGGGAAGTGTCGTTAAAACACCTGCGGCATCCGCTGGGCCGGAAAAGGCTCAGAAAGAGGATAAGGGCGACAAGAAAGAAGTGAAGAAAAAAAAGAAAAATAAGAGTAGACGAAGACAGCGAGGAAAAAAAATAGAAGCTGTCATCGTAAAACCGGCTCCAGGAAAAACTTACGCGGAGGTTTTGGGGGCCATCCGTCAAAGTGTTTCCCCAGATGAAACTGGTACGCTAGTAAGGCGTATCAGAAAGACAGTAGAAGGGGGGGTTCTTTTGGAAATCGCGCGTTGCGGTGACCGCACAGAATTGCAGAACTCGATCCGGGCTGCCGTAGATGGCCAAGGGGACGTGAAGCTTGTAACTCCCAGAGTCAAGATCGAGCTTCTCGACCTCGATTGCCTCACAGTCAGCGAGGAGGTGACATCCGCCATCAAACGCGAGGCTGGAGAGGAAGGAGCCGGTGAGGTGAAAACCATGCTCTTCCCCCCTAACACAAGGGAACAAAGGAGAGCTGTGGTGGAGCTGGATGAGGCACCAGCATCCAAAATCCTCAAGTCTGGTCGAGTCCGCGTGGGAATGATTAGCGCCCGAGTACGAAGGTGGGCTGAGGTGACACGCTGCTACCGGTGCTTAGGCTACGACCACACAAGACGTAGCTGTAAGGGTCCAGACCGGAGCGCCAGCTGCTGGAAATGTGGACAGGTTGGCCACCGGGCAGCAGACTGCTCTGCTCAGGCTCAGTGTATATTATGCACTGAAAAACATGGCGCAAATGGCGCCAAGCATATAATGAGATCGAGTGCTTGTCGGGTTTTCAAGGACGCACTTGATGCCAAGAAAAAGCAGGGAAGGATATGAGAGTCCTTCAAGGCAACCTGCAGGGCAGTAGAGCTGCAGACGACCTCCTCACGCAGCTAGTCTGCGAGCATAGGGCTCAGATCATACTGATCAGTGAGCCTTACAGGGGGAGGAACTCGTCCGTTTGGCTGGCAGATGCCACGGAGTACGCGGCGATTTGGATCGCTGACGGGCAGAGGGCCCGCATCGGCGGTCGCGGCTCAGGCAACGGTCACGTGTGGGTGACATATGGGGAGATCACCTTTGTGAGCTGCTACTTGTCCCCGAATGACTCAATGCAGGAATTCGGAGACAAACTTAGCTCACTGAAGGACTCTCTCCGTGGCATCACCGGCAATGTCATCGTAGGGGGTGACTTCAACGCAAGGGCGTTGGAGTGGGGCGTGCCTACCGAAAATACTCGCGGGCGGCGCATAGTCGAGATGGCATCGAGGTTGGGTTTGTTGGTGTTGAATACGGGTTCAACACCAACATTTCGAAGGCCCGGATTTCTCGAATCTATTCCCGATGTCACCATGGCATCGGAGAGACTTGCGGCACACGTCAGCGATTGGAGGGTGATGAAGGATTACACTGCGAGTGATCATAATTACATCACTTTCAAAATCGCTGAGAGCAGACAAAGACACCACCGCTCTCCCTGCAAGTGGCTAGGCTGGAACGCCGCTAAACTTCGCAGAGACGCGATGACCGCATCGCTCGTTTCGAGTTGGGAAGGGGAGCCTCTAACATCTGGGTCCCCAGTGACTCGCGCAGCAGCAGAGGCCGCTGCTGACAGAACCATGGGGTGGATTCGCAGGGCGTGTGAGGCTTCAATGCCCAAACGGAAACCCTTTCGTGGGAGGCAACATGCGTACTGGTGGAACGATGAAATCGCCGAACTGCGACGCATCGCTTTGGCGTGTAGGCGCAGGGCACAGCGAGCCAGGAATAGGCCGGGTGTGGCTGAGCTATCTGCTGCCCACATTGCGGCAAAGAGGGAGCTGACCAAGGCCATCACAAGGAGCAAACGTGCCAAATGGCTGGTTCTTTGTGAGGAGGTCAACTCAGACCCGTGGGGAGATGGCTACAAATTGGTCACTCGCAGACTTGGCTGCATGCGGCCTGGCACTCTCATGGATGCGATATCCATGGAGCGCATCGTTGGTTCGCTGTTCCCAGTGCATCCGCCAAGGACTGATGATCCCATCATCGTGAACCAGGCGGATGTGCCTCCCTTCACGAACGAGGAGATGAACAGTGCAGTGTCCAGGATGAAGAACCGGAAGGCTCCGGGGCCTGATGGGGTGCCGGTCGAGGCGCTTAAAGTCGTGGCGGAGGTCCAACCGCGACTATTATTGGATCTGTATAATTCATGTTTAGTCGCGGGGGTCTTCCCGTCGCGGTGGAAAGTAGCTCGACTGGTACTTGTGGGCAAGGGGAAGGGTAACCTGGGTGGTCCATCAGCATACCACCCACTGTGCATGCTGCACACTGCGGGGAAACTTCTCGAAGGGTTGCTCAAGCCACGACTGCTGTCAGCAGTGAGATCTGCTGGTGAACTTTCTTGCAGGCAGCACGGCTTCCGAAAAGGGCATTCAACAATCGATGCCATCTCAGAGGTTGTTGGGGCTGTAGCAAGAGCGGAAGAGGCATGCCATCAAGCCAGACCGGTCGTCCTGCTGGTAACACTGGACGTACAAAACGCTTTCAACTCGGCGAGGTGGACGGAAATCCGCGGGCTCTTGAGCAGACGTTCCGTATCCCAAGCTACTTGCTAGCCATGATGCGGGACTACCTCAGGGACCGCTGGTTGCTTTACGACACTGACGAAGGAGTCAAAAGGAGGCCTGTCACTTCAGGTGCGGCACAGGGGTCGATCTTAGGACCAGACCTCTGGAACATCATGTACGATGATCTGCTGCGCCTGGAAATGCCTGCGGATGTGTTTCTGGTAGGTTATGCTGATGACGTCGCGGCGGTTATCACTTCCAGATCTGCGGAATTCGCTCAACTCAGACTTAATCAAGTCATGAGGAGGGTGGATCGGTGGATGACCGAACACGGCCTTCAGCTGGCAGTCTCTAAAACAGAGGTTGTCATGCTGACGAAGCGGAGGATACCAACTGTCATACCCATGACAGTTGGCTCCGCTGAGGTCCAGACCAGCAAGTCGGTCAAGTATCTGGGAGTGACCCTGGACACCAAGCTGACGTATTGGGATCATATCCGCAGGGCATGTGACAGGGCTCTTGTAGTCGTCACTTCGCTGAGTAGGCTAATGGCCAACGTCGGTGGACCCAGTGAGACGCGACGGAGGCTACTGATGGTAACGACCAATTCCATCTTGCTATATGGAGCCGAAATCTGGGGAGATGCGCTACGAACTGAGAAGTTTCGGAAGCGCATTGCCGGTGTCCAGCGCAGGGGTGCCCTGCGTATCGCTTGTAGCTACCGCACGGTCTCAGAAGAGGCTGTGATGGTGGTATCGGGAGTAATCCCGATCGACCTACTAGCACGAGAACGCTTCTTTCGCTCAAAGCTGGGCAGAACTGAGGCTCTGACGCACGCGCGTATGCTTACCCTCCAACTTTGGCAACAACGTTGGAGTGAAAGTACTAAAGGACGCTGGACGGCTAAGCTGATTGGTCTCATTGAGCCTTGGCTTAACCGGAGCCACGGAGAGGTAAACTTTTACCTTTGTCAATTCTTGACAGGGCACGGTTACTTCAGGAAATACCTGAACAGAATGGGTAAGGTGGTCACACCGTACTGCCGGTATTGTGTGACTGAGCTCGATGATGCTCAGCACACATTCTTTATGTGCAGTCGCTTCGTAAGTTTGAGGCGCACCATTGAGTCCACGATTGGCCTGGCAACGCCTGAAACGATCGTGGAAGCAATGCTGCGAAACGAGGAGAACTGGCGCGCAGTCTCAACATATGTTGAGAAAGTGCTGCGCATAAAGCGGGAGGAGGGTTGCCTTACCGACCCATGAACTGTGGTAGTTTCTGAAGTCCGTGGTTACCGATGGGTGAGTCAGCACGACCGGGTCGAAGCAGTGCTTAGTCGGGTCCCGACTCGGAACTTCGTGGGCTTGTAGATGGTCTTTTTTTTTTAGTGAGTCAAACCTCACATACCCCGTGGTGATAGGTCACCCGGGGATCTGGTATGCTGATTTTTTTTTTGCCATCTACACTAGGGAAAAAAAAGCTATCTGTGCAGACGTGCGCCGCAATTTTCCAATGTTATTTACAATTCCGCGAGCCAGTAGGTCTAATCTTTCACCACGAAGCCGTAATGCAATTATACTTCGGAATGTTGCGAATCAATCCACTGAAGATGAACAAGGAATCGCACGAGAAGAGCGCTACGTTAGTACAAACATACTCTCCGTAAACATTCCGTACAATGCATGGAAGCATTACAGATCCATACGTTTCATTTCATTCTAACATTGAATGTCCTAGGTTGATAAGGGGTTTACAAGAGGGACTTTGAATTTTCAGCGTGTCCTTCATCTTGAAAGCTCTTGAAAAGCTATTGAAGTGAGGAGCGAAGAAATATATTTTAGGATAAGCGAGTGAAATTTCAGATGAAGGTGAAACTATTATTTAATTTGCTGTGGTACGAGGCGAGAGGAGTAGAGCCATATTAAAAAGTCAGCTGATGGTCAATAGGCAGTTTCATTTATTTACTCATCCTTAGAAATTCAAATTATTTCTCTTTAAAAAATAACAAGTAAATAATTGGCATAATCAAAATTCCCGCATTACAGTTTGACATTTTCGCTATTTCCCAACATTCCATATTCTTTAAACTATTTTGATCACTCAACGAGATCTTAAAATCCCTGTAAATTTAAAAATTCCTTCTTTCGGTTATAAGACACGGAGTATGACCACGGTTCTGCGCTATTTTTAAAATCAAAAATTGTCAAAATATGGCCAGGTAAATGGCATACCATATGGTGACATGCCATCAAATATGCCGTGACATCGACCGTCTCGACATGGCAAGTCGAGTGACAAGCAATGCGAAATGGCAAGTGGAGACAACCTAGACCGGTTGGACCGGCGGCCGATCATACTTTTGGATGACCTGGAATATGTACATAATGCATGCTGAGTGATTGCGACATTTATTGGTAACTCCAACAGCGTATTCTCGCATTAAGGCTGGTACTGAGTTCGAGTTCACGTGAAATTTTGACATATCTCCATTATCTGGTCATTCTTTCGAGCGAAAATTTTGGCAATGGAGAAAAGCAGAGACAATGCTCATTTCTGACGGATAAAATGTCAAGAATTTCACTTTTCGATCGATTTTCTTATTGGGAAGACATTTGCACTGCTCCATTTTCAAATTGAAACACCAAATGTCACTTTTTAGCTCGAAAGAATGAACTGCACAAACTAAATTGGCGTGAAATGATTGGAGACATGTTTCAGTGCCATCTATATTTTCGAAGCGAAAGCAACTTCGAAGCAACTTTTCATGCTAAGAACACAGTACCAAACTTGCTTATTTTCAAGCTAAATTTTCGCCGAAACCAACTTCACGTGAAATTTTGTATGAAAATTTCACGTGAAATCGAACTCAGTACTATGCTTTACACGTTATTAGAGGGAATTGATGCTGTTGCTTGGACTGCATGACTCATTGTTCCTGCATGACACTTAATGAATAGTATCCTAAACATTTTACTTACCTGTGATGATTTCAAATGCTCTGAAATGTTAATGTTCCTGTTTTATATAGCAAACATTACCTAAGCCGATGTATGCTTAAAAGTTCTATTCCTTATATTTTTGCGAGTAATGTTCATAGGTAAATGATACGCTTTTTGGAAAACTGATTTCAAGCGCTTCATCTGCGTTGCTGAAAAATTTGCTTCCTGCATGCTGCTAGAATGATTTATAGCAAATTCCGTTGTTCCCAACGAGAGACAGTACGTCAAGTAGCTCAATTGGCAATGAAAAATCATCGAACTTGTCGTACAGGTTAACAACGTCATTATCTTCGTCAGCAGCATCTTCGTTCAGCAAATAATTTAACAGAAAATAGTGCATCAATGCTGCGGGAAACACTTCGATTCGCTTCAATAAAGCAAATGCCTAGCTGCCAGGTGAATTACATTCATTTCAATTCAATTAAAATACTTTTCATTTTGATTTTTGTACATTTATTGAACTTAATTCATTTTTGTCAAAATAAAAAACTGAATTTGATTCAGCTAATAAGTTAAAACAACATTTATTGATTCTGAGGCGGTACGAGGTTCGCCTTGGTATATTTTGAGCAAAAAATCGTTCTACAGGGTGGTCCGGTTTTCAAAATCTGCGGAGTTACAGGGTGGTCAAGAAAAGTTTTTCGGACCTGTACCCTGACTCACTTAAATCGTTATATCGTGAAAACTAATAATCATAACGCAAAATTTTGTGGCTTGTTTTTTATGGTTTTTTATAACTACCTTTAATTTGATGTAACGTTTTAAATTGTAACTGTTAGTAATTTTGAGATATTTACTTCAAAACACAAAGTTTTGGCACTTCTACCCCGAAAATGTTGTGTTCAATGTCGTTTTTCTTGGAAAACCTCATTAAAATATGCCATTTTCATTCTATATTTTTATAGGCCATATAATTTGCTACAAAAGTCGTATACATATTTATGACTTAGGTTTTATCATTTTGCAAGTAGTAAGCGAAAATACATATCGCTTAAAAACTGAATATGCCATAAAGTGGCCCTCGTTTTCGATCTAAACTCTTTGCTTGAACTGAAAGAATTTAATAATGCTGTTTATGCTTTATTTCAAAATTTTTGAGCTACAGCAAATTTCCAAAATGGCCACCTTCATTTTCAATACACGCTAAAGCTCGTTTCGCAGGCGTTCTTTTCATATTCATACTTCTCAGCTGCTGCCTCACTTCTGTTGCAGCCGCATCGATCCTAGTATTTAGGTCTTCCAATGTATCAATGTATCGTTGTGTTGACAAGGGTCTTCATCCGTCCCTATACAAAAAAAATGCAGAACTGTTAGATCAGGAGATCTCGCAGGCCAGTGTATTGGTCCATTTCTACCGATCCAGCAATTGGTATAATTGGAATTCAACCAACCTCTGACTGGTCGGCCATAGTGAGCTGGAGCACCATCGTGGTGGTAAAACATGGAAGCCAATCTTTGCAGCCGAACATCTGTCTTGTGTGTGGATTGCTCTCAGCCCACGTATGTAAATTGTGAAAGTTTGTGCTACCGTCCCTGGTAAATAAGGCCTCATCCGTCCAGAGAGTGGTGTTCAAAAAATGTTCGTTGTCTAATTGTTTCTGAAAGAGCCAATTGCAGAATTCCATCCTTTTGGGCAAATCGATCAGTAGCAGCTCCTGCACTGGAGTGTGATGGTAGGGATGTAAACGGGCTGCTTTTAAAACACTCCAAACATTCCACGTAGACACGTTAAACTGCAACGCCAAGCGTCGAATACTGATTGATGGGTCAGTTTCCACTGCATGCAGATTTTCTTCATCGGTCCGTACAGCGATTGTAAACGCAGGATTTGGGTTTATTCGGCTCGTTTTAACGCTGCCAGTTTTCCGAATCTTTGTGTATAGTTGTTGAAACACTCTCCATCCAGGAATCCGTCGATGATGATATCTCTGTTGATACAAAGATTGCGCCGCTTGTGAACTTCCCTGGCACTCTCCATATACGTACATAATATCTGCACATTCTTCATTAGTGTAGTGAAACATTTTGAATTAATTTTTGAAATTTTTGCTAATATCTTGTAGTTCGAGTAATGTACTGAAACTAACAAAAATTTGAAAGTGTTTCTGTTTTTATGGGATCTTAAATTTTTAACGCATCCCATTAATAAAGGCGAAGAACTGTACCCAATTTTACCTGTCACATCCAGGCAGATGCATTATTTATGTTGAAATTAATTTTAATTTAGTCAATATTATTGATAGTTTAAAAAGTAATGAATGGGCAGTAAAAATACTTAAGTACAAATAACAATTGAAACTTTTCTTTTCATCGAGGGCCACTTTACGGCATATGTACTTTCTAAGCGATACGTATTTTCGCTTACTACTTGCGAAATGGTAAAACCTTAGTCATAAACATGTATGTATTGTTGCCAACAATATGGCCTATAAAAATATAAAATTAATATGGCCTCTTTTCATGAGATTTTCTGAGAAAAACGACACTGAAATAACGATTTAAGTGAAACTTTTCTTGACCACCCTGTAACTCCGCAGATGTTGAAAACCGGACCACCCTGTTGAACGATTTTTTGCTCAAAATATACCAAGGAATGCGTCCTTACAAAAGTGTCCACCGAGTACCAAACACCCTGTATATATATATATATATATATATATATATATATATATATATATATATATATACATACATATATATATATATATATATATATATATATATATACATATATACATATATATATATATATATATATATATATATATATATATATATATATATATATATATGTATATATATATATATATATATATATATATATATATATATATATATATATATATATATATATATATATATATATATATATATGTATATATATATATCAATTTATATATACATATATATAGGAATGTAAACTGTTGGGCAGTGATTCAAATACTTATTTTCCTCGCAAATCAGTAAAAATTATAGATTTGAAAGAAAGTTAGTCCTTCCCTGACTATGATTCACTCTAAAATGCTTTTCCTGCTCAGTGACCTACTCAATAAGCTATGATATTTTAAACTGTAATCACTACTTTTTACCCCTTTACGCATTTTCTCACAAAACACATCTTTTCATATTTAAATTCGTTGTTCATTCCCATTTCTATGCTTATTCCATACAGTTTTTTTCTTCGTATACTTTTTTTAGCCACCTCATGCTCGAGCAATTCAGAATATGCCAGCTATGTTCACTAGCCAATGCATATTTACATATGCCTGCATTTTCGAGCTTGTATTTCCATCTACATTAATCATATGCATCCAGTCTTGTGCTTCTTCACCTGCCGTCGTCATATGGTTCACCTGGCGGACTTGTAGCTATACGAAATTCACGTTCCTATGAATGAAGGTAAAATTTCATTTTTGTTTTGCGATTTTCTGTCTTGATGAGTACAACCACATAGACGTAGAGTCCTGAGGCGAGTTGGGTTCGCTCATCGTTCATATGCTTCATGATGGCTTATGGCTCATGCAAAGTTCCTTGAACTTGTATACAACATCAATATAAATATTTACCGCACAGCTGTAACAGAGGTTAGAAGCCGGGTCCAGTTAGTCGCAGTTTGTAACCGTGGGAGATGTAGATAAGTATCTATGTCATTGATCAGAGACAGGAGTTCCGGTATTGTGTGTATATGTTGTATTCTGACCTCGAAGTCAATGAATAATTTAGTGAAGCGTATAAATGAACTTTTATCGTCTAGATAGTAGATAAAAGTGGAATATCTGTTTGTTTTGGTGAATTTTTCAAAAGTTTTCGAGTTGTCTCGTTTGGACACATAGTCCATGGATTATTGAAGTGACAATGCAAAAATAGGATACTACTCTCTAAGTAAAACAATGCAAGGTTAAACATGAGCATGTCTGTGTAGTTTTGAGATATAAAGGCTGTATTCAGCCTTTCAAAATTATTCAATCATCATCGGCGCTATAGCCGGAACCCGGTCCTGGTTTTCTCCAAAAAATTTTCTATCTGCCTCTATTGCGAGCCAATGTTATTCAGTTGGACATTCATAAGCTTCGAGCACCTTCCTCTCCGACACCCTTCTAACGTAAACAAGGTCCCCTCGTTATCGTGTGCCGTAGAGGGTTTCCTGAACAGGTTCCTCTTCGCTCATACGAACTAGGTGCCTTTGCTCCGGAGTCTACCGAGCTTTATCTTCGTTACTATACCTACTTTTTGATAGGTAGCGTGAATTAGACGATACTCAACAATCGCCCTTCTTTATGTATGGGGTACGATACTTGAGAGTAATTTCTTGTACATCAGAGGATTTGATGTAGTGGGTTTTGTTGGATTTGAACAGCCGCCCGCGAATTTCTTCCTCCATGTTATCGACTGCTACTATCGACCCAAAGTAGTTCGTACTCATACTTTAACTAGTTGCAATATTCCAATGATGACAATAACCGCTTCATATGCTCTTATCCGGCTAGACTTGGTGCCGATAGTCCCTCTCGTTGACGTGTCAAAGTCTCGAACTGGTTTCTCCAACGCCAGGTTATAGAGGAGACAAGAGAGGAGATCATTAACGATGATGAATGGCCTGGATAGCGATTCGGCTATTTTCACTTGGCTTGGTACATTAGTTATGGTCATTTTTACTGTTTGCTCTAGCTATGCTGACAAATGTCTAACCGCAAAAATCTGACCAATTGCTGATTTGTCCGGGATGACATGTCATAGATATTTTCCGGTGATGGATTTAGAATATGGGACTATTCGCTCTTGCAGGATAGAGGAGAGTATCTTATAGGAAGTATTCAACAACGTTATTTCCTTAGACTTGCTGAACATCGTTACATCTTTTTTTATGAATGGGGAACATAATAACTTTCTTTCTCCTTTAGTATCTCTTCTTTAGTATTTCATACTTGTACTTTAATTTAATGCATTACTTGGTGAAGCGTTGAGCTTCGATATTTAATCAGCTCAGCTAGTATGTCGCCGGCTACAGGAGCTTTGTTAAATATAAGCTAACTTCTGGCTCTTTGTACTGTTTCTATGCTTGGTAACGGCAGCATATGGTTTGTTGCATTAGTTGAGCCTCTAATTCTTTGTTGCACTATCACTAAAACGCACTATTTATCGATCCAGAATGTCTTAAGGACCGGAATGCCAGGATTCTTTAAGGATCAGTGAACACTTTTTGTCCTTACAGTACGTGCAGCGTTGTTAATTCTGTGTCGTATCTGATTTATTTGGCTGAACTTCCGCGCCTGGTACTTCACAGATCAGGTCTTTTTCCCAGGCTGCTTTCTTCTGTCTGTGAAGTGTCGTCAACAGGCTCGAGTAGCAGCGGTGATCTATAAAATAATGGTCAATCTGATAACGAGACACTCCATCAGGTGATACCCAGATGGCATTCTGAGCATCTTTACCCGGAAATCTGGTACTTGTAACGACCAAGTTCTTCAGTGCTACTAGTTCTATGACTGAAAGCCTATTCACCAATAAGTGAAAGAGCATGACCCAGTTGAAGGAACACGAAAGTGGATTCCAACTCGGATCCTCGTTGCCCGTAGACGGATTTTTTTTAGTGCATAAAAATTTTACAACATCTGTGGTTTGTTGACCCGAGTATCTTACGAAGGTTTTCGTTGGCCATCTACAACAAAATAAATCTTCTTTTGAAAATCACCAATCCAATATATCAGGCTTATATACTGACAGGGCGTCGACTGGCTGCTGAGTGGCTTGAGCTCTACTAGGTAGCTCAAGCAATCTAGTGTTCCATGAGAAAATTTTCAAATTGTTTTCTTTTGCGTGGTCGTCATTGTGGTATCATTCCGGTTACAACATTTGTTAGTTGATTCTTAATGAACGCTTCGGAAAGCTTTCCACGAAAAAGATAATCACTCTCTTGTCAACCTTACTTGGACTTACCTGACTTGTCTGATAATATTCGCTAATCTTTCAGCAAACAAAGATTACTCACAGCCACCTTGAAGATCAGACTTTTGTCAGTCCAAAAAGTTATGGCATGTGCATATATTCATATATGTACTATATGTTATCCCGCTCGTTCGACTGATGGCTTTGGCTTCAAACTATTCCGCTTCAAGAGGTCCAAGAATATTTTGTGTAAGACAATGTTCATGTCCCAAACTTGATTTTCCCCAATCAGCCCGAAACTTGGTCTATAAAAAAATCTCCCCTCCGCCTTGGAAAGTAGGAACCGCCAATAGATATTTGGCCCTGATCTGAGTATGGACATTTTCGCCGCCTATGCAACACCCAAATAAACGACCGACATCGCCATCAGGTTATGGTGAGCTGGCCACTTAGCGAATGAGGAAATAAAATCCGGCTTGAAAAGTCTGTGAAGGAAGCATTTGGAAAACACACGACAAGACAAGCCCTGTATTCGATGTAGCGATGACGTGCCGAGGATGCCGAGCAAATGTTATCAACGTCGAACGTCGAGCAAAATCTGTACGTATGGAACTATTTACTGCAGTAAACCTAAACTGGACTATTGATTGTTGCGCCGTTGTGCCCAATATGCAAAATGACTCTTTTGACTGATGACTGACTAACTTTTCACTGTTTTTGATTGACTCACTAATGAGGTACACCACTAATGATGAAGCGTTTCGTTAATTACAAAATTTAATTGAATACGTTGCTCGATTTAAGCTCAAAAATCTGTCATTGCTTACTTTTAGAAACTAAATGCCCACAAAAGTTTCATTTTCCAATACTGTACCCTAGCCATTCTTCACAAATTAATTTTCTTATAAGATTTTCATTCCCATATCCCGTGCATTCATCAATGCATCCTGAAAATTTCAGCTCGATCGGATTTTGCAGCTATGAACAAATCGAAAAACGCCGAAGAACCGAGTCGGTGGGTCATTTCTCTCGTCTACCGACTCGGTTCTGAAACCGACAGGTGGTCTGCACCGCGGTGTGTATCATCACAATGTCATAGCTTAAGAACTATATATATGTAGCTCGGAAAGTACGTGAATTGCGATAAAATTTGAAAAATTTCCCCACTGATTGCGAGAAGTAGAGTATTTAAGATTTTATGTTAATTACGCATCATAATTAGAGGCTAGCACAACTTTCACCTTAAAACAAGCAAATAAATATTAAAAAATAATCAAGCAATCAGTGAAAAAAGACAAATAATAGGTCTGTTCCCGTACTTTCAGTAACTGAATTTTACTGAATTTTCCTAAATCATGTGGTGGGGAATTTCATGAAAAGTACGGGAACGCTCTCATTGTATTTCCTGAAAATTGACAATCGAAAGTGTCAGTTTTCGGTTTTTGGAGAACAATAGTGATTGTAAAGTGATCCTAAGCGGTGGTAAATTATCGTCACAAAAATATTCGACCTTCATAGCAAAATTACGCAAAACCTATGTTGCTTGCCGCGCACATTTGAAACTATTTACTCGCACCACACCGTTTGACACTTTTCAGTATTTTTCAGTTGCTCAGACCCTACTGAATTTTACTGAAAGAGGGGAAATTTTCAGTTTTCAGTAAAACGGAGTACGGGAACGGCTTCATTGTAATTAATCGCGATTAATCGCAATTAATCGTGGTACGGGAACAGACCTAATAAAAGGTGGAGATTAAAATAATCCATTATGAAAAGAAAAATGCGAAAATAAGTTATTGAAAGAGCTTAATAATAAAAATAAAACTAAGTGGGAGAAACATAGACAAATGACAAGACTGATATTCATTATTTTGATAAAAAATTCTAACTCTGTTGTTGAAACCATTTACATTTTTCCGAAAAACATCTACGCCAATGGTTTTCGATAAATTGTTGTACTGACGAGACATTCTGGCGATTGGAGCATGTTCACCAAGATTAGTTCTCCAAGCATCCAAATAGAGTAAATCATAATAACGTGCTCTCTGGGAAAGACTTGGAGTGCGAAAATTAAGTTGAGACAGCAAAGGAGGACAGTCAATAAGGTTGTTTGCTAACTTATAAAAGAAAATAGAATCTAGGAGATTGCGGCGATCAGATAGAGACATTAATTTAAAATATTGAAGCTTCTCTTCATATGAAGGCACTCTGGTCAATATGTTTTCTTTGAAGCATAGGATATTTCAAAACCATTTTTGAGCTCTTTCAATCTTTTCGATGTAAGAGTTATTAAAGGGGTTCCAAACAGGAGAGCAATATTCTAAGATACTGTGAACAACAGACTTATATAGAGTAATTGTTGTTTGGCTATTTTTGAATTAAGAGGTACTCCTGATGGCGAAACCAGCAACCCTAAAAGCTCTTGCAGTTATGTTCTCAACGCGTTCGCTAAATTGCAGCTTACTATCTAAAATCACTCCTAAGTCATTGACGCTGTATATTGTTTCAAGCAGGTTTGCATTTATGCAATACTGAAACCTGTTAGGAATGCGACTTCTATTAAATGTTATTTGGAAGCACTTCTTTGGATTGAAATCCATTTTGTTCCTTTTGCACCAAATAACTACTCTATCAAGATCATCCTGAAGTGAACGAGAGTCAGCATCAGAATGAATTTCTTTGATAAACTTAAAGTCATCGGCGTAAAGACTGAAGATACTATTTTGGAAGCAAGAAGCAATGTCATTTATAAAAATAATGAAAAGTATGGGACCCAGAACCGAGCCTTGAGGCACTCCAGATGTAGCATAGTATTCGTAAAATTCATATCCACAAAAAACAACTTTCATATTTCTGCTGGTAATATATGAACAAACCCACTTTAGTAACAAACCATGGATACCAAGTGCAGAAATATATATATATATATATATATATATATATATATATATATATATATATATATATATATATATATATATATATATACATATTTATATATATATATATATATATATATATATATATACATATTTATATATATATATATATATATATATATATATATATATATATATATATATATATATATATATATATATATATATATATATATATATATATATATGAATATATTGTATATATATATATATATATATATATATATATATATATATATATATATATATATATATATATATACATATATATATATACTTATATATATCAGCTAAATGATTAGGGGAGATAATCTCTGGACTGGCCGATCCGCTTCAGCTTAAATTTTCGGAGGACATAAATGTAATTAGTGAGTAGGTCCATGACTTGCTAAAATTTAGATATCTTAGACCTTTATGCGGCGGCGGGCATATTGGTGAATTTTCAGGTACTCCTATAGTCCAAGCAGTGTAATTTTTTGTTAAAAAGAAGTATTGAGAATAAGAACTTATTATGTTTTAAGCTTGTCTTTGATAAAGAATTGGAAATTTTGACCCTTTTGTAGCGCTGATTGCCTAAAAGTAGGCAAGTATTTTTCTCCCAAATTTCGATTTGTCATAACTTTTAAGAAAAACAATCTATCATCGTGAAATTTGCAGGAATATGCGGGCGGCTCTATAGCTACAGAAGGCTCCTGAAAAAAAATCCTTCAAATCATCGACCCTCCTGAAAATTTTTTGATTTTTGGTAATACTGTAAATTCAAATTATTGATAAATTTTGAAGTATTTCCACCGAGTCAAATAAAAATTTTCAAAATTCCGCGGTAAACATGAACGGCAACCCATGATCAAATTTTCTCTATTTTCAGCATTTGAAACTTCTGTTCAATATGAAATTTACAGAACATGAAATTTATCAATATGAAATTTACAGGACATGTTGGAATTAGCTAGGACCAGGTCTGATAGAAGTGATTTTGAAATACGGGTTAAAGTGTGGCAGTGATACCATTTGGAAAAGGCACCTTGAAAGAAAAACTGATTTTTGGTCAATAGCTTCCGATTCAGCTACCAAATTTTAATAAAATTCACGCAGTAGGTGAACCTTACTCTAAGACAGATTACTAAGAAATTTGGTTGAAAAACTAGTATAGGGTTGCCAACTATGGCAATTTTAGTTTCCTAAATATTGTAAATTTGCTCAGGAAAATAAAGGTTTTTTCCTGTAACTTCCGATACAATAACGAAATCAAAACGAAATTCCTGTCATAAGTGAATTTTCATGGATATCTGATTCTGTAGGAATTTCGTTGAAAAATCATGAGAGGGTTGCCGGTTATGATGAATTTCGTAATTTATTGACATTTCTGTATCGAGTGAGGTTGTCATTAAATTTCCAAATGGGAATGGTTCTGCAATGACAGAAAGAACAAATATTTAGGTTTCGAAAATTGGAAAAGTTTAGAGGGTGGTTACGATAAAATTCTATTCACTCCTGTAACTTCAAGCGCAGCCATTCAATCGAAACGAAACTCACAGGGTGGATTTAACTCAACTTGAAGCAGCTATGGTGCTAACGCATGATTGCCAGCACCAGAACATTTCATAAATATTCCACCGACAGATGCTTCCAACAAATGCATAAGCGAAGCATTTACAATAAAATATTCAACCGATGCTTATCTTTTCCGAGTTTCGGAAATTTTTGGGATGGCAACCACAGACATAGTTTAATCACTGAAACTTTCGATGATATCCTTGGATGAAAACGAAATTCAAAGGATAGGTTGATTAAGCACGAGCATGTTATGGTATACTTATTGCTGCTGTGTTAGACAAATGTTACAGGAAATGCTGTCAGAAAATGATAGTTGTTCGTTTGAGTAAGAATTGGTTTATATGATACTACACACATTTTTAAGTCACTCAAAGATAATTTCTTCGAAAATCAGTTTTCTAGCGGTTCTGATGCGCTAGACTTTTTTCTTTATTCCAGTCCTATGGAATACGTTCCCATGATCATTTCAAAGATACCTTACCTCCATTTCAAAGATACCTTAGGAAGAAAGAAATTTGGATTTTGACAAGGTTTCTACGCTTGTTTGCATCGTATAGTCTGCATACACTACTAAATGCAAACGGTGATTCTGCGCTCTGTTCAAAAATTTCTAAACATCATATCTCGAAAACTACTTATCTTATATGAATTTGATATTTGAAGTTTTTGTACAGACTTTGATGCTGAGCGAATTAGATGAACATAAATGCTCGTGAAATAAAAAGCTAACGAGATCTATAAGAAAAAAAACTGATATTCCTCACCTTTGCCTTTTAGTAACTTTTGTTGCGCGTACGACTTCGTAATGGACTTTTCACATTACCTTCCTCATCTCACTATAAACATATTCCCGTCGAAAAATCTCCACTTGGATTCATTTGGCAGAGAAAGTTTAGATTTCCTCGCCTAATATTTCTTCACACACAAAATACCAACTTAAAAAGTGGTTGATCTGCTTCAATTATCACAAAATAAACAAGCAATTCGCATCTGCTTCGAACGAAATTCAAGAATTTAATCACACTCACCTGAGATTTCAGCTTCCTTCGATCATTTAATTAATTCTCATGGCACTCACTTCCTACTCTACCTACTAGCGAACTCCACAGAACCTACCTGGCGCTGACTGAACATCGCCAACGTGCAAATGTTTTTAGAACATATCGTTACTTATCATCATACTGATCCAGATTATCTTCTAATCCTTTCAACCTATGCTATAGCAATACACATCTTCCAAACGAAAAAAAAACTGTAACTTCAGGATACGTTGTCTGGACGAAAGATAATTTGTCTGTCTACTGTAAAGATTCAAGTATGTTCGCTAGTAAGCATCTGCCTACAGCATACTTACCAATGCAACCACTACACTACTCGACTTAGGAAAAACGATGAATGTAACAATTAAAAAGCTTTCGAGAAAGAAGAAACAGAGATTGCAAGAAAGAAAAAAGAGAAGCTAAGGCAGCAACTAATTAGTTTTCAATTCACTATTAATGGATCTTCCGGAGGATGCAAGGATGCTTGTTGGTAGTTGAAAAAGCTGGATTAAATAATGTAGTGAGGTTTTTTCCATTTAGCCAAAATTGTGAGAACTGCAGAATTATAATTGATGGAATTAAAACTGTGTTTAGATTGACGTTGAAATTTCAAAATCGAAAACTCTTCCGCAAGTACGCTACGTTTCGTCTTTTAGATTGCATTTTTTATTTATGAAAACTAATAGTTATAGTTTCGATCTAATCGTGTATCGATTGTTTTTATTTTAATTGGCAAAAAAAAATAAAAAGTCATATAAAAACTTATAATTTATCAACGCTTCAGGCATCCACTTATACCAGCTAATACTTCTAACTCGCATAATCACAGAATCAATGCATGACGGACTGAATTTTCGCCCTTGTTCTTTAAAAACCACTGCAGTGTTATCGAAGTACGAGATGCTATGAATTTTTTTGCAGGCTAGTCGGAACCGCTATGGGTTTCGACGAGATTGCCGAAAAAGAGTTTAGGTATTACTCGCTCACCCCGGTAATTGGCTTCGAGAGCCGCTGAACAAACTTCCATAATATAAATAAATAAATAAGCTGCAAATAAATAACTCGTAGTTAAACATGCTAAAAATATATAACTAAAAAATAAATAACAGTTAAATACGTTATTTAAAAAAGCTTCAAAACTACTTCAAGCAAATGGCTTGAATAAAAAAGAATTTGAAGAATAATTTGGAATCGATAAGAAAAGGTTGCTAAAGCCATTGAAAATCCTGCAGCTCTTGGCTATCGGTCCATTACAGCATGCGAGGTGGAATGAGGATATTCTTCTAGCAAACGATTGAACCTTGTGGTCCTGAATGAGATATTAATCACCATTTCATTTTTCAGGAATCCAACTCCAATAACGTCCTTAACGACATCGATCCTGAAGCATGCTGACTTGACCTTCATTTTGAAGGAAAGTGGAGCTAAATTTAAATGACCGTTTCTAACTTTTCGAAGTCGTGTACAGCTCCCTCGCAGCAAAAATAAAAATTGTTTTTATTTGTTGTTGTTTTGTTGTTTTGTTGTTAATGTTGACTTCAAAAGTTGGCTTTCAGATAATTCAGACGTATTCGTCGAGAAGACGTACGAATGCAGAGTATAATGATAATAAGGCCGAGCTGTTTATTCACACAGGAAAGGATTTTGTCGCAAGGAGAAACGAAGTTTCCCGTCTACACTGAAAAAAAATATTGTCCATTTAAATAAAAACGTGGTTTACGCTAACCATTTTCGCGCTTGGAATGGCCCAACAGTGCAAATTTTCAAATTGACAACCCACTCCTGTTTGATATGAACGCGCTATTTATACAATAAATATTTGTTCACAGGGAATATTGCGGCGTTTGGTAGAAAAACTTTGTATTTTTCTTCCAAAAATAATAAACTTTTGTTAGAAACAAATTCGCGTTCAAAATAAATGCTTTGAGCTGTTAATCGAAACACTTTGTTTGTTATTCTAACAGCAATATAGTTGACTATGTAAAAAGGAAAATGTTCAGCTTGAATGCTCGTATGTTAGCTGTAAAATACTTATCGCTTAAATAGTATTCCAGTGGTATCAAATCTTTTTATTGGTTGTGCACGCTGCTTATTTTCTCAGAACAGTTTTGGAAGTGCAAAATCAAACTTCAAATAACATTCAATATGAATTGCTATGCGTGGAAAAGTTGTATGGTAAACAATGAACTACTTTCTACTTTGATCACCTTGGTTTTCGCTTAAGAAGGGAATAAAACAATCGTGGTTATATCTAGTAAGAATATTTATTGTACAGTAAAACATACATGAGTTTTCAGACTTAAAGCCTATTTACATTTTTAAGAATTCCAATTATTACAAACAATATATATGAAACAATATGAATTCAATGAGTCATTCTTTTATTATATTGTTTTATTTCTAACAAATTGTTTTCCATTTGATAATGGGTATATGTGTAAAGGAGTACTAGTGAAAAAATCAATATCAAATAAAATAACCTTCTTTAAGTTCATTCCGATTTCATAGCTTTGAAAATGTTCATTGAATTTTTTAACTTCTACTTCATTGCACAATATAAATAAGGAATAGTTCGGGCTAACAATGAATTCGAGGATTTTAAACAGTCGCAAAAACTCATTCCTTCTCTGAGATAAATACGTAAGTTTTTTATATGTTGTGCCCGTGTAGACTACAGTTTGTGGCATATATACAGAGCTTGTTTTTAATGCTGCCTCCAGATGCGAAATTATGCTGCAATATTCAGTCTGAATCTTTAAATCTTTCATCTCTGTATCATCAAACTGAAGTTTATGTGGAAATCCATTATTTTTAAAAATAAAATTTGAAAAAGAGCTTTTTATCGATAATGAAAAGGCAATATTTCTTCTACTAGTTATGACGCTTGCATATTTTTTTAAATTTTTGTGTTTGCTTTCAAAACGAAAACACCACAAATATTTCAATGGCCCACTATTCTCTATTATAGTAGGATAATGAACCATAAAATGATGTTTTGGTTTGAGGGAACCAAATAAATTCAAATAAAGTTTGTGGTGATAATGAATTAAATTTCGTAAAGCCTCAATATCTTCATGTGAAATAAAATTTAGTAGAACATAATCAATTATTTTGAGTAGTGTGCAAAAGAGGTGCCAAAACGTATTACTTGGTGAAATTAAATCTCCTATTAGTAAGGGCAAAAAGTGGGTAAAATTCCACATCTCACTAGCTGACATCATAAGATTATTTGCTTTCAATCGACTTAAACTAATATCTACAGAAACGTTTCCGATTTCAATAATTTCATAAGGAAACATATTTTTCCTATAATTCAACTTTTCCAGAGACAAAACGTTGTGTTGAATTAGAGCTAATAATATTTGACAAATTTCATACTGACAAATTCCTTCAAAAATTTCATGCATCACATCTGCTGTAAAATTGTCTGTGACATGAAATAAATAAACTTCATTAAAAATACTGGGTTAAATGTTTATTATTTGTAAATACTATTATGAAATAATTTCTTACCTTTCGTTTGTTTTCACAATATTTTCTTTTCACTTTTCGTTTAATATTCAAAACCAAACTCACTAACTAATTTAAACTGCAATTTAAATTATAAACTGATAGTTCATATGTCCTAACAAAATGAGTTTTAATCACTGACTGATAAGTCATACAGAGAATGATTTGATAGGACAGAACGATGTACTTACCTCAAATGAACGGTATTTTGTTTGCTTCGAATAATTTTCTATTTAAACGAATAGAAAGATATGATTATTGCAAATGCTTAAGCGCTTTTAATTCAACCGTAGCATTTTGAACATGTTTGTATCCTAAAAAAACGCGAACAGTGTTTGTTTTAAAAATTTTGTAATTTACCCAACAGAAAAGCATATTTATTATGAATGCAAATGCGCGTTCAATTCAAACGCGTGAATATGCCAGTATTATGCCAGTATTTACGTTATACGACCAAAACGTTCGTTGCAATCACTTTTTTGC